>OX104124.1:20610419-21810419 GCA_944474755.1 Limnoperna fortunei
CCAGTATTATTTGGGGAGGAAGCCTGAGTAACGGTTGAAAACCATGGACACATTTGCCAACTCTGTTCATGATTGTTATTTAAACTAGAGGCTCCCAGGAGCCTGTATTGCTCACCTGAACCTGAAACCAAACAACCCTTTTTTATCCTGCTTTTCTATGCTATAAGAAATTGTCCAACACTTCTGCAAAAGTCATTAATTTTGACCTTTTAAGGGAAATAATTCCTATAAGGAGGAGCTTTTGATGCTTAGAGGGAGAAGGGAGGTTCACTTCAAATTTGCTGCACCTGTTATACTTTTTCAACTATCAGTCGAAACCCCCCCCCCCCCCCCCACCATTTTCTATTTTAAGCCAACGTAGCTATTTAGGTAGTCAGGTGTCATGATTTGCACAATTTTGGTAGAGGACGTCCTAAAGATGATGTATGCAATGTTTCAAAGCAGTCCTTTAATGGGTTAAAGAGGAGAAGATTTTTTAAAATCAAGTAAAATTGATTAAAAAAATGTTCAAGGAGAATAATTCCTGAACGGTTGATCAGACAATCTTGACCCTAAAGACATTTTTGTAGCTCTCATAGGGCAGAACAATTAAGCAATGCTAACTTTTTCTCTAGTTCTAATAATTTTCAAGATTTTGAGGCAAAAATGTCAAAAGTACTCAATTTCTACAATTAAAGGGCAATTACTCCTGTAAGGAGTCCTCATACAACTTCAACCCAATGGAGTGTTTCGTAGAGCTTTTGATGCAGATGAAGGCATGTCTCTTCGGGTTTCCTGTATCTGTTACACTTTTTTAAATATAAGCCAAAAAAATGTATTTTACCCACCCCCCCCCCCCTCCATTCTATTTTTAGCCATGGTGGCCATGTTGGTTAATCTGCAGCCATGGTTGGTGCAAACTTGGTTGAGGACATTTGCAGACTTACCTAACCATTTCAGGAAAAAATAGTAAGGCACTCCCCAAAAAATCGTAATTTAAGGTGGAAAATAGTAAAGCTTATATTGAGTGTTAAAATGTTGTAATATATATTGTAGACACTGCATATTTTTGTTGTCTTTAATTTTAAACAAATACTAACTTAATGGACACATCAAATTCAATGTGTTGACTTCTGGTTTTAAGCTGTATATTTTAAACTTGCCCCTTAAGCTTCAATTTAAACACAAAATTTCAAAGAACACAATATCAACAGGAAAGTTAACATGTATGTACACTAATGAAACATGTATGTACACTAATGAATACAGTTTGGCATAACAGGAAGATGAAACGGTAATGTACAAAACAAATAAACAAAAAATGACGGAACGGAAATGAAAAAAATCGTTGAAAAATCGTAAGGAATATAGTAAAAATCGTAATGGCGTCATATGGACTAAAAAATCGGTAGCCTTACGCCGAAATCATAAGGGTAGGCAAGTCTGCATTTGACGGATGATGTGTACAAAGTTTCAAAGCAGTACTTTCAGTGGTTTCAGAGGAGAAGATTTTTAAAAAATCAATTAAAACCGATTAAAAAAAAACAGTTCAAGGGGAATAACTCTTAAACGGTTCATCAGACAATCTTAACCCTAAGTCATTTTTGTAGCCCTCATAGAGCATAACAATTAAGCAATGCTAACTTTTTCTCTAGTTCTAATAATTTTCAAGATTTTGAGGCAAAAATGTCGAAAATAATCAATTTCGACAATTAAAGGGCAATAACTCCTATAAGGGGTCATCAAACAACATGACCTAATGGAGTGTTTCGTAGAGCTTTTGATGCCGATACAGGCATGTCTCATCGGATTTCCTGTATTTGTTATACTTTTTGAACTATAAGCCAAAAATTGTATTTTGACCCCCCCCCCCCCCCCCCCCCCCCCGTTCTTTTTGTAGCCATGGCGGCCACGTTGGTTAATCTGCAGCCATGGTTGGTGCAAACTTGGTTGAGGACATTTGACAGATGATGTGTACAAAGTTTCAAAGCAGTACTTTCAGTGGTTTCAGAGGAGAAGATTTTAAAAAATCAATTAAAACCGATTAAAATAAAGAGTTCAAGGGGAATAACTCTTAAACGGTTAATCAGACAATCTTGACTCTAAAGCCAATTTTGTAGCCCTCATAGAGCAGAACAATTAAGCAATGCATACTTTTTCTCTAGTTCTAATAATTTTCAAGATTTTGAGACAAAAATGGCAAAAATCATCAATTTCGACAATTAAAGGGCAATAACTCCTACAAGGAGTCGTCATACAACTTTGACCGAATGGATTGTTTTGTAGAGCTTTTGATGCTGAAGAAGGAAAGTCTGTTTGGTTTTCCTGTATCTGTTATACTTTTTGAACTATAAGGCAAAAACTGTATTTTGACCCCCTTGTTCTATTTTTAGCCATGGCGGCCATTTTGGTTGGTCTGAGGCCATGATTTGTGCAAACTTGCCAGAGGACATTTTACTGATGATGTGTGCAGTTTCAAAGCAATCCCTTCAGTGGTTTTAGAGGAGAAGAAAAGTTAACGACGGCGACGATGACGGACGCCAAGTGATGGCAATAGCTCACATGACCCTTCGGGTCAGGTGAGCTAAAAAGCTATCATGTCAGATTTATGACAGAAATAAGAAAACTTCCTTACCTCAATTTCTCTCAGCTCTTCTTTGTAGGCTTTTATTAGTGATGCTATTTGCTCGTCCATTCTAGCAGTCATCAGTTCTATGTCCTCTGCTTGTTTTTTTAAATCCTTTACATGCTGATCATCTTTTTCTTTTAGGACCTGTTGATAGTTTTGAACAAAACAATGTACCTAAGAATTATTACCATAACTATTTACGGTTAAACCAAGATCTCTTTTATGTTCCGGTAAGACCTAAGATTATATAGATTGTACATTTAACTTCACGAGAAGGTGAGAAGTATTCACTGTAAAATAAAAATCTAATTTAGATGTTTTGGTTCAGAAAATAAAAAGGATAAGGATTCTATTTCAACCGCTTGACCAGTGAGTGTGGAAAATATAGTTCTCGTCAATAGTGAATTTATTGTTCTCAGCAGTTGATTGGTTTAAAATAATAATGTCATAATGAGAACTCGTGACGTCATAACCAAAACACCTTCCATTTACCGCGCATTCAAGTCATGAACATAAAATTGAGGTTGGGAGAATTTTTACTTCATTTCGCAAATTTACTACTTTTTAAAATTTGAGAAAAAGATTCTTAAATAAGTACTCTTGGATTATCTGATTTCTCTAATCTCGATAGTTAAATTATGGAAATTTAAGACGTAGCCAATTCCATAATTTAACTAAATCGATTGGAGAAATCCGATAATCCACTCCTACCAATGTAAAATCCTATATTTTATGGATGAATGACATTCAGCGATGTTTTAATTACCAAAGACTTCCTGAAGGATGAAAACTGTGCATGACAAATAAACACCAATTTTTAGGCACTATTGCAATTTTACTGAGACTTCTAATATTTTTGTGCCAGACAACTTCAAAAATTTGCCTGTCATGTCCTGCGTTTAGACATATTTCTAGAAGACTGTTCCAATTTGAAGAAAAATACCAAATCTTTAATAAATCAAAAGGGTATCATACTTATAAGTAAGAAATAACTTATTATAAGTTCCATTTTTCCATCTAACGGACTTTACCTTCTGATAATCATTGACAATTTTATTTTTGTCTGAAACAAGCTGGTCGCAGGCATCCTTTTGTTGTTTTAATTCCTGAAAAAAAAATTGTTTTCATATTGACAAAAAATTAATAAAACATTAATAGGTCAAATATATGCCTATGATATTTTGTATAGTATGATAATGTTAAATATAAACAGTATTATTATAACTCCAAAACTATTATTTCAGTAAATAATTTAAAAAGTCCAAAACAATTTAATTTGTAAATTTTACATGCATTTACTCAGCACATAAGACAATTAAATGTGACATGCCTAAAACACTGAGTCTACACTAGGTGCAAAACGTGTTTATATTCCTTATCTACATCATGAACAATCTTATGGCGATGTCATAAAGTAACATTTTTGACACATTTTAACGATGTCACAATCAAATTTGTGTCCTGCAACTCAAAGGTTAGGTTGTTACTAAAAAGTTAATATATATGTCCTATTAGAATCGAAATAATTCATTGTGGGCAAGAATTTATACTGATTTTACCACGGGTTTGCCCTTTATGCCCACATTTTATAAAATATTGGACATAAAGAGTCAACCTGTTGTAAAATCAGTATATATTCATCCCCTAATGAATTATTTCTTAGATATTTATAGAACATTGTATTTACTATGTTTAATTGGTTTTTGGCTGACAATCTTTGAAGACTGAAGCATATCTTAATTATTGTAACAGGATAACATACATGAATATGATAAGTAATTGATAAACTATAAACATATCATAAACAAAACTGAATTTATTGAACATACTGATCTCAATGACTGTGGAATTTCCTTTTGTAATGCTGACTCCCATTTCTTTGTGATCTGAAATACAAAACAGAAAAATATTAGAAAGGAATATAACATATAAATAAATCTATTACTCAGAAATGTTCCTGTAGTTTATTTAATACTTTGAATCAAGAAATAGAATAATACAGTTAATACAGGCGATACTTAGCCATACTTCAAAGTACTCAATTCTAACGACAAATCGACTAAAATAAAACGTATAAAAACAAAGTGCAACAAACATATGAGGTATACAGAAAACAAATAAGTAATCTGAACCCAAGTACACATAGAGGTGACACAGGTATTCCAGATCTATAGGAAAGCATATCCTGTTGTGAGATGCTTCAAGTTACTCAAGTCCAAGAGTGTGAAGCCTTGAAAGAAAGGAGAACTCTTTACGATTACCCACTACTGGTATCTAATTAAAGTAAAATAACTAAAAAACTCACGTTTTCAAATTTCTCTGCCATGGTCTTCCCTTCATGCTTAAGTTTCCCATTTCTGAAAATTAAGAAAAAACATTCATTACTGAATATAACTGTGTATTTTGATGAATAATATCACATGACTTGTCTGAGATTTTGCAATTTAGATTTGTCACTTAAATTCAATGAAATGTAATAATGAAATAAAATTATATTTATACTGGGACATGTACTGTTATATACAGAAAATAGCTAAATATGTTCTGGTAAATTGATGACTTAAGATGAAAACCATTGATGATGTATTGTTGGTGATAAATGTATTCTTCTATTTGTACAGTAAATTGTTGTTAACAGGTTTTTATGACTTGGTACGAAGAGACCATTTTATAATATAATTAGCATATTAATGTTACTGATACAGTGAATTGATGGGGAAAAGATAAGTGTTGTATTAAATATATATGCAGCAGTATTAACATTTTACCTGTCTTGTTTTTTAACTTCCTCCTCTGCTCTCCTAGTGGCTTCTCTGGCATCACAACCAACTCTTATATTAGTAACCAGTTCCACACCATCCTCTATCAACTTTGTCAAACGTAAACGACTAGCTTCTATCTGTTTTCTACTTTTACTAAGTTCTTCCTTAGCTTCTTTTTCATCATCTAGATCTTCACCTCTTTCAGCTCTAAAAATAATAATTAACTTATAATTTGTAATTGTATATACAATTTTGTTCATATCCTAAATGGGATATTAGTGGGCAGGAAATAAGAATATGAAATATCAAGCATATAAATTCTCACAAGTTCAAGGCAGGTGATATCTTTTGCAGAAATAAGGTTATTTTTTTTAAATAAAATTAGTGGGTTAAGAAGATAAATTTTGTGGTTTCAATTTAAGAATAACTACCAAAATATGTTCACTTGAAGTGGTCCCTCTAGGCTATAAATTTCTGCGTAAAAAAAAGGAGTAATGGTAAAAATCTGTGTGCAAGTCGTTCAAATTAGCATGACCCAAAACACAATATGACAAACATATGCGTATTGATTTGTGGGGTATTTTACTTTTCTCTTTCAGATCAATTAGATATGGTTTTTAATAGAAAAGAATTATAACATTTTCTTTCAGTGAATAAAACAGTGAAGACGATATTGCCTTTATTGAATTTGATTGTTCAATATAATTCAATAAATGCAATATCGTCTTCACTGTTTTATTCACTGAAAGAAAATGTTATAATTCTATTCCCACTGTAATTTATTTATATTAAGTGCTTTGATTGGATAAAAACGCTTAAATTACATCATCTCAGATAATTTATAAAATGATATTTCCTCTGAGCTGACTACTTTCTGTATCCAATGTAAACTTTATTGAATTTGTGAGTGAGTCGCTGGATTTTACACATTGATAATTTCCTTAAACAGTGTTTAATCCCATAGTGTATTGACCATTGTAAAAATCTGATTGGTTGATATAAATATTATTATAGGGGTCTTTCTCAGAATGCGTGTTTATTTAGACATGCCATCTGATTTTGTAAGAACTACATCTGACAGCTGATTTCAAAATGTTTAACAATATTATGTGACAAATAAAATTTTAATTTGAAAATTTGAAAGGAACAACAACTTGGTTCATATCAGTTCAGAGTCGAAATCTGTGATCTTTTCATTCTCCGATAATACAATTTTGAGAAGTTCCTCTATTTTTATAATTACCATTTCTATTTATAAACCAAAACAAAACCCCATGATGCGACCGTTTTGCACACATTGGTTTTAAAGATGAAGGACACTGTACCTGCAACTTTTTGACCAACCAAAAGCAGGTTACAATCAAATTAAAGTGATTTATACTATTTCATTGACTACATGTATTTAACCCTGTTCCAGTTACAAATCAACCTTGCTATCCTTGTGTGCATCTGCAGGCAGGCTCTAATATAAATGTAGGCCCAGCCTAAATGCGAGCATCGCACATTTTTAATGTCGTTACTTCAGAGCCCCCTAACAGTGCCTCTACATTCCATTGATGACGTGACGTCTTATCTAATGTGTTGGTGACGTCACAAAACTCAATTTCAAATACAGCGTTTCAGATTGAAAAAAATTTGTCTGACATTTTTGTAGTAATTTAAAAAATAAACACTTTAATTTTATCGATGTCAAAATTATTTTTGTCTACTTTTATATTATATATTTTTTCGTTCGTCTACGATATTTTCTTCGGATAGCTCAGCTACCATCTGAAATGGATTTGTTCATATGGATCACGTGACTTTTTTTACACACACGCATGTAACCGTATAGCTCGCATCTGCGATGCTCGCTAATATTTTTGCATGGAATTTTTTTTAAATTGCATAATAAAACGCATTATTTGGCGTTAACACGACCTCTGACTTGTACCTGTAGTATAAATAGTGACAGTAGTCACTGGTTGTTTTATGGATAAAAAAACTTATACATTCAGTCGACAACAAACTAATATTAAATCTGCATTTCTGGCCTTATAGGTCGCTGAAATTAATGTGATATTTTAAATGTATAGATAACACTTATATTATTAACAGACACTAAGCCTAAGAACTAAAGAAGAGTAAGAGTAAGACACTGAAAAATAAACTGAAACCTTTTAGCAACTTCTATTCTACGTGTAATTCGAGCTCTTCTTGCAGCTATTCTCTCTTCGGGATTTTCCGATTCAACAGATGGTCCCCCGTTGTCTTCATCTCCGTTTGCACTCATCTTTAATGACAAATATGCTCAGAATCCCTGATTAGTTGTTGTTGTTGCTATGAAGTAGTCGCCATTGGTCACGTGTTTGTCGACTTCCTATAATTTTCTTCAAAGTTTTGCTTTTTCAAAACACTACAGTTTCTTGTTTTTAAATCTCTTTAACTGTATTAAAAACTAATATTGTGACTTTGCAAAAATTAAAAATCAAATTAATATCTCTGTTCGTAAACAGAACTACTTCCTTTTCCTGTTGTTCTCATCATGGCGGTCGGTATCCAAAAATAGTGACATGTGTCAAATCACCAATCATCCTCCCTTAATTTAGCTAGTTAACATGCAATAATATGAAACAGGCACTACCTGAAAAGCTCGCGAAGAAAGACCACAGTTTAAAACTTTATACATGTACAACAACACATTAAATCAAAATCTACCATATATATATATATATATATATATATATATATATATATATATATATATATATATATATATATATATATATATATATATATATAGATACAATGTACAAGAAAAAAAACACCAAGAATCTCAACAAATCACTGTGGACAAGTGTGGTCATTGTAAACAGTAGTCCGAGAATCCTCTGCCGTCCAACGCTTTTATTTTTTTTTTTTTTTTGGATTCTCGGACTATGTAAACAGGAACCTTCATGGTTGATATCTTTGACAGGCCTGATAATAAAAAAAAATGTGTTAGAATTGACCAATAATAAGTTTTCAAAATTTGAGATGTACTACAACATGGATGATGTTTGTTTTTTGTTTGTTTGTTTGATGGTGTTTAACGCCACTTTCAGCAATTTTTCAGCTATATCATGGCGTCCAGTTTTTATTGGGGGAGGAAGCCGGAGTACCCGGAGAAAACCCCCGACCTGCGGTAACAACATGGATGAGAAATATATACTAAACAAAACACGTCTGAAACAAACACTGTGTAAGAAATGACTTTACGTCCTACACCGACAACTTAATGCCCTTGGTCGGACGGAATGTGTAAGAAATACATGGAAGTAAATATTTATAGGATAATTAATTGGGCGGAGTGAATATCCAAAATATGATCACGAGTGCCGCATAACACATCTGATTAAACAAGTGCACGGAACATGTTCCGCGCACAAGTTTAATCTGATGCTTTATGCGGCACGAGTGATCATATTTTGGATATTCACGATGCCCAATTGATTATCCTATTTATTATATACATTCAAAATTGTTTTTGTAAAATTTTAATGCTTAATCCTAAATTTTATGAACGGCGGATGAATATCTGTATAGTACAAAACCAACTGCAATTTAAGCGGGAAAAAACCAGAGAGTGAAAATAAACGATAATTTTCACATGTGATTTACCGTGATTTCTGTCACTCGGAAAATTCGATATTTCATTTCTATCTATATAATAAACAGATATATTTTTTATGTTCTGAAAAAACAAACAGTTGTGAGACCGTTATGTAAAAAAGAAGATGCATGCAAATAAATAGACCAGAATAAATTCAACAAATGTCACAAAGATCATCATGAACCAATAAATTATATTTGCAGTTTTATACTTCCATGAGTATACATTTAATAATAAAGGAAAGGACACTCAATGGTTTTAAAATTAGTTATATTTATAACTTTTTTATATTACCACTGCAAATATAAAATCAAATGGTTTCAAATTTTCAAAATTACTTGAACTTTAACCATGTTAACGATACAGTCATACACAATATATACTTGTTGCACATGTACATGATTGAACTTGAAAAAATTCTCAAATGCAAGGTGAATAAAATATGTTTTTCATTTTTGTAATAAAGTTTTCTACATATGATATATTACTCTGTATCGGTAATTTGTTACAATTTCCTTTGATCTTTATTACCAATAAAATTAGTATCAATGCTCAGTAGAACAACGACTAGTGATACTAGAAATTATCAGCTGTTGGTCATTTGTCATGCACGAACACATTGCGGAAGAATCTGCCTTACTTTTTGACCAATTGTGCATCACTGACCAAAGCTCATAAATATTAATGAAAACAAACATCACGAAAGAAACAATACATCTATGCTGCAATTAATCAGACCTGTCCAGACACTAAGAAGTGTTACAAAATATAAAACGCAACACACAATCAGTATCTAGAGAGTATCTTATTGGTCTCCTGAAATAAAAATAACGAACAATGAACATACAATACCCCCCTTTTAACTTGCTTTTTTTGTATGGCAGTACGCGCGAATTTCGGCGATAAACGGGTCTTGAAAGTGTATCACTTTAACAGCGTTTAATTTGGTTGAAACACATGTTTATCATTAATAGAGAATAAAATGCAGGATATTTTAACAGTACACTTCGTTTTGATCGCTGAATGAAGATTGCCGAAACATCGAGTATGTGACTGTAGACGTAGTTGATAGGCTATAGCCCTTTATTCTATAGGCAACTAATTACTTGGTGTTACACAGGCAGAAATTTTCATTACATATTTAGGGGGTACGGAATCAATATGGATTGATTTATCAATATCGGTAGCCCCATAAACTGAATAACTGACATGCACACCTAGCCGGTCAGTGAAAGAAATCGTAATCAGAATAATTTTCTTCTTTGAAAAAACATTAATATAGTTTTCAAACATAATAACCTACCTTTTTAAACTTTTTCGTAACGCTGAAAATGGTTTCAGATTGACATTTCCTCTCCATTCATTTGAAATTCCCTCCCGCTCTGTCCGCACACAGGGGCTTGTAAAAATAAATTTACTTGCGTTTTCGAATGATACTGGGTCGATTTTGTTATAGAGTGGGAGAAGGGAAGAAACAGAGTCTATACCCGCCAACTTTCAAAAATTAAAAAAAAAAATTACTTCACCCCTATCTATATGGGTTTGTAATTATTTCTGTTCCGAATTGAATTATCTTCATGAAAAACCCTACCTTTATGTTTCTAATGTCATTTAACTCTCAAATTTTATTAATTTCCACCAGTTTGAAACAAAACGGACAATAACCCTGGACGGAAGTGGTGACTATCGTTTGTCGTATTGATTTGAGGCCTTTCGGTACTCACTTTCTCAGTAACGATAAAGATAAACTTTATGTCTTACTGTTGTATACTGAAGTTTTATATTTACTTTTATCCATTCGTAAGTTCAAAAAAATTGGTTCTTGGGTGTTTTATACGATTTTAAAGGGTTCTTATTACTTTTTTTGTTTTATTCCCTTTCTTCTGTTTTTAATTTGCACTATTATAACATGTATAAGCAACTGTTTTACAATTTTGTTGAATTGTTTATGGTATATTAAAAGTGTGATGCAATGTTTTTGTAATACTGACTGTTAAGGTTAGAGGCTGGTGTGCCCCCCACCTAGCACAGTTGTATTATGATATACTTTTGTGTTGTGTGCCTTTGTGTGTGTGTGTGGGTTTTTTTTTTTTTTTTTTTTTGTAACATTTTTAATGATTGTTGAAGACTCAGTGGGAGAGGAGAAGGGATAATTATGATCAACATGAATATTTTCAAGTTCTGTTTGCACTTGTACTAAATCAGGACCATATCCATATTCACTGACACTGACTGTGGGGGATGAAAGTGGGTAGGTATGATCAAAATGACTTTTATTTACACTAAGTTTAACAGCTTTCTTGGATGAAGATTCATGTTTTTAAAAATTTGATGGAATAGATGAATAGTTATGCTCGTAAGCACCATTTTTTACAACATCGCCATCATCGGCATAAGACCTTGGGCTATCCATGTTTTTCAATGGTTTTATGAGTAAATTGAGATAAAAGTTATGTGTAATTGTGTTGGACGGAACTCGATGGTACTATTTAAACTGATTTACACAAATATGTTGTACCTTTTTGCAAAACGCAAAGCGAAAATAGTCTTAACAAATTACTATAGATATGTTACCAATATTTGTTGTCGTGCAGACGATATGTCTGGGTTCAAGGTCACCACTGTATCGAAATCTCGTGAGAGAAAGCAATATTTATTTAAAACAAAGAGGAAGAGGTCGTTCATTAGATGGTTATTTTTTATTGAGAAAAATAAAAGCATCAACAATAAGTAAAGATTTGATTTTATAGCCGTTTGTAAAAAAAAAAAAAGCGAAAATACCGGGTCGAATCCGGGTCGTTTCGCCCCGAATCCCCTTCGCCTCAGGGTCGTTTCGCCCCGAATCCCGTTCGCACTGAGTCGTTTCGCCCCGATTCCCGTTCGCCCTGGGTCGTTTCGCCCGTACTTTGTATAGGATATATAATGATAGATCATTGTCTATTACGTGTGCTTGTATTATGGTTTCTGTAATAATTTACTTTTTTTGTTGAAGTGCATGTTTTTACTCTTTCGATATTTGACATATCATGGATCTAAATTATTATAGATGTACAGAAAAAAGTAATTTTAAATATATATATTTATTTTATTAAGTCAGTTTAACAAAAACAACAACAAAGCATACAAAGCATAAAAAGCGCACTTATACAGCGCAGAGTTAATAAACCGACAAGATGGCACAAGCTGTATTTAGCTCTAGTCGATCAAAGGTACGTGTTTCTTAATTTGATTGAATTTTATTTAATCATAATATAATTAATTTCTTTTAATCATCACATTAAAAAATGATAATTGGTATTTGACACTGATTAACAAATTAATTGAATTATTTTGATGAAGTAATTAACAACTGAAATTATAATTGCTGTTTTATACACAAAGTTCGAACATAATTTTGCGAAAATACGCTTTATTACTTAAAGTTCATCAGCCCCAGTCCAACACACAAAATACTCTTTATTGTTTACAGATACACATTGTTTTTATTTAGAGGAGCGAAAAGACCCAGGGCGAAACGACTCACTTTATAGGTGCGAAACGACCCGAGCGAATCGACTCAGGGCGAATAGGTAGTCGGGGCGAAACGACCCGACACCTACCGGGTCTCGCTAACGCGAGACCCGGTATTTTCGTATATTCCCAATGCATTCCGAGTAGCCCAGGTTTTTTTTTCAATGATCATATTTTGGGTCTCGTGCAATTTGGCAGACTCTCTACATTAGAGAGCTTCGCTTCGCTCGCATATTAATAACAAAATGATGCTTTTAACTAAACTGTCACCCTTGTACCAGTTTTAGGAAAATTTCAAAAAGTTACTGTATGTTCAGTACTCCCGTTTTGGGAACTTGCTTTCTGTGGGTTTTAAGCCAACGTAATATTTGGTTTAGATTGGTAGAAAGAAAAAAAATTATACCATGTTAGACAATTTTTGATATTTCCAGCGGTTATAGTATACACAGCGGTTTTAGAAGTGGAACTATTGAATGTATATTATAAATGCTTTGGTGTACGCTTGTTAAGAAAAAAGAACCAAACTAGGTTTTAAATTAAAAGTAAATATGGTCTAAAAATTGACAACGTATAACTCTAATGAATGCAAAGTTATATTTTTGTTAAAAATTAGTAACACCGAAAACATGGGCCAATCTGTGTATTTCTTGTCCAGTCCTATTAGGACTGTGCAGTAATATCTCAAAAACCTTGGTAAGCACTGCCTTCACATTAGAAACACTGATTAAGTATGAAGTGGTAATAGGTCTGTTTAGACTGAATGTTCAATAATCGAAGAATGTGTCCATGGGACACAGATGTCCCCGCTTAATGAAGTCCCAAACAGGAAGTAGTTGTTCGACAGGTCTGAAAGTTGCTTAGGACGTACAACTTGTGATACTGAACCACCCTGCCAAATTTCAAATTGTTCTGATGTACGGTTTTTTAGAAAAGCTTGATGGAAATTCATACAGACAGACAGACGTACTTACAAATGAAGTCCCAAACAGGAAGTAGTTTTCCCACAGATCTGAAAGTTGCTTAGGACGTACAACTTGTAATACTGAACCACCCTGCCAAATTTCAAATTGTTCTCATGTACGGTTTCTGAGAAAAGCTTGACGGAAATTTGTAGACGGACAGACGTACGTACAAATGAAGTCCCAAACAGGAATTTGTTGTCCGACAGGTCTGAAAGTCGCTTAGGACGTACAACTTGTGATACTGAACCACCCTGCCAAATTTCAAATTGTTCTCATGTACAGTTTCCGAGAAAACCATGGAGGGACATGGGTAAACCTTAATGCCCTCGACGTCGTCTCGGGGGGGGAGGGGGGGGCATAATAAGGTATTTATTTTATATTTGGTATGAACTGCTCTTTTGGTGGGGATTCAACAGTTCAAAATGACTTGGCATAATTTCTTGAAATGCTACAATCGATTCTTTGTTTATCACCATAAATAAAGGTTTTATGTCGTTGCTATTGCATCCAGTTGCTTAATGGTGATTGATTATTTACAATGATTTGAAACATGATTTTCTTTCACAGGAGAAAGACAAAAAGAAAAATGTTATGAGAGATCTTCGGATCGTCAAATTATGCATAAACATTTGTGTTGGTGAATCTGGTGACAGACTTACTCGTGCCGCCAAGGTGCTTGAACAGCTCACGGGACAACAGCCTGTACTCTCTAAAGGTAATTGGTATTTGCAGCACAAACTATAAATTATGTTATGTGGAGTGTTGTTATTTCAACATTAGAATTGAATATGTAGGGTACAAAATTTTCGCAAACTTGTAGTAAATAATTGACATTGAAAGTCGTCTTTGTTGTTGACACATTTAAAATAATGTACCTCAAGTGATCATCATAAGATGTGTCACCTGCAACACTGGGGTTGTTGTCTTGGAGGTCAAGATGGCATTGAAGCAAAATCTGTCCAGCCCATACTTTCGTTTATTTCATTTGTTTCTGTGTATTATTTTCTTTAAAAATTATTTAGCCAATTCAAAACGAAGCATATTGCAATAACCATTAAATCATAATATATATTGCCTTCCCTTGTACATTTGTTATAATGATAAAAGCTTTTAGCGATAACACTGAAAGGCAATTTAAGCAAGAAATTTGGATACATATGGATCAACACTAATCGTACATGTGCAGTAAGGCCATGCAAAAAAATCATTAGCTTCTCAGACCACTTTTCAAATTTTTTTATGAGGCAGGGAGGAGTCTTTTTTTTGTTGCTGAAGAATTCTGTTTTAATGGGAAATTAAAACCAACTGCCATGCTGACGGAAGTTAAACAAACGATGTATCCAGGGTTCGACATTAATTTTTTTAATGACTTGTCCTTTCGGACAAGTGGTATAAACAGTTGACCTGTCTGAAATTTACATTCACTTGTCCAAACTTTCTTTCAATATACTGTAAAAGTCACGCAGGAACCAGCTTACAAATGGCGCGTCAACATGATAAACATAACGTGGTGACAGAAATACAAGGATATCTGATCCAAATGGCTATAAAAATAAAAGGTGATCTACGGCAACTTCAAAATCGCTTTTTAAGATGAAGAAGGCAATCAGGACTATGATTTTAAAATTACTAGCCTATAAGATTGTTTCAAGCTTTTTACTTGTCCGATCGGACATGTATAAGATAGGTTTTACTTGTCCGAACCAGACTTTAACCTGTCCAGGGCGATTGGACAGCCGTTAATGTCTAACCCTGTGTATATTTAAATCACCACACCACGTGATGCAGCATATTTATAAAAACGTTTCGCTGATTTAGATCGCAATCATAAATTATACCGGTAACGGAAACAGACGCAAAAATATCCGGGTGGGACGCGGAACTGCTGATTTAATTTTTTTTAGTATGATAAAAAACGACGAATGCCGCGGGGCCTGAGAAGCTAATATTTTTTTTTTGTCTAAAATCCAGTGTACTGTGTAAAACTTATATTTTTTAAAATCGTTAAAAACTGATCTGTCGAAAACATGTACCTGTGTATGCCTTTACATTTCAGCCTGTAAGGGTTCCACGTTTTTAACTTGTACAAATATTTTGCAGCTCGTTATACTGTGAGGTCCTTCGGTATAAGAAGAAATGAAACAATTGCTGTACATTGTACAGTAAGAGGAGCTAAGGCAGAAGAAATCTTAGAGAAAGGTCTGAAGGTATCTAGCATAACACTACACCTTTTACTATACTTCAGTAATGAAAGTCTTAGCTTGAAAAACTTGAGCAGCTGCAGGTACAAAATCTTGACCAGTATCACCACAGGGTTTGAAATTAGCACTCGCCCACTCGCCATTGGTGAGTAGATTTTATTGTGGGCCACTAAAATTCTTTTTTCTGTCGCCCACTTGGCGGAGTGGTTGAATGTGGGCAACCTAAAATCTTTCTCCATCGCCCACGATGTCAATGTTTATAATTTCACATTTTATCAACTTTGTTTACTTATTATTGCGCATGCTTCGTTTTAGGGGTCGCTTTATGCTGTTATGTTATTTTAGCAGCTGTTCCGCTATATTGGTTGCGCGATTTTAGGACATTATCTACTGTTTCGACAATCAATTTTTTAACTTTTTAAACTTAACATGGAAATGGAACATTTGTTATCTATTTTCAATATTTGATATAACAAAAATTATACTGTAAAACAATATCGTGAATTACACGTAGACCATACGGAAATGTTCACTCTACCATTCCGACTTTGAGCTGTCTTTAAGTTATCACAATAATATCTGGTTGGCAACAAACATCCATTAAAAACATGAATAATAATTTGGCTCTAATAATATGTAATTGAGGTCTTCAATTTTTATTTTAAATTGGTTCATTGGATTAGGTACATAGCACGGATCAACTTGTATTCCTCCTTCCCTTCAAAAATTGTTTTAAATTTCTCTTAAAAATATATAAATTAAGTAAGGACAATATGCCCTCAGGAAATGGCCAGAATGCAGGATTTTGCACCATTTACCCCACACCCTGGCCGTAAGACGCCTGGCTGTGCGAGGAGGCAGGTGCGCATAAGCGCACCTGTGGGCCCTTACATTCTGATGTGGACTACTAAATTCATTTTTTTGGGAGCCCACATGGCCCCTACACACATTATTTAAGCTTCAAACCCTGTACCACCTGCCTTGTAGTGGTGCACAGGTTACTGTTATGCTGGTGTATTGTGATTGGGTCATTGGCAGTACTCTCTTTCAGTATAGTCCTCAAAAGCTGGTATGCTAGGTTAACAAGCCTCCACAAATTGTAACCAAATTCTAAAAATGTCACTTACACTCCTATTTAAATAACTAACCACTCGGCCCTCAATTGGCGACTTCCAATTTTAGTGGCGACCAGAAAATCCGGAAAAAAATCATTTCCAAAAGGACTTTCTTCTAGAATTTAGTTATTTGTCACTTAAGCGTTTGAAAGTAACGAGATTTTAATTCATATTCAAGCGTCTATCGGATTTTTTTCTTGTTCGTCAAAACTGTCATTTCACTCCCCTTTTTAAAAGATGCCCCACAAATTCCGCAAGCATGGCAAGTTAACAATCCTTGTAAACAGGGTTTTTAAAACGGGCAAATCAGACTTCTAAATCTACTAAAAGTGAATTAATTACAATTGATGAATGTTGAATGAATAAAAGATAACAAAATTAAAATATTTCATTTTCATTTTAGGATAGTTGTTAGCATTTCAAGTATATACAGAAAACAAAAAAATTAAAATGGTTATCACATGCTTATAACATTTTCCTTTTTTTGGCTACCAAAATATTTTTGCTGGCTACCAAAATTTTACAATTGGCTAGTAAATTTTTGAGGTTGGTAGCCAGAAGGCTACCTGATATTAAAAGGTGGGTTGAGGGCTGCCACTTTTCTACAAAACCTAAACTGAGTTTCCTCTAATAAAGTTTCATACACTAATGGTTAACTTAAATGAAAATGAATTTGTCCCAAAAGTATATCGCAATACATATTGTGATATGCTTTACTCTGTGATTCCCATCTGTATTGCATTGTGTTCAGGGTAATGCAGGTGACAACTTCTACTTTAGCCTGTGTCCTAGTGATTAAGGTAGTTCGCCTACTATTGTTCACATGGTCTTTTCAACACTGAGATTGTGGTTTCAAGTCTCACTGCGGGCATGGTATACTCGACTCCAATCTAGGTATGCCAGTTTTCCTACCAAATCGGAAAATCAACTTGTATTCCTACAAGCTTCAAACCACAGCATTACATAGATTAACAGTGGACCCTATGGGAAAAAGTTTTAAAAGGTTTATTTTCTGAAACTGATTAACCAATGGAAACAAAACTTACTGACAATATTGTTTAGATGGTCTTCTTTAAAGTTTATGTTTTTTATTGCCAATTGGAAATTCAAAAATGGCCACCACCACAGGACTTAGTTTAACATAGGACCCTATGGGCAAATTAAAAAAAAAATCTTCTCTATAAAACCAGTTAACCAATGGAAACAAAACTTTCTAGCAATATTGTTTGGATGGTCCTCTTTAAAGTTTATTGATAATTACAGGACTTAGTTTAACATCAGGGAAATGCCATCTTCATTGCCTATAAAATCAGGTGAGCGATACAGGCTCTTAAGAGCCTCTGGTTGAGTTCGCATACATTCCAACTAAGTGTTAATTATGTAATATGGTTAACACGACAACAGGTGAAAACCTTATTATGAGTACAGATCTGTTTCATCCATTTCGTAGAACATGTTACTGCAACAATATTTTGAAACAATAGCGATTGAATTGTTTGTATGTTATATTGCTTGAACATATGACAACTTGTAATGGAAAAACGTGTGGTCAAAATTGTACATCACGCATGCATTACTGGTGCATCATTTTCTAAGTTGTTTATTTGTTTTAGGTCAGAGAATACGAGTTGAAAAAGAACAACTTTTCTGACACTGGTAATTTTGGATTTGGTATCCAAGAACACATTGATTTAGGAATCAAGTACGATCCTGGAATTGGTATCTATGGTATGGACTTCTACATTGTATTGGGAAGAGCAGGTAAGATGATTTGGCAAAATATTTGCAATAAGAATTGGTAGTCCTCGCTAGTAATCAGCAGTATCTATGTGGCTGGTAGTCGGTTGACTTTGCTATGTTCAATGAATTGGCAGAATTTGGTTAGCTGTAGCAGAGTAGCTTCTGTGCCCACAAGTTATTTAGTGGACATGCAAAATTTGTGGGCTTTTAAATAAAGCAACAAAAAATCATTTGTATACATGCCTTTATCATTGTATGTATACTGGTCAATTTCAGAATAACAAGATTTTCAATTTGTGGTTATTATAATCAGTAACAAACATACATACAGCAATATGTAGGTCATAATGGTAAAGACAATATGAGATAGAAAACAATCGGTTAAAAATTGGGCAGGAACGTGTTTCTCTCGATTTTCATAGTTTTGTCTCTCCTGCTCAAGTGTTTAAAGATATTTACACTCCACTTGTTATAACAGTGGATTCTAGAGGTGTTTGAAATGAAAAAGTTGGATTGGGGGTGTGGTTTGGTGGTTAATAGTCCAAAATAAAATTGTGCCGATAACAAAAACATTACAATCATGGTTAATCCCACCAAGTATTTTGTTCAGTATGGGTTGTCAAAAGGTATGTGTCTTGATACTTGTACAAGGTTCATACAGGTCGTGAAATCCTTGACAAGTCCTGGAATCCCAAACATAGAATCAGTCGTGAAATTCCCTTTCATTTGTATAACTAAGATAATGTACACATGTATCATAATACAAAAATTATAACAATGTTCCAGGCGAACAATTTTTAGTGCACCATTATCTCGTATTCAGTGTAGAACTGCAAGTGTCAATGACACTGTCTTGTTAGAATCAGTCTTAAAAGTGAGGTCATAAAAACGAGAGATTATTTAAAGTCAACTGAATAAAATGAGCAATTTTTAGTGAAATTGTCTTTAAATGTCTGCACATTGGCACTGGTTCCAGGACTGTTCCTGGTGCCTGACTAATCTTTGTGCCACATAAACCCATATAAATTGCAACTCTGAACTATCTCTGTGGTAGCTTTGGATACGTAACGTATGGAACAGGAAGTTAACGTAAATAAAGTTTTGAAAATGCTGTTTCAAAGGAAACAAATTCAGTATACATTATATTGTACTTTGGATTAACTGGTCTAGTTTTTAACCAATTTACAGATGCATTCCACTCATTTTAATTTACGGAAAATGCTTGAAGGTACTGAAAATGCATATAGGTATTTCTAATAGAAATTTATGATGATTTCACATATTTTTATTTGCAAGTAGCCAATGACAGACAGATGAGCGGTCGGTTGCCGCGTTCTAATGCCTGCCTGCCATATACAACCAGTGATTCACTGCAAACATCGCATACTGCTTACATGTATATGTTGTACATCACATACTGCTTACCTGTATATGTTGTATATCGCACACTGCTTACATGTATATGTTGTAGATCACACGCTGCTTACATGTATATGTTGTACATCACATACTGCTTACATGTATATGTTGTACATCACACACTGCTTAACATGTATATGTTGTACATCACACGCTGCTTACATGTATATGTTGTACATCACATACTGCTTACCTGTATATGTTGTACATCACACACTGCTTACATGTCTGCCATATTGGATGCTTGAAGGCTTAAACATCTCACATAGGCAAAGAAAAAATAATAAATTGCTTATTAATTATAACCACCGACTTTTCTAGGAACACTGCACTGGCATATAATACAATGTGTACAAAAGACATTTATTTTTAACCCAAAACTCCATACTTTTCCAGTGGTAGTCTGAATTGTGTTCCCTGTGTCCCTACCCACCCCAATTTTCCGTTTGTTTTTTAACATGTTCTGTCTTCAATATAGCTGAAATACTGCTCGCTGGACGTAAAGCAAACATCCAATCAATCAATCAAAAGACATGAATGTGATTGCTTAATAGACCAAGTAGTGTGTTGTATGTTCAATGTTCATTAAGGGCTGATGAAAGGTGCATAAGGTTTCATACAAATGCAGAAGTTTATTTCGACATAAACTTGTAAAAAAGAGATAATGTAGAGTAATATGACTATTTTAAATAAACAACTTTTTGAATTGTGTGCACATTGGCAAGGGTTCCAGGACTCTTCCTGGTGCCTGACTATCTTTGTCACAGTTTGTGCCACATAAACCCATATAAATTGCAACTCTGAACTATCTCTGTGGAAGCTTTGGATACGTAACGTATGGAACAGGAAATCAACATAAATCAAATTTTTAAAATGCTGTTTTAAAGGAAACAAATTCCGGATTTTTGTCATTTCCGTTCCGTCATTTTTAGTTTGACTGTGTATTATCTTTACATTGCCATTTCTGCTTCCTGTTATGTCAAACATATATGTTGACTTTCCTGTCGATGTTGTGTTCTTTGAAATTTTGTGTTTAAATTGAAGCTTCAGGGACAAGTTTAAAATATACAGCTTTAAACCAGAAGTCAACACATTGAATTTGATGTGCCTATTAGATTATTTTTTGTTTAAAATTAAAGACAACAAAAATATACAGTTTCTACAATATATATTACAACCTTTTTAACACTTAATATATGCTTTACTATTTTTCACCTCAAATTACTATTTTTTGGGTAGTGCCTTACTATTTTTGCCTGAAATGGGTAGGCAAGGAAATTTATGAAGATTTCACACTTTTTTTTTGCAAGTAGCCAACGACAGATGAGCTAGTAGCCAGGAATTTTCGGTCGGTTGCCACGTTCTAATTCATGCCCGCCATACACAAGCAGTGATTCACTGCAAACATTTATATATTGTACATCAAACACTGCTTACATGTTGTATATGTTGTACATCACATACTGCTTACATGTATATATTGTACATCGCACACAGGGGCCTCGGTGGCCGAGTGGTCAAGGTAGTTAGTCTACTATTGATCACATGGTCTGTCAACACTGAGATTGCGGATTCGATACTCACTGCAGTCAGGGTGTACTCGACTCCAATCTTAATCGACAAGGATTGCCAGTTTTCCTACCGCATGTCGGGGGTTTTCTCCGGGTACCCTGGCTTCCTCCCCCAATAAAAACTGGACGCCATGATATAGCTGAAAAATTGCTGAAAGTGGCGTTAAACACCATCAAACAAACAACAACATACATCGCACACTGCTTACATGTATATGTTGTACATCGCACACTGCTTACATGTATATGTTGTACATCGCATACTGCTTACATGTATATGTTGTACATCACTTACTTCTTACACGTTTATGTTGTACATCACATACTGCTTACATGTATATGTTGTACATCACATACTGCTTACATGTATATGTTGTACATCAAATACTGCTTACATGTATATGTTGTATATCGCACACTGCTTACATGTATATGTTGTCAGTCTTCATGAAATCTTTCCAAAGAATGGTGGACATTCGGTCCACCAACTTCCCCAGAAATGCTGGACCGAAGCAGCTTTTGCCGGACCAAATTTGTCTGATGTTGCCATTGTTTACATTTAACTAGCTACCTTATATGCATGTAGATACAGACATAAATCTAATACATAAAAGTTATTGTGTATATCTGGACAAATGTGTCTAAAGAATATAAATAAAATAACATTTATTATACACAGCAATACTTCGCAATTCACAAAGCTGAAAGCAACTGCTCAATGGGACACCCATCTACAGAAATTATCATGTGGTCATTGATAACTAGTTACCTTTATTCTTCAATTTCAGCTTACTAGTATATATTTTATATATTATCAAAGCCAATGATTAAAATAAAATATGTTTTAAATGAACTTTTGAGTTTCAACCCCATTTTAAAGTGTTTGTTTATCAAACAGTTACGATTTTTCATTAAAGGACGTTGTAGTCAACTTTTTTCTCATTTTTCGCTGTTGGTTATTAGACGTATCCGGGAAATAAACAAATGGCGCGTAATCCATTTGCCAAACTAAAATGTTTTAAAAATGAGTTAAATACGCAGGATCTTTGCAATTTTTATTGGTTTTACATATTTACTCAAAAGTTGGAAGTCTGTGTGAATCAGTACTACCAGATATATAAGTATTTTCTGTGAATGAACCTTCAGGGCAACTTCGATAATAACAATGTCGGACTTTCGGACCGACAAAACACGATTTTTTACCGGTCCAAGCGTTATTATATCGGTTTTGTCCGTCGGACCGACGCATTTCGTGAAGACTGTGTTGTACATCGCATACTGCCTACATGTATATGTTGTACATCACATACTGCTTACATGTATATGTTGTACATCACACACTGCTTACATGTATATGTTGTTTATCACATACTGCTTACATGTATATGTTGTACATCACACACTGCTTACATGTATATGTTGTACATCACATACTGCTTACATGTATATGTTGTACATCACACATGGCTTAGGCCAAAAAAAAAAATATGTGTGTTTTCGGTTACCCGACCCTACCTATTTTTTTGAAGCCGACCCTAAAGTTTTTTTTTTGCGTTTTTAACGGAGGTTACTTCGAACCGGAAAACTCCCGGTACTGTTCCTGGTTTTAGTTCTATTTTCATACTTCCGCCCCAACATGGCGGCAATGACTGTATTAGTGTATACTTTTAAAGCCTTTATAGTAAATTCTTGAAACTTACAAGCTTTACACAGGTATAATAGATAAAGGTAAAAATTAAATTACTAATTTAACAAACACGATTCCCAAAAAAAAAAAAAAAAAAACCGACCCTACCTACCTATTTTATAATCTATGTAACCGGAAACACACATATTTTTTTGTTTGGCCTTACATGTATATGTTGTACATCACATACTGCTTACCTGTATATGTTGTACATCACACACTGCTTACATGTCTGCCATATTGGAAGCTTGAAGGCTTAAACATCTCACATAGGCAAAGAAAAAATAATAAATTGCTTATTAATTATAACCACCGACTTTTCTAGGAACACTGCACTGGCATATAATACAATGTGTACAAAAGACATTTATTTTTAACCCAAAACTCCATACTTTTCCAGTGGAAGTCTGAATTGTGTTCCCTGTGTCCCTACCCACCCCCATTTTCCGTTTATTGTTTTTTAACTTGTTCTGTCTTCAATATAGCTGAAATTCTGCTCGCTGGACGTAAAGCAAACATCCAATCAATCAATCAAAAGACATTAATGTGATTGCTTAATAGACCAAGTTGTGTGTTGTATGTTCAATGTTCATTAAGGGCTGATGAAAGGTGCATAAGGTTTCATACAAATGCAGAAGTTTATTTCGAAATAAACTTTTAAAAAAGAGATAATGTAGAGTAATATGACTATTTTAAATAAACAACTTTTTGAATTGTATGCACATTGGCAAGGGTTCCAGGACTCTTCCTGGTGCCTGACTATCTTTGTCACAGTTTGTGCCACATAAACCCATATAAATTGCAACTCTGAACTATCTCTGTGGTAGCTTTGGATACGTAACGTATGGAACAGGAAATCAAAATAAATCAAATTTTTAAAATGCTGTTTTAAAGGAAACAAATTCGGAGTACATTATATTGTACTTTGGATTAACTGGTCTAGTTTGTAACCAATTAACAGATGCATTCCACTCATTTTAATGTACAGAAAATGCATGGAAGTACTGAAAATGCATATACGTATTCAGACTTGCCTTCCCTTACGATTTTGGCGTAAGGCTCCAGATTTTTAAGGCTATATTACGCCATTACAATTTTTAATATATTCCTTACGATTTTTCAAAAATCCGGATTTTTGTCATTTCCGTTCGATCATTTTTAGTTTGACTGTGTATTATCTTTACATTGCCATTTCCGCTTCCTGTTATGTCAAACATATATGTTAACTTTCCTGTCGATGTTGTGTTCTTTGAAATTTTCTGTGTTAGCGCTAATAGGTCGCCACAGTCGCCAATGAGAATTAAACTTTAATGTGGCGAAGTGTTATTCATTCTCGTTCGCCACGTTGGCGAAGTGAAAGCGAAAGTAAAATGTTGACTGTCGAAATCTAAAATAAATCTTTGAGATAAAGTTCGGAGCAGTAACGATATATATCCGGGAAATTTCAATGCGTAATTGTCTATTCCGTAAAAACATTACCCTTGTCCGAATTTGTTTTCGATTTTACTCAATACCGAACTGGTTCCCATTGCAGTAATTGATCTTAATTCCAGTTTAATTTTGTCAAGCATGGCGAAACGCCAGCTTTCAATGCTTTCGTTCTTACGGTTACTCTATTATCATCTGGTTAAATGTTTTCATTTAAAAGTTGAACCTCAGCACTAAATCTAAATTCTTCAAATGAAGAACAGTTGTAAAAGACCTGGTTGTGACCTATGAATGGAATTAATCCCAAATTTTAGTGTTGCTCATCACATATTCCCCCTTTTCTATACAAGTCATTTAAATTTACAGCTTCCATATTTTGCACACACAAATTTTGCTGAAATGTTGTGGCTAACAAATTTCAAATGTGGCTAAGTAAAATTTGGATGTATTAGCCACATTGGCTAATGGAAATTTTGAGGTAGTGCTAACACAGATTTTGTGTTTAAATTGAAGCTTCAGGGACAAGTTTAAAATATACAGCTTTAAACCAGTAGTCAACACATTGAATTTGATGTGTCCATTAGATTATTTTTTGTTTAAAATTAAAGACAACAAAAATATGCAGTTTCTACAATATATATTACAACCTTTTTAACACTTAATATATGCTTTACTATTTTTCACCTCGAATTACTATTTTTTGGGGAGTGCCTTACTATTTTTGCCTGAAATGGGTAGGCAAGGAAATTTATGAAGATTTCACATGTTTTTTTTTGCAAGTAGCCAACGACAGATGAGCTAGTAGCCAGGAATTTTCGGTCGGTTGCCGCGTTCTAATTGATGCCCTCCATACACAAGCAGTGATTCACTGCAAACATTTATATATTGTACATCACACACTGCTTACATGTTGTATATGTTGTACATCACACACTGCTTACATGTTGTATATGTTGTACATCACACACTGCTTACATGTATATGTTGTACATCACATACTGCTTACATGTTGTATATGTTGTACATCACACACTGCTTACATGTATATGTTGTACATCATACACTGCTTACATGTTGTATATGTTGTACATCACATACTGCTTACATGTATATAGTACATCGCACACTGCTTACATGTATATGTTGTACATCACATACTGCTTACATGTATATGTTGTACATCACACACTGCTTACATGTATATAGTACATCGCACACTGCTTACATGTATATGTTGTACATCACATACTGCTTACATGTATATATTGCACATCGCACACAGGGGCTTCGTGGCCGAGTGGTCAGGTAGTTCGTCTACTATTGATCACGTGGTCTGTCAACACTGAGATTGCGGGTTTGATACTCACTGCAGTCAGGGTGTACTCGACTCCAATCTTAATTGACAAGGATTGCCAGTTTTCCTACCGCAGGTCGGGGGTTTTCGGCTTCCTCCCCCAATAAAAACTGGACGCCATGATATAGCTGCAAAATTGCTGAAAGTGGCATTAAACACCATCAAACAACAACATACATCGCACACTGCTTACATGTATATGTTGTACATCACATACTGCTTACATGTATATGTTGTACATCACATACTGCTTACATGTATATGTTGTACATCGCACACTGCTTACATGTATATGTTGTACATCGCACACTGCTTACATGTATATGTTGTACATTGCATACTGCTTACATGTATATGTTGTACATCACATACTGCTTACATGTATATGTTGTACATCACATACTGCTTACATGTATATGTTGTACATCACACACTGCTTACATGTATATGTTGTACATCACATACTGCTTACCTGTATATGTTGTACATCACACACTGCTTACATGTCTGCCATATTGGAAGCTTGAAGGCTTAAACATCTCACATAGGCAAAGAAAAAATAATAAATTGCTTATTAATTATAACCACCGACTTTTCTAGGAACACTGCACTGGCATATAATACAATGTGTACAAAAGACATTTATTTTTAACCCAAAACTCCATACTTTTCCAGTGGTAGTCTGAATTGTGTTCCCTGTGTCCCTACCCACCCCCATTTTCCGTTTATTGTTTTTTAACTTGTTCTGTCTTCAATATAGCTGAAATTCTGCTTGCTGGACGTAAAGCAAACATCCAATCAATCAATCAAAAGACATTAATGTGATTGCTTAATAGACCAAGTAGTGTGTTGTATGTTCAATGTTCATTAAGGGCTGTTGAAAGGTGCATAAGGTTTCATACAAATGCAGAAGTTTATTTCGAAATAAACTTGTAAAAAAGAGATAATGTAGAGTAATATGACTATTTTAAATAAACAACTTTTTGAATTGTGTGCACATTGGCAAGGGTTCCAGGACTCTTCCTGGTGCCTGACTATCTTTGTAACAGTTTGTGCCATATAAACCCATATAAATTGCAACTCTGAACTATCTCTGTGGTAGCTTTGGATACGTAACGTATGGAACAGGAAATCAAAATAAATCAAATTTTTAAAATGCTGTTTCAAAGTAAACAAATTCGGAGTACATTATATTGTACTTTGGATTAACTGGTCTAATTTGTAACCAATTAACAGATGCATTCCACTCATTTTAATGTACAGAAAATGCATGGAAGTACTGAAAATGCATATATACGTATTCAGACTTGCCTTCCCTTACGATTTTGGTGTAAGGCTCCAGATTTTAAAGGCTATATTACGCCATTACAATTTTTACTATATTCCTTACGATTTTTCAAAAATCCGGATTTTTGTCATTTCCGTTCCGTCATTTTTAGTTTGACTGTGTATTATCTTTACATTGCCATTTCCGCTTCCTGTTATGTCAAACATGTATGTTAACTTTCCTGTCGATGTTGTGTTCTTTGAAATTTTGTGTTTAAATTGAAGCTTCAGGGACAAGTTTAAAATATACAGCTTTAAACCAGTAGTCAACACATTGAATTTGATGTGTCCATTAGGTTATTTTTTGTTTAAAATTAAAGACAACAAAAATATGCAGTTTCTACAATATATATTACAACCTTTTTAACACTTAATATATGCTTTACTATTTTTCACCTCGAATTACTATTTTTTGGGGAGTGCCTTACTATTTTTGCCTGAAATGGGTAGGCAAGGAAATTTATGAAGATTTCACATGTTTTTATTTGCAAGTAGCCAACGACAGATGAGCTAGTAGCCAGGAATTTTTGGTCGGTTGCCGCGTTCTAATTCATGCCCTCCATACACAAGCAGTGATTCACTGCAAACATTTATATATTGTACATCACATACTGCTTACATGTTGTATATGTTGTACATCACATACTGCTTACATGTATATAGTACATCTCACACTGCTTACATGTATATGTTGTACATCACATACTGCTTACATTTTATATGTTGTACATCACACACTGCTTACATGTATATGTTGTACATCACATACTGCTTACATGTATATGTTGTACATCACACACTGCTTACATGTATATATTGTACATAACACACTGCTTACATGTATATGTTGTACATCACACACTGCTTACATGTATATATTGTACATCACACACGGCTTACATGTATATATTGTACATCACATACTGCTTACATGTATATGTTGTACATCACACACTGCTTACATGTTGTATATGTTGTACATCACACACTGCTTACATGTTGTATATGTTGTACATCACACACTGCTTACATGTATATGTTGTACATCACATACTGCTTACATGTATATGTTGTACATCACACAATGCTTGCATGTATATATTGTACATCACATACTGCTTACATGTATATGTTGTACATCACATACTGCTTACATGTATATGTTGTACATCACACACTGCTTACATGTATATGTTGTACATCACATACTGCTTACATGTATATGTTGTACATCACACACTGCTTACATGTATATGTTGTACATCACATACTGCTTACATGTATATGTTGTACATCACACACTGCTTACATGTCTGCCATATTGGAAGCTTGAAGGCTTAAACATCTCACATAGGCAAAGAAAAAATAATAAATTGCTTATTAATTATAACCACCGACTTTTCTAGGAACACTGCACTGGCATATAATACAATGTGTACAAAAGACATTTATTTTTAACCCAAAACTCCATACTTTTCCAGTGGTAGTCTGAATTGTGTTTCCTGTGTCCCTACCCACCCCCATTTTCTGTTTATTGTTTTTTAACTTGTTCTGTCTTCAATATAGCTGAAATTCTGCTCGCTGGACGTAAAGCAAACATCCAATCAATCAATCAAAAGACATTAATGTGATTGCTTAATAGACCAAGTAGTGTGTTGTATGTTCAATGTTCATTAAGGGCTGATGAAAGGTGCATAAGGTTTCATACAAATGCAGAAGTTTATTTCGAAATAAACTTTTAAAAAAGAGATAATGTAGAGTAATATGACTATTTTAAATAAACAACTTTTTGAATTGTGTGCACATTGGCAAGGGTTCCAGGACTCTTCCTGGTGCCTGACTATCTTTGTCACAGTTTGTGCCACATAAACCCATATAAATTGCAACTCTGAACTATCTCTGTGGTAGCTTTGGATACGTAACGTATGGAACAGGAAATTAAAATAAATCAAATTTTTAAAATGCTGTTTTAAAGGAAACAAATTCGGAGTACATTATATTGTACTTTGGATTAACTGGTCTAGTTTGTAACCAATTAACAGATGCATTCCACTCATTTTAATGTACAGAAAATGCATGGAAGTACTGAAAATGCATATACGTATTCAGACTTGCCTTCCCTTACGATTTTGGCGTAAGGCTCCAGATTTTTAAGGCTATATTACGCCATTACAATTTTTAATATATTCCTTACGATTTTTCAAAAATCCGGATTTTTGTCATTTCCGTTCGATCATTTTTAGTTTGACTGTGTATTATCTTTACATTGCCATTTCCGCTTCCTGTTATGTCAAACATATATGTTAACTTTCCTGTCGATGTTGTGTTCTTTGAAATTTTCTGTGTTAGCGCTAATAGGTCGCCACAGTCGCCAATGAGAATTAAACTTTAATGTGGCGAAGTGTTATTCATTCTCGTTCGCCACGTTGGCGAAGTGAAAGCGAAAGTAAAATGTTGACTGTCGAAATCTAAAATAAATCTTTGAGATAAAGTTCGGAGCAGTAACGATATATATCCGGGAAATTTCAATGCGTAATTGTCTATTCCGTAAAAACATTACCCTTGTCCGAATTTGTTTTCGATTTTACTCAATACCGAACTGGTTCCCATTGCAGTAATTGATCTTAATTCCAGTTTAATTTTGTCAAGCATGGCGAAACGCCAGCTTTCAATGCTTTCGTTCTTACGGTTACTCTATTATCATCTGGTTAAATGTTTTCATTTAAAAGTTGAACCTCAGCACTAAATCTAAATTCTTCAAATGAAGAACAGTTGTAAAAGACCTGGTTGTGACCTATGAATGGAATTAATCCCAAATTTTAGTGTTGCTCATCACATATTCCCCCTTTTCTATACAAGTCATTTAAATTTACAGCTTCCATATTTTGCACACACAAATTTTGCTGAAATGTTGTGGCTAACAAATTTCAAATGTGGCTAAGTAAAATTTGGATGTATTAGCCACATTGGCTAATGGAAATTTTGAGGTAGTGCTAACACAGATTTTGTGTTTAAATTGAAGCTTCAGGGACAAGTTTAAAATATACAGCTTTAAACCAGTAGTCAACACATTGAATTTGATGTGTCCATTAGATTATTTTTTGTTTAAAATTAAAGACAACAAAAATATGCAGTTTCTACAATATATATTACAACCTTTTTAACACTTAATATATGCTTTACTATTTTTCACCTCGAATTACTATTTTTTGGGGAGTGCATTACTATTTTTGCCTGAAATGGGTAGGCAAGGAAATTTATGAAGATTTCACATGTTTTTTTTTGCAAGTAGCCAACGACAGATGAGCTAGTAGCCAGGAATTTTCGGTCGGTTGCCGCGTTCTAATTGATGCCCTCCATACACAAGCAGTGATTCACTGCAAACATTTATATATTGTACATCACACACTGCTTACATGTTGTATATGTTGTACATCACACACTGCTTACATGTTGTATATGTTGTACATCACACACTGCTTACATGTATATGTTGTACATCACATACTGCTTACATGTTGTATATGTTGTACATCACACACTGCTTACATGTATATGTTGTACATCATACACTGCTACATGTTGTATATGTTGTACATCACATACTGCTTACATGTATATAGTACATCGCACACTGCTTACATGTATATGTTGTACATCACATACTGCTTACATGTATATGTTGTACATCACACACTGCTTACATGTATATAGTACATCGCACACTGCTTACATGTATATGTTGTACATCACATACTGCTTACATGTATATATTGCACATCGCACACAGGGGCTTCGTGGCCGAGTGGTCAGGTAGTTCGTCTACTATTGATCACGTGGTCTGTCAACACTGAGATTGCGGGTTTGATACTCACTGCAGTCAGGGTGTACTCGACTCCAATCTTAATTGACAAGGATTGCCAGTTTTCCTACCGCAGGTCGGGGGTTTTCGGCTTCCTCTCCCAATAAAAACTGGACGCCATGATATAGCTGCAAAATTGCTGAAAGTGGCATTAAACACCATCAAACAACAACATACATCGCACACTGCTTACATGTATATGTTGTACATCACATACTGCTTACATGTATATGTTGTACATCACATACTGCTTACATGTATATGTTGTACATCGCACACTGCTTACATGTATATGTTGTACATCGCACACTGCTTACATGTATATGTTGTACATTGCATACTGCTTACATGTATATGTTGTACATCACATACTGCTTACATGTATATGTTGTACATCACATACTGCTTACATGTATATGTTGTACATCACACACTGCTTACATGTATATGTTGTACATCACATACTGCTTACATGTATATGTTGTACATCACATACTGCTTACCTGTATATGTTGTACATCACACACTGCTTACATGTCTGCCATATTGGAAGCTTGAAGGCTTAAACATCTCACATAGGCAAAGAAAAAATAATAAATTGCTTATTAATTATAACCACCGACTTCTAGGAACACTGCACTGGCATATAATACAATGTGTACAAAAGACATTTATTTTTAACCCAAAACTCCATACTTTTCCAGTGGTAGTCTGAATTGTGTTCCCTGTGTCCCTACCCACCCCCATTTTCCGTTTATTGTTTTTTAACTTGTTCTGTCTTCAATATAGCTGAAATTCTGCTCGCAGGACGTAAAGCAAACATCCAATCAATCAATCAAAAACATTAATGTGATTGCTTAATAGACCAAGTAGTGTGTTGTATGTTCAATGTTCATTAAGGGCTGTTGAAAGGTGCATAAGGTTTCATACAAATGCAGAAGTTTATTTCGAAATAAACTTGTAAAAAAGAGATAATGTAGAGTAATATGACTATTTTAAATAAAACAACTTTTTGAATTGTGTGCACATTGGCAAGGGTTCCAGGACTCTTCCTGGTGCCTGACTATCTTTGTAACAGTTTGTGCCATATAAACCCATATAAATTGCAACTCTGAACTATCTCTGTGGTAGCTTTGGATACGTAACGTATGGAACAGGAAATCAAAATAAATCAAATTTTTAAAATGCTGTTTCAAAGTAAACAAATTCGGAGTACATTATATTGTACTTTGGATTAACTGGTCTAATTTGTAACCAATTAACAGATGCATTCCACTCATTTTAATGTACAGAAAATGCATGGAAGTACTGAAAATGCATATATACGTATTCAGACTTGCCTTCCCTTACGATTTTGGTGTAAGGCTCCAGATTTTAAAGGCTATATTACGCCATTACAATTTTTACTATATTCCTTACGATTTTTCAAAAATCCGGATTTTTGTCATTTCCGTTCCGTCATTTTTAGTTTGACTGTGTATTATCTTTACATTGCCATTTCCGCTTCCTGTTATGTCAAACATGTATGTTAACTTTCCTGTCGATGTTGTGTTCTTTGAAATTTTGTGTTTAAATTGAAGCTTCAGGGACAAGTTTAAAATATACAGCTTTAAACCAGTAGTCAACACATTGAATTTGATGTGTCCATTAGGTTATTTTTTGTTTAAAATTAAAGACAACAAAAATATGCAGTTTCTACAATATATATTACAACCTTTTTAACACTTAATATATGCTTTACTATTTTTCACCTCGAATTACTATTTTTTGGGGAGTGCCTTACTATTTTTGCCTGAAATGGGTAGGCAAGGAAATTTATGAAGATTTCACATGTTTTTATTTGCAAGTAGCCAACGACAGATGAGCTAGTAGCCAGGAATTTTTGGTCGGTTGCCGCGTTCTAATTCATGCCCTCCATACACAAGCAGTGATTCACTGCAAACATTTATATATTGTACATCACATACTGCTTACATGTTGTATATGTTGTACATCACATACTGCTTACATGTATATAGTACATCTCACACTGCTTACATGTATATGTTGTACATCACATACTGCTTACATTTATATGTTGTACATCACACACTGCTTACATGTATATGTTGTACATCACATACTGCTTACATGTATATGTTGTACATCACACACTGCTTACATGTATATATTGTACATAACACACTGCTTACATGTATATGTTGTACATCACACACTGCTTACATGTATATATTGTACATCACACACGGCTTACATGTATATATTGTACATCACATACTGCTTACATGTATATGTTGTACATCACACACTGCTTACATGTTGTATATGTTGTACATCACACACTGCTTACATGTTGTATATGTTGTACATCACACACTGCTTACATGTATATGTTGTACATCACATACTGCTTACATGTATATGTTGTACATCACACAATGCTTGCATGTATATATTGTACATCACATACTGCTTACATGTATATGTTGTACATCACATACTGCTTACATGTATATGTTGTACATCACACACTGCTTACATGTATATGTTGTACATCACATACTGCTTACATGTATATGTTGTACATCAAACACTGCTTACATGTCTGCCATATTGGAAGCTTGAAGGCTTAAACATCTCACATAGGCAAAGAAAAAATAATAAATTGCTTATTAATTATAACCACCGACTTTTCTAGGAACACTGCACTGGCATATAATACAATGTGTACAAAAGACATTTATTTTTAACCCAAAACTCCATACTTTTCCAGTGGTAGTCTGAATTGTGTTTCCTGTGTCCCTACCCACCCCCATTTTCTGTTTATTGTTTTTTAACTTGTTCTGTCTTTAATATAGCTGAAATTCTGCTCGCTGGACTTAAAGCAAACATCCAATCAATCAATCAAAAGACATTAATGTGATTGCTTAATAGACCAAGTAGTGTGTTGTATGTACAATGTTCATTAAGGGCTGTTGAAAGGTGCATAAGGTTTCATACAAATGCAGAAGTTTATTTCGAAATAAACTTTTAAAAAAGAGATAATGTAGAGTAATATGACTATTTTAAATAAAACAACTTTTTGAATTGTGTGCACATTGGCAAGGGTTCCAGGACTCTTCCTGGTGCCTGACTATCTTTGTAACAGTTTGTGCCATATAAACCCATATAAATTGCAACTCTGAACTATGTCTGTGGTAGCTTTGGATACGTAACGTATGGAACAGGAAATCAACGTAAATCAAATTTTTAAAATGCTGTTTCAAAGTAAACAAATTCGGAGTACATTATATTGTACTTTGGATTAACTGGTCTAATTTGTAACCAATTAACAGATGCATTCCACTCATTTTAATGTACAGAAAATGCATGGAATTACTGAAAATGCATATATACGTATTCAGACTTGCCTTCCCTTACGATTTTGGTGTAAGGCTCCAGATTTTAAAGGCTATATTACGCCATTACAATTTTTACTATATTCCTTACGATTTTTCAAAAATCCGGATTTTTGTCATTTCCGTTCCGTCATTTTTAGTTTGACTGTGTATTATCTTTACATTGCCATTTCCGCTTCCTGTTATGTCAAACATGTATGTTAACTTTCCTGTCGATGTTGTGTTCTTTGAAATTTTGTGTTTAAATTGAAGCTTCAGGGACAAGTTTAAAATATACAGCTTTAAACCAGTAGTCAACACATTGAATTTGATGTGTCCATTAGGTTATTTTTTGTTTAAAATTAAAGACAACAAAAATATGCAGTTTCTACAATATATATTACAACCTTTTTAACACTTAATATATGCTTTACTATTTTTCACCTCGAATTACTATTTTTTGGGGAGTGCCTTACTATTTTTGCCTGAAATGGGTAGGCAAGGAAATTTATGAAGATTTCACATGTTTTTATTTGCAAGTAGCCAACGACAGATGAGCTAGTAGCCAGGAATTTTCGGTCGGTTGCCGCGTTCTAATTGATGCCCTCCATACACAAGCAGTGATTCACTGCAAACATTTATATATTGTACATCACACACTGCTTACATGTTGTATATGTTGTACATCACACACTGCTTACATGTTGTACATCACACACTGCTTACATGTATATGTTGTACATCACATACTGCTTACATGTTGTATATGTTGTACATCACACACTGCTTACATGTATATGTTGTACATCACACACTGCTTACATGTTGTATATGTTGTACATCACACACTGCTTACATGTTGTATATGTTGTACATCACACACTGCTTACATGTATATATTGTACATCACACACGGCTTACATGTATATATTGTACATCGCACACTGCTTACATGTATATGTTGTACATCGCACACTGCTTACATGTATATGTTGTACATCACACACTGCTTACATGTATATGTTGTACATCACACACTGCTTACATGTATATGTTGTACATCACATACTGCTTACATGTATATGTTGTACATCACACACTGCTTACATGTATATGTTGTACATCGCACACTGCTTACATGTATATGTTGTACATCACATACTTCTTACATGTATATGTTGTACATCACATACTGCTTACATGTATATGTTGTACATCACACACTGCTTACATGTATATGTTTTACATCACATACTGCTTACATGTATATGTTCAGGGCTCACGCTGGGTCAAAATTATAGGGAGAAGTCACTTCTCTTTTGGGTGGCTGACAGGGAGAAGTGAGGATAGAACAGGGAGAAGTGAGTGGAAAACAGGGAGAAGTTGCAGTATATGTCGCGAAAGCCTCCTGTTTTCCTTTTTTTTTTAAATTAGTGTTGGCATTTGCATTTGTATTATGTTTTTTTTAGCAGTTTAATTTATTGAGGATAAAGTATCAACGATTTGATTAACTATTCAATATACTTATTTCACACATTTTCAAAAATACATGTATTAAACATAACAATAAAAAAAGAATCAACTGTCACAAAACTGTTCATTAAAATAAATGTTTCTTTGTCATTTATGCACAATTTGATTGATTTATAATGAAGTACTATTAGAACTAGAAGAAGAAAATTACATCATTGTGACACATAATATATTATTTAAAATTGTAAAATTCACTATTAAAAGTATTAAACATATTTAACTTAAATTTGTTTTAAGTAACTGCCAAAATACTATTTTTTCTACGTGTCTATCATTGCATAACTCATTTCACCACTATCAGCGTAGTATATTTGCAATCTCCGGCACCAAATTCATATCCGGTCCGGAAATTTTCACAAATTCTTGTGCTCTGAACTGGTTTTCGGTTATATTGTAAACCTACGCTTTATATACCAAATGAAAGTTAAAAGGGTACCAGTTCAACTTTGGCGCGTAAACATAATAAACATGACGTGGTATCAAAAATATGAAGATTTCTTACCAAAACGGGAATAAAATTTGAAAGGCGACATTAGGCGATTCTACAAAATGAAAGGGCGACTTCACTTCGCTTTTGAAGATGATTGACGGCGAAGTGAGACCAGGATAAGGCGACTTCTTCGCCCGAGTCGCCCTCCAACGCGAGCCCTGATGTTGTACATCACATACTGCTTACATGTATATGTTGTACATCACACACTGCTTACATGTATATGTTGTACATCACATACTTATTACATGTTTATGTCGTACTTTACATTTCCTATTGGGGGCCTCGGTTTCCGAGTGGTTAAGGTAGTTCGTCTACTATTGATCACGTGGTGTGTCAACACTGAGATTGCTGGTCCGATTCTCACTGCATGCAGGGTCTACGCGACTCCAATCTTAATAGACAAGGATTGCCAGTTTTACTACCGCAGGTCGGGGTTCTCTCCTGGTACTCCGGCTTCCTCCCCCAATAAAAACTGGACGCCATGATATAGCTGAAATATTGCTGAAAGTGGCATTTAATCACCATTCAAACAAACAAAAACACATTTCCTATCTACCATATTGGAAGCACTGTTGGTGGAGCATGATTATAGTAAACTGCAGATGTCCATGTATATTTTAGGCTTAAACATCTCACATAGACAAAGAAAAATTTATAAATTGCTTATTAATTTATAACCACTGACTTTTCTAGGAACAATGCACTGGCATATAATACATTGTGTACAAAGACATTTAACCAAAACTACTTACTTTTCCAGCGGTAATCGGAATTGTGTTCCCCGTGTCCCTTCCCACCCCCATTTTCTGTTAATTGTTTTTAACTTGTCTCCTCTTCAGTATAGCTGAAATACTGCTCGATGGACATAAAGCAAACATCGAATCAATCAATCAAAAGACATTAATGTGATTGCTTAATAGACCAAGTAGTGTGTTGTATGTTCAATGTTCATTAAGGGCTGTCAAAAGGTGCATAAGGTTTCATACGAATACTGAAGTTTATTTTGAAAATAAACTTGTAAAACGGAGATAACGTGGAGTAATATGACTATTTTAAATAAAGAACTTTTTGAATTATGTGCACATTGGCACTGGTCCCAGGACTGTTCCTGGTGCCTGACCATCTTTGTGCCACAAAAACCCATATAAATTGCAACTCTGAACTACCTCTGTGATAGCTTTGGATACGTAACGTATGGAACAGGAAGTCAACGTAGAAACAAATTTAATAAGGAACATTTCAAAGGAAAAAATTCCGAACACATGAGTGATTGATTGAATGGTTTCAACAATCATTAATCAGTATTTCATATATATTTATGAATAGAACCAGTGGTTAAAAATTAAATTGATCGATTGAATGTCTGCTTTACGTCCAGCGAGCAGTATTTCAGCTATATTTAGGACGGGAAATTAAATTGAAATGTCCCCTGGAAATTTATGGAGGATTTGAAAATTACTGGTGTGGTTGAGCCTTCTGTTGCTATTTTCATCAACAACTACAAAGAGCATGACATTGCACATACATTACCCATTCTGGTCTGCATGCTGGCATCGGACACTGCAAAAGCATGGAGGGTCCAGTATCAAGATGAAAGTAAACTGAAAAAATGTCCATGTATATTTCAGGTTTTAACATTTCACAAAGACGAAGAAAAACCAGTAAAATAGGACCAGGTCATAAAGTAAGCAAAGACGAATGCATGAAATGGTTCCAACAAAAGGTAAGGATGAGATGAAGCCATTGTTAATATGTATTAAACTGTCCTTAAAAGTTTGTAATCGGAGTAACAATTGTGTGATTCATAATTAGATTGTCCGTCATCTATCTGACTTTGGGGGTACAAATCTAATTCTTTGTCCAACTATGTTGTGATTACTAAAGTGTTTGTAAGAAAAAAGAATCAAACATACCCAAAGAGTGGTAAAAAAATGACAAGTCAAGGACAGACAACACTATTGTAAATAAAAAAAAGTGGACAACAACAAAACAGACACGTAACACTGAAATAAAAAATTAAGTCACACCGACCGGACTAAAAATTGCTGTCGAGTCCACATGCTCTGGAAGTGTTAGCAACTTCTGCTTCAGGCTTGGAATCGATCATATACTAAAAGTTATAATCTGTAAACTAGTCATCATGAAGAACAGGAAAGCGGTAGACTAACAGAAAATATCGGTGATCATTTGTGACGCATATTTTTATGTCCCATAAAATCCACTGAAATTGATTTGCAACAAGTAAGTCTTTCAAAGTCAAATGTTGGAAGTTTTCATTGTTGCTTTCTCTACAAATACTGGATGCAATAAATACTAGTGTAGCTTAGAAATTGAATTTGTGTAGACAATTGTTTAAATATTTTAAACATACATTTTAATAATAAAAATTAATTTTCACTTTCTTTGTTTCAGTATGATGGTATTATCCTGCCTGGCAAATAAAGGACTGAAAAAATAAAATAAATATAAAAAATCCTGTCTGTGATCTGCAAATTGTGTGTTCTTTAAATTATGATGTATATATGTTAGTTAATTATTGCAAAGTGAGATGAAGTGAAAATTGAGTGAAAAATGAAAATTAGTACCATATATCTTATAACCAGTCTGTCATCTTACACGAGACGAAAGATTGGAATTTGTGGCCAATATTAGTCTGATGTTAAAAAAAATCTGCTCGTTCTGTTTAGAATGCTAGTTGGTAAACAAAATGACAATGTTTCTTTACCTGGAGAAAATCCCAGACCATGGTAGGAAAACTGGCAATCCTTGTAAATGTACTCCCTGTCCACAATTTGACTCTTAACAGTGACCTCGGTGTTGACAGAAAACGAGATCAATGGTAGACAAACTACCTTGACCACTCTGTGAAATTCTACAAACAATTGGTTAATAGCATCATTGTTGTGTTTGTTATTTAGAAAAAAATGTTAACATTCAAATTGATTTTATATTCAGCCCTGAAACAAGCTTGCTTGTACATTAATTATTAATTTGTTAGCAATGATGGCCAAACAGTGTGGCTACTGACTGGTCATTTGGGGAATAGTAAGTTTATTTTTCCCTCAGATTTCCCTCTTACCCACTCAATAAGTATACAATTTTCAATGATTAAGCATGGTGGACAATATTTCAGTTGTGTTTGAAGTCCAGTCAGCAATATTCCAGTTAAAATAGCAGAATATATTTCAGTTCTATTCACGGCAAGAACATGATAACAAACGTACATAAATTTTTAGGTTAAAGAAATGAGCATAACCAGGAAAGACCTGTAGACACGAAACCTTGGCAAGTACTTCCTGGGTACTGTTTCCATATTAACCCACACAGCTACTTGTCAAGTCCCAGTTGATTTATTTCTCATTAACTTTACCTCCAATACAGTTTAATTGCTGCTCGCCGGGCGTGAAACAAATAGTCAATCTGTAATTTCATCAGGGTATTACTTTAAGGGTACACAATATGTTTATCATTAATAAATCATTAAGCCACAAATATATACTGATTTTACCACGACTAGGCCCTTAATGGCCTAGAAGTCTTGCAGCTTGTTTGTTAACCAGAAGATAGTTCAAACATATTTTATTGTCTAAAATGGAAGACAATAGGATCGGGTACAAATTATAACAAATTTTTAGAATCTCTTCTCCGTGATTAACACGTACATATATTGACAATTATTGATGCCATTTATTTTACAATCGGTATGACAGACGTGGATATAAAGATTGCCTAAGAAATCCATATGAACATTCACTTGGCTGGTACATTTCACACAGTACATAGTACAAAGTATTTGGGAAGCAAAACAAAGAGAAAAAAAGGGGGGGCGAAAATTGATGCAACTCCGTTTGACAATGAAAGCTTAATTAGTTTGGAATTGTCCGGTTTCTTCGATACATAACTGAATGTGCTGAAATAGTAAACCGTTGTTTTTTTAAAGTTTCTCCATATGTATTCAGATCGAAACGAAATTTGTAATTTAGTCTAGGTATATTCTAACAGAATACATTTTATACTGCATTGCAATACACTGCAAAACAAACGCACAAAACACCTCTCTGCTCTATGGCAAGTAATATTGGGGTAGAGGCATCCGATAGAATTTTTAACGATCAAAACAAATTGCTACAATGTATCCTGGATTGTACACATCCAGATGTTGGACTATTCAAAACAAATAGGGATATTGTGCACTCGGTAGAAGCTATTTCCCGAAACCTCGTATTTGAGTTGGGGCAGTGAGCATTCAACGTATATAATCACCTCATAATTCTCATGAACTTTTATTAGTTATGAACATTTACCTTCTCGTTTCGGTGGATGGGAACTGCAGGAAATGTAACACCACTCGTATATTATACTACATGCAACTGGTTGTAGCTGCATGGTGCTCCGAAGGTAACGGAGGAATCTACACGAGATACCAGATATGGTAGTTTTTGCAGGCCATACAGTAGTGTTCTACAGTTTCAGATTAAGTACCACATGAACAGATCGAATTTTCAATAACTTTGGCTAAATAGGTCATGTTTTGGTGAACTGCATTTTTGGCGTAGTTTGGTATGAAGAATGTTTAAATATCATTGCAAATGAAGTAATAGGCCGGTGTTATGTAGTGGCAATATCTTCATCTCGATGAATACTACTGACGACGATTCTCGTATAGGTATGTCTAGGTCATTTTAGTGTATCTGGGAAGGATTGCTGGAAATAGGTTAGATGTGTAAATGGAACAGAGTAATTTTGACTACTACGTAAACTGTAAACACTGGTTTCAGCGACCAGTGGCACTATTAGATAGCTAGGTATTCCGGACATCGACGATGGACAATATTATAGAAAAGGACAAGTTGTTTCTGTTCCCGTCTACGTGCAAAGGGCTCCCATACAGTCTCGTGAAAGATAGTCTAAACTGGCATACATAATTAAGTCCAGTGATAATGGTGAAGTTTTTCTAAACGTTCAGCGTTAGCCTGACCACAGTTGTCCCATAACTCGCAGGAATATTCTAGAATTGGATGAATAAATGTGAGATAAATCCAACCCAAGTATTTTCGATTTAAGTTTACTCAAAATTTTTAACTGCTTGGAATAAAATGTCGTCAAAGATACCAAGGTTAACACAAAATTTTCTGGAAGCGTTATAAATGATGGTATTAACGTGTACAGTCCATTTGCCAAAGGAACTGAATATTAAACCCTGGTGTTTGTGAGAGAAAACTAAGTCAATAAGAACGTTGTTAAATTTAAATCGCAATGTTGAGTGTCGAGCTTTAGTGCTGAATACCATTATATAAGTTTTTCTGATTTATTTTGAATAGCCAATCATTATTAGACCACTTGGAGATTTTTTCTAATGTTAACCATATTGACAAAGTTTGTTCATTGGGAGCAGTATGCCCCATTGAAGTGTCGTCGACATAGTCCTAATACTTCATCAGCAATAGATTGCCAGTTTTCCTACCGCAGGTCGGTGGTTTTCTCCGAGTACTCCGGCTTCCCCCCCCCCCCCCAATAAAAACTGGACGACATGATATAGCTGAAAAATTGCTGAAAGTGGCGTTAAACACCATCAAACAAACAAACAATCATCAGCAATATCATTAACATATACGAGGAAAAGGAGTTAAACAAGTACTGAACCCTGGGGTACACCAGTTTTAAATATCCAAGATCATATATCCCATCTTGCAGAACAACCTTTTTGTTGTCTATCTTCTAAATAGGACTTCACCCACCTTAGCAGGGTTCTCTTTATACCATAATTCTCTAGTTTAAAAATGAGACCTTTGATCCAGACTCTTTCAAAAGCACGACTTGTATTACAGGAAGTTACAGCTGTGTTGTGCGCATTATTTTAAGCTAATAAAATTTCCTGATATTTCTCCACAAGTTGTTGACTATAGCTAGTAGAATGTCCTGGCATAAATCCAGACTGAAACTTATACAGAAGGGAGTTCGAAAATAAATGAATATAGATAAATTTATATACAATTTTCTCTAAAATTATTTATTTATTATTATTATTTACAGCATAATAATGCAACTGGTCTGTAATTAGACATAAAAGATTTATCCATTTTTTGAAAATAGGAATGACATGTGCGAGCTTCCAATCGGGCGGGGAAAATACCTTGTTTTAGCGATTTGTTGAATAGGAGCAATCTCGTGTTTTACAACAATGAGCATTTTATTACTTATTAGATCGGGACCTACAGCCTTGTTCGGGTAGAGTGTTGATATGATATCTATAATATCTTGTTCAAAAAATAACATTACAGAGTGTTTTTCGCCATCTGTACTCAAATATTGGTAAATCCTTATTTGATGTCGCAAAGATTTTCTTTTTAGAATTGAATGCATTCTTTTAAAGTTTCACTGACGTATGAAAGCGTTGACCGAAGCATATTCAGCGCGGTATGCAAATGTGCTTCGATCAATGCTTACATACAATGAAACTTTAAATTTTATGTAAAAAATGCCGGGGTCCCAATTTAAATGGTGTACAATGTATTTTTGTTGATTATAAGTGACTCCGCGTTGTTTGTTTACTCTGGACGTCGTCAAGGAAGGGCGTTCTCTACATGGCTACCAGTTTAATTGAGAAATGCAAAGAATGAATCTACGTCATCTGTAACGGTTTGAACCAATAGAAATCCAGGATATCGATGAAAGACATACACTTTACACTTGAGGTTATTTCCCCATAAAGTCGTCTACTATGCTTCACAAATCGTCATTTAGATCATGAAAATTTATTTTATTCAACAAGATTTGTGATATACTACGTCGAATGCATGCTGACTATCTTATGTTGTAATAAATAGTCTATTTTCCTGTGTTCTCATAAAAAGCCTCCGATGGCAGTAGCGATGCCATAATTGGAGAAAGTCCTTCTGGAAATCCAAATTATAAATTTGATTCCCCGAAAGTTTCCAAATTTGATTTTGCTATAAGAATATAAGTAAGTAATTGATTATTATAGTGACATGTGTAATAATTACAAGTAGAAATACAAAAGAGGTATTATATACAAATTGTATACACCCGGCCCATTGGACCTATAAGTCACATATTCAAATACTTTGGCACGGACTGAGGACATTGTTATTCCTATGTAATTTGTGTTTGAGTTGAGTCCTATTCCAGAATTGGTGTTATATATAATTCCGATTTTAAACACCTGTGGTACTTTTCTCTCTTTAAGAGTTTGGTTGAAAATGTCTTTATATATAGGATATATTGTTTCTCCTGCAAGTTTAAAATGTTCTGCCGCAATACCGTATTCATCTGGAGATTTTCCATTATTTAAGTGTTTTATTGCCTCCCTAATTTCTTCTATTGAGACAGTTATTTGGTGAACTTTTGATTTATTAAGTTGAATATCTTAAATCAAAGTACATTTATATTCGCTAAGTGTTCGAGATTATCATTAAAAGGATCATTTGTTGTAGGTCTGAAAGTTCATCAAAATACTCTACAAATAGTTTCCTGAGCTTTGTTTTTCAGTTGTTACAGTATTTTTCCTGTCTTTTTTAAGATACATAGGAATTGGAGATGTTTCTGAGCCTTGATTTCTTCTTATAAAGGCTTTATCGTCAGGGCTGTTTTCAAGTTTTTCTAAAAAGTTTAGACGTTCTATTGATTTTTCCTTTCATTTGTTGCTTTCTGAGCTCTCTTTTAGCGAATTTTCTTGCCTGGAATAATATAAGATCATTCTTGGATTTGTCAGCTAAGTCCCATCGACGATGACGGATTTTACTGTTATTTACAAGTTTTTTACTTCTGTGAAGCTTTTTGTTTAAATCTACTTAATTTTATTTTTTTGTACAGCTATTTCAGTTGATTCTTTTAATAATTGATTCAAAATTTCAAGTTTTTTCATACTGAGTGCAATAATTTTAATGGGTCTAATGAGGCTAGCATAGTCTTTAGAAAGTCTTGAAATCAAACTTTGTTGGCTTTATCCTACAGTGGTAACTTTTTTTTTCTCTTCATGAGTGAAAATATAATTCTAAACTTGGCATATACTGGGAGGTGTGTAGAGAGATTGCAAGAGGGCTTGTCAAGGATGCTAGAGGATTCAATTACATCTGTAGATGTTCAGATAATAGTCAGTTTGTGAGGTATATGTACATTGTCATGGAAGAAAGTATGTTTCGTGCAATGTCAGGGTATACATTAGGTCGAATTTTACTGAAGATATAATCCGAAGTAAGTTTTGTGAGTTATTTATTTATTTATATTAATATTTTATTTTGTTACATTAACCTCGCCAAAAAAGCGAGGGTACGATTATTCGTTCTAGGTGGACATATAGTTTGTTGCTTTTAAAGAAAGAAGTTTCTGATCATGACTGATATTGCGTTTATTAGTGTACCATTCATATCTCCGCAAAGAATTATTTTGTCTGTTTCTTCATATTTGTCCATTATCGCTTGAAGATTATTCAGGTTTGCTGGTATTCAAAGTCAGAATTCATCTTTTTTGTTGGTATGTATGCATTAATCAGTATTGATGGTTTATTTTCCGTTATAATTTCAATAGCTATTTTTCTTTTGTTTCCATCATCTAGCTCGGCCACCGACGCCCCTTGTTGAAACGTGGTCCGTCGATTGTTTTGGTATGCTTTAATGTTCTACTAACTTCTAAAACAATCGGGGCCTCGGTGGCCGAGTGGTCAAGGTAGTTCGTCTACTATTGATCACGTGGTCTGTCAACACTGAGATTGCGGGTTCGATTCTCACTGCATGCAGGGTGTACTCGACTCCAATCTTAATTGACAAGGATTGCCAGTTTTCCTACCGCAGGTCGGGGTTCTCTCCGGGTACTCCGGCTTCCTCCCCCAATAAAAACTGGACGCCATGAAATAGCTGAAAAATTGCTGAAAGTGGCGTTAAAACACCATTCAAACAAACAATTCTAAAACAATCAACGATTGCAATGTTGTTCAGTTCATTTTGGGTTTCACACCTTAGGCTGTTGTTGTTTTTGTTATCTTAATAGTGTCGTGCGTCTTTGTCTTAATCCGAATGTTTTTCACTGTCCATTATGGTTTACGATTATTTTTGACCGATCGATTTCCTTAATTATTTATTTGCTACCCTAGATTAAGAATTTCTACTGGTTTCTTCGGCTTCCCTCCCACTAATAAAAACTGGACGACACGAAATAATTGAAACTTTGTTGAAAGTGGCGTTAACACCATTCAAACAAACGGTTCCTTTCTTTGTATGGTATATGTTTTTAAAAACCATAATATCGATTGTCCTTACCACGCTTATCAGTCTGATATTTAAAAAAGTTTTTATTTGAGCTGCAGGATTTTTAAGAATGCACCTTATTCAATTGAAAGGGTCTTGAATTGGTGACCTGTTTTTTTTCTGCCAAAATTCGGGGTTTTGACCAATTTTTCAGGCTTCCTCCCCTGTAGCTCTCCATAATATTGCTGAAAGTGGCGTTAACGCCTAGTAAAAAGAACAAAATGTTTAACAGGTTTACATGGTTCAGTAACAACGTTGGACAATTTAATAATGTGATTGATTGATTGATTGATTAATGCCCAGTGAGCAGAATATTCATGACTAGAACAAGTAAACAATAATTCTAATATTTTTTGGGATACCGCCATTTCATTGGATAGTTAGCAAATTTAAAGGTGAACAATGTTACTACAAGTGTTAATGTTTCGATATTGGTAAAACTATTTATTTTTTCCATGATAGTATTCCTCCGCCAACTGCAAATTTGACAATTACATTTAAACAAGGTTCTGAAAGTAAACGGGAATTAAATTAGACATAGTTTTCATAATTATGAGATTTTAGGGACTATTTTGATTGGTTCATTGATGTATGAACGGGTCCATTCTCTTGCAAACTTGACACAAACGAAAAGGCGTAAAAAGCTCCTAGCTACAATAATGTAGCTCCTTTTACTACGAACCTCTGACGTAACAAATTCTGTTAAATGACTGAAAATAGTTCAAAATGAAGATCACTTACCGCCGAAGTCACTTTCCCGACCCGTGACGAAAATGGCCGAGAGATGTTCCGATTGGCATTACCTGGGATCAAATTTTTACAGATACCATTCTACAATTCTACACTCCACAATTACAATTTTGTCAATAATGCCATGATTACGAAAAGGTGTTAAAATAATTTAGGTAGACATTGTAGAAAAGTCAACTGAACGGCGGAGAAAGGAAAAAATATTAAATGAACACAAATAGCATTTAATAGCGGAAAATATGTAAATCTCAAGAGTGCTTTTGCTCCATTACGAGTAATGGGACCTCTTTGTAGTTCTGTCTATTAAAAAAAGGAGCTACATTATTGTTAATAGCGAAGCTCCATGTTATTGGCGTTAGTGACTTCCCTTAAGTTCAGAGTAACACTATCCTCCGAGAAACGGTTTTTGTATGTATTGCATGCATGCTTTCTCTTGATTTAATGTTGTATGTATGACAGAATGAGAACACCAAGTAAGTTTGTTTTTGTCCAATCCAAGAAAAACAAAAGATAAAACTATTGAATATTACTGTTATTATTGAATTTTTACAACCAATATCATGCCATACTAGACATAAGCGCATTTTCGGCTAGAGTCCAGTCATACGATCCGCTGCTAGGCTTTCCTTCGGGTATTTATTTAGTGCGGGAGTAAATCGATCACACATCAACGAACTACCAAAGATAATAAAACAACGGGAAAGTGGGTGGACCAACCGAAACAAACCTTTTGACGGTCACCTGAAAAGGTTCCAATATTGGGTTCGTGCAGACAATGTATCCTTTTGTAGCGGCTACAATTATATTGGGTCTTTATTGTGCACGGAGCGTGGCACTTTGAAACACGCCACCCATTACGGTCTTTAATTTTATGACTTGCACGTTGATACTAAATATACACAACAATTGCATGTTTTATTAATTTTGAATTAACAGGCAAATTCAAATATTTTTATTCACATAAATTCGTGTGTAGCAAAAATATCTTCTATATAACTTACTATGATAAAATCAACTAACACTATATACATTTTACTGTAATGGAAAATTTGCATAACATGAACAAAAACAAGGATTCATCCGCGGTAACAAACTTTAGAAAATCCTGTGTATAATCAATCAAATAGATAAAATATACTTGAACGTTTGTTTCGAAATGAAAATTGTGTATTATTTTTTTTTACATTTAATATGTTGATTATGCCGCAAACGGAAAGGTGATGAGCGGATCTCTGGGTAACAAATGAACAGTTTCTCAATCAGATTTTAACCACAATTTAAAATCGATTTTTTATGCCATAGAAATAAAATATTCTGAAATTGAAGACAAAAAATGCAATCATATGATTTTAAAATAAATCTGAGAATAAAAAACGCGGCAAAGAATCGGCATATTCAGTTTGGTATAAAATGCTTTCCTGGTTTTCAAAGTAACAAAATTATTAATAAGGTAACACAAGTACAAGACTGCCTTATAACAAAATCTACTAGAGGTCTAACTGTAATATATTAGGTCTGCAATGCGATGCATGCGTCAAAAAGGTAGATCAGCGGTATTGGATCGATTTGGTCGCAGAACTATACTTGCTTTTATTGTAATTTTAACCATCTGTTTTGTATATTTAAATGCACTTTTGATTAATTTAAGAATTCAGATTAAACATAATATTTCTACCAAGTACTTCAAAATGACGTACATGTTACGTCAATACACGCATTTCCTTGACCTCGCTTAAACCCGTAAGGTACAAAAGTAGCATCTGTACTTTGTTTCTGCCTTATGCTATACTTCGCTACACAAGTATTTCAGAATGCCATATATTATATGTGCAGTAAAAATAACAAACACAAAATCTGTTGGTGCAACTCCGGAGGCGAGAGCCAAAAAAGTTATGGCAGATACTAGAAACACAAATATCGTTAAATTAAAGCTAATATTGTTAGAACGTTGGCTTAACACCGAATTTACTGGCGACTTTTCTGCACTCAATGGCGTACTAAGAGATGTGACTGCCGTCAATGGTCTTTTTTGTGACGACGATATATTACGTGGTTTCCCATTTGCCTGCTTGAAGTCAAGATTAGATATTAAACCATTGTCTTGTTTGATGGTTAAAGTTGGACACGAATCGTTACAGTTTAAGATCGGTCTTTTGTCAACACTTCTGATATTTATATGTAGAGAATTGTCCAACTTTGTCACGCTACATAAATTTCCATTTTCCGTTGAATTGTGTTTTATGCCATTCTCAAGCACATTTTTAGACGAAATATCATTTTCTAGAGTGTTCGAAATTTTGTTATTTGCATTTTCATCTTTCATATGTCTATCAAATACACCCGTGGAGCAATTGTAATGCACTTCCGGTTTACCATTGATTAAATTTTTGTTCTCGAATATCAGATTTGGAATAGTAGCGTTACTTAAATCAGTGTCAAAAGCGCTTTCTGTATCGGAATCCTTTTCTGAATTAAAACTAGTTTCAGTATCAGTTATTTCTGCTGAACCTGATAAAAAAACATCTTCATCGTCTATGTCATCCATGTTTTCGTCCATGCCCTCGAAATCTGTAATTAAATCACTCTGAATATTTAGTTTCAAAGAAAATAATAAGTAACTTATAAAGTATAGCATATTTAATGTATATATAAGACAAAAGCCGATGAATAGAAATAGTTTCAAAAACCAACGTCACGAGAGTTAAAGGTCAAAGAAATAGAACATTACTTAATTATTTTTGTTGTGCGGTTTATCTCAACGGCCTAAGTGAGAAGTCTGATTTGTACTGTTCGGTGGGTTCACCGTTTACTCCGGATTTCTCTCCCAATATCAAATGCACGCCAAGATACAGCTACAAAATTACTGAAGGCAGAGCGTTAAACCTTATTAAAAAAAAAATAAATAAAATGACTGTTTAAAACAAAGGAATAACGGTTTCGGAACACTTTGTTCGATCTAATATATACGGAGTGAATTCATATTGAAACCAATACTTTTTTTACTCACAGTTAATGTCAATACATACAGTGAATATAACCTTTAATTCGTTACGTCATTAATATCATTTATGGTTAAGTCGGACGTATGTACTATAGGATTAAACACTGGGTTTTAGGAAATTATCAATGTGTAAACTCCGGCGACTCCCTCACAAACTAAATAAAGTCCGAAGGACTTTATGTCAAGTTTGTGAGGGAGTCGCCGGAGTTTACACATTGATTATTTCCTAAAACACAGTGTTTAATCCTTATAATTCTGTGAAATAACCGTTGCGATTTTTAAAACAGCAAAAACAGTTACAGAAACCCATCTAGACCTAAAAACGTATCTATGCCTGAAAGCGTAGGGATATGCAAAACATAGTACCAAAGGAATCGCGGTTCTGTAGAATATTGATAGGAAAAAAACAAAATGAAACACTAAATTGTATTTATATTATATTTTATTTGAAATCTCAATCGATTAAATTAGAAATCATTGGGGCAGAGAAAACATTGATCCCTCTCCATGACGATATACGCTAGGAGGACGCCATCTTGTTTACATTGGATACGGAAAGTAGTCCGCTCAGAGGAAATATCGATATATAAATTATCTGAGAAGACGCCATTTAAGTGTTTTTATCCAATCAAAGCACTTAATATAAATAAATTACAGCATGAATAGAATTATAAACAAATAACTTCTCACCAGGATCACGACCTTACAAGTCGACAGAGGAAATTCTTGTATTCTAGCACTGTATCACCAAATGTAGATATGGTATGTCATTAGGTCACAAAAGGTACAACACATGACTTGCCATTACAGATTTCGTAAAAAAATGAACTTTACTTTATTTACACTGCTTTTTACAAATTTGCAAATCCACAAAATAACTTGAAAATACAAATATCCTACAATATAAAAATTCTAATAAAAAATAATAATTGGCACAATCGGCGAAACAAAACCGGATCGATTTTACCGCTGATATCTTAACAATCGTAAAAGATATGGCTAACCTCGTGACACATGCATAACGATATGAAACGAGGAAAAAATACAAAGTTATCCATTCTTATTTTGTCCCATATATCAATTTGGTAAAATATGAAAATAATTTGCCAAACATGACGTCAAAATGAAACGCACGGGAACAGACATTGTAGAGATAAATGGATGCGAAGGCAGATGAAAAAAATGCAGTAAAATAACAAAAAAACTTCAAATAATTTAGACCACAGACAGAGAAATCGTAGTAAGGAGTCTTCACGCCACTGCCCAGTTTCCAGATATAACCTCTGCCAAATATCATCCCCCCTCCCCGTTTACTGCGGGACAAAATTTGTCGTTTGCTATTTACGTTTGTAAACAAAGAATGATGTTTGTAAAATAATACACGAGATCTTATTTATTTGTATATAGTCTATATATACACATTTGATACAGGTTTACATTAAAATTACTGCGTTTATACGCAATACTTATGTCTCTCTGTACATGTCTCTACATGACAACAAAGGATGCTACATTTCTAAACCGTATACTGCTTTGAAGGAGTGCAAAAATATTAATAGTAACCTCTTCATGACAACAAATGCTGCTCCATTTCTGAAAACTGTACACTGCTTTGAAGTAGCGCAAAAATACTAACAGAAAACTTGAAATCTAATTCAAGATTAAATTTATCGTGTGCTCGTTGATTTGTAATACGTGGTATAATATATTAATATAGATACACAATTTTCAGTACAAATATAAAAGGATCAACGCGAAGGGCAGAGCTGTTCAAAGATGGAATACATCTGTAGAAACTCAAAACGATTTTAAAGTAAAAAAAACACTAATGCATAACAATATCTTGCTAAATAATTTGTCCAACTGCCAACATGTGCGAATGACATGCAATGAATAAATATGAAAACAATTAATTTCATCAATGTCTGGAAATTAAAATAGATCAACATGTTTTTGCATTCGTTCTGACATGCTAAATACGTAACATGGGCCGAAAGCGTTAAGAAAGGAGTACTCTGGGACTTAACTGATTCTTGTAATTTAGTTTGTTTATAAAGTGATGTTCAGTTTAAACGTTTGTGGACGGGTACTTAAAACGCGTTCACAATAAGTATTTATACCACAGTTTTGGAGAGAGAGAGAGAGTGGGAACTGTCTTATACAAATAATAATACCATTGATATTAAACTATTCCAAAAACACAAAACCGATTACGAAAAATTAAAAAAATTTCTTTAATGGAAGTATACTGTCTGTATTTCTAAAAATACATAATAAACTATTATTTCTAATATGACGTTCTTTAAATGCTTTGAGACCACAACTGTGGTAAAAAAATAATTTCGCTGTCGCTCGGGATAAAATTATACGACATAAATGGTCACCCCGTTGTAAAACAATGATAAACCACAGCCTCCGTGAATTATTTCTTAAATTACCGACTTCCGCTGCCTTCTATATGACATCTATTTCCTTGTTTAATTGCGAGTGTATGTGTGCTCGCAGAAAGAAAATAATTACAACCGAAATAATTGCGGTAACATCGAGCATTAATTTTAACCAAACAATAGGTTTTTACATAAGCAATAAAATTAATATTTCTTTCATTCGTTGCCTAACGTTTGACGTCCAGCAAACATAAGTCTGCTGTATTCAGGATGAGAATAAGTTCACAGCTTTAAATCATTTTTGGAATTTAGAGAGATCAATAGAAAGATAGTTTGGCTGCCACGTGCAAAGAATCAAATATTGATGGAAACTTTTTGATTTTCAATACGGAATTAATTAGTCTAATCATTTAAATTTGATTATTCTTGAAGGTAATCCAAAAAAGAGAAGATTTTACAAACATTTAAAAGTTAAGATGAAGGATGGCAGATCTTTGGCAAACGCATCTTAATTTTAACGTACAACGCTGAAAGCAAACAATCTTGAAAAAAAATATCCCATATACAAAAGTTAACAAAAATGATAAAATGCATCTTCATTTAAACTACATACAATGCGGAGAGCAAGCAATCATTGGAATATATGGGCAAGACAAAAATTGGACGAAATTTGACAATCCGACATTTAAAAATGCAATTATCGTGGACCAGTTTATTTGCAGTTCGTTCGAGACTTGTTCAACTGAAGAAAAAAAATGTTTTAAATGCAGCCATTCAAAGCTTCAGCCTTTTAAACTTGCATGAGCAAAAGTCGAGCAATCCCTGACCTTTAAAGTGGTTTGGTCTTCGTACTAAACGGCTTATCTACCGCGTGCTCTAACTCTAAAACAAGATGAAAACATTTGGTGAAGATTCAAAGGATCAGCACTGGTTCAGATGGTGTTCGCATGTGCATGGATTCATTAGCAAATAATGTTGCTACATTTATTATTAACATATTTCTCCGTCCGACCAAGGGCATAGAGTTGTCGGTGTAGGACGTAAAAAACTCCCCAAGTCAAGTCAACATATTTCTCATGTTAGAAGTTTATAATAAGAAAGATAAATTTTCTACTAATTATGCATAGCCCGTGGAACAATCGTTAGTTTTGTTGGGTACAAACGCGCCCCATTTTTCCAAAACAGTATTGATATGTTGACGAGAATCGAGAAATGTTTATTTAAAAAAGCTTAAGAAGTACCCAAAATTGTTCCACTTTGTTGACCAATTTCAACATGAAAGGGACCCGTTACACACCCACACCCCCTCCTGTAGACGACACTGCAGACAGACATGTATTGTTACATTAACTACAATCTAAATGAAGATGTTATATAAAATAATAATGTCGGAGCAATCGAAATTATTTTTAACCTTGAACAGCGGTAGAAAGGTTAATGTCTTGTGTTTATACTCTTTGATATTTACAATTGTGTCAAGGGCAAATACCACATTAACCTATGTGTTAGATACGAACAATCTTAAAGAAAGACACAAACAATGAACAGATAAAGTCACAAAATAATTTATCTAAACTTAAGAATGTATTTAGTCAAAATCTGAAAAAAATATCGATTGATACAACCTGTGTGATAAAAAACCTTGTATCATCTATATATGTGATACAAGATGTACTTTTGTCGGAACTACTTCTTGACGTCACAATGAATGATATAACCAATGATTCGTTGAATGACTTTCATTCTATGAATGAAATATGACGTCATAATGCGTGTGACGTTAGGGGGCTATTTTTATAAACAAATGCTTCGTTGAATGTTATTTTAAATTGTAAACATTCAGTTTTATTCTGCCCTTTTTATACTTCTTAATTTTAGATAAACTTATTACATACATTTAAGTGTAGGTACAACTACCTGTACCACGTCTCGACAGTTCCATACATTCCGCATCACAACTCGACGCTGCGCGTCTCGTAGTGATACGAATGTACACAACTGTCTCGACGTGATACAGGTAGTTGTACTTACACTTTTAAATGTATGTAATGTAGCAAGGACACATAACGCATAAACTTATGGATTCAATACGAAGTCACAAATCTGAAATATAGACAAAACTGAGAAATGAATAGATAAAATCACAAAAAATAGCAACACGAATAAAATGTGAATTCCACAGCATTGACAAGGATTAATAATCTGAACGAAACACATAAAACGGGAACTCTCGTAAGACTTATCTCAAGTCAATGGACGACATAACCAGTACTAATAATTCTGAGGACAGACCAGACATAAACATAAGACAAATAAGTCAACTGACAGCGTACGGTAATCTTAATGACAGACACAAAACAACGAAGAAATGAAATAAACATATATTTAATATCAGCCCAAATAAGACAATGAGGTAACCAACGTAATACACCTAATCCTAAGAACAACAAAAACATATAGAGTGTTAACCCACGGATAATACAAGTACTAATAATCTCAAGGACAGACACTAAAAACCAAGATATATTAAAATATGAAAAATAGATTACATCCATCATGTTTAGTTTTTCAAACATTCTTTCACAGACATAATTAGATCAATTACAACATTAATTAGCTGAACAACTGACTGGCGATTTTAAATTCTTAGTTTTTTAAAAACTTAATCGACTCAGATTGAGATAAAATTTGGTGAATGAAGGTAATAACAAAATACCGAAAACCGAGGAAAAAAGACTATCCACATATCAAAGTAAAAAAAAACGGCAAACCGAAAATATAGTACAGCAATGGTCCTGACTTGGTACAGGCGTTTCAAAAGAAATGTCATGGTAAACCTGTCGCTTCCATTGCTGTAGTATGTGATTTGGTTTGTTGATGAAAATTGATGCCACTAGTCAGTAATAGGTGTATCCAACAATCATAGTGACGTTAAAATATTACAGCTTTGTCACGATGAATAAAATTATGATTTTAAAAGTTAAATAAAGTATTATGTTTTGTTGGAAGAAGAAATCAAAGATAATTCAGAGAAAGTAAACGAAACCCTCAAATTACATTATTGTTCTTGGTCAATTGTACTGCGTCATAATCCACTGCTACTTAATGAAATTATCTCTGTCCGTGATTGTCAAAGCAGATGTGATAAAAGCTAACATAATGCAGCACAAATAATGATCTACAAAACAAGTTATGCTTCTCTATTCTACATAAAGACACAAATGATATGCACGTTGACAATTTCCATATATAATGCAATTTTTTTTCCTGAAAACGTTTGAAAGTCAACCCAGTAATTTGAGATGAGAGGAAAGTCAAAAGACACCAATAAAAATAGAAAAATATGAACATTTTTTTTTTATTTCTGAAAATTATTGGTAAGGCATGTCGTACCTGCAAAAGTTATTGATACGGCGAAAGCCGTTACCTGCCGTACCGGCTGCTACGCCTATGACAGACTTTTCTGACATACTCTTCATGATAACAGGTACATTCTTAAACAGGAAATATGCACACACAAAAAAGAATGACAATTAAAAGGTATTTTTGTAATTTTGAAATTGTGAAATCGTTTAATACCATTAAATAAGAAATTTTATGCACCTTTGTTCTGAAATTATGGATAAATTTGAATGAAGACAGCAAACACAATAAAAACAATCTGCTTTCAAGTAATAGCATTGTTCACTCCAATGCTTATCAGTACATTATTTAACGGTCTTACCGGATGCAAGGAATGCCCATTTTCCAAGAAATTCAGGCCAACTTTTTTCTTTAATCGTAACTCCGTCATATAAATAAGTTAACGGAGATATTGGTTGCCTCATGAATTCCTCAGCCTCTCTCTCTTCTTCGTCAATCCTTTCTGTAATTGTCGTAAAAGCGGAAGTGAATGTGATAACCCTTTGTTGTGACCTCTTCGGAGATTTTGGTTTAGCTGCCGAAACAAATATTGTACAAGTTAGAAGAATACAAAAATAAGTAAGACATGATTGTATACACTTCAGTCTAATAATTCATTCAAATAAGCGGTATAAGACACTTTGTGCTAGTATTATATAACTAATACTCGTAAGGTGTAATTTTTCTTTTTTCCTGAGTTGACAAAATCAACAAATTACAAAGTTCCAACTTAATACAACACGGTTATAACAATGTATAATATAGGCATTTATCTTAAAATACCAACAGGGCCTAGGTGGCCGAGTGGTTCAGGTAGTTTGTCATCTACTATTGACCACGAGGTCTGTCTAACACGTGCGGTTGCGAATTCGAGTCTCACTGCAGTCAGGTTGTACTCGATCCCAATCTTAATTTATTGATCCAGCAAAAAGCAATATTTCAGTATATTCAGCACGTGAAAATTAGAGTTAATTTAATTATCTAAAGACTATACCTCCTTTAATTTTAAGAGGTGATTTTATCTACAGATAATAAGATAAAACTATAAATTAAACAAGCTTAAATATTGTCCGTTTTCCTACCGCTGGTATGGGGTTTTCTCCGGGTACTAATGCTTTCTTCCCCAATAAAACCTGGACGCCATGATATAGCTGAAAAAATTGCCGAAATTGACGTTCAACACCCTTCAAACAAACAATCAAAACAAATCAAAGTTCAAACAACTATTATCTAAGGGTACCTAACAAACACATACATTTTTACAAAACAAAAAGTTTACAGTAAAAACATAAGTATTATAGTTAGACGTTTGCCATTGGTGGCCGAGTTCGTCTATTGTTAACCACGAGGTCTAGCAACACTGAGATTGCGGGTTCGAGTCTCACTGTGCGCTTGACTCCAATCTTACTTTACAAGGATTACCAGTTTTCCTACCGAAGGTCGGGGTTGTCTCCGGGAATTCCGGCTTCCTCTCCCAATAAACACTGTACGCCATGATATATCAGAAAAATTGCTGAAAGTGGCATTAAACACCATTCAAAAAAGCAAACCATTTAATTATATACTTGTCATAACTATTCAATACTGCATGGTAATGTTTATTTTAAACAGAAATACGACTACTGTTGTAGTTCTCAGGATTATCATTGCAAAGAATGAACATCACAAATCAATAGTGTTATCTTCAAAATAAAGAAAAACACCATTTTCAATAAAGAGACCTCTTTCCATTTACATATAGCATCATTCCTGTTGGTAATAATATACAATAAATGACCTTGACATCTATGTCGATATCAGGATTTATCAAAGAAAATGTAATATTCACAGAGCCAAACAACAGACTTTGTTTTTATTTCTAATCATTGCTATACAATAAAAAACCGTGTCATCTGAAGAAATACATTTTCTCATTTACTGAGTAGCACAAACTTTTTAGACGAAATACATGTCGACAGACGATATGGTTAAATAATATAAGTTTAACAAATGTATTTAATGCACGTTCTCTGTTGAATTTAAAATATTTTCAGTACATAATTATTTTTTGTCACATTCTGTATAGGTGCAATATCGCCTGCATTTTAACTTGGCATACTTTATATATAAGGAAACGCTATTATAATATGACGTGTTCACGGGGGGGGGGGGGGGGGGGGTGGGTGGGTAACTTGGTATATATTGGGTAATACGGATGTGCGGCCCGAATTGGTCTCTTTTTCACCTCTCAAAATATATGAATAGGTAGCTTTTTTCATTGAAAAATATATCATTGGGTAGTTGTAAATTATCTAAATATATCCATGTCTCAATTCTCATCTTAAGCATGCTAAGCCTATGTAAAGCACAGTGATTTTACAAAGAAAGTGTTCCATTAACATCATCCTCTTGATCATTTTGGTAGTGAATGGACTATTTTGCAAATGGGGATGTGCTGTAATAAAATATATGAATAGGTCTGATTTAATCATTCAATATATGATTAGGTCCCGTTTTATAACGTCCGAAATATATGAATAGGGTGGGTTTTCAAATCTCCGTCCGCAGACCTGTACCTAAAAGTATCCTTAGTTACCACCCCCCCCCCCCCATCCCCCGTGGACGTGCCTAAAATGCTTTGAGTCAACACCAGGTGTAAAACGAGTATATATTCATAATCAACGTCACAAACAATCAACACTCTTTATGGCGACGTCATAGTAAGATTTTTCACATATTTTAACTACGTCACAATCAAATTTGTTTACTAGTTGCAACTCAAAAGTTAAACGTGTCCTATTAGAATCGAAATAATTCATTTGGGCAAGAATATATACTGATTTTACCACGGGTTTTTGCAATACATATCGTACCCTTTTGCAAGGGAAGTAAACCATATATTTGCACTGGAATATTCCAACATAAAATATGTATTAACTAGAAAATGAATTTCTCTCATTTTATGACGATAACGACTACTTAGATACACAAATTAGTAACACAACATACACTATTATCTCTCTACTGGTGTTATAATAACGTAAAATGGTTTATGTCGGGGATATAAGCACGACACATCCAATTAAATAGTGGATATTGTTTCTATCAACATTCTTAATGGTGCCTCCACTGCCATTAAGGCATAAATGTCGAAAGAGTATAAATAAGAGACAAGCGATTGTTTATTGTTCAAGCATATTGTGTATATTTTGTGTAATTATCTAATTGGGATTCTGTATTGTAGTTATGATTTGCTAAATTGAAATTAATAACCATATGTGTCGATATCAATTAGATGACCCTTTGTCGGTAGACCAAGGGAATATATTGGTTTTCAGTTTATTGAACACTGGTAATCTGGTGAAGGTGTGAATGATCAATATGCAATACTTTTTATAAGTTGGTGGATGTGTGAGTGACTAAAATAGTATATCCATATACAACATACAGTTTGTTTTTATAAATGTAATCTGTATATAAAAAGAACATAAAAAACTAGCAATTAAACAAATTACTAAATAACAACAAATCACCTTCAAAATTAACGAAAAATTCATAACAGTAACACAAAATATTAAATGACCAAATGATCACAACAGTTGCTATTAACATCACATGCAAGAAGAAAAATTACTTCACTAAAAAAACGAGAAAAAAAGGTTTCATCTCCGTTACACTGTTTTCCCTATGATGAGCGCAACATGGATATAATACCCAATTAAAAGCAGATTTATTGTTATTGGAACTGAGCGGTGAAACAGATTGCTTGTCCTTAGTGGAGCTATAGCTATGTGCATTAACGCAGTAAATCTGAGCAAGGAGCAAATTGCTATGCCACAGTAATCTAAGCGGGGAAGCAGATTGCTATGCCACAGTAAGCTAAGTGGGGAAGTAGATTGATACGCCAAAGTAAGCTAAGCGGGGAAGCAAATTGTTATGTCACAGTAAGCTCAGCGGGGAAGCAGATTGCTAAGCCATAGTGGGCTAAGCGAGCAAGCAGATTGCTATGCCACAATAGGCTAAGCGGTGAAGCAGATTACTACGCCACAGTTAGCTAAGCGGGGAAGCAGATTGCTATGCCACAGTAAGCTTAGCGAGGAAGCAGATTGCTATGCCACAGTAAGCTAAGCAGGGAAGCAGATTGCTACGCCACAGTAAGCTAAGCGTGGAAGCATATTGCTATGCCATAGTAAGCTTAGCGGGGCAGCAGATTGCTACGCCACAGTAAGCTAAGCGGGGAAGCAGATTGCTATGCCACAGTAAGCTTAGCGAGGAAGGCAGATTGATATGCCACAGTAATCTTAGCGGGAAAGCAGATTTTTATGCCACAATAAGCTTTGCAGGGAAACGGATTGCTACGCACCATTAAGATAAGAAGGGAAGCAGATTGCTAGGCCACAGTAAGCTTAGCGAGGAAGAAAAAGCTAAGCAGGGAAGCATACTGCTATGCCACAGTAAGCTTAGCGAGGAAGCAGATTGCTACGCCACAGTAGGCTAAGCGGGGAAGCAGATTACTATGCCACAGTAAGCTTAGCAGGGAAGCAGATTGCTACGCCACAGTTTGCTAAGCGGGGAAGCAGATTGTTTACCACAGTAAGCTACGCGAGGAAGCAGATTGCTATGCCACAATAAGCTATGCGGGTTAACAGATTGCTACGCAACAGTAAGCTAAGCTGGGAAGCAGATTGCTATGCCGCAGTAAGTTTGCAGGGAAACAGATTGCTACGCAAAGGTTTGCTACGCGGGGAAGCAGATTGTTTTGCCACAGAAAGCTAAGCGAGGAAGCAGATTGCTATGCCACAATAAGCTATGCGAGTGAACAGATTGCTACGCCACAGTAAGCTAAGCAGGGAAGCAGATTGCTACGCCACAGTAAGATTAGCGAGGGAGAAAAAGCTAAGCAGGGAAGCAGATTTCTATGCCACTGTAAGCTCAGCGAGGAAGCAAATTGCTATGTCACAGTAATCTAAGCGGCGAAGCAGATTGCTATGCCACAGTAAGCTAAGCGGGGAAGCAGATTGCTATGCCACAGTAAGCTAAGCGGAGAAGCAGATTGCTATGCCGCAGTAAGCTTAGCGGGGAAGTAGATTGCTATGCCGCAGTTATCATAACTGAAACATAAGGTAGCGGTTCCAGTCAAAATTGGTACCAGGTCAAAAATAATACATGTCTTCGCTATCTATGGGTCTTTATTATAGCTGCAATAGATTTAATTATATGACAAGACATACTTTCTTGACAACACGTTCTTCAAAGTACAGAAAACTGAGATACACATAAGTTTTAACAAATTTCTAAGAAGAAATTGTCTATGAGAACATCCTGGTGAAATCTATTGCTAATACAGGGCAATAATCAATACGAACCGGTGTACACTGGTTCTCAATCAACTACATTTTATGCATATAGCGTATTGTTAAAACACAAGGATACCAGTAAAACCAAAACCGCTGTATGTGAAATAAAGTTGACTGCACGGATCTACAATTTCCACAGCAGAAAACATGACTGTGTTGTCTGGTATACAAGCATTATTACCTCTGTATAAAGACCCCCCGCTCTTAAATGACATTTTTCACAATTTCCTTCAGAGATAACTTCAGAACGTTTGACCAATGGTAACATTTTGGGATAAAGTTCGTTCTCAATTATTTTTGTTTCCCAGCGCCCTGACGAGTATGATGAGTGGCCGTTCATGTCATAGTTGCGTTATTTCTATCGCGTTACTTTTAAGAAGTATCGCGATACTTTCAACTTCTATTGCGTTACTTTTAAGAAGTATCGCGATACTTTTTAAAAGTAACGCGTTACTTTTGTTTTTCATTTGTAACGCGATATTTTTTCACGATTTGTTGACCGAACGAGATTTACCATCTTATCAGTAGCACGGGTTCAGACAGAGATGAGTTTTAAAGACAGACTCTATGTTTTTTCCGACTGTGATTTCAAATCGAGTCATCTTGTACACAAATGTGAGATATATATGTTATTGTGAAATTCGGTTATTTTAATGTATTTTGACTAGATTAGTGATACCCCCTTCCCCCAGAAAAAATATATATATATAAAATATATCAATATTTGACTATAACCGTATTAAACCTAGAAGTAAGGTTTCTTCTGAATGGTTAATGATAAATGCAACCGAATTTCAAATCGCGATACTTCTTAGAAGTAACGCGATAGAAGTTGAACGTAACGCGATATAAATAACGCAATTATGAGATGAATGGCCACTTATAGACGAATCTTGATCTGTCTTGGTAAAATTGGTATCCTTGACGTAACAGTGTTTCCTAACCATAAGCGTCTCTTTCTTGTTATATTCAAATATTCATCATCATGGAAGAAGCTTAATTTTCTGTCCCTACCAATACTCCATACTTGTTTCAGTGGCAGTCAAAATCAATCAATCAATCAATCAATCAATCAATCAATCAATCAATCAATCCATCCATCAATCGGTCCTTGGTTCATTCATTCATTCATTCATTCATTCATTCATTCATTCATTCAACTTTCTTGTAAATGACAGTTGTGGTATTATTGCTAATACAATGGTTTTAATAATTATGGAAAAGTTTGACATGCAATAAAAGGATAATTGCAAGAATTTGGCAAGAAGTTTGCGAGTGCACTATTTCGCTCGGAATTATATATCTGGGCAATAATTCTATATTACCGCGCGATGTATCCCAATCACTTACTATTCCACTTCAATGTAATGTTATATATAAAACATTGTGCAGATTGCGTCAAAACCTCTGAAACACCTGCGCATAAACAATAAATGCACTTAATTTGGCAGTTAATTAAGTCATATTGAACGCAATCCAGATAGACGATGTGTCTTGACAATGAAGAATTGCTTAATATTGGGCTTTGAATAGGAAATACTGGCAAACAAAGCAATTCATCTCCTGTAGATATGTATAAATATAATAGGGATGGTCTTGATGTATTCCTGCTATAATTAGACTTTATGTGTAAAGTAGAGATTTGGGTTTTTAATATTAAGAAAGATTTGACTATGATGAAGTCTTGGTGATTCAAACATTTTTTTAGGAAAGAGGTAACGATAATTACGCATGATTATTTAGAAATCAAGATAAAGAAACAGGCGACCATGATTACGTCACACACTTTCAAACGTTGTAGAAGAAACCAGTGACAATGAGAGAAAATAAGTTCTAATCCTGGGGATCATGATTAAATCCTGTTAATAATTAATAAGAAAATAAGAAAAATAAGGGATTGATATTCGTCTTTAATGAATTGAGTTTATCACAAAATCATGGGATTGAACACCGTTTTATAGGGATTCACCACAAAGAATAAAAGTCCAAAAAGTCCAAAGGACTTTATGATACGTTTTTGAGGGACTTAGTCTTATATATACATGCATGTTAGATTCCTTTAAACCCGAGTTGTATACGAATGATTATTTTGAATTGGGAAAATGCATTTAATAATCGTACTTTATATATTTTTATATTTTTACACTCTATCCCCCTCTGTAAAATTATAAATTTAATTGGAGCAAGAATTTTTCCCCAGCAGTCAGTCGACATCTGCGTTTCAGAAAGGAATTATATATAAAACACATTTTTGATATTTGAAGGGATAGAGTAAGTATATATATTTTGGGGCCTTTAAACAAGTTAGTCACAGACATTTATGTATTCTTATGAGACCCGCTTAACTGTAATTATATTATTGTCATTCAAAAATGTTTTTTTTTTTTGTTTAAATAGGGTTGAACGCCTATTTCAGCAACTGTTCAGCTATATAGTGGCGTCCAGTTTGTTTTTGGAAAAGGGGGGGGGGAGAAAGACAACATGACTTGTTTAAAAGAACAACATTAACCGTCTTTCACAGACTTAGAGGTGAACGTGGTGGGAAAAAGATATATAATACTTTTTTATTGGAACCTATTTTAATGGAAATGACATTCGTTGTTTCAAAGGAAATGTCATATCACTACGTATAGAAAGATGTTATCATGGCTTGGAATGTTGTAGGCTGAAAAAAATAACAAATACTGAGGAAAACATCAGGTAATATTTTCTTCGAATAATACAACATCCAGCTGAACAGACGACTCTTAAAAATCCACCACTTTATATTTATAATAAAGGTAATAACAAAATACCGAACACCAAGGAAGCTATAAAAACACAATCCACAAAGTCCGAGAAACCGGCAAACTTGAGACCCAACAACCAAAAATATACCAACTTCAGAAATGACCTTGACTTGGTACAGGCATTTGGTTAAACCAGGTTTTACGTCATGCCAAACCTCCCGCTTCCATAACTGTAGCGCGTGAGTTGATGTGTTGATGGCAATACTTGGATATCATACACCTCTAGTGAGAAATAGGTATATCCAGGGATGAAGATTTAGTATTGTAATTATCGCGCGAACAAAACAGTTTTACACTCTCAAGACCTTCAACAAGTATTTGCGCACCTATTACAGTAGAAGATAGATTAAAATCTCAAAAAACAATCAATCACAAACTATCGTCTGCACAGCTGGAAATTATTACTGGGAACTCGTAAAGCTTTGAGGCTTACATAAATTCCAATAAAAGAAATTTAATTAACTAGAAAAAAGTTTGTTCTTTTGATGATATTTTCAATTGTTCCAACACATAAGATAATTGGAAACTGACAGTAAGTGCAAAAGTACATGAATTTGAGCACTTTCATTAATTGAAGAGCAAAACGGATTTTACAAAAACCAAAAATGCATAATTCTTTTTTTAACAAAATCTTTCTTCAGAAACAAGAGCACTTTCCAACATTAAATTGTTCTTCTCGTATGATAGCATAAATCAATACAGATGATTACTCTGAACATGTTATTTAGTCTATACGTATAACTACAAAATAAACCTACAAGATTGGTTGGCGGTTCGTATCAACATCTTATATATGACAATCATGACTAGGCAATCGTCATGTAATAGTACATGATACAAGTATATATAAATAGACTTGCCACAGTCCATTTGAATGAGAGAGAATTATATCTGCACTGTCAGTAAGTCTGTTGCAATATACATGTATAGATAGTAAAGATGCAACTCTCATGCGGAAAGAAGATTCAGGTCCTTGTAATAAAATTTACCAAAAAACTTTGACATGTGACTAGGTAACAGTATTGTATTAACGCGAAAATCTCAAAATACTCTGAAAACAAGTTTATTGTCAAAAGGTTTTAAGATTGTTTGTTTGAATGGTATTTACGCCTCTTACAGCATTTTTTCAGCTAAATCATGGCGTCCAGTTTTTATTGAAAGGGGGCGGGGGACCCGCAGAACCCAGACAAAACACCCAACCTTCTACCCTCGTTGGGAAACTGACAATCCTTTTCATATAAGACTGGAGTGGAGCGCATCCTTCAAGGAATAAGACACGTACTCAGAAATCAGTGTTGACAGACTATGTAATCAATAGTAGACGAAAACCTTAACCACTATGACAAGGCCCCCAAACAGTTCTAAAATATGTGTTGAAATGCGGACATGTCACCATATAGAACAAGAGGAACGTACATCACGTGGTCAGTCTACAAGTTCATATTTGCACAGTAGGTAAAATATTTTTGTAAACTTTTAACGTGAAGATCCAATGTGTTTACCGTTGGACCACCTGTGGTCATGCGCCAAGACATTTACCCGACTGTACGTCCTATCAAATTTGAAGTTACATCTATGCGTTTGAAATGAACAGATGCATCGTTAAACATGTCGGGAAGTGGCACATTTTAAGCGTTAAACTGTTAATAAACAGCGTTATACATTGTCAAGTTTTTTTTACTGCGCCGAAAGAATCTTTCTGCTATTTTTAACAATACTAATTGCAATGAATAAGCATAAGAAAATCTGGAATGTCTTGTACTGTATATAAAAATAAGTTAATTATATTCATGTTGCATGCAAAATCCAATTCTTTTCAAATAACAAATGATTGTATTATTGCAAATGTTCCTTTTGGGACAGAAAGTAAAACTGAAATGCAATAAAGTTAAATGAGAAATCAAAATCAGAACAAAAGCATTAAGTCAAAGAAACTAATAACTGTTTGATAAATGTAATACGCATAGCTGTAATTCCCCAAAGTTGATTTCCAGTATTAGGACGATGGAATCAGGGATTAAGATGTGCGAAATAAGAGGATCAAATGTTGAGTTTCACATTTGTGTCTATACCAAAACAAGGTGCGTTATAGGTCTGACGGCGACAAATTTGAATTCATCGGTTTTCAAAAACGGTTGATAGGTCTAAATTTAAAGTTTTAACACAACAACTACCAAAATGTTGGATTGGCCTAAGGGCAAAAGTGTAGACAACTACTGGTTTACACATATGCAAACAATAATTCAGAATTAGTAGAAAAATTTAACATGGTGTATTATTCTCAAATGTTTAGATAATTGCCCATATATGTGTGTGTGTTTGTGAAGGGGGTGGGGTTGATAAATTGATTGGGGTAAAACATCTAACTAGCAGCACCAAAGAAATTTTAATAGCCTGAACAATTTATAAGTATCTAATAGTTACGTTACGTAAATATTTGACTGTGCATGACATTACGAATTGAGTACAAGAAATTGGGACTTGAAGTCGGCCGCGTAAAGTCCATCTTCTCAACTCAGGGTTTCCGATGGTGGAGCGAACGCTAGCTTAGAACCCTTGACTTAGGAGTTTGTCCAATAAAACAAGCTAATTATATGAGATCTGTCACGTGTTAACAGCGTGATGACCTCCGAACGTGGAACTACCGTTTAAGATAACGCGTGCATGTCAAGTGTAAAAGCGAAGTTTAATGTTAATTGCCAAGCACACGATCTGCATACTGCACACCAAGCCGTTTTATGTTAATTCTCGAAATGTTAAAATATAAAACTTAAATGAGCATTAACGTTATTAAGTTTAAATGTTTTTTCGAAGAGTTAAAGTAATTACAAATATAGCAAAACAACAATATTTTATATACTTGACAACATACGGAAACAGAAAGAAAGAAAGGCAAACGAAGAAAAAGAAAAGCAATTAAAACACCTGCGTACAACACCTCTAAAAATGGGGGAATACCTTTGATTGAGATATATACAGTTGATGAGGACGAACCTTCGGCGTTTTCAGCCTTACAGCGGTAGCTACCCTCGTCTGATTTTTTTATTTTCTGTATTTCTATTGAAGCCTCACCAAGCTCTCCGTGGTGGAATGTTATACGTGGATTGTCCGGAATTAATTCTAGGTCTTTAGTCCAACTAACGGTTGGTTTAGGAAAACCGACGGCTTTGCATTCAAATTTTACCGTGGAACCTTCTTCAACGGTTTCTTCTTTTGGAAGCTTCTTGACAAACTCTGGAGCTGTAAAGTAGAACATTTATTATTGTTATTATTAACAAAACGATCTAGCAGCATAATTGTATTGATACAAACCTTTTTCCTATTCCATGGGTACCTAGGATTTTAAGTTCGGTCATGAAAGAAATTATGTTGGGATCAACATTTTAATGCATGGGTATTTGAAGAAAAACGTAAAAACATTATGCAGTTTTTGTTTGTTCAGAACAACAAATTTCGTATCACCTGTTATGTTCAGTTTGCTCCCGTTTTGAACGACTACAAATTTGCAACACTTTATACGTCATTAAGTGTTAACAGTTACATGGCTTTATAGTGTATATGTGTACTATGGCATCTTTAGCTAATAAATAGGCTTCCAATTAAAACGAAAGGATGGGCACATATCAATATAAATAATACCAAATAAAATCTGTACATATTTGGATTTTATACTGCAAAAAATATATATTTGTTTGTTTGTTCATTCGTTTATTTGTATGTTTGTCGTTTAACAGGGTATTTCAGCAAATTTTACAGGTATTTCGTGGCCTACATTGAGGGAAGACCGAGTACCCGTTGACAGACCACGTGATCAATAGTAGACGAACTACCTTAACCATTCGGCCACAAAGGGCCCTCAGAGACCGGAAGTTAACATAAGAAAAACAATTTTGATCTACATTTCCAAACCTTAGTTATAAGGTGTATTAGCATTGTGTCCTCTGTATTGCAAAATTCTAAGATTTAATACTCCTTTTGTAATTTTTAAAACCGACCAGTTTTTTACTTGATAGAGTAGAAGTTATTTATCACAGAACGCCAGAATACCCAGCGGAAGTAGTACCCGCATAAACCAAGACGGATTCTGAGTAGCCAGTCAAACTCAAACAAGTACCCGGAGTAAGCTAGAGCAAAACCGAGTACCGGATAAACCCAAGGAAAGCCATATCCTCGGGTAATACCAGAGGAAGCCCAAGTTAACAAAACTACAGCAGGGAAATCCGGTTAAAACGGCGTACACGGAAATCATACACGGATTAAACTACTTACCTGGCAAGGGAGGATAAAGTTTTTTAATCAGTAACATGTACATGTATTTTCCCTTTTATGTGTACGGTTAATAAAGTTAGTAACAAAACAACGTACTGGCATTTATCACCGAATTTATAGGGTCAGGCGGTAAATTAACGATAAAATTATCAAGTCTTCGGTTCGCCCAACGAACAATAGAGACAACAAAATAAACTGAAAACAAAAAAAAAACCAAAAAAAAAAAAAAAACAAACAAACAAACAAAAACAAAATAAAAAACAAAAAAAAAAAATCAAAAAAGAACCCACCCAAACAAAATGTACTATATTCAGTATGTAACTAACACTTGGAGAGGTCTTCCATGCATCAGCACACATACCACTGCCCTGCATGTCATAAAAAGCATTGTTTACATAATACAACGTTTGGCAGGATTTATCTGTTGAATTGATCAAGCAGACAGTGATTTCCCAAGTGAACAGGAATTTTGGCAAATCAATAAAACTAAGTTGATTGCCAAAATGTAAAAACAGCATCAGTTTAGTGTTTACATCGTTAATTCAGCAATTACTGGCAGCACATTTTGTATAACACACGTTGCTATGGTAGCGAATAATAAACAGTGTTAAAGTCAACAGGGTAATGTGTTAAAGGTGAAAATAACTGAACAGGTTGCTTGACGTCTTTATTTGTTTTGAAGTTTAATTAAGCTTGAAAAAATAACCTTTTTTTCACAGAAATATGTTCGACTTTAGTTGTCAAAATTACATGTAGTGTTTATTACGCCCACTGATTGCAGGGCATCAGTGAGATGATAAAACATAAGTCAGAAATTTGTTCTTCGGATATATTCTTGAAGGTCTGCAGAGCATGATGTCGAGCATAAAAAATAACAGAGCTGTAAATGAATTCTCATTTATAGAAAAAAACCTGATTTGAAAAATTTCAACTTTGTTTAATAAAAAAATTACTAGGAACAAGTAAGTCCTCCACAAACTTGGTGCTTAGACAGGAACTTGGTATATTACCCATAGAAACATTAAATAAAACACAATCAATGTATATTTTTTAAGATTAAATAACAACCAGATTAATCCACTATTGAAAGAAGCATTCGGTCTGACTAAATTATTAGACTACGAACGACACCACTTGTGGTTCACGTACGCTAAAGAATATTATTATGGTTTGTTTCTTTGTTTGAATGGTGTTTTAACGCCACTTTCAGCAATTTTTTCAGCTATATCGTGGCGCTCAGTTTTTATTGTGGGAGGAAGCCGGAGTACCTGGAGAGAACCCCCGACCTCCGGTAGGAAAACTGGCGATTCTTGTCAATTAAGATTGGAGTCGAGTACACCTTGCCTGCAGCGAGAATTGAACACGCAATCTCAGTGTTGACAGACCATGTGATCAAAAGTACTGTAGATTAACTATTTTTACCACTCGGCTACTGAGGCTCAAAAATATTATTAAAGAAAACAACTTAAATTATGATATAATGAGCGATTGTAAAACTTTAAAAAGACACATTTAAAGTTAAACGAAAAGGTGAAAGAATGTGTTATAGACACAGTAACTTAATTCAATCTAAAATGAACCTCCTAAAAGAGGAAAATAAAAATTGGTTACATAAATTCATAAATATCAAAAATGAAAGTTTCATTTAACCCGCTACAGGCTTTCAAGCTACTTTTTGCAAAAATAAGGGATTTTTCTAGGGCTAAATTCTCAAAAAAAATAACGGCTAATTTTAGGAAATTTTAGGGGTTTTTAAACAAAAATAAGGGATAAAATGTGCTATTTTCTAATGATTTAAGACTGAAAAATTAGATTTACTCACCATTTTGGGATCAGAACATTAGTACAATCGGTAATTACCAATTCAGAAGACCATTTGGATGGTCTCCTGGGCGGCAAATGCATATTCTGAAAGTATACTAAAGCTAGCTTCATTTAGCTTTAATCAATTTTATGTTTATTTTTTATTTTTATTTTTGAAATTTTGAAAATTAAAAAAATTAGGATTTTAACCAAAAAAGTAGGGCTTTTTTAGGATTTTACAGCTTTAATTAGGAATTTTAAGGCTGTTTGTAAAAAATAAGGAAAATTAGGAAAATAAGGGCCCGCTTGAAAACCTGCCACTATATAAAGAAATTAGAAATCGACTTTCTAAATTTAGGACCAGCAAGCATAATTTATTGATAGAAACAGAAAGATATATTAATGTTCCCTGTTGTCAGAGACTGCATTTTAAACGTAACCAAATAGAGGATGAATTTCATTTCTTTTTCGAATGTAAAATTAATAAGCTGCAACCTCACTCATTATTAATAGTATATTGAAAATTATGCTGAATTTACATACAAAAGCAAAACAAAAACAACTTGCTATTATTCTAAATCCTTTGACTCCAGAAGACATTGAAACAGTCGTCTCTTTTATAAAACAGTCATTAGAACTGAGGAGAGAAGACATGGTTTGGCACAAGTAATCGAGACGGTCCTATGACTAAGACAGATCCCTAGACTATTGTGTCCTGGGAACTGTCTGGACTAAATTTTGGACTGCTTTCATGACAAGTCCCTTGGTTTACTAGTGAACTTAATATTGTACTTTGTGTTGAATATTGAATTTGTGTTTGGTAGTTTGTGCCTCTACTTGTTGTAATATTACGACCCAAATGGGCCTTTTGTTTGTAGTTGCTGAATACAGATAACCAGATATTTTAAGGTCTGTTATTTTTCATCTAGGTCTATATCAATACATATCGAAAACTTTCAATAATCTACCAAGGTGTAATAAGTACTGAAAGATCGAAGTAACAGTTCAACATGAAATACCTCAGTTTCAAATGTTATCAACGGTCATTACACATTGGGTTGTCTAAATCTGAATTTTTCGGTCGGTTCCTTGGTATTTGTCTTATAATAGAACATCGGATACTTACATAAAAATTTAACTATCTTAAGTTAGGCCTATCATATTAGCATTCCAAGTAAACCGGATGTGCGCGCTTTATGATCGAAAAAAACTGTTGTCACGAACAACTGATTTAATTATAATTTTGTGTTGCTACCTGGAAAAAGCTAACTTTCTACCCACCAATTTACTATACACTAATAACACGCCAAGGCGGTTGGCGGTTTTCAATTACAACAAAATATTTGTTGTCGAGTTTCACGCATATGCAAAATTGCCAGACTCAAGCCAGCGAACAATTGCAGCGAACAATTAGCTAGCGAACAAAAAGGAGGTATTACTAAAAACCAACGAATGCTAGCTAGACAATTAGGAATAGGTAGCGAACAAATAAATCTTATATTGTTTTCAGCATCATAAAACCGAATTCTAAACATGAAAATAAGTACATATTAATAAGACCTGTTCAGGCAGGGTGTTTTAATGTAGACGTTGAAGTAATGGATTCAGCAATACCTTGTATTGATAGAGCTCAAATAAGAAAATACCCTTAGTTCAAAACGAAATGTCAATTTCGTAGAAAAGTTCGGAACGAAAAACCGATTTCGAACCCATGTAGATAGGGTGGGTCTATATGTGCCCGATTTGTATCAACTGAATATATAAATTCAATTTGTTTGTTTATCCATTAACATTAGTGTTAGCCAACACGAAAGATTGATTGATTGATTGATGTTTCATACGATACTCTTGTGTATGTAAAGAACCCATCCATCCATCTTCAGGGTTCTTGGCTCTTGACACATTCATTTAATTAAATACAGATTATAATGCATTATGGAATGACGATTGCATACGTTTCAGTTTATTACACTTTTAGAATGCCAAAAGACTTGTAACAATGACCTGTTAAAAGATTCATTTATGTCTATTTAAATCGATTTTGAACGATCATAGAAAAACAAGTATACTAGTTTATGTATAATCCTGTCCATGGTCTGGGTATAGGAAATACTGGGATGGTAGCAGTGCTCCACCCTCGGAGATGTCCAGCGCGTCCCTAGGTGACGGATAAGGGATTGTTTGGTCATAATACGTAAAGGCTGGTCACGCATCGTGGGTTACGTGTTTTTGGTTGTGCCTTACTTCTTGCACTGTAACGACACATTTGTAGATTTTAAAAAGGGGTACGGTCTACAAGATAATTTATTTTATTTCATACGTTTCAAATTGCTGTCCATATTTTTTCTGGTTTATCAACAATGAAGCTGCGTGTTTGACTTTGACGTTGGAATAGTGTTCTTGCGTAATAAAAACTGTATGTCATGATATATCTGAAAAATTGCTTAGAGGAGAGGGGCGTGAAAATATATTCACAAAAAAATAAATAAATATAGGATTGCCGTGTCATTTTTGTGTTTAGGTTAATCAAAGCATACAAAATTCAATTCTTTACGTCCGTGTTTTTACAGCAAAAACGTATACATCTACGCAAATGTCTTTCTTTTTATGATCGGCCTTTTTGTTATTGCCTCTATGTGTGTTCAAATTATACAGAAAAGTGCAAAAATTCAAAATGCAAAAACCATTTGTTTCAAAACTGTGATAAACAATGCAAGTAAACCGAAGCCCAAGTGTGTACATGGTGCTGCAGGTGTTAAAATCTCCATATCTAAGGATATGAACGACTATACCGAATTTATCACCGGTTTTAGTCCGAAAATGGGTGATTTTATGTAGTTTGACACCATTTTGGCTGGCGGTAAAATAACATGTTCTCCATTTTCAAGGATGGTGAATTGAAATTCGAGGAAAATGAGTGTTTTTGCAAAATGTAGGGTACTGCCCTTAGTAGAATCCTACAGTTGTCGACAAATACGAGTTTTTTTTCATTTGATTAATTTCATTTTGGCGACAAATGTCATTAACAGAGACATCATAAGTGTTGTTGCATCTATGTAAGTATATTGCAAATATTTTGTTTAATTTTCTGTTGAAAATTGACTATATTTGGATCTTTTTTCCAAGATTTACTTTTCTGTATGCGTAGCTAACCGTTACTCCTTTTAAAACTATAAACGCTTACGTAATAGAGTGAAACTAACGGTTAGCAAAATCCGTGTATATGGGTTTTATAGCGACGTCTCACTGACTAATCAAATTCCAGGAATAATACCGATCCCAGGGATCATAAAATGTTTACAACTTTTCAATCATTGTTTTCTGACTTTAATCGCTTAGTTAGAGTTAATAGTGTTAACACCGACTTTTTTTGTCAAGTGTGGCGTAACACAAGGTTGTCTCCTTTACCCTCTACTCTTTAATACTTTCATTACTAATTCGACGATTAAAAAATATTGATATTTGTATAAAAATACGTAGCTGAAAGGGTTTGTACATGGTGGAATGCTGTTGACATTGTAGTACAATGCAACTCTAAAAAAATTATTGAGGTACATGTATATAAGTGTCTATATGTATTTATATCAAAGGAATTATAACGACTTGACTATAAATTAATGTAGTAGCAATAATGTTCATTTAAACTAACATGATTTGCACAATCGCGAAAAGCGTTAAAATTTGGTTATATGACCTCTGTAGCAATGAGTAGTAAATTTATGGTTAGTCTTGAATTTCTTTATCTTAATTTAACTGTAACACATTACGAAGTCGGTAAAAGTTTATTTTTAAATATATTGGTGGTGTCCCACACGGCTTCAATGAAAATCCTTATTACTATGTAATTGCTATTGAAGATTATGGTGCTGGGATCAATGGGTTACAAGGACTTTATAAACACGCAATTCCACTGCGAGCTAAGTTGTTGTTTCCTTGGTTTATCAAATCCCACGCATAGCCCAACTGTCATGGAAGATATGGATTGGGTTTCAATTTTTTATCCACATTGAAATGTTGTCGAGACAGTGGCATAGATTCTGGTATGTTTAAGGAGAGTGAGTATGTGTTGAGTAAACACGACATGGAAAACTAGTAATAGTTATATAATACTGTTGTGTTTAGCATTCACTATGCCAAAATAGTGGCCAGGGTTGAAGACATAGTGCACGACCCGAAGGGAATTGCACTATGTCTTCAACCCTGGCCAATATTTTGGCATAGTGAATGCTAAACACAACATTATTATAATTATTATACTGACTGTCTTGACTTGGAAAATTATAACAAGAAGAAAAATACGGCATTAATGGAACATTAAATGATACCCCGCCACGTTGTGATGTAAAGTATTCCTTACGAAATTTATTGGGATCGTCCTTCCCAAACCTAGACATTTTCAGGCTTTCACCGCCGTTTTGCTTTGTTTTTTTTGCAGACGTTATACATTGATCGGCCTCTTCCGTTGACTAGGATAAAAATACCTTATTTAAAGCGCAGCAGTGATCAATCATTGATTACAAGTTAACCCCGCCAATTCGCGTGAATTACAATTGATTGACGTCCAAATCAATAGTTTTCTTAGACAGGTGGAGAAACTAGGTGGAGAAACTATGATAGCATAGTGCACGGAGCACAATTCGTTTAGAAATATATGTCAAAATAGTAAAATATTTCTATTAAAGGACATTCTTACAGAAAGTATAATAATAGTCTATAATGCTTCACTTGCCCGAGTCCAACTCCAGTGTAATCATTAAAAGTGAATCAAGACCACTTGGTCAACAAAACCCTTTAGTGCATTTGTCTTGACACTGCCGATAATTTTCGATAAAGTTACATTGTTTTTCGCCAAGGGTTGACGGCAAAGTCCTATATTTTCATTTTTTATCAGGGTTCATTAAGATTGATTACAATTTGAACTAAAAGTTTTCTGATTTTTGGATCGACAGTAAACAAGGATATTATAAAACTTTTTCTTAAATATGCTGTTTGGACACCGACTTTACAAAATAATTTTCTTCATTGACACATTCAATGTCTAATCCACTGATTTATACAGCTTTCTCCCGTCAGTAATTTCAGAGCGGTCAACTCGTATTATTCTTTGGGGGGCAATACAATTTATACAGCCTTTACACACAAACCAATGAAAATTTCTTTGAATACGAAGGTTTATAAGTTAACCCAGGGGTGATAGATTGACGAACCTAATCGAATCGACAGCTAATTACCGACGATGGTTTTACGGGTTTTCCCCATTGAAAAGGCCATAATGTAGTTAATAAACTGCTGAAAATGGCGATCAACGCTATTCAAACAAATAAACAAACTGACGATAAGATACCGATAAATATATTATCTTATTGTACTGACCTGACATAAAAACCATTTAGAAACGGGAGAAAAAATAGGTCGGCAAGCTCTCATTACTCCGTTTCGTTCAGAGTTTTTTTTTCGGGGAAGGAAACCTTAGTATACTGTGAATAACCTTGACCGTAGGAAAACTGTTAGTCATTGTCAATTAAGACTAGAGTCGAGCATACCTTGTCAGCAGTAAGACTTGACCCCCCCACAACCTCAGTTTTGACAGGAACTAGTCCGAGAATCCTCTGCCGTCCAACGCTTTTTTTTGCGTGAGACGTTAGAGAGCTCTCCATAAGCAAAACAGCGGATTTTGCGACACCGGTCTGGGTCGGCAAATTTCATCGTTTCCAGATGTTAACAAACATTTTCGTCCAGTTAAACTAGATATAGTTCACTTCTTTAGATATTTTTTCTATGAATATAATAATCATACCTTTAATAAAGATGATTTAAGTCTATTTCTAAGCTAATTTCCATCGATCGATACCCTTACATCCGGACATTTCACTTTCATTTTGAACAAAAAAGTCACGTGACAACAATGTGACTCAAGTCCAGTGCTTAAATTGGCTTGATTGAAGATATGATGATTATATTCACAGAGAAAAATATCTAAAGAAGCGATTTTTATATAGTCTAACTGGACGAAAATGTTTGTTCACATATGAAAAGGATGAGATTTGCCGACCCAGACCGGTGTCGCAAAATCGGCTGTTTTGCTGATGGCAAAAAAAGCGTTGGACGGCAGAGGATTCTCGGACTAGACAGGAACGTGTAAATAGGCAAATAGAAATGAACCCAACAACAAACGATCGACTCATTAAATAGGTCAGTCAGTGTTCTGCAATCGGTAAAAAAATTATCAATCGATTATCTATTACAATCAATTGACAGCAATCGACAGATTATCTATTGTAATCGGTTGATCTATTATATCACTGTTAAACAACATTCACAATATAGCAGAAATACTTTGAAATATATTCATAATGTTAAGATTTTTAATCACCACCAATTTACAGCCTTACGTACTTACACTCGTTTTCGTATAAACACAGAGCGGTCAAATTTTAATCTATTTTTTAGTGGAAACGAGATCAATGGAGGAAAAATGATGGCAAACGACTTTATGTTTTAACTTGAGGTTTGGGGTTTAAGAAGCAAGGCACTGTTTACAAATTCTTAAAAATAGGGACTTACAATTCTGACAGATAATCAGTTTCCAAAAATCCCAATCAATTAATCACATCTAGATGACCAACCAACCGATTTGAGACTTTTGTCGATCATCACAACACCCGCTAAGTTCAGTATACCAGAGTATATGCCAAGACCAGAAAATTCAATAAGTCAGACTAGATATTCAGTTAAACCTGTTCTTAGTGATTTAAGATGCATTGAAATAAAATATATTGCGTTGAAATATAAATTGAAAATCTAAGTACTTAGGAAAGTGTATAACAACATTCATGTATTTATTTCTTTTATTCCATTGACATCTATTCTTTTCGGTTTTCTTAATTAAACGTCGGATCAGTAAGAGCGTGTAAAATCCTTTCAAACCTCAGGGAATATGGCAACATTGAGAGAATGATTCGATTCCTGTGTTTATTCTCTATACTCAATGTGTAATTCATTCGCAGTGTAAACATTTAACGTACTGAAATGCGATTACTTGATATTGTCGTTGATAACGGCACGTGATCAGAAAGGTCAACAGTAATGATCAGATTACGGAGGAAATTAACAACATACATTTCTTTTGAGTTCGATAAAACATATGTTATCAGTACAGACGAGCATGTTGTAGACCATTAAAAAGGATATTAATTACAAAAGATCTTTTTGTGATCAGTTAAACATTATTTATAATCTGTGTTTAACAATAAATATTGATTTTATAAGCGTTTTTCAAGTCAATGTCTGTGACCAAAAGAGTCCTTATATTTTTTTCTAACGGATTCGACAGCGACTTTTGAAAATAAAGTCACTCGTTTCACGTATTATTTATAAAGAAGATATAGAACATAATCTTTTCTTATTTTTTTTTGGTTCAGTGTGTGTATTTGTTGTTGCGTATTTCGTTTCTTCTTTATGTTTTATTGTGTTGGTAGGGGTTAAGGTAGTTCGTCAATTATTGATCACCTGCTGTCAACACTGAGGTTGCGGGTTCGAGTCCCAATGCGGGCAGGGTGCGCTCGATTTCAATCTTAATTGACAAAAATTGCTAGTTTTCCTATCAAATGTCAGGTGTTTGCTCCAGCATCCTCTTCGAATAAAACTGGACTCCGCGATATAGCTGAAAATGCTGAAATTGGCGTTAAGCACATTCAAACAAAAAACCCCAACATTATGTTGATTAAAATTTCCTCAAAATACGGAACACAAACAATTTTCTTCATACACATTATATTATGACATAAACGCATGTTGTTGATAAAAAACATACATTTGGCAAACATTCAAACCTCAGATATGTAGTGTGTTTTCCTCGTGAAATGGAAGTCAATACATCTTAGTTATTCAATCGTGGCCACGAGTTATATATCTATTTGATCACAAAAGTTCACGGATTGTGACTAGCGCGGTCATGTTTATGTATAATATTCAGTTCGTAGATTATTACTGTTTAAAAATCAACTAAACCGACAGACCCATGAATTAGTGTAAAGGCCTTGTTTTCAGATGTGTGGACAGATACAGACAACCCCCATATCTTTTTTGCAGTTTTTATGTCATGATATTAAAACTGAAATCTTGAGTAGAATATATTTAATAACAAAATCATTTCCAACTAAGACCAATATTCAATAATATAAGATGTAGAAGAGAAGAAACAGAATTACAGCACCCCCTTTTCTAGTCCGAGAATCCTCTGCCGTCCAACGCTTTTTTTTTGCGTGGGACACAAAAAGAAAAAAAAAGCGTTGGACGGCAAAGGAGTCTCGGACTACCCCTTTTCCTATTCAGTTTTTTTTCCACTTTTCTTATCAAAGAAAATTAAAAAAAATAAATACCATATTTTTTTATTTAGATAGTAACTTTTAATTTCTTTATATATTAATATATATATATATATATATATATATATATATATATATATATATATATATATATATATATATATATATATATATATATATATATATATATATATATATATATATATATATATATCTTTAGAATGGTTCCAGTATGAGATACAGAACAAAACAGGAATCCGACGGACTTGCCAGAAAAAAAACTAGTCACATGTATCTTCATTCTGTGTGCAAAAATGACGATATGAGTTATGATCATATGATGTATGTAATCTTACCTCTATATAGACAACGTTTCCGTGTAAACGTTAAGGGGCCTCGCCTCTCTACCCTTGCTAAAATATTTTCTAGATCAATATCATCAAAGCGGTTATCAGCAGGTTCCGCAACATCCGCCATTTCAGAATAAAATTGATTAGAATTTTAATATCTACGCGTCATAATCCCCATAAAAATATTAATTTCCAGAAATCACGTAAGAGGTCACACAAAACTGCGGGGTCACACAATTCAAAACTCGAAATCCTATCGAAAAAAGTCACACTGGTCTTACTAATGACCAATAATTATCTCAGATAGATCCAAAAACCTCGAATTCATTAGCGCAAATTAATCCAGTGTGCAAATACAAGTTGTCTGTTTATTAACAGGTACTGATTGCTTCTAACCTCTATCGCAGTACTGCAATGCCGTAACGTATTGCCGAGAGAATATCCGATTTCAGAAGAATAAACTGTTTCTGCAGGCACGCATACAGACTTATTGATAAAACATCCTGACGTTATCTATACGATTGGACACTTAATGCCGTGGTTTTCTTGATCGCTTTTAAGTTTGTTTACAGCAAAGTTACACAAATCTATATTTATATGATTATAAGAACAACCAGATCTGTTCCGTATCCTGGACATGATAATACAACTTGTCAAAACCTTCAATATGTTGTAAAACATCGAAGTCAATTAGTTTCTGCGTTCATCAGTTGAATGGGAAATGTAGTTCTTTAGTTATGAGCTTATTCCTTAGAGAAATATATGACAAAATTTATCGAAGCATAAAGCATCTTTACAAATTATTTCCCAAGACAATAAAATAATGTAAATTAATAATGTAAATTAATGTTTTTTATTTTAACTTCTGCATAGTATATGTGAAAAACAGGGTTTTATTGTAAATTGTAATTTTATCAGTTAAGAAATATAATTGTGTTCTATATGATAAATGTATATTTATTTTATCGTTTTACATGTATCGAATACTGACACAGAGTCGAGAAGAAACAATCAATTGATTTTCAGGTAGTTCGTTATAAATAGAATCTATTTTTATGTTTTTCGTGACAAATATTTACAAATATTGTTAAAATGCAGTAAATGAAGAGTGGTACGGTATTGGTATAAAAAAGCGGTTTAACAGGTTAATTTTAACTTTCAAAATAACATAAGAATTTAAAAAACAGGAGTTTATACATGATGCGATAAAACTGTACAGCTACATTGGTAAGAGTTTTGAGGTGTAAAAGCACATAATATACTTAAAAGAATAATGAAAAAAGAAATGAAACTTTGCTACAAATTCATTTTCCCCCCTTTAAAAAAAAATAAAGCGAAAGCGGTGTATTCACATTGCTTAGTCCACTCTCACTTTTTATATATGACATGTAAAAACGAAAGACTCAAAGAATAGTCCAGTGTTGAAATCACTTGTATGACTGGCAAATGTAACAAAATACGACAAAAACCTAGTATTCTCGCGCGGAATAAATTTGTACTGGATGCACAAACAATATACAATTGAAAGAATTGTTACGAATATAAATACAGGATATGTATTTTGGAGGACATAGTCTTTTTTAAACATGATAATTTCTCACTGGTCCCCCCAATTATTTATTGACCGTTCTCTAAAATACATATGAAGCTACCGGTTTCATTGAGAAATGCAAAGAATGATTCTACGTCATCTGTAACGGGTTGAACCCATAGAAATCTAGGATATCGATGAAAGACATATAAGTAAAGTTGCTGTCCTACAGCACGTGTGTTATAAAGAAATATTTCCTATCTAATGAATAATTATATGGTTGCAAATAAGTATTTATGTTTGTTGAAGAAATTGTTTGCTTACAGTATGTTGCTTTTGAATTAAAACTTCAGAAAAATATATTTCTGTTTTTCCTTGATGATATTATATACTTTCAGTGGCAAATAGAACACAACTTGCAGTCCCATGTATATGCAGGAATAAAACAGTATGGGCCTTATTTCATTTTGCACCGGTCCCAACCCCGTGTCAGGTGACAGTTAACATATCAAGTAAACATATAACAATTGTTATTTTCTTAACATTTTGATCTACTTGATCTGACAAGACGAAGCGCTAGTTTGGCCAAAATAGTCCTTGGGCATTCCCCTTTTAAGATTGTCGGGGAAATGCATTATAAATATCTTCTCTGAATTCAATAAGCCAGTTTGAAACAAACTTGCATGCAAACAACAATCGTTTTGTGGTTTCTTGAAAATCGTGTCAAGCATCAGGGACCTAGTAATGGTCTCCGTCCGTCTGTGCATCTGTCACACTTGTTTGTACGCAACTCCTCTGAGACTGCTCAGCGGATTTTAATTAAATTTTGGAGGATTGTTTTTCATAATATGTAGTTGTTATTATTGCAACACCATTTTTATTTGACAAATTTTAGTAAATATTCTACTTTAATGAGGCGGCGGGGGACATTATCTACGTGTACATGTAGCAATCTTGTTTAGAATAAAAATTGGGTTAATTTTCTCAATCCAACATGTTTTTTTAATTTTTTTTAGTTAAACTCCTTTTCAAGGAATAAGTTGCACTTTTTGGTTTTCATTAAAATTTCTCATTTTAACCCCTTTTATGTCATTACATGTTTAATTTGTATCAAAAATCCTGTTTGTTTTGGAATAAAAATTGGCTAAGATTTCTTGACCCAACATGTTTTTTTTCAAATAATGATTTTTAAGCAAGCAAGATACTCCTTTTCAAGAAAAAAGTTGCACTTTTTGGTTTTAATTACAATTTCACATTTTTTACCCTCCTTTATGTCGTTAAAAGTTTGATTTTTATAAAACAAATCCTGTTTTTGATGAATACAAATTGGGTTAATTTTCTAAATCCAACATGTTTTTTTTCAAGTTATGATTTTTAAGCATGCAAGATACTCCTTTTCAAGAAATAAGTTGCACTTTTTGGTTTTAATTACAATTTCACATTTTGTACCCCCCTTTATACACATGTACCATTAAAAGTGTAAATGTTATCAAAAATCCTCTGTGTAGGTGGCGCTGTATATTTTCATTTTCCTTCAAAAATCGTATTTGTCCTTCTTTTGCTAGAAAAGTACTTATATTGCTGTTTGTAGGTGTATAATGGTTTTCATTTTGGTATTATATTTCTTTGGGAAAATTTGACCTCAAGATTTTTTTGTGGATGAAAATAGGAAGAATTACCTCCCTTTGCTTACCGTATTGTAACATGATTTTTTTTACATGGTTGTCTTAAATAAACATGAAAACATTTCATTTAGTATCTTATCTTTATATTCTGAGCCAATTTGAACCATCCTAATTACAAAACTCTCAGACTCGTACTCCCTTAAAGGAACAAAACAAGTAAGTACGTATTATGCATGTGTAGCAGAGTCGTGTTTTTAGTTTTGATTGGTTTATTACTTCCCTTTGATAAGCTTAAAGCAGGCGGTGTCCTGTTAATCTAACTAAAAAATATTTTTTTTTTAAGTTAAATTTATATAAATCATAATCCTTGTGCGTGAGGATTACATTTACGACACAGAACACCAAAAGCACTGACTGGTTTTTGTTCATCACACGTCCATGCAATTTTGGAACACACCTAGTATAAACAGTGAATGACAGGAGATCTCATTAGGGAATAAACCCGGGGATGCGCTGGCAGCTCTGTTGATCGAGCGCTGGAAACATTCTCAGTGTTGTTCCAGGTCAACTAAAAATTAAAAAAAAAATCCTACAGTTTGAACAAAACTACTCTACTAGATTGCAATAAGTTATCAGGGCGGGGGTGGGGGCTGTTACATATTTGGTCATCTACATATGTACAGTTGTGGTTTCTGCATGATAAGTTAAGAAAGCCTTGACCAAATAAACTGAAATTTTGAAATGTTTAGGACCACACTGATTCAACACAGGCCGGGTTAATTTTGACCGATAAGGAGTTTCGACTCTTTACGATGCGGAGAATAGCAAAATTTGTGAAAATATAAGTATATTTTGAAAAAAAATTCGAAATTGGAAAAGTTTTTAGAACCACTAAGCACAGATCGAGATAAAATTTGGGTCACTTTATAAATTGGCGACTGTCGCGTTTGTTGGTTCATGGGGATTTTGCGTATTTCGCCCTGGACCGGGACATTTATGTGCTTAGGACACATTCTAATAATATACAATTTAGATAATTTCTCTTTTTAGTAATGGCGTAGTCCGAGAATCCTCTGCCGTCCAACGCTTTTTTTGCGGGTCCCACGCGTAAAAAAAAAGCGTTGGACGGCAGAGGATTCTCGGACTAGTAATGGCTATGACCATCAACCACGAATACAAGAAACGATCATGAGATCATATTTTGTCATAACTGTCATTTTTAAAGTGCCTTGAGCATATTCCTATTTTCAGAAAATGAGGCAGCCATGTTTGTTAGTGCTTGGGGTCATCAGTGTAATGTCTGAGCGACACAACGTAAAGATAAAGCATGCACATAACGCAAAGATAAAACCAGATTAACGTAAAACAAATACTGCATACCGTAAAGGTAAAACTACCGAACGTTTATAAAAACCACATAACATATACTGCATACCGTAAAGGTAAAACTACCGAACGTTTATAAAAACCACATAACATATACTGCATACCGCAAAGGTAAAACTACCGAACGTTTATAAAAACCACATAACATATACTACATACCGCAAAGGTAAAACTACCGAACGTTTATAAAAACCACATAACATATACTGCATACCGCAAAGGTAAAACTACCGAACGTTTATAAAAACCACATAACATATACTGCATACCGCAAAGGTAAAACTACCGAACGTTTATAAAAACCACATAACATATACTGCATACCGCAAAGGTAAAACTACCGAACGTTTATAAAAACCACATAACATATACTGCATACCGCAAATGTAAAACTACCGAACGTTTATAAAAACCACATAACATATACTGCATACCGCAAAGGTAAAACTACCGAACGTTTATAAAAACCACATAACATATACTGCATACCGCAAAGGTAAAACTACCGAACGTTTATAAAAACCACATAACATATACTGCATACCGCAAATGTAAAACTACCGAACGTTTATAAAAACCACATAACATATACTGCATACCGCAAAGGTAAAACTACCGAACGTTTATAAAAACCACATAACATATACTGCATACCGCAAAGGTAAAACTACCGAACGTTTATAAAAACCACATAACATATACTGCATACCGCAAAGGTAAAACTACCGAACGTTTATAAAAACCACATAACATATGCTACATGCTGCAAAGGTAAAACTACCGAACGTTTATAACAACCACATAACATATACTGCATACCGCAAAGGTAAAACTACCGAACGTTTATAAAAACCACATAACATATACTGCATACCGCAAAGATAAAACTACCGAACGTTTATAAAAACCACATAACATATACTACATACCGCAAAGGTAAAACTACCGAACGTTTATAAAAACCACATAACATATACTGCATACCGCAAATGTAAAACTACCGAACGTTTATAAAAACCACATAACATATACTGCATACCGCAAAGGTAAAACTACCGAACGTTTATAAAACCACATAACATATACTTCATACCGCAAATGTAAAACTACCGAACGTTTATAAAAACCACATAACATATACTGCATACCGCAAAGGTAAAACTACCGAACGTTTATAAAAACCACATAACATATACTGCATACCGCAAAGCTAAAACTACCGAACGTTTATAAAACCACATAACATATACTGCATACCGCAAAGGTAAAACTACCAAACGTTTATAAAACCACATAACATATACTGCATACCGCAAAGGTAAAACTACCGAACGTTTATAAAAACCACATAACATATACTGCATACCGCAAAGCTAAAACTACCGAACGTTTATAAAACCACATAACATATACTGCATACCGCAAAGGTAAAACTACCAAACGTTTATAAAACCACATAACATATACTGCATACCGCAAAGGTAAAACTACCAAACGTTTATAGAACCACATAACATATAACATATACTACATACCGCAAAGGTAAAACTACCAAACGTTTATAAAACCACATAACATATACTGCATACCGCAAAGGTAAAACTACCGAACGTTTATAAAACCACATAACATATACTGCATACCGCAAAGGTAAAACTACCGAACGTTTATAAAAACCACATAACATATACTGCATACCGCAAAGGTAAAACTACCGAACGTTTATAAAAACAACATCCAGTTTTTTATTGAGAACAAGTCGGAGTACACGAAGAAAGCACTTGACCTTCGGACAATCCTTGTCAATTAAGACTATGTTGGAGTCAACCACACCCTAACTGCATGTAGACTCAAAACCGCAACTTCAGTGAGAGAACTCGTTTTTTAGTTGTATACAATGTATAACTAACCAATCAGCAGCGTCCATTTTAAGGGAACGTTTTAATCAGTTGTCCCTTGTAAGATCATAACATGTTCACGTTAAGACGCTACATTTAAAGTGTCCATAGGGGTCAGTTGAAAGCGTTGATTCAACTCATGTTACAATGTCAATTGCAATAAATATTCTTGTTGCAATTGGCGTTAACGTCGATGTCGGCGTATATTGCAATAAAGTCTATTATAATAAACACACGTATTTGCAATATGGTTTGTATTTCAATAACGAATTGAAAGCATTCTTTAAAAAAAAACCCAACACAATAATGCATTCAATTCTTATATTTACATTTTATTTCGTTTAAAAAGATGCCGGTCTTATGATTTAAATCGTGCACAATGTATTTATTGATTAAGTTACTACGTTTTGTTTGTTTACTATGGACGTACATGGTCTGTCAACACTGAGATTGCGGGTTCGATTCACAATGCGAGCAGGGTGTACTCGACTCCAATTTTAATTGACAAGGATTGTCAGTTTTGATACCGCAGGTCGGCGGTTTTATCAGGGCACCCAGTCCCCCCCCCCCCCCCCCGCAAATTAAAACTGGACGTCATGGTATAGCTGAAAAATTGTTGAAAGTGTCGTTAAAACACCATACAAACATAAAACTATGAACGCCGTCAAGGAAGCGCGTGCTCTTCATGGCTACGGGTTACATTGAGAAATGCAAAGAATGATTCTACGTTATCTGTAAAGGTTAGAACCAATACAAATCTAGGATATCGATGAAAGATATATACGTAATGTAAATATTATATGTTGTAACATGACAAACCGACCCAAGGTGGTCTATATTCAATAAATTAACCAACAATTGAAAACAATCGTTCTAAGTAACATCAACTGACACGTGTTTATGTTCTGGTAATTCTCATCTATGAAGAAAATTTGAAACTTAACTAGGGGATAGTAATGTTTAAGACCGGGTGTAAAAATACGACAAATAAGGAAGCAAGTGCATGCATATTGTTCACCCTATCCAAACAATTTCACTTGTGATCATTGATTGTTTTTTGTTTGTTAAAATGTTGTATAGCAATTTTTAAGCTTTATAATGGAGTCAAGTTTTTATTGTGGGAGGAGGCCGGATTACCCGGAGAAAAACCCGACCTTCGGTAGGATAACTGGCAATCCCTGTCAATTAAGATTGCAGTCGAGCGCACCCTGCCCCAGTGAGACTCGAACCCACAACCAGGCACGTTTCTGAATGATTTATGAAGTTCGTGTGTATCCACAGTTATTTCTCAGTGTTTTAAAAACTAAAGAAAATCATCCAGAGTGATCAGCTGAGATATTTTTTATCGAGCTAAAAACACCAAATTGAAAATAATTTTATTGTCAATTTTTTAAACTAAGCATAAGGAAAAATACATTTTCCCGAAACATTTACAGAAATGGTCCTTAAGTTAATAGAACATTTTTCCTGAATGATTTATGAAGTTCGTGTGTATCCACAGTTATTTCTCAGTGTTTTAAAAACTAAAGAAAATCATCCAGAGTGATCAGCTGAGATATTTTTTATCGAGCTGAAAACACCAAATTGAAAATAATTTTATTGTCAATTTTTTAAACTAAGCATAAGGAAACATACATTTTCCCGAAACATTTACATAATGGTCCTTAAGTTAATAGAACATTTTTCCTTCGCCGTGGAAAAAAGTAAATTGTCAATTTTAAAGTCATAAATGTGGATAAAATCACGTCACGTAGGTAGTAATAAATTATTGCGCGCCCTTAGACATACATGTTAACTAACAATAATTCCTCAATCATTTATTGAAATTTCTTATTACTAGTGTTCGAAATCAAAGGAAAATGAGCGGTAAATTACAATAGACATATTTAATACAATACACAAATCAAATCTAATACACAATCTGTTTCTACACATTGTTATACATCATAATACATGTAAGAAAATGAAAATGCACGAATTAATGTCTTTATACATGTATATTATATACTTTTAATAATATTCAGTTTAATTTAAAAATATTTAAATTCCGTTTCCAGTTGTATGTTATATAAACTTGCAAAACTTTTCATACGATCGTTATAAAGACAATACACAAACTGTTTATATACTAATAATGTGGCCGGCATAGATTTTGATCTTTGTGTTTTATTATTTCGAGATGTTTATATATTTTGTCTTATTTGATATTTTTCATATTTCTAGATTTATTGTAGCTTCTTTATCGCTTGTGAGTATACAGTCTGTATAGTCACATAGGTGAGTTGGAGTTATCGCTCTTTGCTCATTATATAAATGTCTATTACAGGTTTATGTGTATTGCAGTGGATACACATTTTGATCTATATATTTTATTTTTCAGCTTGATATTCTGATCATATATATATTTCAGAGTATATATGACTGTATTTGATATGTTTTATATTGATTTTCATGTTTAGAACTAATTATATTTTTCTTCAACAGATATGCTTTGTTGCACACGTGAGTAGATTTCATGTGTCAGTCCAGTGGTATTGTGCATATCACCCCATGTTCCCTATTTGGTCATTCTTTCCTTTTCATTTGCATATGATTGGATTTTTGTCTTACATCTCCAAATATGGGTTTCTTCTAAAAGAATCTTTTGAACTATTTTTGTAAAACTGGTTTTTGCACAAAATGAGTATAAAATGATTAGTATTTTTGAGTTCTATGTCAGACACAAAGTTAATGTTCAACTGTTAACATACTGGATTTACCATTTATTTTTGGATCTTTATTTTTCCATTAATTGTAAGTAGTTATTGTGTTAGAAGTTTTTGAGATCTTTCATTTTTCATGATGGATTAAGATAAAGTTTACTTTTCATTTCATATTTCATCATTCATTTCATAGTTCAATTTTTGATATAAAGTTTTATATTCATATTAAAGTTATTTTTGATAAATTTGATTCATCGTGGTTTTTATTATGGAAATCCAGTTTTGCATTTTTTGTAAAACATAGTTTTCATTTGTAGATTCACCATCAGAGTCTCCACTGAGCTCCATTGTATATTTTCATGATGTAGTCTTGTCACACTGATGGTATGATATATTTTATTACAATTTTTATCAATTATTGAATGAGAGTTTTGAAACTATTATTGTTATAGTAGTTTAGTATTTTTGTATAAGTAATTGAGCGTGTTTTTTTTATATATGATTCATAGACATTTTGATAAGTACTTTAAGTACAAGTTATTGTAATTTCACGGATAAATATATTGGAATCTTTATATTTAGTTTTCATGAACTAAATTGTCTTCATTTGACTTAATTGTTGATTTTGTATTTTTTCAGATATATATATATATATATATATATATGGTTCTACATATTCTTTGTATTAAATAAAGTTAAACCTTTGGAGTTTGTTTTGATTTCTACCCTGAACGAACCCGGCTACAATAATACATCATAACACTTGTTAGACAATGAAAATGGATGAATTACTATTTTGATATATTATAAACTTGTTATAATATCTTGTTTAATTAAAAATATTTGAATTCATTTTTCAAGTCGTACGTTATTAAAACTGGCACATATTTTCATTGGACTTTTGTAACTGTCATACAGGACGATGGGTTTATTTCGATATTATCTCGCTGAGCGATAATTGATATATGATCACCATACACAAGATCCACAGCGGCCATTGCAGATCCCGAGAATATGTATCCGTCAAGATTTTGTCCTGTATAAGCACTCGTTAGAAGTTGTTCGTTTTTGTACATTTGGAAGAAGGCGTCGGGTGACCTTGACATTACATTGATATACACTATGTATAACCCTCTTTTTTCACAGGTGAATTTACCTGTAGAGGTAAAGGACTGTAAATTTATACCTGTCTCAAACATAATGCGAGGTAGTCTGACAACATTACTAGTGTTGAATACTGGGAATCCTGATCCACATGACGTGAAGGCCACTAAAAACAAAGAGAAATAATTGCATGTATTAATTTGCATTAAGTTTAGGTTTCTGTGTAAAACACTTTATTACAGTTCAAAACGTCTGTAAAATATTCCCTCATGTAATGATGTAAAGGGTAAGCTCGATTTAAAACTTGTAAAAAACCCGCCCGGAAATTAAGTATTCTGTCATTGTTTGTTTGTATTGTGTATAACGCAAAGTAATAGTAAACTTTTTGAACCTCGTGAAGTAAATATTAACAATTGATATACATGTACATGTTCTACCTTTTTCTAAACTCTGCTGGAGATCTCGCTGAAATCCAAGTAAACTGTTGTTGTACTGTGCAAGTTCTGTATACATTTTCAGTTCCATCGCTCTCTGAACTTCTAAATTCTGGTTCAAAGCAATAAGGTCTTCTTTTCTTGCCTGGTTTTCAAAAAGTAATCTGTTTATCGCGTTACTGGTTTTGATCAATTGGATGTTCGCATCTTCAATATTTCTGGTTAATTTGCTAACATTGCGTGCATTGTCCACCAGTTCAAATTTTATTTCCTTTATCGCATTTGTTGTTAACACTGACGTTGAGGAAATATTCACTTCCAAGTCTTTAATTCTGTCGGCCATCTGTAGTGCTGATGCAGACATATTTTGTTCAAATTTAATTGACTTTTGGTTCAACGCAATTAAGTCTTGATTTCTTGCTTCGCTTTCAAATAGCAATCTTTCTACAACGTTATTTGATTTTAGCAAATTGTTGAACATAATTTCCATCTGCTTGGTTATATTGCTCAGCTTTTCTTCCAAGTCATAATTCTGAAAAACCGTTTCAAAACGATTTGCTTTCTCTGATACAGCGGTGCAATTTTGTTTTAATTGATCGTGTTTAGATGTAAGCAAACTAAGTTCCAGTGTTCTGTCGTTAAGTTCAGACTTAAGTGACCGAGTTTCATTTTCTGCATTTGATAACCTCTGTTGTATTTGCAGTAAGGTTTGTCGTTCTTGGCGCAGGATAGTCAGGAATGCTTTGTAGCTATCTGTGACGTCCATGCTGCTAGTTGTCTGTTCGTTTAGAAAAAAAGCGAATGAAATATGAATAAACGAAATTACTTGAAAAACGAACAATTGTGTCGCCATACTTGACATCGCTGATATAGTTAACGTGTTCAAAGATATTTAATTTATACTACGTGTTTAAAAACTTCCTGGTAACTGGTGGTATGTAAAAGATAAAAAGGTAATAAAAATATTTTACTTTGAAAACAACTACTTGAATTTTTAATCACCTTTAATGCTGATAAAACTTTAGGTTTTTATATATTTAATTTTGTTTGAATTAATTGGAATGCTGTTACTAAAATTAAAACTAGTTTATCATTGAAACCACTGATATATTTGACGTGCTCTAAGATTATTATTTCAATACCCTGTATTTGTGAAAACTTCCTGGTATTTTGTGGTACGTTAAATAAGTATAATAAAAAGAAATTTACTTTGAAAATAGCTACTACAATTATCTATAAATTTTAATGCTTATAAAGCCTGATTTATAGTCAAAGTCAGCGTCGGTCCCTCCGGGGGAATGCATATATTTTGCCTGTTTTTGTATTCATTGCTTTATATTTGTTACCAAAAAGCGTCAAAATGAATTTACAAGCTAATCCAATCTTTCTTTTCGTAAATGTTTTGCTCATTACTACTTAAATAGAATTTTTCTGACCTCAACGGAGATTTCCCATTGTCAATTTCGCCATGTTTTGCCTCCAAGCAACAGTGGGGAGAAACTTGTTGTTTACAAATTGCCGGCAGTTTCCGTATCATTTGTCAACCAATCAGAATTGAGTTCCATTTGCCGATTACGCAATTTCGCGCCATATTGATGACACACCTTCTTTCCAAATGATTGAGGAAAATATTCTAGGAAATTATGCACATTCTTGCCAGTTCTGACGTGAGTATGTAATTTTAAGTTAATTATTTAATTTTCCCTATTGCAGAACAGTTGTCAACTGTCTTTAAATGTCAACAAACAAAGTAGTTAGTAGTAAAACCCCAGCCACGGCAGACTATGTCTAGCACGGGTGGGTAACTTCCTATAAAGGTATACGTATATGTGCCAAAAATATGGGTAGCTTTTTTGAAATTTTATATAAAAATGGGTATAGTTTTTAAAACAATCTTATATAAAAATGGGTATGCCTTTTAATCTTAATTAAAAAAAATCTGGTCTCATATAAATATGGGTCATGTTTTTGTCCATTTTAATATAAATGTGCCCCATAAAGTGTAATTTTAATAATGACATTGTGTTTTCTTCTTCACTATGTTATCATTTTGTGTATATAAATATGACCTTCTTTTAAGTTTACTGAATATAAATATGGGTTATGAAAATTGTTCATTTTATATAAATATGGGTTGTGAAAATTGCTCATTTTATATAAATATGGGTTATGAAAATTGAGATTTTATATAAATATGGGTCATGAAAATTGGAAATTTTATATAAATATGGGTATTGAATTCAAATCAAAAATGGCACATCCCCACCCTAAAAATTACCAAGTTACCCCCCCCCCCCCCGTGATGTCTAGGGACCAGACCCACGTGGTTATTATTTTTTTTGTTTACAATCTGAGTATGACTTTAAGTTGATAAATTAAGGAAATACAGACTTATTTCATTGTTTATATTCAGTGCCGTAGATAGGGTCTGAATAATGATTGTGACAATTAGGAAACAGTTCGGTAAGGTTTGGGGGGGGGGGGGGGGTTGGGAATCCGAGTCGTTCTCAATAGTGGTGCAAGTCAAATCGGCACCTACAAAAAAAGACACCTCGGAATAGTCAAAACGTCACCTGGGGTGCATTTCTTTGACCTGAATATGAAAAATGTTTCGGAAATGTTTAAAAAAAACAGAAACATGTTTCGGTTATTTAAAAAACAGCATTTAAGAAACTAACATGTTTCAGTTTCTATCAAAACAGTAACAAAATGGCTTGTCGGTTTCAGTTTGAAACATCAATCACTTGTGTTTCAAATGTTTCGATATCATGTTTCTGTTACACGTAAAAGAAACAGTGAAATATGAAAATGATTCAGAATCATGTTTCAGATTTGGGTAAAATAAATGCGCCCCTGTTAAATTATTTACTTTTTACAATGAATGAAATAGTACCTTACCTGTTTGCCTGGGTTTGTTCGCTCACTTTCTGTTATATAATTATAACCACTGTTTCGTTTTATTTATTTTTATTTATATTTTTAAATAGGCCTTTCGCCCTTTGTTTGAAATAGATTTAATATATGACATAAATGTACTGTAAAAATGATATTTGACTACTGTATTTTTTATTTTTTTCTAAGCTAATAATTTCCATTTTTTTAAAGTTCATAAATTAATTATTACAATTAAGACTAATTGCTTTTATAAATTTATCAGTCCAAACTAATCATTTTATTAACGATCAAAAATAAAACTTAGTGATTGTATAATTAATGTAAAAATTGCTAATCAGCACAGGCAGAGAGACGGAACTTTATGTTAAGTCAGATGTAGTATAAAATTACAAACATATCTCTGTTTAGCTTTTATGCCAACAATACATATCAAATCCACATACTCTAATTGTTATCCATCTTCGCTAGCCAAGGGTTACGATCCGATACTCTTATCTTCACCCTTGGCAGATTGAGCCATAAAATCGTATTTCCCGCCTAGCGACATCTATCGGAATTAATAAGAAAACTTAAACTCCGCCCATATGAATTACATCATTTTTAGCCAGTCAAAAGAAAGGTATTATGCAAGTTTTGTAAGAAGTTATGGCTGCGCCCAGTGACTTTCCAAAACTAATATGTGAATTATTCAAAATAGATTCTTTAACCCAAAATCAGAAAGATGCGATCGAAGCTTTAATGCAGGGAAAAGATGTTTTCGTAGGGACAAGAACGGGTAGTGGAAAATCTTTAACCTACGAATGTATTCCGGTAACACGCTGCCATGTTTATGTTTTTTCAATCGCACATGTTAGCAATGCGTGATCGGTACTTATCGAGCGTTCTGATTGGACGCAGCTAGACTCAGCTGGAACCAATAATTGCCGGAAGCGGACAGACCAAAAAATCCGGCTCAATCTGCCAAGGGTGAAGATAAGAGTATCGGAACGTAACCCTTGGCTAGCGAAGATGATTGTTATCATGAAACCTTATAACTATAATTAGGAGGAACTGACTCGCTATACAGGGGGAGGGCGAACCGACCCATTACTGGGCCCCAGTCTGAGTGGAGGCGGCAGTATTAACCCAGTATTAGCCTTACCTTTTCTGCACTAGGAAGAAGCTCCAGAAACATACATGTTATACTGTTTAAAAGTTCTAGTTTCCTCCATTACTGAGCAAAATTTGTGTTCCTTTTTTTTGTTCATTGCTTAGTTTCTTTGCGTTATTTTATTTATTTATTTGTGGTAGAGGTCAATTATAAAATGAATGTTATTTGTATAAACTACATACAAGCATGTACATTACTTGAGCAAATAATTAAATGTAGACAAAATTTATTATTTAATTAATGAAACGCTATGAGCAGGTATAAACAGTACTTTGGGAAAAGGGGCGTGCCTTTCTTAAACCTGAAAATAAGTTTTTCTAGCAGATTGGGACCCTGAAACTCAATAAAAACTGTTCATTTTTATATGCCCATCTATATGTCATCCAATTGTCACACTGTATCATGTCACTGCGGGCAAGGTGTACTTTGCTTACAATCTTAATTGACCAGGATGTACAGTTTTCCTACCGAAGGTCTGGGTTTTCTCTAGGTACTCCATCTTCCTCCCCCAATAAAAACTGCATGCCATGAAATAGCGAAAAAATTGCTGAAAGTGGTGTTAAACACCATTCAAACAAACTCTGGGTTTGTTTTATGCTAGTACTTTTTAGTAAATATGTGAATTTCCACTAAGGATAATGAGAGTTTGTTCTTGAAACATTTTTACCAATTTTCTTGAAAGTTTAGCGAATTGTTAAATTTTTTTAGATTTAAGCTTCATTTAATTTTTTATACCCCACCACACCAAGTGGTGAGGTACTATGTTATACACTCCATATGGATGTACGTGCCTGCAACCTTACTTCAGTGCTGACAGGCACGTGATCAGAAGTATTACTACTTTACAATGCAACCATCTGTCACCTTAACTGGCAGTAAATTTCATGAACTGAAATGAATTTGCCATTTAAACTTGTGGACTGCTAAAGTATTCAGTATCCAATGAAGGCCCAAGTTTACTGCTCACACTTTTACTTGACTATAAGTACTAGTAACAATCTCAGGTTTTGTCTAGACATGCACATGATATTGAAATTAAAAATACTCCTTTAATCATAGCTCAGAAAGAGTTAGCTGAATTACCAAGTTGTGTTTCATCAGTCAACTTTGAAATTTCTGGCATACTAGTATACGATTTTGTATAAAATGTAAATTTGTATAATTAAAATAAAGCATGATGCATTTAAATCAGTCATGTAATATTATATAAATATGTAAACATAATTGCAAAATAAAAATAAAACATTTTGTATCAGAAAAAAACATGATTGTAGTATGTATAAATTATAATTAACAGAATGTCTTTTACATGATTGCAGATATACATTATTGGAGTTTCTGGATGGATGATGATTCATGGTGTTTCTGATTACCGCTGGTCACTGGTGCATTTACTGCTGGTTACTTTTGCATTGGGTACAACTACTACAGAGTGAATCAACTACTTGTTCCACTGGAGATGACCGCTGTATGTGTCCCATCAGTGATGTCTTGGGAATTCCTAAGAGAAAAAGTGTGAAATACTGAATAACTGAAAACAAATTTTGTGACTGGTCTATTTCATGGCTTGATCTGTCAATGGGAGGACATTCTTGTTGTGTTGAAATAAGCATTTATCTTGTACACGAGTTATTTTTATTAAATTGATTTTATTAGTTTTTTTTTAAGAGAGCAACATATTATATTTATTAACTACATGTATGACAGACCTAACACTTCTGTATGGTTAATACACAAACATTCTATTAAACATGTATTTCAAGAGGCTTTAAATTGTTTAGCGCCTTTTATTAATTTTTCAGCTATTCATGTACTGTGGCGTTTTTTATTGTGTAAAGGCAGCTGGTGAAAACCCAACACCTAAGGTATGAAAACTGACAATCCATGATGCCATTATATATGTGTGTGTATCTGTTAGTTACTCTTTAGGGTACCCATCTCTTATCCACAACTCCACTATCAACACTGAACGGAATATGATGAATCGTAGCGCCAGTGTGCAACTAATAGTTAACATTTTGTTTGAAATGATATTTGGGGTTTTCGATAGGAAACATGGATTTTGACTTTGGTTTAGTACTTGTTTTAAGTAATCAACTCCTCTTAAAGTTTTCAGTCCAGATCTCTTTACGGTAACAAACAATTAGACATTTATTGAACTTGTGCATCTTATTATAATGGAATTAGTTCTTATTTGTGGAAATAAAATACAATGTTGCACAGAATGGTTATACAAAATTGACCGGTATATAGAATGAATCGTCCCCTTCCCATCAACATGAAGCAAACGTGGACTCCGAATCCCTGATTTGGTAGGATGTTTTTGTACATGTTAGTTTTTTACTGTAACTCACAAGTATATAGGTTTTTCTGTGTTGATAAGTTAAGGCAACAAAAGATGTGGTCTATTGACGATTATTGTTTGCTTATCGTTCAGCTATATTCAGGACAGAAATGTGGTCTATAAAAAAGAATGTGTTTACCGAAAATAATGTGCACGATAAAAAGAAAATAAAAAAAAATATTGTGTACATTTCGGCCTCTGAGGCCGAGTGGTAAAGGTAGTTCATTTACTATTGATTACGTGGTCTGTCAACACTGCGATTGAGAGTTCGATTCTCGCTGAAGGGTGCACTCGACTCTAGTTTTTAATTGACAAGGCTTGCCAGTTTTCCTACCGCTGGTCGGGGTTTTCTCTAGGGACTCTGGCATCCTACCCCAATAAAAACTGGACGCTATGATATACATGTATCTAAAAGTGGCTTTAAACACCATTTAAACAAACAACATGTTAAAGTTTGCACATACAGCTCAAAATACCGTCTCTTTAAAATTTATTGCAATTCAGTAAAGGAGGGGACAGGATCTCGGAATGTTGAGGTATTTAATCAATCGTACAATTAATCTAGAAAGGGTTTTAATTTCCAATAAGGTGAGGTTCACATCCCATGGCTATGTTTGAATATTTCTTTCTGATGGACTGTAAAAAAGATTTCCCCCCCCCGAGGTTCGTATGCCCGCTACGGTCTGCGTGCAGGCTTTCGTATTACATTAAATAACCAGACCTCCCCCTAGAAACTAGGGACAGTTATAGGTTGACCATTGGGAAATCAGGCCAGGGTGCAAGTTTTTAAAATCGCTAGTGGGGTAAAATGTATCGATTTTTTTGTAAACCAGTTCACTAAAATAACATTCCAAAAACAATTCGGCATCGCAGTTTAGATTTAGGGAACAATGCCATGATAAAGCCGAAAATGTGGAAGTGGAATTAAAAACCCTATTTAAAGCTATCAAGTTTCTAAGTAGTTGCAATTTCAAGTGTTTTTTGTGGCTCAACATTCTCCGAGAATTGAACAGAATAATAAATAAAAAATCGAAAAAGAGGCTAACTTTAGTTGTTCTGTTTATGAGGTGCATGCTTATCAGTCTGAGGGTCAGGAGGACATTTTTCGGGACGCCTGGATTGGGCATTTCTTTGAACGGGAATTTGAGATTTTGTTAACATTTAACAGGGAATTCTGTATTAAAACGTAAGCGAGATCACGGAAACCCTCCCCTCCCTCCAGTCTGTATTTATTAATTTATAAAGACGTGCATGCTTACCAATCTGTACTGTGGGCATATACTCGAAGTTAGGAAATGTCCCATCATTCAGTGGTTTAAACGAAATGTACTGTTGAAATAACTTGCATTTATTTATATAAGCAAATTATTTCTTAATAATAAATAAACAGGTGTTTCAACTAAATTACCGGCAGTTAAAGGACATGTTCATTGCCGAAATTCGGTATGTAGTACTTTATATATATATATATAGATGGTAAATTGTCCCACCATAATAGTATTTACACGCATTATGTTTATGTAAATTCTGTATGACAAAAACGGAATTTAACAGAAACTGTGATGTAGAGTTTTTTTTAACAACGGGGAAAAGGTGGGTAAAAAGCTATAAAAGGATAAGATAATTGTTTTTAGTCTCATTTATAAATAACTGCAATTCTAATTTTTTCTAGGCAATTTATCATGTTTATTACATGAATTTGTGGCAAAACCAATTGTAATCGTAATCAATTTTACAAGAAGTAATTATTTTTTATGTAATTAAGAATATACTTACCACTTCAATACTTATACCTCCATTTCTTCAACAGCTGTTTCTAGCGTCTATTTTTGTACGAGTTACTTCCCGTTATTGCATTACATCATTGACCGCGTGAACTTTGGTGACGTAAACAGCGGCTCCTTGACGAGTTTCCGCTGGTAAACAATGGCTGACCGCTCAATGTTAATTTTCCGTAGACACGTACAAAAAACCGTCACATGGCATACAAAGGAAGACAATTATACCAAACCGATTGTGTGAATCATCTTGTAAATTGCAATAACACATCTTCACATCAAAATGTAAGCAAATTTATGCATATTTATTTTAAAATCGCGATTTTCTGAACTCCAAAAGGTTGTGACCATGACTATAGACATCTTTTTGGCCGTCTTGTTTGCAAGGAAATATCGGTCATAAAATTTTTTTTTATTAAAATGTCATCTCCCTCAGTTAGCGACACACCAATATCGTAGCTTGGTTGCCATATATTTGATCAGGTTTTTTGGTTTTGAGCTGTGGACTTCAACAATTTGAGTTGATACCGAAAGGTAGTAGGGTTTAGTTGATTTGGGGATCTTTTCCTTTTAAATGGATTAAATTATTCTCTGTATAATTCTTATCTTACATTCGTTTACGTTTATAGTCATTTTTGATTGGCCAAAAGACCTTAAACCAGTACTTCCCAGTTTCGTTCATACTTTGATGAACGAATTTTGGGGAACAATTTTTTCTTGCTAAAAGTCAACAAATATGGTGGACATGTTTCGTGTACTCTTCAGACAATAAATTAAGCCAGTACACTCGAAGTATGGTAATTCAAATATCTTGAGTGACGTATCGCGTAAACGGAAAGCTATTTAATTGAAACAGCTGTATATTATTATTATAAAATCATGTTGTTTAACAGAGAAATACATACAAGAAAATTTTTTAACAGTACACTTCGTTTTGGATTTATTGTACACATTGCTGAATGATGGGAAATAACCGAATTCTAGTGTGGACGAAATGTGAGTGTGAAGGCATATATAAACGATACTTTAAAATTGTGTTTCTTGTCATTTCAATTATGAATCATTCAATAGCCTCAACGGTAAAACTACCTTCTTTTTTCTCGGTCACAACAAATTAACGAAATGAGAAAGATGCACGGATTTGTCACCAACTCCATTTCTCAGCACAGCTCCATCAATTGTCATAGATAAATCCACTTAACAATCGACAACTATGTTGTTCCTGTTCGTATTTAAGAAAGAACGTCTACGTAGGTTTACGTTGCGTTTGAACAGATATGACGTCACATATGACGATTATATAAACCGCGGGTACAATGAGGAACATTAGTATACGGAAAACTGGTTTTATTTTGTTGAGTCTTCTTTTGTTTTTATTAATAATCTTCTCGGCAAATCGTAAAATGTATCTGTTGTCAATGCCAGTTATTCCCTTCAAACCGACCACGTCTTCGTCTTCAGTTCGTTGTGTATATTCCTACGCCTCACACACTTATAAATTAGTGAAATTTTAATTTGGGAGAAGAATGTAAATATATAAAAACAATTTTGGAAGAATTATAAGGATTAAACGCTTATTTTCGTTAATTCATCGATGTATGAACGAGGTCGACTCACTCACAAACTTATCATAAACGGCCTTCGGCCATTTATTTGTTTGTGAGTGAGTCGACCTCGTTAATACATCGATGAATTACCGAAAATAAGCGTTTAATCCTTTAATGTACTACTATTGAACAGGTATACTCGTCTATTTGTGTTTTCCGGTAGTTTATATTAAAAGAATCCTAGTAAAAAATTATATTAATCGCGAAACCAGTCACAATACAAAGCGTCATTGTCAAGGGAACATTGTTCTTTACCAAGCCAGGTTTTGTTCCGCAATGTCTAACAACCATTCAAATCAAGTTTATTTCTATATGAACTCATAAAGATTCCATTTATGGTAAATTCAGGACTATGTTTGTTGTTCAAGAGCCAATCGCAAGTATACGGTCCATGTGGCCTTGTTTAGTATCCATTCAGGTACCTACAACAAATTTTGTATAAAATGAAGCCTGTCTTAGAAACTGTGTACAGTTAATTGTTCAAGCACTTCTAAAACATAACCTTTTTATGCAATACAACTTTATTACGTGATAGGTCGATTAAATCTTGGTACAATCTCGTTACAACAGAATTCTCATAATTCTTTTACAGTCCGCAAATACGCCAATTAAACGGTGAAATCGATATACGTGCGTCTTTGTTAATAAGGGCATTATAAACAAATCTCTGAATACTGATATATTTATAGTTTTCGAGTCCGGCATATTCTTGCATTCAAATATCATAATACGATTGGTTAGGATGTCCGTCATCAACTATTATTAACGGGGGTGTCAAACATCGGGTGGTGCTTTCAAATCTAAAATTCGATTATTTTGTCGATTTTGTCGATTTATTTTTGAACAAAAGCGATTTTTGATATTGAATTTTTTTACGAAACCTTTGTCGCACACTATTAACTGTAATACATTACATACCGATATTTGTGTATGAAAAATTCTGACTTATTTTCGAAATACACAGAGAATACATATATTAATATCGCGGTTTGCACAGTTCTTGTTTGTTTGTTTTATCTTCCGAGATATATGATTTACGTTAACATTATAAACGAGGTACGAGGGTTTTGATGTATCCAGTACATTTCGAGTATTTACAGATTTTCCAGTAATTAACAAAAACCTGTCGTATGCAGAACGTTGTGATTGTCAATAAATGTCCGTAACAACGATCGGTGTTGCGACAGTCGTGTTTTTCGATTACATCAGATAAAATGTCAAAGACAGACATTTTTGCCTGATAAATGTTTGCATTTTGAATGGGTAAACGGGTAAATGTCTGTAAACGACATTTTTGATTGACGAAACGACAAAATCGTTGTATGATCGTTTTGAATGTTTGATCTTTACAGTAGATCCCGATACCGTACGTACTGTACTATTCATTCAAATGTTGTACAGTAACATCTTGATACATAATTAAATGGAAAACAAAGTTTAAAAGTTAAAAATTATATATATATATATACACCAATACTACCGTAATAGATGTGACTATATCAACTGACCTGTTCTGTGAACCTATGGAGAAGCACCAAAAGTACTCACTTCAGCCAAGCTTTACTAGTCAGAAGTATCTGCTACTCCGAATCTAAAACGAAGTCATCTTCTGAAGGGGGGATACAGCAACAAAAATATATCAAGAGGTTTTATACAGCAAACGACATCAGTAGGGTCATTCAGCACATTCACTATATAGACAAAAACAGACAAATGTCCGTTTGTCTTAACTTACCATCCAGCTCTTAAAGACATCGCAAACATTATCCGCGAACGCTGAACAACAATTGAAACATACCATTTATTACAAGTTTCGCAATATTTAACGGACCACCAAATACAGCCTTGATGAAAATTAAATTCAGTTGGTAGCCGCCTACCAGTCAAAAGTAACACCTTTGGTGACGTTGGTTATATGACCTGTGATCACATGAACAAAACCAAGTCTTGAGCGGAATTGCATTAATATACGTTGCCATGGCGTTCAAAATCGCAGGATTTGAATCCCTTTGAACATCTTGGGACTAACTGGAATACGTGTATGCTAGCGCCAACAACCAACGCAGACCATGGATCAACTTCAACAAATGTTGCAAGAGGAACGACGAAGAATATCCCTCAATAATGTTCGTTTTCGTGAGCTCATGCCGATGAGATGCAGAGTAGTGCTGGCTACAATTAGTGGTATAGATCCCCAATGAATTTGCATAGAACAAACATTTTAAGTGTGTATCGTTGGTGTAAACTTTTATTTAAATGTCGCTTTTTAAAATATAAACAAACCCACTATGAGGTTTCTTTTTTTGAAGAGTATATTTTGTATGTGCTACTTATTATTTATTTAACGATTCTGTAGATATGATTATATAATTCGACATTTAAATATACGAAGCATGTTATAATTATTTAATATCAATCTATATTTATTTATGATGACTCGTTAACATTTAATTAAACCTGTGCGCTCATAATATAAATGAAAAGAAAATATAAAATATCAAGTGTGTTGAATTTATTGAAATAAAAAATGAATAGGTTAAAAAAAAACTCATTTAGACAATAATTTACAAAGAGAAATAAGAAATAAATTTGATTTGAAATATTCAAGAGACAGAGAACATCATCAAGAAGTGGTGTTGAAGCTATTCTGTTGGATAGAATGAATAATAAAAAAATTACAGACACAGAAGAAAGACTTCTACTTTTATATAAAAAATTAACGATTTGATTTTTTGTTTCACTTGTATATTTATATTTAAGAAAATAAATATTTTGGAACTGGTACTATTATTTTAGTTTTTATTGAAACATCATTAGAATAAAAAATTGTAAAGGTGTAGTTTGTAATAAATTTCATTTAATGAAATGAAAACATTAGTTAATGTAAAGAGAGAAAGGAACCAGGGGTACAACAGCTCACGTGAAGAAGAAACGACAGATCACAGGTCAGTCGAATAGATTATATTTTAATTAATAAAGATTTTCAATCAGTTATTCACTAATGCTATATTTAAATAGCAATTGTTCAGACCACAGAACATCATGATATATATCTAATTATTCGTACTGGAGTAACATAAAAGGGTAATAGGTTCTAGAAAACCAACAATTCAATTTTGAACGAAGAAAGTATCAGCATGTAATAAACAAGTTATTATACATACTTTAACAAGGAATAAAGTAAATAGATATTTAAGTTATATAGAATATGCTTAAATAAAAATCAGAGACACAACGATAAAATATTGAAAAATTAAATCAACAGACTGGAAAATCAACATTTCAATTTTGAACAAAGAAAGTATCAGTATGTAATAAACAAATTATTATACATATTTTTAAAGGAATAAAATGAATAGATATTAAGTTTATATTGAATATGTTAAGATAGAAATCATAGACAAAACGATAAAATATTGAAAAATTAAATCTACGAAACTAGTAAATTAAAGTCTAAATTAGAGCACAATTAAGAAGAATAAGAGAAACGTAGAGATTATGTATCTCAGATTAAATTATCAATAAAACAATTAACCAAATAAAAACAAAGAAAGAATGTAACTGAACAATAAAAATGATGACAATATACAAATATCCATTATACAAATCTCTAGTTATACAGATTTACAGTGGACGTTTAAGATGGAAGTTAAAATATTCTTAGTTGATTTCCTAGCAAAGGTTGTTACAAACAATATTTCATTTTCACTCGTGTTTTTTCTATAAATAAAAACATATGATTGTCATATGTTCAGTTATTTTAAACGTATACTATAAATTGTATCTTATGTTTTGCTCCGTAGGTCTGAAAGAAATTTCGAATAAATTAAATGACAAGAAAACATAAAAAAGCAGAATAATAGGTTTCAATATACACAAATCCAAGACATCATAGAGTATGAAATCGAGGGAGCCAAATGTTTTGTTGATTTAATAAAGGAATTCGCTAAAATGGGATTTATAAACTTAAACATTTGGGATTCAACAAATCATTGATAAGATAGTACAGATATAAAAAAAACATTCATTCGAAATTTTGGTTTGAACAACTGGTAGGGAAAATTATTTTACACTTAAAGAGTAGAGGCTTTAGTCAAGCATGCTCTTTATCCGCTGTACTTTTTATTTTCACAGTCAAGTTAACATAGTGATAGTTTTCCAAAAACTGTGTTTAATCATATAATAAATTATAAAATATACGTGTAATTTACTGATCAATATTAGAAAATGCAATCTTGGAACATTAGTTATCACGTAATGTAAAAATTTAATTTAGATTTTTCTTTTTGTAATCAAGTAATTTTCACAGAGAAGCATATAATTTCATATTGAAACAAGTGTTGATCAAATAAAGAACTAGTTTTTAAAAAATTTTCTTCTTTATATCCGTTTTGTCCGAAAGTAAGTGGCAATTATTCTTAATATCAATAAAAAACTAGCCGCTGTTTCTAAAACAGATTATATAAATCCCCCAACATCTGGCCAATATTGGCTAATACACGTATCTCAACAATCACAATATATAAAGTAAACACCTTAATCTAAAATGATCGGTACATCAAGTTATGAAATTTCTTTTATGAAATGGATTTATTGTATCTTCAATGATTTAAAAAGAAACAAAATATTCATGAGTATATAATAGATATTTATGAGTTACAGTATATTTGTTTAGGGCGTACTTTTATTATGGAACATCTGATTACATTTTAAATATAAATGAAAAGAAGTTAATAATGCATCCCAGCAAGAAAAAGTAACTAGTGAACGTGATTAGTTATTATGTTTATTTTAAATATTTAGTCTACGTTTTACTATTTCTCCTCTGTCGTAGTGTGATTCTGTTGTTTATGTTTTAGTTTTTCTGTTCATAATGCCTCCATTCAATACCTTATAATGACTTATATTTTTATAAATAGCACAACCAGTTACGTGTATATCAGCAACTGGTCTAAACGTTGAGCTGTAACAACCCGGTTTGTAATAAAGTTGCACTTTGTAATAAAAATTTCAAATAAGTATTTTTTTTTAAATTTTCTTTGTTGGCCTAAAAATCAATGCAGAAAACCCCAAAAGAAAACAAGTCGATCTTTTGAACTCTTAAATTTCATGTTTTAATGAATATTTTTATTACAAAGTGTTTTTGAACTATCAACCCAGTTTGTAATACAGTTGCAGTTTGTAATAACACACTTTGTAATAAAGGCAAAATCCCTATAGTGGAGATTGTTTTTATGAACATAGTATCTATAGAATGTACTTCAATAAATATATTTAATCGTTTCACTTTCAAAGCAATTAATTTGGAAACTTTTACTTTTTTACGTTATTACAAACCGCATTGAAGGTGTCAACCCAGTTTGTAAGAAAGTTGCAGTTTGTAATAATCCACTTTGTAACAAAGGTAAAATCCACAGAGTTGAGATTGTTTGGGTGAAATTACTATGTATAGAATGTACTTCAATAAATGTATTTAATCTGTTCATTTCCATGACATCTTAACTTAGAAATGTTTTATGTTAATACAAACCGCGTTTAAGGTGTCAACCCACTTTGTAATACAGTTGCAAGTTGTAATAACCCACTTTGTAACAAAGGTAAAATCCACCGAGTTGAGATTGTTTGGATGAACATAGTATGTGTATAATGTGCTTCAATAAATATGTTAAATCTGTCCATTTCCACGGCATCTTAACTTAGATGCTGTTTATGTTATTACAAACCGCGTTGCAGGTGTCAATCAAGTTTTAAATAAAATTGCATTTTGTAATAACCCACTTTGTAACAAAGGTATCCATAGAGTTGAGATTGTTTGGGTGAACTTAGTATGTATAGTATGTATTTCAATAAATGTATTAAATCTGTTCATTTCCATGGCATCTTAACTAGAAACTGTTTATGTTATTACAAACCGCGTTTAAAATGTCAACCCAGTTTGAAATGAAGTTGCATTTTGTTATAACTCACTTTTTAATAAAGGTAAAATCCACGTAGTGGAGATTGTTTTTATGAACAGAGTATATATAGAATGAACTTCAATAAATATATTAAATCTGTTCCTTTATATGGCATCTTAACTTAGAACTTTTTATGTTATTACAAACCGCGTTGAAGGTGTCAATCTAGTTTGTAATACAATTGCAGTTTGTAATAACCCACTTTGTAACAAAAGTAAAATCCACAACAGAGTTGAGATTGTTTGGATGAACGTAGTATGTATAGAATGTACATCAAAAATAAAAAAAATCAGTTCGTTTAATGGAATCTTAATTTAGAAACTGTTTATGTTATTACAAACCGCGTTGAAAGTGTCAACCCAGTTGCAGTTTGTAATAACTCACTTTGTAATTAACGCTAAATCCACATAGCGGAGATTGTTTGGATGAACTTAGTATGTATAGTATGTAATTCAATAAATATATTAAATCTGTTCATTTCCATGGCATCTTAACTTAGAAACTTTTTATGTTATTACATACCGCGTTTAAGGTGTCAACCGAGTTTGTAATAAAGTTGCAGTTTGTAATAACCCACTTTTTAACAAAGGAAAAATCAAGAGATAGGAGAATGTATAGAATAGATGCCTTAAATATATAAGATATCAACTTGTTTAATTTTAAGCCCACCATGATCAGTGGCGGTCCAGAGGGGGGCGTAGGGGCGTACGCCCCCCTTTAAAAAGGGAAAGGAAAAAAGAGAACAGGGATGGTAACAATCAGTGCCAAAGACAGAAATGTAATTTCCGCTCGTCCTCGTCATAAATTAATGCATTAACGGGATTAATTCGTTTATTTTGACATCTCTGTTGTATATACTGTACCAAATAAAGGTAACTGAACAATATAAAAACCTTTTTCGTGGCCTTCCTTTTTCGATATCCCACTTTTACACCCCCCCTTTCGCAAATCCTGTATCCGCCCCCGATAATGGTATTCCTTTAATGTTGAAACACACATATTATAGATCAAATATGAGTAGTCAATTTAATATAATATGTTTCACTGAGGAAAGGTATTTTTAGATTTTTCGAAAACCATTTATCAAAAAGTAAGGTTTTGAATGTAATGACAAACTACGACGAAGGCATCAACCTATTTATACACATTTCGTAAAAAAGCAAAAACCACAGATAAAAGTGTTTGGATACAATTAGTAAATTAACAATATATGCTAGAAAGAATATAAGATATCAATATGTTTTTTTTGTCAAGACCTCCTTGATGTCATTCTTTATCATTCTCTCATACTCATATCTTTGATAAAATATGACGTAAAATACCCTAGCTTGGTCAGTTGTGCCCATATAGCGATAAGGATGTATGTCCTTAAAGGTTGAATTAGGTCGTCAGACAATTCAACAGATGATCTGACCCCAAACAATAGCAATATTGTGCATCATGTGGGGAAAATATTAATATTAAGTTTGCAAAAACACTGCTTTAGGTTTCGATGTAAAAAATGGGATGAGGTGTACGCGACACAGCCTATATATATGTACAGCAGAAATGTAAATTCATATTGAATAACAGCATGCAGTCCAGTAGGATTAAGATTAGTACGATGCTCAGGTTCCTTCAGTAAACTTAATTTTCCGACCTTACCAATCCCTCCATTTTCTGTTGGCCATCGTTAACGATTCCTTGTATGTTTTTGTTACTACATCATGACTCTGAAGATAGAATTATGAAGGTTTGTGCCATTTTAACATTTTAACATAAAATTTCTGAAAAGCCTGTACCAAGTCAAGACCATTGCCTACTTTTTTGGACAATAAGATTGATCACCCCTATTCTTAAATTATGTTATAACCTTTGTTTAGTCACCATAACTTCATTGAAGTGTTTCGTACACTTTAGGCATCAAATAAAACAAGAAATATGTGAGTAAATGCTTCAAAAGTGATACCCCTGCTTTCACAACTATGTCTTATGTCTGTTAGGTAAACGGGAAGTAAATATCCAATGGAGTTAAAATCTTATCCCACAATAAATCATGTTCATATAAAGCTTCATCGAAATAACAGCAACCTAGGAGTAATTGTTGCTGAGTTATGAGTGAATAGAAAACGTGACGGAAAAAATAATAACGTTTTCAGTAGACAGGAAGTAGATGTCTGATGGATAAAAAAAACGTATCCCATCTTCAATACATCATGTCCATGACCTAGGAGTAACAGTTGCTGAGTTATAAGTGAATAAAAAGTGTGACAGAATTAAAAAGTGACAGGAAATTTTAGATTTTTCGATAATAGGAAGTAGATGTGCGATGGATCTATAAACGTATCCCACAATGCAGTGGGAGCGAAATACGAATACGGCGCTACAGGAACACAGAACTATGGAACTACGGACGGACAAGGGTAAAACAGTATAACCCCCTCTTTGTCGAAGCCTGAGCGGGGGTATAAAAACAATACAAATAATGTACTGAAAATATTATTTAGTGTGGAAAGTAAAATGTCTGATCTATTTACAGCATTGAATTAGAGACTTTCAGAAATAAAATCCCTTTACACCATACAGTTGTATGGGATGAAGATGCATGCAAAATTTCAAGATCATGTAGTAATTTTGTGTACAAGGCCATTTTTTATATATTCTTAAGTATTCCTCAAACAGGAAGCAGTAAATTTTCGGGCATTAAATCCTTTACACCGTACACTGTTATGGGTTAAATCTGCATGTAATATATCATGAACATGCAGCATGTAGTTTCACTGAATGCGACCAATGTTTTCTGTGATGCCTATGGACGCAAAACACCGCAAGACGATAGAAAGTGCTAAAGTGACCCCATATGTCGTTCTGCAATACCTTGCAGACGACATTATAGAGAACTATTTTGTCAACATAAAAAAGTTTTTAATTTTCCCACTTCGCCCAGTTATGGGCATATTGAATTACTCTTAACATCGATACCGAAACTCCAGAGAGAAAAGTTTCTCAGTTTGAAAGTGAAATTTTACATAGTTCTGTAAATGGACAGAGAAATAAATCACGAGCCTAAAAGCTACTATTGAGAGCTATCGACAACCATTTTGATCCGTTAAGACATATTGCATTATTCAAATAGAAGATAATGAGATGTGGAAAAAGTGTACGTGACACAAACCTGCAATATAAACGGCAATTTAAAACAAACCGCAATAGAAAACAGCCAGCAACCTCGAATATGACCATTGGACGCTGCTCGGTGTTTTGCAACATACTCTGATTATAAATATAATGTGAATAATTCAAAACCAATCCTAAGATGTCAAAAGACCCCCTTCTTGACACAGAACAAATAACATTTAAGTCGACGAGTACAAACTTCAGCTTTGATAAAGATTCCTGGCTTAGGACAGGCACATATAAAATATGGCAGTTTTTTGGACCCAATCTTCCCCCTATTTATAGTCAATGACAAAGCACAAAAATAACACACAATTAAATCAAATCGATTAAAGTTCAATTTAACAAGAGAGGACCTGACACATAAGACAACAAGAAAAAACGGGACGTAGAGGAAGTCTCTTAAGAACACTCGCAGTTACTGACAGCAAATTTACAAACATCTATCGGCTGATGTAAAAATCAAGTCTATAGATTTAATCCAACACAACACTTCAAACAGTTAATGATTTAGTGATGTGTCATAACACAAAACCGATACACTTGATCGCTGTAATGCCCACAAATGACACAGGTATAAAAAAAGACATAAACATTTCACATTAAATATAGGTACATGTAATAACAAAACTACTGAACTTGGAGAATCAATTTCACATGTCCCAGAGAAAAGTCAGACATACCGGTGAAATTGAAGGTCGCAACGGTCCTGGCTTGGTACAGGCATTTCAAAAGAAATGGTGGGTTTAACCAGGTTTAATGGCGCCAAACCCCCCTCTTTCATTGCGATCTTAGGGTCTAGTAGTAACACAAAACACAACACATTGGTGAGACATATTGGGGATATTGAGGTGATCATCTCAGTACAACAACCACCCGAACACTAATCAAAACAATCTCTAACCCATTTCGTCTAACTTAATTTTGAATTTGTCCACTAGTGGCTGATAACGAAGGAAGAATAAAACTAACCTAGATATTACAATAATCAATATTTTTTCAATTATTATCATGTTTAATAAAAATATGTAAAAGGTTAAGAAGGAGTTGTGGATAAGAGATTGGTACATGGGGTTCAATAGTAGGAAGGAAGAACACCCCTTGTTATAATATACCCCCTATTTGTAAGCGAGGGTATAAAAAATCTGAATTTTGGGGTTCGTTTTCTTACAATATAAGGGATTATCTGACAATTTTAAAAAAAATTGCAGACTTTTGTAGATTTTAATGAACTGATCATGAAGGTTTAAGGAAGCAACAGCTTTTCTCTATCTGCAAGTTTTCATGCTATAGGCCAAACACATGCAAAAACGCCATTTTCTACTATTTTAGGGTCATACCCCCTATAAGGTGTCATCTGACAACTTCATCCCTTCATAATTGAGACTTGTAGAGCTTTTGATAGTGAAGAAGGATGGTTGCATCAGATTTTCTGTATCTCTTATACTTTTTGATTAACAAGCCAAAAACAGTAGTCTCTCCCTTTGATCTAATTTTAGCAACTCGCCGTCATGTTCATGATAAAAAATCAAAACACAACTTTTGTGCAGGACACTCTAAGGATCAATCATACCAAGTTTCATTAAATTCTGTTTAGGAGGAGAAGATTGTTAACAGACGACAGACGCCAGACGACAGACAACCACGGACGCCAAGTGAGGGCAATAGCTAATATGGACCTTCGGTTTAGGTGAGCTAAAAAGTAACAATCATTTTAATAAGACATATTTTATTGAAATTCTGAAGAAGCCGTTCTTTAGAAATGACTTAAAGCTTATATTGTAATATATTATTAAAATAATTCTGCTTATTGGTTTTTCATTACTCCGTCGAAGAATTTGAGTGCTCAATATAATTTCAATTTTATCAATCAACTATAAATCAATGTTTCCGTCAGTAATCTCCATTATTGAACTAATTAAGGAAATAAAACACTGTTTTTAAAATGCTTATACATCCGAGAAAAGCACAGACACATTGTCTATCGAAAATACGGACACAGACATACCTATGATATAAAGATTTAGCTTTTTCGGGGGTTTAAATGCCCCGTCTACGACTGATGTAGTTGGTCAGGTCCGTTTGATCATCCGTCTCAAATCAGGTTTACCTTCGTGTTTAATTAACTTACTTGATCATCAACGAAGAATGGTATCATAGTTATACGCATATACATCAGTGCTTAACCAAATAACAACTGCGATGTTAATCACAGAAATGGGGATGTTATACTTAGGTTAACCTTCAAGTGTGAAGTATAATATACTAAAATACACATATACATAAGGACATGTGCATACAAAAATCATTATCAAGTTATACCCCTGATCTCTAGTTCATGGTTAAGTGTTTTTAGGATAAGGGAAATGCCGCTAGTCGGGGCATTATGTCTTTTGGACATATTCTTGATTTTTATTTAATCAACTCGGTGTTTACGATAACAAAAAAGATCGAAAACTAAAATAAAACAAAGCCCGATCAAAGGCAACATCAGTGAAAACAAAACAAAAAAAGATGAAAAAACAAGCAGAAACAAGGAAAAAGAAACAAGCAAACAAGCAAACAAACAAACAAAAACGCAATCTAATTTAGCACTTTTAACCTTTCAAATTTTAAGACAAAACACTTGAAAAACATTTCTAAGTTGAATAAAACGCAACAATATATATTGTCACACATAACCTTAGCCTAGACTTATAGACACATAGACTTAACCTGTATATAACGAAGAATTTGTTTTGCACACTGACCCCTACTTTTTATTACTACCTAATTGTAGAGACCTTAAAACACTTCTGTATTAAATTTTTCATTATTCTTGATATAACTTTATGGTTTAAGTCACAGAACGTCATAATGTTAAAGTTATGTAAAGTCTAGAGAGTCATAGCCTATTTCCCGCCAAATTTTGACATAATATAACTCAGAAACGAGAACACGGACCTATGATTTTTTTTTATTTGAAAAAGTGGACATTTACAAATGTTTATATCATTTCCATCCATACAATCTCCACTCTGTGGATTTTGCCTTTATTACAAAGTGGGTTATTACAAACTGCAACTTCATTACAAACTGGGTTGACACCTTCAACGCGGTTTGTAATAAACTAAAAAGGTAAAACTTTTCAAATTAAATGGTTTGAAAGTGAAACGATTTAATATATTTATTGAAGTACATTCTATAGATACAATGTTCATGAAAATAATCTCCACTATGTGGATTTTGCCTTTATTACAAAGTGGGTTATTACAACTGCCATGGAAATGAAAAGATTTAATATATTTATTGAAGTACATTCTATAAATACTATGTTCATCCGAACAATCACTATGTGGAATTTACCTTTGTTACAAAGTGGGTTATTACAAACTGCGCCTTTATTACAAACTGGGTTGACACCTTCAATGCGGTTTGTAATAACGTAAAAAAGAAAAAGTGTTCAAATTTAATGCTTCGAAAGTGAAACGATTAAATATATTTATTGAAGTACAATCTATAGATACTATGTTCATTAAAGCAATCTCCACTATGAGGATTTTGCATTTATTACAAAGTGAGTTATTACAAACTGCAACTTTATTACAAACTGGGTTGATAGCTTAAAAGCACTTTGTAATAAAATAAACATTTCATTAAAACGTGAAATTGAATGGTTAAAAGATCGACTTATTTTCCTTTTGAGTTTTATGCATTGATTTTATTCCGAGAACAATGAAAATTAAAAAAAAATACTTATTTGAAATTTTTATTACAAAGTGCAACTTTATTACAAACCGGGTTGTTACGAGCTCTGAAACCTGCAAACTAGCAAACATTACCATAATGTGATAAGAAACCCTTTTAATTTGATGACCCAATAGCACAGGTGGAATCACCAACACTTCTAAAATTGAAAATGACTAGATAATAAAACATCCAAAGCAATGCTAGTTATAAAATGTATAACTACTGGCTTACACTGTTTTGAATTACTAAGAAGACTTGCATGATACCATTTTAGTTTGCAGCAGTACTATAAATTGTTTTTTGTTGTGCAGATCATAGAAATCTTTTGACCTTTGGCAAACATACATGACTGAATACAAAAAGAATACAAAGAATATTCCTTAGATACATATACGTACTGGGCAATCATTTCGTCAGTTCTCTTAAACACTTTCCATCGCTGTTGCTACAAAGATCAGTCCTTGGAGCTTTCAGTGACAAAATAAACCAATTGAAGATAAAGTTATCATTTTAATATGGTTGGTTATGTATTACTCAGTTCAATTTAAGTTGTGTGTGACTGACACCATAGTTTGTGTAAAATTACTTTATATCTCATCTTAAATTTATTACGACATAGAATAAGTTTTCATTACTTTGCTCATAATCTCATAGCTTCTGAAATGATTTTGTTTACGTAAATTGTGGTACTTTATGAAAAAGATAATTTCTAAACTGTGTAAATATTGAAACAAGGCATAATTAAAATAAGCAACAATTTAAGTTAAAAACTTTGTTGTGTCCGCATTCGCAGCTACAGGACAATTTTGAATGAATGAATGTTGATAAATGTATCAAAACTTTTTGTCAATTTCTCTCTTTTCCTTTCATTTTAGTTGGCAGATGTTTTAAAAATAGAATGCATATTTGTTTGTTTTTACGCAAATTTGATTAAATTTGATCAGCAGTCTTGTCCAAATCAGAAAGATTACATACATACAAGGTTTTACTGTAATCAAATAAAATAAGAGAATATATATTACTTAGTTGCCTAAATGTACACAGATCTGAGCTTTTACCATAAATGATAATGTTACTGACTTGTATATTAAAAAAAATTTAGTCCAGATGAAACTATATTCAGTAATAGGGAACTTGCTACATGTGGCACACATAAAAATAATGGGTTTAAAATACATATTTCAAATGGCCTCATTTTGGTCACATGTTACCTATTGGAGTGATAATTGCCTCTTGACACCCTAAAGTTTATGTTTTACTCTCGAATATCACCCAGTACATTAACCTATAAAGTAATCTATATTATGTTTGCCTTAAATCGTGAGATTCCTTTATGGGCTGGCTGATCTACACATCATAAAGCTATACAAAGTACTATTTGCGGCAAACTATAAAGAGGCATGCGAATCAAAGCAGTATAAGCCAGGCTATCAACTCGTATGATGTAGTTGTCTGCGTGGTTGTATGTGATCCAATTTGTGTACTGTTCGGGCATAAATAAGGAGAGTGATTGAGATGCCATTATCTTTTCAACCAAATCAAACTATGTTTGTTGTGACTGTTCCGATGCAGGATGGCTCGAGCCAATTTTTTTCTTTCTGAATATATGTTTTTTAATTGGTGATTTTTTTGATTTATTATAAATTGTGATGTTAGTATTTTTTTTATATCTCCTGTTTATATATTCAAATGTACGAGGATATCATTATTGAGTCAATTAGATAAACTCATCATCGGAAAGCTTAATTTTCTCTAAGAAAACTTAATTTTCCAATGTTTTGTGTTTGTAGTTTAATTCCTAAGTCGTAATAAGCATTAGTTCAAATTTGTGTCATATTGGTTCTACTATATTAATAAAATTGTTGTTCATCTTTGTTTCAGAGTTTTTCTTATTTTACTGATAAATTATAACTACTCAATTATTTTAAAAAAAATATTTATCTTCAGTTAAATTTTAAGATATATCAGACATGAACACTACAATATAACACACTTAATACTAAGTTAAGCATGCATTAATTTTTTTGTGCTAGATATAATGCAATATAGAGAATTACATAGCAGAACTCTTTAACTTTTTAACATTTTTTAGATCAAAAACGTACCTACTATGCAATTTCGTGTAACGCAAAACTTAAAATAACATCTCAACAAATAATAAAATTCCAAAAAGCGAGTTTTAGTAACACACTGTCCTATAGTATTAACCGACAAAATCCGCTTCAAAATATTTTTTAGAAGGCATCATATTAAATTTTGTTGACAACGTAAATGTCTCTGTAACCTAACCTTTATACAGTTTGAACTCCCTAGTACTGCTAAAAATATTATTCTTTTTAAATATAAACATACCTTTGTATGTCTAGTTTTCATTGAAAAAATTAAATAATACAATTAGGGCTAATAGTTCACACCACCGTTTTTTATACTTGAATATGCATTAAGAATTATAAGTTAATTTGGTTATAACTGGCATTTGCAGGTTAAAGGAGGGAATATTTTTTTTAATTACAAGGGAGATAAAAACTTAATAAATTCTAGATTTTTAACTAAGTTTGTTCGTTTTTGAATGTTTATAGCGTGTTCACCTTCAGTTTAATATAACTAATATAATATATATCAAGAATCTCACATGCTACGCCATATTCGGGCATTATGTAATTTCCACTTTTAAGCCTTCCTAGAGAAAACCAGCTCAAGAGAAAAATCCCACTCTAAAAATATTACTTTCATTTAAAAAATCCTTGGTTTATAGATCATAAAGTAAATGCACAAATTTATCCGAGACATCATTCAAAAGAGAAAATTAAGACTTAAAATTTGTCCTATATATTCACCTTTCAGAAAAGTTTTATTTATTTTAATACATTGGCTTGTTTTCAATACACACCAACTTGAACAGAAGTGTTTTGTTTGTAAGTACTACTTTCGAATATTTTCTTAAATGTTACTTGTTTTATCTGTCTTATTGATACATATACGTAAGGCGAAAATCAAAACTGTTCCCTCTTTCGATGTTGAAAACTGCATAAAAAATCCTAAGGTACATGTAACTGGGCGTGGGTTGACGCGATATCGTGTGGGATAACTCTTTTATGAGTTTGAGTTTACCTGTAAAAAAAGTTTTATATTGTGTTTAATACAAAGAAAGTCGTCAAATCCTCATGTTTTATGTCTGTCCTTAGGTGCACACGTTTTGCATTCCAAATTTAGAATTTTAACTAGATGTTTACAATCATAAATCGTCTTGCCGACGTATCAGAATTAACAAAATAACTATATCGCTGAAAGAATCAATGATATTCCTGTCAGCACCAAAGGCATCGGCGCAGTGGTTGTAAACAACATGTCACAAAAGATACCAAGGTTATCAGAATTAACTCCGCCAGACGCTCGTTTATTCTAGTCAAGACTTATCAGTGGCGCTCCATAACTGTTGGTTGTGTCTTAGATGTGTCGAACACTCCTTATGATGCACGACTTCAAAACCACACTCCTTCACTGGTTCCGACACGGTACAGCAGACAACTGTAATGTCTTATTACGCGATCCAGTCCATAACGGCATACCCAAGTACCGACGTACACATATAACATACAGATGTATATACGAATCTATTCTGTCACAACAGACCACCCTCTTTCACTAGTTGTTTTCAAGACACTATTCAATTCATATACTTGTTCATTAGCTTTTTGTTTATTTTATTTTAATAGCCTGTCTGGAACTTTTGAAATGATAACATCAACCAACCCTTGTTTCAGTAGCTTAGTATTCACCAGCATTGCCCAGTCTAGAACATCAAATAACGATCTCAGGTTCAGGAAGTTGACGATTGGAAAGTTAAGGTCATCACGTTTGTCGTTGAGTCTAGTTTTCAGTTTTTCCGAATCTCTTTGTTAAAATAACTCTAAGTAAGAGGCTGATCTAAGTGTTTTGTGGTGTCCTTAATTTTAAGCTCGCTTGGATAGATTGAATGCAAATAGTCACCAAATTCAGCATTGTTCAGGGACAAAACATCATCAACATAGCGGAATGTGAAATTAAAGGTCCAAGCCAGTGTTTGTTCTTTCTTCTTCATCAGGCCTTCCAATAAATCGGCGTCAAAAAACACAATTTGTACACATTGGAATACAAACAGTCGGTTAAAAAACGTCCTCCAAACATGACATATTGTATAAAGGGCCTCGGTGGCCGAGTGTTCAAGGTAGTTCGTCTACAATTGATCACGTGGTCTGTCAACACTGAGATTGCGGGTTCAATTCCCACTGCTGGGAAGGTGTACTCGACTCCAATCTTAATTGACAAGGATTGCCAGTTTTCCGACCGCAGGTCCGGGGTTTTCTCCGGGTACTCCGGCTTCCTCCCCAAATAAAACTGGACGCCATTAAATAGTTAAATATCATCAAACAAACAAACAAACAAACAAACATATTGCAAAATATCCTATGTACTAGTAGCTAGGAAAAATATAATAAGGTAAATAGAACACTCAGTAGTATAAATAATTCTAAGAGATTTTGTTATCTATAACATTCTTAAAAATTCAATAATCTACAAACCTTTACAGCATTCAATAATCTTAAATGTTCTAGAAAATTTTCCTGGGGTATTTATATAGGACATGCATCCATGTGAAGTGTAAGATGTTCATACTTCAATACTGCAGAACGATACTCTATTATTACCAATTTTAACCTTGCGCACAAGTGGATTAATTGATTGTGGAATGTTAAGTAATTCAATTTGTCCTCTTTTTCCGCGTATTTCGGAGACAATATTTGGACTGCATGTAATATGGAGTAGGCATAGCCAATATGCATGCGAGCATAGAACATTTGTCCTTTACTAGTTATTTTTTTTAATTTGTGCATGCAATTCTTTGTTTTACTTTGTTCATTAATTTTGCGAGGAGTACCGGAGTATTTATTACAATTAGAATACGGAATCTGTCGCTGTGTAATGTTAATGGTAATGATCATTATTATGTACAATTAGAGTTATTAGACTAACTTTAAAAATCGTATGGCTCATTTTTCATAATTGACCTTACGTCCGAACACCCTTACGTAACATTGACGTCACATATAAGTGTGTTTTATATTAGAATGTTTCAGAGATTGAAATAAATTGTCTGAAAGATCTGTTGTTATTACAAAAAAGCATTTCTTTTTTATCGCTCTTCTCCATTCACTTTTTTACCTACTTCCGAAAACGTGATGCAGAAGGCTGTAGAGCTCAAAACTCGTAGTCTGCTGCGAGCTGTGTTCGCTTTTAATTGGACGCAGTCTGGAACTTTCGTAAGACAGGTAACGTGATAATGTAATCTGCTAAACGATACATTGTCATAAAAAAATGTATTTTTAAGTGTCTTTTGTTGACGGATTGAAAAAGAGATTTATGAAAATTGACACTCACGTCTGACCACAATCTACAAAATTACGGGCAACGAAAAACAAAATTATTCATGTTACATGCAGATTCACCTGATTTGTGTAAAAACCTAAACCTTTCACTCTGGAAAAATCAGCGCATTATTGAAAGCAAAAAAAAAAAAAAACAACTTGACAACTATCTTTGTTTTAAATTTTAAATAAAGACATATTTGTAACATTGTACTTTCTGTTATACTTTTCTCAAAAGTAAAGTTCAAACTGAAATATGTGAAAGTCTTGGTTTTTCGCATTTTTATTTTGTTAAAGTTTATCCAGATGATGAGGAATCCAGTTTGTATTAAAAATAAAATCGCATACAAATAAATAAAAAAAAAAATACATTTTATAGTATTGAACACACTTATAGATAAACAGAGTGCTGTAGTAGAACAATTTTCATTGTTATTTAATTTCAACTAAGGCTATTTAAACCAAAATATATTTGACCAATAGGAGAAAGTGTCGAAAAGATTTCATTTACATGAAAGTATAACAGAACTTTATTGTTTACAACAAAAAATCGAGGTGGTTTAAATGCATTTTAATATGCGAACGCCTGTTTGAACATTGTTAAATGAACTGTTTTATTACATAAACATATATACACATATTTTAAATATATTCTGTAAACAAGATCGATAATCAACTGTGATTACGCTGTTCGTGTTTTATAATACAACATTGCGGTAAGTGCAATTATTACTTACAAAAATGTGCAGCTATACTTATTTTAAATTATAAAAAATAATTATTGTATAAAAGTTATTATATAAAAAAGTACATTATGTGTAGTGTTGCAAGTAGTAGTTCTTGGTATGTCATGACTATCATTGATCTAATTTCTTTTTGATTGAAAATATGTTATGTTAACGAACACTTAGAGTTAACGTCATTAATTTTTTTGCATTTGATTGTGCTCAAAGAGAAAAAACAAACAAACACCAAACATACGTTCATATTTCTAAATGATAAAGTAATTTTAAAATCGCTACTTTTACAACTTGTCAAAAAACGTTCTTAATATATAGAACGTTTATCTCCGATTTGTAATTGTTTTTTTACCTTAAGCTTTTGTTGCTCGGTCGGTTTATTTGCTATTTAGTAATTGTGAAATTTCAATGTATAACCTAACTCTTTAATGAATAGGCTAATTATTCACAAACAAAGAAATCGTTCCCACATTCCTATGAGACCACATTTTTCCTCTTTTTTCTGAATTCGAAGGCTATGGTTTTTGAAACTTGTGCAAATAGGAAGTGATTTTTCATAACCAGAAGTCTTATGATACAATCTGATGTACTAAAACCATCCTCGGATTCCCACGTGCGGTCGCGTTCTCTATTTACCATTTACAGACAGTGGGCACGTCCCTAAATATTTTTTTATTTAATAGTCATCAGAAATAATTAGCCAATCGGAATGACGTTTTCTTGATAGAAATCGTCATTTTTTGAAGGTGAGAGAATAATATTTAAAAATCGCCATGACAATCAGTCGAGCATGCACGCAACAAATAACTGATAAAATTTACCTCAATAACGTTTTATAGACAGACATACATCTTTTCCGTAGATCAATTGTGCAGGTTTTCCCTTTTCCGATTGAAAATTCTGCAAAGAAGTTCTTCCTTCTAGTGATTTAAAATAATTACCGAAATTATTTATGTCATCTTTCGATTGATTTGTTGTAAATCATTCGACTGAGGTACATGTACAAGGGTCCAATAAAAAAACCCATTAAATATTCATTAAAACGAGAAAATATCCAAGAGTGTACACAACCCCAAAACAAATGGTTGCCAATGACTTTTTAACCTGAAGTAACGTTTTAAAAACCTGAAGTGACGTTTAAAAAAAATTGAACCTCTTTGAACATAATTTCTTGAATTTCGAATATTTTGTTTGCTAAGGATATTTGTCAACAGTAAGGGAATGCCTTTTAACAGGAAATGTCCTGAATCCAAGAACATTGGTTTCTAGGTACTTAAAAACGGAAGATACTAATCAACCGAAATTTGATGCCATTTTCAAGGTCAAGACTCCAGAAGACCATTGGTGAAAACCTTAGGTGTTTATGATTTATGGTTTATGAGTACTGATCATTAAAGAATATGTCAAATATTTCAATGTCAGTTGCTCGTATACGCCCACTTAAAATTTGTTTGATAAAACGCAATAAATGTGTCTCATTAGTTTCGGTGACCAACCATCCATTTTCCTATATCTGTCATAGTGCCAGAGATTACACGATAACAAGGTTTTCGGTGTTTAGGTGATAACTCAGTAAAGAAAAATGTATAATTCAGATTATACTTTTAATGCAAGATACTTGCTTGTCGTTAAACACAATAATGATAGGTCGCCTACTTTTTCAATGGCTTGGTCTTGAAAAGTGACGAAAAAGAATAATCAAAGCAAAAGAAAAAAGGTCTTCCCACTGGAAGTCGAAAACATTAATAATATTGCTAAAAGAGGCTTCAAGCTTCATTTAATCAATCAATGTAACGTTAAATAAATATTAAATGAACATAAATTGTCCAAAGTGGGATATTTAAGTTTGACTTATTTCAAATGTATGACAGTATTAATGTTATTTTACGTATACCATAAGTTGTATATACTGCTAAATTTGATTGACAATGTAACAATACATACATAAAAAAACTAAACTCTAGTCTAGTTTGTTCACAGTTCTGAAAGAATATATAAGATAAATGAGACTACAATTTGAAACGGTCTATCAATCATTTGTCTGGACGTCAGTAAGAATAATGATAAGTTTGTCGGTTAAAAGTATATGAAATGCAACGCTAGTTTAAAATAATGTATCAAACAAAAGTTAAAATGATCACCATTAACGATTGAACATAATATATTTTAATAAATAAAAAGTTATATTCTTTAATATATAGATACTGTAGTGGATATATATATATATATATATATATATATATATATATATATATATATATATATATATATATATATATATATATATATATATATATATATATATATATATATATATATATATATATATATATATATATATATATATATATATATATATATATATATATATATATATATAGTCTGTCAGCACTGAGATTGCGGGTTTGAGTCTCACTGCAGGCAGGGTATTCTCGACTCCGATTGCCAGTTTTCCAAACGCACGTCGCGGGTTTTCTCCGGGTACACCGGCTTATTCCCCCAACAGAAACTAGACGCTATGATATAGCTAAAAATTGCTTTAAGTAGCGTTAAACTTCACAAAACAAACAAACAAACATAATATATTGTAACAAGAACATTACAAAAACTGGAGTCATTCCAAGTTCTTAGGAAGGATAAGCATTTTTAGAGATTTTTAGAGCAATTTGAATAAAACATTTGTGTGTGAACTCTATGTACTCAAATCGCCTGAAAACGGTCAGGTCCTATCAATGAAAATTATTTATTGTTGTTACGTTTTCGACGTGTGGGTGGGGTGTAAATTACTGGCTATATTATGTAATAACAAATGTCAAATCCTTTATGTATGCCTCCAATTCAGTATTTTATTGTGTTTGATTGTTGAAATGGTGCTTAACGCAGCTTTTAGCAATTTTCAGATAGATCGTGGCGTCGAGTTTTTATTTTGTTTAAAAGCGGAGTACGCAGGGAAAATTAAATAACAACTTTCTGCTCTTGGGATTATCTTCATTGACAAAGTTAAAATATTTTAAGAAAATAAACCGTGTTTTGCGTTTTTGCGCTTTATATGCCATACATAAGTTGACATAATTATCTGACAAGTATACTTGTGTATCAGACAAGTTGACTTATTTATCTGACAAGTCAACTTATCAGATAATTTTGTCAAAATGTAAGATAAATAAATCTGCTTGTCAGATAACGAAGTTACACAAGTCTTCTCTTGTTACGATGGCTAAAAACTTCTTTCAGGCTTCGGTGACAAAAAGGATCTTAAATTTCAGTTTTTAGTTGTATGAATAGATTCCTGGCACATTGTTTAGAAACGATAACTATTTCAGAGCTGCAATTTGAAACATTTTTTAAAACTGACCTTTTTTAAATATGTATTGTTAAATTATATTTATAAATACCATTTTATGTTCTGCGTAGGTCTGGTGCAGTGTACAGTCCTTCTAAGAATTTAGCGTACAACAGGAGGTCAGCGAGAAAAAGAGTACAATTAGTACTTATTGGAACACCAACAGTCTGTTGAAAAATTTAGAAATTTTAGGTTTTAATTATTTTTGGTATCCACATTTTATTTATGCAACAACTGTAATAACAGGTGTCACTGTACTTTTAGGGACCCGTTTTTATTACTGTCGAAACAGTGGTCAAAATTTTCCATACAATTAGACGTTCCTGCTATACTGGGGAGATCTCAATTTTCAACTTTTATGACTAAACAGATTTTTGACTATTAGAATCGCCCCTTCCTCTTTTGAAAGCGTTGCAAATATGAAAGCAGGATTAACAAGTGAACTATTATTGTCAAATACGGTTTTCTTGTAGATAAAAGCTGTTGTAAGGCCCTTACATGTATCTGCTGACACAATTTTGTCATGAATATAGGACATTGTTTAACATCATCTAGATTTCTGATGATTGATAATGCCTTTCTACTCGTCGACTTTTTTCATGGTCATCAACCAATGACCTCAACGCTATTCCCTCCGAAATGTGTTTCACGCTCTTGGTTTTCTGATTTTGCACATTTTCTTCTTATAGTCCTTTTTTGAATTTATCAATATTTTGAATATGTAATTCCAGTTTATTGATCTAGGTTCAAGGTATTTTGTTTTTTTAGACAAAAAAGATTACGCATGCTATTGTCAACATTGTTCAGATCTCCAGTTATCATATTACCTAAGAGCTGTATATGAATTTAGAAATAATATCAATAGCAGTCAATAAGTTTAGCTTTCAATTTATTGATTAAAAATCCTGCAAAAAAATTTGGGAGCAGCGGTTGTAATTTAGGTTTTACGAAATAATTAGAACAGATTAGTTTTTGCAGTATGGTGGGATATTGGAATATTTACCTTAACTGTTAAAATAAATTAAGCAGGATCCCTTACTATAAAATGGTTTAACATTCTAACCTTCTGCGTAACTAGTCAATTTTATTTATTGGTATTTAGCTTCACGACGGCTACTCTGATACAAAACTAAATCAACTGTATGACATGCTCTTGACAAAAATTAAGCAAATTAATATTGCATTCTTGTTAATGTATTTTACCGAAAGGGCAAACATGATTTCTTTAACTAGTTTATTTTATCATTTGGTGATCTTCGGCTAGAAGGATACGGATTGAGTTTTTTCTGAGGTCTTTTTTATTTTAATGCTTTCGTGCAATATAGGAACTATTTTTGTTTGGCATTTGTGCTTTTTAAGTCGTGAGTTTATTGTGTTATTAATTTGCTTAACTTAAGACGACGTATTTGTGGTATAACAATAACACATTTATTTGTGAATAAATGACCAATTATTTTAAAATAATATTTCTATAGTTGTGTGTATTGCTTAAAACTAGGGAGAAATTGTCGAAAGGGAATGGCAGGCGTAGATCAAAATGATGTAACAGTGTCCGTAGGACGAGGTAAAACGTTTTTGTTAATACATTACACTGATATCGATCAAAATATTTATCTCTTGACACATTATCATCTATTTCTCTTTTTTCATGCGTGGTATAATACCAAACTTTGTAGACAAATAAAAATAGGCAGATCCAGAAAAGAACACTTTTTGAAAATGACTGGATTATCGTTATTCAATAAGTAATAACTAAATTACAGTTTTCAAAACATGAACATCAAAACACGAAAAAGCATCGGACTATCGCATCATTCCTGTAACACTGGTATTTCTGTATATAAGCAAAATGCTAATTGCTTCGGCAGTTTAATCATGTGTGCAATTTTAAATATATTTCAATTACCAATGCAAATAATTATGTGTTTTTTTACTGTTGATATGTTACAAAGTGTAATACTTGATCTCTTCAGAGTTTCCAGGTTTAAAGAACTTACAAGAAATACTTGGTACGTATTGTTAAGTACAGTATAAGGTCAGCTTTAAAGGGTTTATGTGTGTTACGTTTTACAATAATAATATTGTTCATAATTGCACATTACTAAATGATTTAGTTGAACAACTTATGTAGTAGTCAGACATATTATTGATCTCTGAAACGATGCATGTAAATATTTTTGTTTATTCCAATACTGTTCCCTTTGTCCAGAAAAAAAATCAAAATAATACCTTATAAAAATCGAAAATCAATAATTTTATTCTATAGAACTGACCTCTGCTTTGAGCTTTCTTCAAACCGTATTTTAAGGCTTTTATTTTTATACACAATTTTGAGAACGCAACCTCCCGCCTGAAATTAGAGAAAAAATGCAAGGCCTACCTCGAAAGTTTATGTTTTTAACTATAAAATCTTAATGTTTGAAATGTTTAAAAAAAATTGCAGTCGAGAATGTGGTTTTATAGAACATAGATATCTTGGTTCGCAAATATGTAATGTACTGGTAACGAACAGCGAGCCTTAACTTGAGCAGCTCCTTTACAAAATAGCGACTTAAAGAATTTGCAATGTATACATTGAAGATGACTAGATTAGTTTGATTAGTTGAAGCTACACATTTCCAGTAATTCTATTTCTATTCCTATTTCATTCTTTGTCAGTTAACTTTGAAAATGACCAGATCAGTTTGATATCTAGAACTTACCGATTTTCAGTTATTGTAATTAAGGTCTTTCCCACTACAATGTAAACACCTTCTTGTATTTCTTATAATTATTTTTTTTTTGCCGCAGATGTAAAAAAAGTGTCTTGACGTATCGCTTCGAAACTTAGCACACTTAACCGACACTACCTGTGCTCGACCTGAGAAACCGATCTATTTCTAGAAACGGAGTTATCTCCCCCAAACACGGTTTACCCTTGTTTTCAATTAAACTCATAAACCGTAATCGATATCAAAAGGTGTGGAAATTGTCACCTGACTGCTGACAATGATTAATCTCGCACAAAATATTTTTTCGATCAACTTCCTGGTTACGCGTTTTTGATGCGAAGTTTGTCGAAAACGTCAAAATTGTTTGATTTCTACAAAACTTGGTTTCCAAGTAGATATCCGGGATAAAAAAAATTTTCGTCAACCATTTTCAAAATGTCCTCCATTGAAATTTTGTTTTCAATATAACTGAAAAACCATAAAAAACTGAAGCAGACAATATATCCGAAAAATATTCCTATTATTGAGATCTACATTTGATGTAAGGTCAAAAACTGTGCGACAAACCGTCTTCGAGTTATGGCCATGACACGTTTCGGCTAATCAGTGTTTGGCTTATAACTTTTAAACCGTCAGAGATAATATTGCAAGCTTCTGGTTTTCTGTGACGTTATAACAAGCCCTTCGATTTAAGACCAACGTCGAATGGTTACGGCCAGCTATTTTCAAAATGGCCGACACCATAAGCAGTTATTATAGAATAACACGTAAACCGTACAAAATTGAAGCAGACAATACAGGGTAAAATGTTCGTCACATCGAAATGTACAAAAAATGTTCGATGTACGAAAGCGTAAAACTTGTCGTTTTTGAGTTATTGCCCTTGATTCGTATTTTGAAAATGGTTTTTGTTTTTTAACTTTTTAAACATTACAGATGATGAATAAAACATATGGTTCATTTGAAAGAGAATTAAAAGAACTACAATTTGATCCCAAGAAGTACATGATTCGGTTGAGTGGTTTCAAAATGGCGGTCAAAATCATATCGTAAACTATGTTATTTGTCAATAACTTTTAAACTGTTATAAATTATATAGTAAACATATAAGTTTTTTGTGACCGATATGTCAAGCCCTTCGATTAAAACCAAAGTCGAATGGTTATGGGTAGCCATTTACCGTAAACAGTTTTTATAAAATAACACTTTAACCGTACAAAATTGAAGCGAACAATACAAGGGAATCTGAATCGGGATCACTTACTGAATCAAAATATCATATTTTATGACCGGAAGTGACATTTTGTCCATAGCAACCGACTAAAAGTCCTTAGGAACCAAACATTTCTGACTTGGGACCACTTGCTTTGTACACCAAAACCATAGCAACTGACCGTAAAGTCATTAGCAACCATATTGCAAGGAAAGACCTCACATTTGTTCTCTGAACAAATTACTTAAAAAAAAAAATTCTATTCATATTTCATTCTTTGTCATTGAACTGTTGATTAAATTTTTAATCAGAAATGAAACCAACTATTTACGTGACCTATGTATGAAAAAGTTTGACAATTATTTTATAGTAATTTGTAAAAAAATGACAACATGCACAAAGTGCAGCTACACTAAATTTACAAATATTAAGAATCGCAGTTGTTCTGTCCAGATCATTGTTTAACATTTCCAGTCATAAAGACATATAAAGATTACATGACTATTAATTGTTTAAAATAATGGAACAATTCATGTTCCCAATTGCTAGTTTTCGTAGATATTTAGTTAAGTTGTTGATCTAATACAAATATGTACTAGAATTGGTTATGAGTTACAAATATTAGGTCTGTGTAAGATCACAGACGAACAAGATAATGATTTTTGGTCTTCAATGACCCCTGCCAACCGGATGAATGTACAGCTTTTCCCCGTGATTCTCTGTTTAATGTTAAATTTTGTTAGGTTCTTTTTCTCATTTATTGACTATGCAAACAATATTTTATATCCCAATGACTTATGCATGTTTTGGGTACTACAAATAGAGATTAATTTCTTATGCTGAGAAAGCAACAACATTTACTTGGAATGAAAAAAAAAACACTCATTGAAAAGAAACGACAATATTTTAAAATGAAAAACAAGGACATTATATAATAGCCGGACATGTCATTCCTATTTAAATCTTTGTATTTATGAAATATTTCTGTGCAAATGCTGAAATTTATCGTATCCGTTCGATTCGTTTCCATACCCCACTTGTACATTCCGTAACATCATCGTTCTTTTGTGTGATTCCAACCAACATTTTTATTTGTTTTATCAAAATTTACAATTGTGTGCGGTGGACTACAAAAAAGCAGACATTAGTTATTTTTATTGTGCAAAAATGTAAGAGAATTTAAGTTGCAATGATCCTATCACACCGTACCGAACACGATTCGATTTTATCAAAATACGACGCTAATGATAGCCTCTTACGATAACATTGAAATTCTTTTATATTTTCTTTCTTTTTTATTTTATTAACTATAAAAATAATTGGAATCATTGTTGTTATTGATAATTCAGCTCGTTTGGCTTAATTACCGGCCGAGGTGCTAGCTTTGTGTTAATGTCCTAGTTACTTAGCATAGAAGGTCAGTGGCATGTCCCGCTACTATAACATGTCCTTGTGAAATAAACTAACCATGAATTATTTACAGTCATGTTATAAATACCATGGAACATAGCGATCTGGAAGTTTTGGGTGCAATTTGAATAGTTTATAAATTTATAAAGTTTGATTCAGAACAACACTCAGCCATTTGTTATCTTCAGAAACATAAGAAACGACACGCATGTTTTTTTAATGAAATGGAATTTTTTAGCAAAAGAAAATCATACAACAACTAATGAAAACAATTAGTAAGCAACATTTATTTTCATAACACATATTTTACTGATCTATTTTTGTGATAAGATTTATCTTTATATTAAAACACCCCAGATTTCTAAATAAACAAAACGTATTATTGGAAACAAATCATTTTGTAAGTTTTTATCAGTTAAAGATGGTTAGGCTATTTAGATTATTACATTAAATTACAACTATTCAGTTCAAATACAATGTGTTGGTCTAAAAGATCAGTCAAACTACTTGTTGAAAAATGTACATTGGGAAACTATTAATAAAATGCTTGTCAGCTGTGGTGAATATTTCTATTAGCCGGAGTTATTGCTCGTTGTCATCAGTGTCAAATCTTCAATCACTTCTGGAATCCCAGAGGCATCATACACTTGTATGCTCTAGTTTGTTACACTATACGAGAACAGGTCTTTATGTCTTGCATATTCTAAGTACCATAACATAGCAGCAGCATGGGAACTAAACCAGCAACCCGACCACCTGTTCTTTTCTTACAGTACTAGGCAATTATATATAGCATTATTTGGAAGATAAATGCAGACTTTAGAGCTGGACATTTTTCTTATGGATGTTTATCTGAAGATCCCCATCCATATATTATTGTAAACATATGATACTTATTTTAAATGTATACGCCACATATAATATTCTGGAGCTGTTCCTCGTCCAGACATACTACTTATATGCGAATGTGTTGAAACCAATACTGGCCAGTTTTCCTTAACGATTAATAAAAAAGTTTATTTGAATACTCCAAACATATTTGGTTTATGTGAAAATTTTATCTGCTCTACATATATAAAACATGCTCTAAATATAAAACAAACCGTGTAGAAAAAAAACTTCTTGTAGATTCTTGATTTTAAAAGTTACATCTAAAAACGTCATTGTATCGTTTTTTTTCACATTCTATAATGCTGGTGTTTTTTGTAGTGTAGTGCCTGTTCTCTATATATTAACTAGTATAGCTAGTATAGCTTGTTTTTCTTCTACTTTCCAAGAAGGGATTGTGCCATTGGTCTTATATGGTTTTCAATTATTTCCTATTTTGCTGAAGGTCTACGTGTAGTGAAACACAAGTATTCGAAAGCGAAATAGATTCAATGGCCCGTCAGATGCTAGATTTATTTTGTTATAGAAAAGATTGTGAATTGCAGATTATTAGATATTCCAGGACGAAGTTTCATTTATATTAAGAAAAAAATAGGTATTGGAAGATTGAATTGAAAGCCGTTATGTTCATTCCTGTTAAAATTACATAATCGCGTAATTTTCTAGAACTGTCAGGGGCCTCGGTGGCCGAGTGGTCAAGGTAGTTCGTCTACTATTGACCACGTGGTCTGTCAACACTGCGATTGCGGGTTTGATTCTCACTGCACGCAGGGTGTTCTCGACTCCAATCTTAATTGACAAGGATTGCCAGTTTTCCTACCGCAGGTCGGGGGTTTTCTCCGGGTACTCCGGCTTCCTCCCCTATAAAAATTGGACGCCATGATATAGCTGAAAAATTGCTGAAAGTGGCGTTAAAAACCATCAAACAAACAAAAACAATCTAGAACTGTCAAATTCAATCCTCATTTTCTCGTTTCTCAATGCATAGATTTGTACTCGTTTTAACAAATCAAGTATAACGATAGACTATTAGCCACTTGTTGGGGCATTATTATGAGAACCATGATTCACAATTTCTTGACTAACAAATGTTGAACATCTGGTAGATGCAGCAACAACAGTCAATTTCGGAGCAGGTTTTCTGCAAGTAAAACATCATGCATGACTTTTTGGGGTTTCTTATGTATTGTTATCAATTTGGTAATTTTCCTTTCTTATTTTATACAAACCTTTTAATTTACCGTTATTTGTGAAGAAAAAAATATTCATGTGCATTTGTCTTATATCAATAATAGTGTATATGCATTAAAGAGACAAATTAACATAATCACTTATTGCTTGTTTCTAAATCCTTCTTGAATATAGAAAATAATACTATTTATGTTGATTTCTCTTTTAATAAATATGTTTACACCACCTGGAAGCTCTGTTCATCAATCAATCAATCAATCAATCAATCAATCAATCAATCAATCAATCAATCAATCAATCAATTTTTATTTCATATTTGCCATAGACTTCAATATTTAATTGTCCATTCAGTCATTCAATGCATTTTCTTTTTATACTCTTTTTAATACTCGTTTAAAATAATGGTTTACTGTTTAGTCGTCGTTATCAGACAAATCAATATTACATATTGTATCTTGGTTTGTAGCTAAACTTTCAACAAATGAAGAAGGATGGTTATCCACATTACCAAGTGAAGTGGTAAGCAGTTTCACATTGTTTTCTGTCGCACAGGCTACATTTCCATTTCACGTGAAATGTGGTTGTTCACACAATGATAATAAAAGACCCACTGTTTTAATAAATACAGTTTAAGAAGTATAGAAAAAGTAACTCGACTCATGAACTTCAACTAGAAGAGGTATATTGGTAAGATTGATTGATAAACGGATTTTAGATTCCCACTGGCAAATGGGAGGATGGATAGGGTCGGGCAATTTAGCCTCCTGTAGCGGGATCGAAATCCCTTCTCATAGCGAATACTACAGCAGCGTTCTTTAACGTGTGAGTAACGTGGCATTTTTCTCAACACGGTGCACTAATATGGTTTGCGGTCAGGTTTTCCGTATTATGGCCTGACAACCCATGCTTGCCAGGGGTACCCCATTCAACCACCTGGAGCACACACCCTAGTCGGTCTTTAGGCAAACCGACCTGACACGCCGGTCAGGGTACTGGGCGCTATTTAGGCGCCTTTTACGACAAGCTAGCACGACTGCGGTCTATTCTTTTAACCAGCCGGATCCCACACGGGGCTATTTGTAAGAAAATAAATATAGAGAGTGTGGGGTATCAAACATATCCTATCATATTTCTATTGGTAACAAAGGGAGCACGAGTAAAATGATAATTTTAGAAATATGCAATGATCATCAAATATCAAATTTATTAATATTTTTCTGAAGGACCTTGATTGTGTTATGTATTAAATCGCTTATAATGCATAAAAGCGCTTTGTCTGGAAATCTGAATTATAACTGATCATAGATTTAGGTATAGCATTTTCAATGAAAAACATATCGAAAATACGATTCTCTATGTTTCCTTTTATAGTTCCATCTTAAAAGAAAAACACGATATTGTAACAACTGCGTAAACAAAATAAAAAGAGATAAGAACAATAGGTACAAAATGTTAAGGACACTTTCACTAAAAATAAATTGTCAATGAATTTTCTTTAAATTCACCATATAGTTAGTTTTTTATACAAGTTATTATAATTCAAAATAAAAAATAGGGGTTTCAGAGCTTATTTTCGAGGGGTTGATCATTGAAGTATAAAATGTTCTAATAGATTACACAGAGAAGAGAATAAACTAAAATACAAGATTACAAAAATTCTGTCCAATGAAATTTTCTGAATTTTTGATGTAATGTCAAGCAATTTGTATACATTTAAGTGATGGAAGACAAAATAGGGGTTTCTAAGGTAAATTTTTATCTACTGGAAAAAAACTGGTGAAAAAGTGCTGAAAATGATATTTTTTGGTCAAAATTACCTCCCTTGTTAAAAAATATATTTTCATTATTTTTGCCAATCCCGAACTCATTTATGCAAAAACTTTTTATTTCAACCATTTATAAATTAAAGTAGTAATATAGGTATAAGACTTTCAATATTATTTTAAATTTTATAGAAATTAAGAGTAAATAATGAAAGAACGTATTATTAAATTTAACATAAATGTTTAATCTATTGTGAAAATTTCACAAAAATGGCGGATGGTGTCCTGCATCCCCTTAAGAATTGCCTCATTTTGCCTGAATAAATTCAACGACTCGGTAAAAAGAGGTATGTACGTTACGTGTGTCGAAATCAGTCGTTACGACCATAAAATGAAATAATGGTGACATTGAAACATGCCATCAATAATTGAACTAAGGTAAAGGGCAAAATTCAAACGTCGTAAAAAAGGTAAAAATACATTCAAAGTTAAAAATATTCAATTAAGACTAATTTGTTGCGCCCGATCTAAAAATATTCTTGTTTTAAATTTTCTGCCAACTTTATTTCAATTTGATTGATACTGTGTACGCTGTAGCGACTCCTTACTGATATTATCTTTTTCTGCTGTAGACATAGCAAATCGTAATTCTTAAAGAACCATGTTTTTTGCATTGGTCAACTGTTGAAGCCAAAACATGATGATGTTTAAGTTCATCGTAAAAATGTGTGTTGTTTTTGAGATGATGTTTAAAATATTTTAAATTATCAATATAGAAGTCAAGATTTACATTTTCATTGACGCACATGAACATAGTTTGTGCTTGAACAATTGACAGTTCAATATACTCGGTCCAGATACAATTTCACAATTAAATGGACAGAAAACTAAAATCCAGAAGAAAGTTTAAGTTTACATAGCACGTGCGATTCTAAGGTTAAAAGTTTGAATAGATTGCACTATATACAGGGGTTGTGTGTAAACTTGCTATCAAAGATAATAACACAACAAAATAGAGTACTTTTATCAGAGTATTTCATTTATCAGAGTAATCATTTATTTTATATTTTAGTTTAGTTGTCAGAAGGATTTAAAGGCGATTGAAGTTAAAGTCAGTAAGTGTTTAGTAAATTTTGAAAAAAAGACTGTTTTTAAGTTTTCCCAAGTCAACCAAGGCCTTAAAATGATCACATAAACAGACCGATCAAATATTTATTACTGAAAAAATACATAATAAATTTCCCAAATTTAATGACACCAATATTATAAAGCAAGCTTAAGATAATATTTGTGTCAAATAAATATCCATTACAGAATTGGCCGGAAATAAGAGTTGGAAATTCATAAGTTTTCAAAATATGCCAAATATGTTTTTTTTTTATTTTATCAATTTTCATATTAAATAATAACCCATTACAACGAGGACTCATTCAAAATTTCTTTGTCTTCCATACAAACTGTATGTTGAAAACACCATAAACACACTTTTCTCGTTCTTTTTTGTTTCTATTTTGTTTCCGAGCAACTAAAGTATCCCCTTTTAAGACAATTTGGCAAATATCGTCATTTTTATGGCAATTGTTGCCAATGTTCAAATTTATTTTGGAACCGTACCCAAGACGACTCATCCAAAATTTGTGTATCTTCCACTAACGCTATATGTTTTTATAAGATAAAAATACTTTTAACATTTTTTATTGTAGCAGATTTCAAAATAATATTTTACAATTTTACCAATTTTCGAATTCATTTTAGAGCCATTACCATAACGGCTCATTCAAAATTTCTATGTTTTCCATCAAAACTTTTTACAACATATACCTCCGACTCTTATTGTACCTTTATTGGCTAAGCAACTCATGTCAGAAAGTACCCATTTTTCAAATACATTTTACTGAAAAAATTGTTTAATTTCTGTTCACGATTTCACAATCTTAATTGACAAGGATTGCCAGTTTTCCTACCGCAGGTCGGGGGTTCTCTCCGGGTACTCCGGCTTCCTCTCCCAATAAAAACTGGACGCCATGAAATAGCTGAAAAATTGATGAAAGTGGCGTTAAAACACCAATAAAAAACAATCAATCTATAAAATTCACCCAGTTTTCACATTTCCTCCTATATTCACCAACCCTTTCTCTCTTTAAAAATACCACTGATATTCCAATTGCAATGTAGGATTTAGGATGCATGAAGTCCTTAAATTCAAGGTAGATAACTCTCCTTGGTAATCAAAACTATTATGAAAATCTGAAGGAACAAACGGACTAGGTGACTGCAATAAAGCCTCCACTTTATTGAGTGGGATTATAATCAGCAGTCATTATTGGTGTTCTTGTTGCAACAATATGACTGAGTATTTAATTAGAACTATCCTGGTGATCAGCATCAAAATTAGACTTTTCAGACACAATTAAACGAGTGTCATTCCAACGTCAATGCTAAGGGGTATTGTTGTAATTTCCCTGCAAGGATTTTTTGTAAATACTGCTAAATGATAGAAATGCTGCCCTACATCTTTCTATGCCGTCAAAGTAATCTCCTGGTGACCCTTCCTTAAAAGCACATTCAACCTAAATAAGGCTTGTGAAATCAGCTATTACTTCCAATGACCTAAACGAACAAAAGTATTCATAAAATTTTTCTGTTTAAGAATTATGCTGGTGATGATGCATGGTCAAATTTTGGAGTTCAAAAGGCACATTTATTTATGAAAATAACAACCATTTAGAAAGGCGATATAAGATAAAGATGCAAGACTTTTCATTAGAGATCAAAGCTGCTTTTCGATCATTAACAAAATTTTAAAAAAATTGTTCGTGTTTGCCTGATTGAAATTTAGCAATAAATACACATTAATAATTTACCTAATTTTGTTAAACACCGTTTTGTGTTAATGCATTGGTTTTATTGAAGTATATTTAGGATGACTAATGCCATGGAGTGGAAAGGGAATAAAAAAACATTAACAACAACAACAACACTTTGCTACCTACAATATTTTTATTATTTATTGTTTAAGCATTTTTAAATAAGTATATGTAACACTGTCAAATTATTCAATTATCAGGATCTAAATACAAATCTGGTATCTGGATCTGATAGCTGGAATAACAAACCTAACTTAGACAACCAATCTGGTCTCTTAGATAAGTAATGTAACTAGATTTTTGGTATCTGAGTTGGATCAGTCATGACTACTTCTTTCTTTCAATTTTACATTTCAAGAACATACGAAATACAAAATATGAAATATTTTATTAATAAGAAGCTCAAAACGAACATAACTTAAAAAGATACAAAGAACATAAATTTAAAAGAAATACATACATTTCTATTTTTGATATCATCGAAACAGTTAAATAAAACAAAAGCATGCCTGAATAATTCTCAGAGAGTTTGTGTTTAAGGTAAGTTTGTTTGGCTGTCAATTTGCTGTTTTCCTTAACATATTCCATTCATTTTAAAAGGAAATTATAACCACTTCATCCACAATGTGTTTCCTGCCTCCCTTTTTCACATATTATTTTTTTTTCTTATATTTTCGTCAGGTAATGTATGCATCATAAAAGTTAAGGTCAAACACATCGTTCAATTATTGCAGTATATAAATATAGAACTTACCAGCTCATTAAATGAAGACAACTTTGCCGAAATGTCCAATCTTGAGTGTTTGCATATTGCTGAGAATATATACTTTGTATCATTTGAGAAGTGTGAATATTTTTTTTCATTATGGTTCATGTTTGGTTTGGTTTATCTAAATAATGAATTTTAAGTTTGACAGTTTTTACCTGTGATCTCAACGTTTACATGTTTGCATTCAAATTCTTAGTATTATAATAATTACGACAGATTTTAATGGCTCTATAAAAACATATTTTAATTTCGGCTTAAGATGTTACAAAGACAAGAAAGAATGATTAGTTCTGCATTTTGAAAGGAAAGTTTGTAATGAAAGAAAGTAAATCAGTAATTTATGAAAACCCCATTTACCTAATTTTAGGGTGTCACCATAGTTCTTATTACCTTTGCTGAAATAAAAAGATTTTTCCTCAAGCCAAAATAACTGTAAGAGATCAGAAAAAGAAAACTGTTAATTCATACCCTTCAAAATTGTCCTTAGTTACAGCTGTAACAATTTTAATGCAGAGTACATTTTTCACACGATATTGGCATTGGCAACTGAGCAAAAATGACGCCCCTTCCCACCCCCCACCCCCCCCAAAAGAAACCCACCAACCCCACGGTGAAAAAGTGTGTTTTTTTTAAATTGGGATTTGTATTAATAAAACTAATCTGATCCCAACAAAAACAAAAATACCAAGCCTGGACGGTCTGCCTGGAACCTATCTGGAATAAATCCACATAATTTTTACTCAAACATAAGGCTAATAGAGATTTAGTGATGTGGAAATATGACACAGTAAGGCGGCATGGTAAAAATTCCCACTCTGAGACAGACTTTTAGTCTATTTTAAAGATCGAAAATGATTATTTACATCTTTTCCCAATCTTTGATATATACCAGGGAATTGTCTTAAAACATATAACTGGTAGGGCTGCCTGCAAGGTAAGTTAGTAAAGACAGAAAACTGCATGCTGAATGCTTTACATAATGAATGGTTATTCTAGGGGAGATAATTTGCGACTCTTGATAGGGTGGTTTTCTGTGTTTTTTAAATACTGCAGGAAGTCCAGCAATTAAGTTATTTTTTCTTTAAGATTTTAACTTATTTCTTCTTCAATCATTCAGGGGCCTCGGTAGCTGAGTGGTTACGTAGTTCGTCTACTAATGATTACGTGGTCTGTCAACACTGAGGTTGCGGGTTCGAGTCTCCTTGCGGTTAGGGTGCACTCGACTACAATCGCAATTGACTAGGATTGCCAGTTTTCCCACAGAAGGTCGTGAGTTTTCTCTGGGTACTGTGGCTTTCTCCCCAATAAAATCTTAACACTATGATATAACTGAAAAATTGCTGAAAACGGTGCTAAACACCATGAAAAAAAACAATCTTTCATAAGTCGTAAGGAAGAAATATTGCCGTCTTATGAAACGAGAATATAGCACACACATATTTTAAAATTGTAACGTCTCGATCATGAAGCTATATTGTACCAAGACAGCAAAATATTCCAGCTACAGTGAGGCCGACTTCTTCTCTCTGTAATACACAATCCAACGATTGGACCAACAGTGTAACTAAACGCGTCGCCTCAACAATAAGAACACATACAATGTTTACCCGGCTTTAAACTAGTAAAACTCTATTTGGACTTCCTGTTAAGACGAAAACTCCATTCAAAATTATTTTGCCATTTAATACATCTACAATCGTTAACTCATCTTCAAGTACATCAGTTCGAATTCATTTGAGACCAAACATCTTCAAGTCGGCGTTCAACAACATCTTCCTCGTATAGTCAACTTAAATGCTTTCAAAGTTAAAGCCTTGAAAAATTAAGTTTTGACGACTTGTGTGCAGACAGCTGCAACCAGACAGTATGGAGTAATCCCATGGACACATTGTCCCAGGTGACGTCAAGTCAGATCTCCTATCCAAGATGGGCGTGGAAGATCACATCAAAACGAAAGCTTTTCCCTCATTCGACCATCAGGACAATGGATAAAATGTCGATGTTTAAAGGTTTTTTTAAAGTAACCCTATAATCAAAGCATTTTTTTTACTGTTGCATTCTGTTTTCTACGCCTAATGAGAGATATATTCGTCAAAAATTATACTACGTATACCACATTTGTTGCCGAGAATAATAGAGCCTCGGCGGCTAACAATTTTTTTATGTTCCATAAACATGATCAGCTTCCGACCCCTTATAAATTACCTGGTGATTTTAATTGAGACAATCCTCTTTGGAGAAATACAATATATAATGACAAAGGTAAAAAAACCGAAACCTTGAAGTCGGAGGAACACTGTGCATAGAACGGCTCTTTTTAGAGACCTTTGTTCATTTATTTGCTTTGCTTCCATGCTGTTAATCTTTCGATAATTTTACAGCTATCAACGTTAATATTAGGGAGGAAGCTGGAGTACCCAGATAAAACCCCGACCTTCGGTAGGAAAACTGGCAATCATTGTCAGTTAAGATTGGAAGAGACATTCCATGTCCGTTGTGAGACTCAAGCGGGCACATGATTAATAGTAGACTACCTACCATACCCACTTGGCCACCACAGGCCTTCATAGACCTTTGAAGGGATTTTAATCCTATTTTAAAATTTAATATACTTTTTAAGAGAAATTGTTGAGGAGATGATTTTCAAAACCTTGACAAATCCAAAACATTATAATCAACCATGTTTTGATGACAACTTTGATGACGCTTTTAAAGATAGAAGAAAGTCTGAGCACCCATCTCAAAACAACCTTAGCCATTTCAAAATTTTCCAAGTGAAAGTTCGCAGGGTAACAAAACACGATTACACATTTCATAGCGTAACTATGTCTTAAAATTAAAGAACCTTACCCTTATGGATAAACTGTGAAACACGACTAGTAAAATTATAGGTACAAATAGCAAAACAGATGTTCATTAGTTAAAAATAGAAAAGACTTGTTAACAGCAGCCAGATATATCAAACAAATTGGCTGACACTTTTACAAAACACTCCTCCGCTATGAATTTCCATCTAGATTTTCAGCGAGTCACAAGGTTAAAAATTCCAAACTTTTTTTTTATTCCAAAACATTTCAAAGATTACAATAAACCACTTTCTTTGGAAGAGCCAAAAATTCTTTAAATTAGTCAAACGATACTGCATGTGGTCCAAATGTTATTAATTACCAACTACTCAAACATATGCCACAGTCGCCTCTCCAGTGTCTTTTCAATCTTCATAACAATATCATTGATAACTTACCAACTATCTGAAAATGGCTACTAAAGCCAAGAAAAGACAACCCAGAGGAGTCAAACTATCCTTCTATACCTCTCACATGATGTCGTTTTAAAATTATGGATGATAAACGATCCCCTTTTCTAGTTTTTAGAATCAAATCATCTCCTCTCAAACATTAAGTACCTTGGACCATTTAGTGCGTTTCAGAACATCAATTCGAAACTCATTCGAAATAAAACGAACATGTTTAGTCGACGTTTTTCTAGAAAAAGCTTACGACACAACATCGAAATTCGGAATCTTAAAAGATCGGGTAATTCAACTTTGTCTAACCCTTAAAAAAGAAATGGGGGTTCCTTAAGGAAGCTTCCTTTCTGTACCCTTATTCATTATACAAATTAATAGTATTGCTCAAGTTTTAAAAGACAATATTGACAGTTCGTTATTTGTTGACGATTTCATCGTATGCTATTGAGGAAAAACATTTGAATAATATTAAGCGGCAATTACAATTGTCTTTAAATGAAATAAAAATATGGGCAAAGGAGAATGCTTTGCGAAAACCGCTGACATGCATTATTGCATTGAAGAAAAATGCTTTGATATCATGAATTAACACTATATAATAATACTATTAAAATTGCTTGAGACACCACATTTTGAGGTCTTTTATTCCACAGTAGGCTAACCTTTCTGCCCCATATCAAAATGTAATGTTTAAAGGCGTTAACTATTCCAAATTTTATGCAACCATAACGGGGGTGCGGATTTTGTTGTACTTAATTTATATAGATCGCTAGTTCGGTTTAAATTAGATTATAGTTGTTTTAAATGTAGTTCTGCTTGCAAGCCATGTGTCAAAATCCTTGGTAAATATAATGTTTTTGTAATATTTTAGCACTTTTATTTATTTGTATGCGTATGCATAATCACAGTATTGTATTAGATGCGAGGTTAAATATATAAATGAAGGTTGTATATTAATTAATTAGTATTAATTAAAATTTTACAAATACTTTACTGATTAAATTATTTTTCCAGTTCTGATTATAACAGAAATATTGCTAGCTGGAACTGAACATCAATAAATCAATCAATTTTAGAATTTTGAGTTCAATATAAAAGTAATCATGTTAACCTTCTATGTGTTTGAAACTATGTTCTAGGGCATCATTTTGCTAATACTGTTGCTTACATTTCTTAAATATCCATAATTTAACTAGTTTACTCAAAATATAGCATGGTGCCTTAGCAATGTTTACGCAAGAATAGAGTAATACGCTCTGGCGTCATGTTCACTGCCGTATGTTCTGGTTACAATTTTGCTATCTCTTTTCAATACACATAGACACGCCTTATGCATCTTTCTTACTTCGCTATTGCAGCTGCAATTAATAATTCACAAGCCATCAAACCGAAGATCATTAAAAGCCAGAACAATAGATATATCGTCAGTTTAAATTGTTTGGTTTTACGCAGATCAATTACTACACATATAGCATTGTGAGAAAAATGTGGACCTACAAGTTTTTGGAACGAATTACAAACAACCGCACATAGCGTTAATTTGATTTTTATACATTCTAAATCTATATTGTCTTACTGCATTTGGTGTCATAACAAATAGAATTTTAAGATTTTACCTTTCAGAAATACACCTGCATAAATTTCATTTTACTCGAAACCATGTTTATAAGGTTATAACTGTATTTCTGATCTAGTCTCTTTTATATCCTCACCAAATATTAATATTCTAAAATGCCTGGCGTTATAAAAAGATGAAAACATGTGTTAAATTTTAAAGGTCGTATAAATGAAATTCAACTCCTAATAGTGGCTGGTAATTATTACTCGTCGAGTCGGCAAATTAAACGATGAACGAGGAATGCGTACGAGAATAAGTAGAGCAGGTGCATATGTTAAGCATGGTTTAATGTGTTTCAAATCTTGTAACAGTTTTTTCAATTAAATTGTTAAATTGTTTGTACACCCTGCTACAATATGCGAAGATTACTCGGAACATCCTTTCTAATATTCACCGGAACACGATTACTAGATTATTGCATCCACTGATCTCCAAAGTTCTGTTCAGCCTTGGACAATGCAGCCCGAAATCGCTACGTCCGGTAATTACATTACACAAACATTAACGTTTTTATTAACCTGCAAAGTTCCGATAGTGCAACATTTTAATGAACGGCAATACTGAAAGATGTTCTGGTTCAGATATAAATCACGATTCATACTGAAAAGAAGAAAGATTGAAGTAATGATTTGGGATGCCATAATATTTGTCCCAGAAACCTACATCTTCAGTAACCTTAGCGCCGCTACATACGCGTGCTACTTTTGACGTTCGAGAGAACTAGATAGTAAAATGATCCGTAGGCCATCCATATCAACTGATTTTGTCCAATAGAAAATCAATTATTTTGTAAAGATGCGTTCACAGTTTGGCAAATTCAGAAACAAAAACGCAGCAGGATGAATGCGAGGCGATTCATCACGACACCTATCGTCAATTGTTGGAATCTTTCCCAAGCGGGTCTGTTCTGTTCTACATTCTAATGGAGAGAAAAATAAACCTTACTTTAAATTGATGTCATCTAAACGAAAGAGATTCTTTCTTATAAGATACATATTGAGATTTTAATAGACTTTAAAGCCTAAACATGTATGCCAAATATACTATTATGTATTAAAATGATGTGAATTCGAATTTATTCCAGAAGAGACTTTTTCTCTGGTGAAGACAATACACGGTAAGACATTTGCATCTTTTAAACCGTAGTGCACGTGATTTAGATCTTTAATTAATCTTTAATCGTTTATTTGCTAAGTTAAACTGTGATTTGCAAGTAAAGTACCTATTTTAAAGTTCAATAATCTAATCGGAAATATGCTATAGTGCTAAAATTTTGAAAGCAACTATAGATTAATCAGTAAACAAATATGGCATATTTTATCATAAAAATAATACTTAATATATTTTTAGTCAAATTGTTTTTTTTACACAGACAAAGTTAAAGAATTACAAAATCAGGTAAGTACAAATAATTAGACATGTGTATAGTTTCGCTATGTTAATTGTTCGTTGTTTAATTTGAATAGTTCTGATAATCTTGCCTATCTGTTTAATTGGTGCTTTCGTCTATCAAAGCTGTATGTACCGAGAGCTGGAGGATTACAGTCAGCCAAAATTGTTTTTCATTTTTATGTCCATCTTTAAGAAATGTTTGGCAATAAACTAATCACTTTGCAAATTAAGTCCACGAATGTAAATATGTGACTTAATATATAGAAGAACATGTGCTAAATTTCAACAAAAGAATTGTATTATATTTTTTTTTCAAAAAAGAACACAAAATAACCGACAAACGCATTGCAGAGCATTCTTGTAAAAACGGACAATGAATGGAGAATACAAAGCTTATAAACATTGACAATGGCAATGATGACTATTTCAATGTATAAGATGTATATTAGATATGATGAAACATTTTGACAAAAAATTGTTTCAATTCTCGGTATTGTTATAGTTTATTTAGTAGAAAAAATAATGTATGGTTTAAATATATTAATATATGTTAGACTTTATTGTAGAATGCTTAAAACTTCCTTCCAATAAGGCAGTTTGTTTGTACAAAAGGCACAAAACAGAATTCTTGAAACAACGCGACATCAAAAATCCTCCCATCAATTGCCTAATTCAACTGCATTAATGATACTTCGCGGGAGGGACAACATTCCCCAACGCAAAATTTTCAAGCCGGATAGAATTTCTCCAGTAAAATTTCCAAGGCGGGAAAAATCCCTCGCGTAAAATTTCAGGACGAACAAAATGCATTTCTTAGGGTGACAAAATATTCCCCGAATCTGAATAAAATATGGTTTTTTAAATGCGACATTTTAATGTTCACATCGTAAAGCAGGGTAAATTCTGTAAAGTTTCGTACATATCAAGTTTGAAACTTTATATTACTACACCAAACACAGATGTTATATATACATGTATTATGATACAAATATAGGTTTCGTAGAAAGTTATTTATTGGATTTTTTAGTTCTCAAGTCACATTTGAACATTTTGTTTCATAAAAAATAAACTCGAACATGTGACTAGCACCAAGTGAAAATCAACTACATATTGTTATGTTCTTTAAAACAGTTTTAACTTTTTGTTGCGCATTGGAGTTTTGCAAGAAGGATTTTTTATTGGTTAAAATCAGAATTGAATGGTCGATATTGATTCTTTAATTTGTATGATATAGAAATGTAATCATGTGTTTGTTCTAAATTAAGTAACTGTGCAATATGCTAAGTAAATGCAGTAAAAACATATGGTCGTGCGGCTCTTATTGAACTAATTGCAATAATAACATTTGTTCAGTTAATAATGTTATCAAATGTCAGTTTCTAAAGCTTCATATTTCCTGGAAGTGTTTTACATGTTTAATTGTGAATCCAAAATTAGTACTTAAAAAGATGGACGAGTCAAATAAGATTTAGTTTTTCTTTTCAATGGTATTTCAATGAACGTTAAACTAAACACCATACAAATAATTTAAAAAAAAATATTAAATACATACTTTTTATGTTATATTGTCATTGAATGAAAAATTGGTTACTTAAAAGAAATATTTATGGAATTATAAAAAGTGTAACAACTTCTTCTCGTTTTAATTATGTGTTTTGTGGTTTTCGTAGGCCAGTGTGGTTTACTTTTGACTGTTCAGTATATTGTTATAACCATCTTACATTCCATACAAACAATTCGTGAATTTTCTTTAGACGAAATGTGTGTGTGTGTGTCTGGTGTGTTAGTGTGTGTACGTATTACCGTGTGGAGTTTACGTAAGGCGATTGATTGAGAACCTGTTTTTGGTTTGAAACTTCACTTTCTATGTGTACTCAGAAATATATGCTGAATACGTTGGAGACTAACATTGCACTATTTGACGATGTAAAACCTGTGATAAGGATATATATATATATATATATATATATATATATATTTATATATATTCGTTGTATAAACACCGACGAAGCCTGTTGGTCAGGCGAAATATTTGTGCAATTTTTTACAGTGTAAAACTTAGTTTTCGCTTTAATTATGTATCTAGATGTTGTTGTACATTTTTTAAAACGAATATATATATATAAATAATTGCCAGTTTTCTAAACATTATGGGTTTAAATCCCAACGAGTGCAAGCAAATATTGTCAGTATTAAAAATAACATCGTTGCAGTTAATTTGTTATGATACTTTCCGTATATACCCGGACTCCAGTGTGCCGTTTCATAAAGCGATCGGTTGCTTAACGTGCACGTTATCCCATTTCAAATGCATGGGATAACGAGCACGTTAATTAACGATCGATTTATGAAACGGCACCCAGATCTTTTAGCGTCTAGCTTTACTTATACAAAAATACAAGTCAAAACGCGCTTTAAACTTTTAATAATGGCATTTGTTGTTCAGTATTCGGCATGAATATCGAAATCTATATTCTACAAGCATTTTAACACTAACACATTACGATAGAATTTTCATATCAATCTTACATTAGTAATATCAAATCATTTATACATTATCTTTTCAGCAGACTGAACAATACAATCAATTTCGTCAGACATTGTCACGTATGTATTATGTATCACTAATGAAAATCTTTATTTAAGAAGAAAGTTTGCTTTTGATTCCTTTCACTGGTAAGCAGAGATTTTCATTTTTTCACATTGAGATATCTGCGCAAAGGCAATGACTATTTGCTATAATATTTAGCAATTTCACTATTTGATTTAAAGCTTAAGAAGCTATATTTATTTGTAGCGAAACGATTCCCTGGGGTATCAATTTTTCTTTTGGCTCTGTGTGCTTTTGTGGATAAATAGTATGTTCATTTATACTAGAATTCATACAGTATTTTTATTGAGACTTTGTATGAAAATGACAAATAAAACATTAATACATATATAAATAATTAAATACATAAACGGTTATAGCTTCAGACATGATACATTTTCATTGCTACCAGAGAAAGTGGAAACTAACAAATATATGGACTTCAAGAAAATGCACATCTAGATTGGATTTTGGACTGCAATCTTGCGTGCAATAAATTATTGCAATTTTAACTATTTTTTCAAGTAACTACAGTATTGGATAGGTCAAAATTTTACCAGTCAAAAATATAATTTAACAAGGTAATTAACACATAACAATACAAAATACTTTTGGGGGTTTTCTCTTATATATTACAATTTATGATAATTGTTTGTTTTCTCTTCAGAGTTTTTGAAGGATATAGATGAAGACATATGGAGTACGTATTTAATGAAGTGCTGTTTGGGAAAATTTTTTATGGAATGTATGTTTGTTACGTTTATGTTGTTAACAATTGTATACAACGGGAAATTTTGGAAAAGATGAAATGACCGCACATATCTAACAGTAACCCTCAAAGTAGAAAAATTATGAATCAAACAAAGATATATTGGAAATAAGAATACAAATTATCGGTGATCAACACTGCTAAAGCATGTAGTAGTTAAATTAGAAATGTTATTTTTTTTAATTCTGCATTCATTTGGTAGTTCTACCTAACATTCTCTATCTCTACGCTTACATGCGACTGTAAAAACAATTGCCGAAACTCAGGGTACGAGTTTGGATAATTATATACAACACAACTCAAAAATAGAAAGTAAAACGATTCATATGATCAGTTATTGTTTTCTGTTGAAATAATGTATTAGATGATAATTTTGTTGCTTCAGAATGTGAATGGGAAAAAAGGTTTGACCAACGAGGTACGTAGTTAGAATGTTATAAAGTGCTATTTATGTATTAACTTTTAAGAGCCCATGTTTGTGACGTTATTAAACAAAATAATAATAATATAATAGAAGTACCAGAAACCGTGAAAATAGAAAAATGTTCTTTAGCAGTAACATACAGACAGTACATAAATTCTATTAGGCAAATATATACATTACAAAACTGTGTGTTTTTAGATGTTTAAAACAAGTTTCCTTTATTCTATCTTTATATGCTGTTCACTCTATTAAGAGCTATTTTGAAATTATAACATACACAGTTTGATAGTTTATTGATCTGATTTTTAAGAACTTGCTTTAGATTCATACATATTTCTAGAACTGTTTTATATTACGGCGTTTTTAAAGAAACAGCTTTATTAGGGCTAATTACTTTTATATTCTCTATATAAAAAAATTGGCGTCACAAGAAAGAATATTCGAAAGCCGTTGTACAGTGGTTTGTAGCCATAATTTTATTTTTATCGAGGGCTTTCCTAGTACGTACAACGCCATTAATTTGTACTGTTTAATTTTATGTGGACTCTTAATGAATTTTCTGTAACAAAAAGCAACGTTCAATGTTACTCATATATTCATACATTGAAAACATCTTTCGAATACAGCAGTGGTTAAAATACCGACTGTTTATGATTGGGTGGATGAAACGACGTCTTATTAGGACATGTGCCAAGTTTGGTAGTCTGAGAAAAATTTTTGGTCGAATTCTAATAAAGATTACCTCTTTTAATACTTTATAGGTGAATTTGTTTTCAACAGACAAGGTGTTTCATTCACAAACTTATTTATAATTTAGAGTACAAATGGCGTTATATTATATTTTTGTATGATTTGTTCATCTTGTTCTAAAATTGATATTTTACGCTCTTAAAACCAATTATACATTATAACTTAACAATAAAAACTCGGTTTATAATTTTTTCAGTGAGGTATATTGTGATGGCTGTGTTCGTCCGTTACACTTGGGAGTACCTATCTCTTATTCGCCAACACCACTGAATAGAATTTGATGAAACTTTCAAGAATCTTGACCTCATAGTGCCGTTTTGCACCATACATTTTACATTCCGATCTCAATAATATTTAGGGGCCTCGGTGGCCAAGTGGTCAAGGTAGTTCGTTTACTATTGATCACGTGGTCTGTCAACACTGGGATTGCGGGTTCGATTCTCACTGCAGGCAGGGTGTACTCGACTCCAATCTTAATTGACAAGGATTGCCAGTTTTCCTACCGCAGGTCGGGGGTTCTCTCCTGGTACTCCGGCTTCCTCCCCCAATAAAAACTGAACGCCATGAAATAGCTGAAAAATTGCTGAAAGTGGCGTTAAAACACCATTCAACAAATCAATAATATTTAGGGTATTTTATTTAGGGTTTCTGGTAGCAGAAGACTTTGACATAAGGAAGCGGTAAATATCAATTAGTGAACATTGCTTACGGTTTATCTTGTTTTTAATTTAACAAGATACAATCGACAGTCATAAATATAATTGATCAATCCTATAAACATCAAGCAATGCAAAATTTTGGTTTTGAAAGAGCTTTTGTTCATATAGTGCAAAAAATGATATTTATAATTTACTACTTTTCAGCGTTGCTCATGTGTATACGCAACATGCATGGCGAATTCGGTACGTATTAATGAACTGCTCTTTTGAAATTAATGTTAAAGAATAAAAATCTATATTGTTAATAATTGCAGAAAAATGGAAAACAATCTGCAACAGCTTAAATGAACAAATGAAAACAATAGAAGGCCTGAACGTATCAACAAACTAGCAAAGAAAATCAAGCGAACAGACAAAATTCAAAAATTTGGACAATGACAAACATATACGACCCGTACACAAACAAACAAACCAACAAAATAAAAAAACACAAAAACCAAAAGAATCATGGGTGCGCTCAAATGCGCTGTATGAGTAGGCATTGCTTACGATTAGACACCTGTCATGTACAGAGAAGATTCCAATCAGGGAACAGGAGAAGAAGACTACCTATGACTCAGCAGAAATGTCTGATCGTATTTGAGATATTGGTTTTTCATAACGATCAATTAAACTCCATGCGTAGGCCGTATAATTTCTTATTCTGAACTACAGAAAAGAAAAAAAAGAACACTGTTGGAGTATTTTAATTCTCAACGACAGTCTCTGGTCTAACAAATATTGATTGATAACGTATAGTATGAAATGTAAATGCTGGCATGACCAAGCTAAGTAATGGTAACATACTGGTACATTATTCTTGAAACACATGTTTTAGCGAAAAAAGTATTTATTAGTAGTTTTGACCATTTCATATGTGTGTTATTTTGCTATTTTGTTAATTGTACATTTATCATTTTAACAGACAAGATTAAAGAACAAAACTATGTAGGTATAAATAAATATTACATGGTTTCAAAAACAATTTATTTATTCATTCTAAAATTAAAATGTTCCTTGAGTTTGAGTTATTTATAACTAATGTAATACATGTATAATTATTTAGAATGGGGATATCACAGTGCATCATATTTTAGCTATGAGCGTTAAGCAACGGAGATCTAGTATGATCAAAAGAAAAATAAATGGTTGCTGTTTAAACACCTTTGTCATTAGGAACTGTTATGTTTGTCTTTGCGATTAACTCTAAGAGATTATATCAGTAAGTTTATTATCACAATGCTAAGAGTCCTTTCGACTGATAAATAATATTTGCAGTTCTAACTAGTCTGTTAATGGTACTTTCTGACTGACTGACATGTTTTTGTTACGACAATATTTTCAACAAACGCTTCTTTCAATGTTTGTTTTCTCAATATTACATCGTATATTTGAGTTATAATTTCACGAATGTCGCCCTGTCAATTAGGGCACAGGAAATAGTGCACGTGACTAGATGGTATAAAGCTTAACGGCGTAATTTGAATCCCACTTAGAGCAAGGACAAACGTGATATTAAATTATGTCCAACCACTGGGCAAATATAAATAACCAAGCAAGATTGTTTCTTAAAATATGCGTGATGGCAACAGATATCGTGTCAATGTATGACTCAAACACTAAAAATGCCAAGCAAAATTGCTCTAAATGGAAACCTCCTGCAAAATATGCTTCTAAAGTTGATTAGAACAAGGTAACAAACATGTGACGATTTCATGTTTCTAAACAAAACGATATTTTAATTTGACAGATATTTTTTACAGTATATATTATGTGTAACTATAATTTGTTGCAGCTTATAGAAAGACTAAAACGAATGTCAAGTACGTAAAATGTATTCTTAAGGAAAACATACTTTAACATTAACAAATGATTGAATTCATTTTAATAATAAGCAAAGAATACATTTCTTTTAAATTGATATATGAATTGCATAGTTGCTATCATTTTCATCCAAACGAGAAATTTGTATTGAGGGTTAATTATGTTATTTGTCTTTAGTAATTAAACCAGTGTAACGCATAAAAATACACATAATGTAAATAACAAAACAAATATTGTTGAAATTTAGACTTTAGTAACCTGCAGCTTATTTTAGCATTCCGCGCCAAATTTAATGTATCCGATGGTAAGGATAATAAACCGAAAATTACTTTTCCAAACATATCTGTCAATATTGTGATAAATGTACGTGCGTTGCTGTAATCTGTCATGGATTGGTTTAATGCAAAATAAATGGAAAGAGGCAAATGTAACATAATTTCAAATATTTTTTTGCAAATAAATAAATTAATGAATATATTAATTAATTAATTAATTTTATAAGTAAATAAATAAAGTCAACTTCGTGTCATTTAATATGTTGTACTAACTATCTATTTATTGATTGATTCAATAAACAAATCAACAACGAACGAACAGAACAACAATGACCAGAAAATTTGGAATGCCACTGTCAAAGTATTGAGTAATTGGTTTTGGGAGGAAATATTGCTTTTTGTAGTACGCCTAATCATATCGACATTTACAAAACAGTCAATAGCGTGCAAAGAGCCTGGCCTCTCCAAACATGTCACAACTATGGTTCGCGGCCTTCAGGCATTATCACCTGACAGTCTCTTAAGGATGTTCGCGGGTCTTATTTTTGTTATGCTTTGCGCACCGTAAAATTATTGATGTCGTTATCAGTAAAACTTCACAAAAATTAATATAGACTAAAGAAATCCACGAAATACAACGATTTGTTATGAATTAAATAATAGTATATAAAGAACTCAGCTTTGTAAACAAATAACTTGATTTTCAAAGAAAATACGACATTTACGGTACATACCCGCCAACTTCCGGAATAAACACGGGATGTCGTCAGACAAGAATTTTGATAAGATTTTAACCTTTTTAGTCTTATTCCGTGGCTAGACGTAAGATTGTGTTTTTGTCTTCTGAAAAGCAGAAGAAAATATCTGTCAAAAGCGCTGGGTAGTTATAGGAAAGTCGCTTTGCTACAAAAGATTATTGTGCCAACTGACCACACCTTATATATCCCGCTGTGCTAAACAAGAAGTAGTTAATGATAAAGGAAATTACTTAACGCTACACTCTGCAGATGTAAGACCTCCAAGACGGTCAGAGTGGGGAAACGCTTCTACCCATGTGGGGTACTGAAGTAGGCCAACGTTACATCAGAGCAGCCCGGCCGTTAGTAGGACATATGCTGCTGAGTACTTCGACCAGGTAGCCCGAAGGCCGGGCTTTGACAAAACCACCATGGTGGAGTCCATGGACAACTAACCATAACAACCGTCCGACCGAGGGTATTAATTTATCAATGTAGGACGTAAAAAAACCCCATCATCATCATCATCATCATCATCATCATCACTTAACCCTAGCTTTAGATGAGTGGAAAGATGGACGGAGGGTTGGTGAATTGGCTGTACTTTCCGAAAGACGATCAGCCTGCAAGGAATATGCACATCCTTATTACTCAGCAAAACTGTGTAAAATGTATAAAAACTTGAGCTGCTACTTGGAAAATACTTTGTGTAAACAGCAAATGCCAACGTGTAAACATCATACTAGTACCAACAGAGAAAAAACATTGTCTGAGGTAAAAATTGAAATACATATTGATGTAATATCTATAACATTATAAATTTGCTAACCATCTCCATGGTATCATGGGGAAAGTGAGAAGTTCATACCATACATGTACATTGACCGTTCTTATTTTTACTTAGATAAAAATGATAAAGAAAACTCATTGTATGTAGGAAAATGAACACAGTGGTTCAAATGCAAAGAAAAGCAAATTTGGAAATGCACTATGTATTAAAAAAACTATTTATTGTACAGTACTTATGTTAATTTAATACTAGTATTATTAATTCACAATATATTATTTCGGGTATAGTGTAAATGTCACATTTTCTCTCGTTTACTGGGTTCAATGGTTTTATTTAAAAAAAAGATTGTATATACTTGTTAACTTGGATACTATACTAGTAGTAGTACTAGTATAGTATCGATAAAAATCATTGTTAAATTGATGCTTATTCTCACGATTAACCATATACATGTATACACTTTATCAATGACATTGAAACACGTTATATTATAATTTGTAGGTACATTGTAAATACTAAGTTTGGATTATCTCCTAATTTTTATACAGAGGTTGTTTCCTGAGAGATATGGTAGCCTGAAACTAAGGAACACTTTTTTTGTAAATCATATCCCACATAAATTGTTACCATAACTATTACTAGTAAATATAACCAAAAATATGGCCTTCAGAAATGTTAAATGGTCTGATCATTTAGTTCTTTTGGTATCACACATTTTTTGAATTTTTGAATTCTATATATAATTTTTTGACCAACTTTTAGATCAAGGTTATAAGAAATTTTTTTCAGGTACTTGCCATTTGTATTTTGGAATCTGTTGATCACTTTGTTTTAATTTGTGTCTGGCTATAGAGATGAGTAAAATTGTCTGTTAATTTCATATGTTATAGTGATACTCAATGCTCTTTATATATGTTTTTCAGTAATGATCAGAAAACTACAAGTTGTGAATTGAGTTAGGGTACTTGTTATGAAAAAGGCATAGACTTGACAGAAGTACATGCGAATGATGAAATACCTGCACCAAGATTACCTATTGAGCCACCAATACGATCCATCAATAATGTAACACTGATATATATAAAGGGGCATAACTCAAGCTTCTCTGTAGTTTATTTTGTGAAAATGCTGAGTAAAAAGGAACATAACATTTAGATTATAATTTGTTGACATTAACAGGGCTATTTGTTGTCATTATTTGAACATATAAAATTACGAAATCTATGCAACTCAAGTTCAAGTTTTTATGCCACAATCATGAATGTGAAAGGCGCATATGGTACAACTCTTGGTGTGGTTATTGTTAAATATTTAGTTTCCATGCTCTAACTTGAGTAATTGTTGAACGATTTTATTGAAATTGGTGCATATGGTTCTTTATCTACTAGCGTTAAAGGGCAATATTGGTTTCAGTGTTGTAACAGAGAAATAGAGGATTGATTTTAAGGAAATTGAAATATAACATCCATTTAATGCTATATTGTTTGTTGTTTTTTTTCTTGTTGTAATGGTGTTTAACATCACTTTCAGCTATATCATGGTGTCCAGTTTTCATTGGGGAGGAGTAACAGGAGAAAACCCCGACCTTTGGTAGGAAAACTGATAATCTTTGTCAATTGGAGTCGAGAACACCTTGCCCGCAGTGAGACTTGAACCTGCAACCTCAGGGTTGACAGACCATGTAATCTATACTAGACGAACTGCCTTAACCATGGCCGCCAATGTTAGTGTATTCCAATATAAATTTTGTATCCACTTTGTCCCCCCCCCCGCCCCCAAGCATACATGGTTCAACATAGTGCTGTCGTATTACACTCTGCTAATTATTTAGAAAATTGTATTGGATGGATTACCGATAAAACATGTGAAAACAGCTCTACCTTCTTGTAAAAATTGTATTAGAATCTAAACATTGATGTAAAAATTCTTGTACCTGAAATGTCTTTTTTGTTAGGTACATGTATTTATCATTTTTGACTCTTCAGCACTTGACATGCTGTGCATGCTTATCAGGCTATAGAAAGCCCCAAGTTTTAGCAAACACATGTTATATAAAATAAATTAGCTCGTTTACCGAAATAAATACACTGACAGATATTTTAAGGGCAAAACTTGAAATAATGGGAAAATATTAAAAATTGATCGTTTTTCCTGTACTTCTTAAAAAATTTAGCACACGAACCTACATTTTTTTCTTCATGTATACAAACATAAAGTTAAAATGAATATTTTGTTAAAATTTTGGGACTTTGTATTTAAAAGAAAGGGTTGAATTTAAAAAAAATACATCCGTGGGTGATACATTTTCCCGTACTTTTTTCAGTACTGTATTTAACTGGTCAATTCTGTTGAGATGTACAATATTATATTAAATTTGCCAAAATTACCAAAAATGATAAATTGTTATATGCCAGTATACAATGTAACAGCTTACATGACTTACAATGACTTTAGAACACCATACATCATCTCATAATGATACACCCAAAAATAACAGAATAGAGGAAATCATGGGGAAACACATTTATTTGTCACATAACTTATTCCAGATCTCATTTTCTTATAGACATTGTGTATTACATTGTCCTAAAATTGATCTTTAGGTCAAATGTCAAGGATATATGAAGATAACATGCAACTCTGTTGCAAAACTTGACTTGTACCACAGGTCTACACAAATTTCGATGACGAGCTTTGCATGTAAAATACATTACAAAAGTTTGAGGTAAAAGTTCAATGTCAAATATGAAGGTCATTTTATTATTGAACTTATTGTATTATATTGATTGATGATCAACAAATTAAAATCATACCACAAAGAATAAAATAGCTATGATCTTGCCTTTCTATGTGTGAATTAAGCATAAATCTGACCTTGAAGACAAAGGTCAAGGTCATATGATGGTACCTTTGGAACTTTTTGGGGGTTTAAATGTCAGGTTGCTGTTTATAGCTGTTAAGGTATGCTTGTAATTCCCCTTTTAATAAACACTATACAGTAAGACTAATCTTACATGGAATATCAAGAGATAAAACTTTGAAATAAAGGTCAAAAATGTAAATTTTGTGGAGTTTCTTTCTGTCTTTGTCTTAAAAGCACGGTGACCCCATATAAATGTTATAGAAATTTAATTTACCATATATATTGAAAGTAATTTTATACATTTGAAAAAATTGACATCACTTTTTAACATATTTTGGTTCATTTCAAAAATGTTTCCCCCTATGGTTATATTCCTTGTAGTTTGCCATGCTTCTAACCTAAATTTTTGAGTTTTATCTCATATATATGTAAGAAAAAAATAATATTTAGCTGTTTTGTTCTTAAATTAGATATAATCTTTAAACAATTAATTACTTAATATTTAATTTAGCTTATTATTAAGTTAGTTTTAACGAATAATTGTAAATGACTCCTAAAAATTCTGCCAAAAATAGAATTTTCACAATTTTAAAGGGTCCTTTGTTTGGTGAGGGATATCTCGAAAATGAATTAGGTAAGACTAGTTTTAAAGATTGTTGATAAAAAGTATTATGATTGAAGACTTTATAAAACCCATTTTGGAAAAAATGACATCACTTTGAAATTGACCCTCCTACATCCTTAACAAAAGAACTTTTCTTGTCCGCCAACTGAGGAAGCGCTTTACAGCTCAATATGTCGAGTTCTTGGCACTTTTATCTGTATGATCGCAGTGTACTCACTATCAAAACATATTTAAACAAAACTAAAGGAAAAAATAAACAGTTTGATGAAAAATGTAGCAAGCACAAATAAATGGTGCTATGTTTAGCAAGGAGCATATAGTGTTTCTGTGGCAACCAAAACGAGTACGTCCTGAAAGGAACATTCTGACTGATTGATTTAAGTCATTTTGTGACAGCCGCAGCAATTGTTTTAGATGATTTTAAACAACACAAAGATGCCTTTCTGAGAGCTACTTGTCAAAACAAACCGTCTGTGCACACAAAATAACCCAAATCGTACAGCGTTTAAATAAGCTTACTTTAGACATTAAAATGTGTAAGGTGTATGAAAAGGTAGAGGAAACTAAAATTAAATATTAATATTTTATCAAACCTTTTGGGTATACATATTTCATTAGTGGATTTATTACAAAAACGTCGCAAATTAAATTAAACATTTATGCTACGACAAATGCATATACATTTCGAGGATGTTGCGGTTTTTTTCTACTGTTTTACACTGTGTGATCTTCAATCATATTATTGCGCACGTCTAAATCTGTGCTTATTTGTGTGAATAACTACTTGGTTATCAATGAAACTTTTAACAAAACAAACCTCATACTTTTGAATGTGGTTTTCGTTTAGTGTAAACAATATTTTATTCAGAGAATATTACTACAATAACATACATACAAGCATACATACAAATAGAGGATCGGAAAACAAGTGGATAGCCACTTATACAAATTCCTCTCCTGATGAATGGTTTTCGTTTAATTGTTTGGTTTGTTAATTTATATTAAAATAAAACAATTGTGTTGACCACCGGAAGGTACTGTTGACGATAAGTTGTTAAAAAAAGAATTTTTGTAAAAAAACTTTACAACCTTAGTATATTTGATGATATTTTGATTTGCAATCATTGGGTCGATGCCTCAGCTGGTTGACTGTTATTCCCCGAGGGTATAGACAGCACAGTAGTCACACGTCAGTAGTATCAAAAATATAATTTATTGTTAAGTTATTTTTAGTCGTCTTCTAAATTTACTTCATGCATTGAAATTTTGAAAATGATCTCAATTCAAATAATTCTGAGGTTTTTCTATTCGACAGTTCTCATTGCCTGAACATAATTTGTATATAATTTTGGAATTTTGATTATAAAAGCCCTACAACATCTTAACTATTTGAAGTATGAATATTATTTGAATTGAGAAGTCTCGAATAGACATAACGCACGTCTGTCTCAGTTAGTTTTATGACCATAGTATCTTTAATGACATTATATAGGAAAAACATTACTATAACTATTGCATTACTATCCACCTTTTGATACACATCTGTATTATCGATGAGTTTATGAGAGTAGACAACACAAGTGATTAAGGGAAGCTGTAAATTTAAGTGCAAACTGATGATGACTGACCATTGTTGTTAAAAGTCGGATTTTTAAAATGATAAGGAAATCCTTAACATCATAGGCTTGTCAAAGACATGTAATTTCATCTCTCTGTAGTTGTCAATTTAAAAATGATCCAACTTAGAAGCAAACTACTACTGTCGATTTAATGTTGACTTTGTAGAATAAACACGATTTTAACAGACACAACGTATACTATAAATAAATGACAATAACTTTGTATTAACATTTGTAATTTTAAGACTAGTTTAATGTAAGCGATGGTCAATGCTGTTAGCTAGATTTATCGCGCAATATAGTTTCAGCACAATATATAAGTCATTTACTCAGAAAATGATGTTATCCGATCGTTAGCTCTAACAACAGTTCATCTAGGATAAGTACCATACTCGTTATTTGTTAAACAACAAAAAAAAGCACATACGACATTTGGTCTTATCCAAACAGCTTACATACGCACTAAACGTTAATTTATTACCTAATTTGTGACAGCTTCGTACATTAATTTCATAAATAATGTACACTTCCTCTACAGCATTCATGGCACTACCTATCCATTAAACAAACATATTTTATAACATATTAACATTTATCTTCTACTGAACTTCCTCGTCAGCAATTTTTTCATAACTCACTTCTCTCACTTTTGTGATCCATGTTTCTTTAATTAGGTAAGATTTACACGAGTACGTTTATACTTAATTCACGTTTCTATTTATGAAGTTTTAATCATTTGTAGTACTTTAAGTAATAAAAGGATAAAGAATTTGTCTTTAAGACAATGTTTTATATGTAAATAATAATTGAAATATGTTAAAGTTTGTTTGCTTTTTTCAGTTTGTTTTTCTTACACAGACACTATTAAAGAATGTCAATATCTTGTAAGTACAAATAATTCGACAACTGTATGGACTGATGATTAAAATCGTTTGCTTATATTGAACATGGTCCCTTAACGTTTGCTTTCATATCGCATTGGTGTTTAGTATATCAGAAAGCAAAGTGGTATCAAAGTGGTTGGATAAATATCCGATTAAGAATTATGGTCCAAGAAAGCACACACACACACACAGCTCTTCAGGCGACAATAATGTTTACAAATATTGTTTACATAAACGTAAGAAACAAAGATGACGTGACAATGTGTTTAAAAGTTCGGGAAAATAACGTTCATAACGTCGCATAAACAAACAATGCGTTTATATTAATTAATTATAAGTTAATCAGTTGCTATTAATAACAGTTAATTAGCAATAAACATCTAGCCATTTAAGTGTGGCTTTAAACTACGTATAAACTGTATTTCCTTTTCATCACGCAGAGATTGTTTGTCTTCCAAAACTTTATATAATGGGAAAATGCTAAATTTTCCGTTTGAACATTCGTGTAAATGTTTGTTCACTTTCATGAAACGTAGTTCTTCTGTTGACGTTTGTTGACGATGCAAAGTCATTCTTTTCCGTAATTCATTTTTAGTTTGTCCAATATAGAATTTTTTACAGTTTGCACAAATAATTGAATATATAACATTTTTAGTTTTACAAGACATATTATGTTTTACGGTAAACGTTTTACCGTTAATAAAAGTTATGGAAGGTCCTTCTAATAAACTGTCACATGTTTTACAAGTTTTTACTCCGCATTTTGAAACCCGACAAGTGTTTTCAATATCAAAGCATGATTTGGTTAAAATTCTTTAATTTCAAGTTTTTAGGCTGCCTTCTGCTATATATAATCTTCTTTTGTTCCAGTATAGATTTCATCGTCTTGCTTTGCTTTAAAATAGGTTCACATCCTTTAATTAGTGGAAAAATATTCATATTTCTAGGATTATGTGTACACATATATATCGGTTAAGATGGTTCCGTCGCTGTTCGTTTCTAATATATCGAGGAAAGGAATTTTTTCAATTATGACGTTACTTAGTCACTGTTACTATACTTTTGTTTGTACACACCTGAAGATTGTTTGTAAACATGAAAGCCCTAGTGTAGATACAGAACAAAGACTCTGGTTATGTTTTACTTTTATTGGACACATATATAAAAACTGTATACAAGTGTAGTTTTTCCGACAAATATATTTTTTGTTGTATACACGTAAATATGACAGGAGTAAGAAGAAGAAGAATAGAGGATATTAGAAGTAACTTTTCAAATTTAGTTGAAGTTATAACAACAATTACAACCGCATCTCCAGAACCGGCCTCAACAGTTTGGGAAATCGAAAATAACGAACAACACATTGAAAAAGAAGCCTTCCGTAAACAAAAACAAATTTCACAACTTTGGTATAGATTACTCAATCAAAGAAGAGAACACTTCTGGAATGCATTAAAATGCGAAAAATATTCCGAAACGTATTCATAATGGATTTCTATGGAAGCACCAATTTTACCGAGAAAGTATCTCATCAAAGAAATTACCGGCGAACCGGAGGAAGAAACAAGGTTACGATGGGATTTATCCTTGTCAAGATTTAAAACGGATATCGCTATCATAAAAAACAAATATATTCGCTTTAAGAGAAAATATGAAACGGTAGACACAGAGATCGACGAAGAAATTTCTAAAATCGCCACAGGAAGCATACAGGAAAAAACTCCGAGAAATCTGGATTCAGAACATATCGAAAGAAGAAGAAAAGTCCCGAAAATTATGGGTAAGCAAAGCTTTGTTTCTAGAAAACTATGCTAACACATATGGCATTAAATGTACTGAAAACAAACCAAAACATAGAAATAGAAAACGTAATAACAAAAGAAGGGGCCAAAATAAACAGGGCAGCACAAACACACGTGCAGCATTTTCTAAGTACCAAAACAAGACTAAGAAACCACGAAGTCGTTCTCGTTCACAACCGAGATTAAACAATTGACAGATGACAATAAAGGACGCAGAACTAGATCAAACTCAAATAAAAGTCCAAGGAGAGTACAAAGACTTTATTCAAAATGGCCTGCAAAAACATCAACCACAGAATTCACAAACACACAAAACCAAAGGACACGATGACTCGGAAAGAAAACCACAAGTTAGTAGACATAATTTTCAAAGATCAAACAATAGAAATTTAAACCAATGAAGAATCCATTTTTTATTGTCAGGCCAACAAACCCCGGAGAAGGGTCAGGAGAAACAAAACACAATACCGAAAGAAATAATCGAATAGACCCGAAAATAATTAACCTATTAAAACGGACTTTGGATAACAATGAATTAAAACTTCTGAGAAAAGGATTAAAATTTACACCAACACCGAGGGCCAATACAGAGGAAATGGAAATAGATATTCAAAAATTTAGTAGAAAACTAAGGCTGGTAGAGTACTTCGCCGATAAGGAAACGGAAGAAGATACATCTTTAATTAGAAATAAATCGAAAATCACACCGAAAAAAGGAAGAAAATGCCACCTTGATGATTATATCGACTCAATTACAAAGCATCCTCTCTTTCCAAATGAAAATATAAGAAAAAATATTACAAAAAATGAGGAACTTGCATTAAGGAGACTGCAAACTGACACCTCAGTAGTGATAAAAGTGGCGCCATTATCATAATGGATTAAGACTATTATGAAAAACTTGTAAATGAACAGTTAGGCGATCAAACTTTCTATTTAGAAATTCAGTCCAATACGGACAAACAAATCCATCACAGACTTAAAAATCTAGTTTCAAAGTATGAACCATCCCTTACTGACAAAGAAACCGATTATCTAACGAATTTCGAATCACGCACAAGTAACTTTTACGGTCTACCCAAAGTCCACAAGTCCAAACAAATCCAGAGTGCAGTTAATGAACAAAATTTTGAGTATATAACTATGAATGCACCAACAGACTTAAAACTGAGACCTATTATCGCCGGACCAAGATGCCCAACTAATCGACTTAGTAATTTCATAGATATTGTACTAAAACTGTTATGTTCGTGCGTTCCAAGCTTCGTTCGTGACGATATACACTTTCTATCAAAAATACCAGATAGAATTCAAATGAATTCTATATTGGTGGCGTTTGATGTAACCAGCCTATACACAAACATACCACATGATCTAGGAATTGCTGCAGTAAAATATTGGGTAGAGAAACATAGAGATAAAATTGATAATATATTCACTCTAGATTCGGTTCAATTAATACTAGAAAATAATTCTTTTTACTTCAACGGAAAAAATTACCTTCAAATAAAAGGCACTGCTATGGGAACGAAATTTGTACCAACATATGCTACGCTGGTAATGAGATTTTTAGAACAAAAATTGTACCAAAATGAGGAAGAAAGTTATGGCGTCCAACTCGCACATTACATTGAGAATTCGTGGCTCCGATTTCTCGACGATTGTTTTATTATCTGGAGTGAATCGGTAGCATTTTTAGAGGATTTTACAACAATTCTTAAAAGCCTCCATCCAGCCATCAAATTTACAAGAGAAACAAAAACAGAAAAAAATCCTTTCCTTGATATATTAATAACGAACACCGACGGAACCATCTTAACCGATACATACTATAAAGAGACTGACACGCATCAGTATTTAAATTTCAAATCGTGTCACCCGTCCCACACAAAAAGAAACATACCTTACTGCTTAGCTCGCAAAATATGCACAATATGTAACAACGTTACTACTAGAAACGAAAGATTAAATGAATTAACAGAATTTCTTCTTAAACAAGGATACCCAAAGACCCTTTTGATAATTCGATTGAGAGGTCGAAACAAATACCGATTCAGGAGCTTAGGACACACAGAAACAATGAACCAAACAATGATAAATTAATACCGTTTGTAATTACCCACAATCCCTGCAATACAAATATATTTCATATAGCCCGCTCAAATCTACCAATCATAGCACAATGCGACAAATTAAAGGATCTCATAAACAGAGAAACTGTATTTTCAAGTAAGCGACAACCAAGGAACCTAAAACGCTTACTTACACGTACAAAGTTTGAGTCTAATCACAGTCAACACACTTTTACCGTCTCTAAATGTAATGACTTTAGGTGCGGAACATGTGACTATATATAAACGGGATGAGAATTAACTACCAAAGACAGATTAAAAATATATACCAATGGAAACATGACATGTAAAAGTATGAATATGATATATTGCATTCAATGTAGCAATTGCAAAGAGATTTATATAGGTCAGACCAGAAACGCTCTGAATCAACGCCTGACTGTCCACCGTCAACAAATCAGAGTACCGAAATATAGAAATATACCACTTAGTAGACACTTAGATGAGTGCAGTGGTGGTGTTTTTAAAATATTGCCTTTTTATAAAATGCACAGTACGGATGATTTGTTCAGAGAAATTAAGGAAAAAAACTTCATAACAATTTTTAAACCTTTGTTAAACAAACGTTAACGTATTTCCGTTACATGTCTTTTGAGTGAACATTCTATTGAGTTATCTCCCTTACATATACGTAACGCAATAAAGACGTTACTTAGTCACTGTTACTATAATTTTGTTTACACACCTGAAGATTGTTTGTAAACATGAAAGCGCAAGTGTAAATACAGATCAAAAGACTCTGGTTATGTTTTACTTTTATTTGACACATATATAAAAACTGTATACAAGTGTAATTTTTCCGACAAATATATATATATGCCGATAAATGTTAAGTTGTGTTACCTGACAGTAAACTGCATAGAATATTATCCATCTCTTTTCAGGAGACTAGTGAAGAATGTCGAACAATGTTAAGTATGTATAATGTAATCAGCAAAAATATTAATTTATTTTCTATCATAAAATCATAACAAAAATAAAAAAAGGGTATTTTGAAAAAGAGACTAACTTTTTATCTAAAAATTAAAAAATATCAGTTCATGAAATCAATCAAAAGGCACGACCTTTTTACTGCAAATTAAAATCCAAAGACAAAAAAATGCAAATTTTCATAGAAGTCATAAATTAAAAAAAAGATCCCGATATGTCCGAAAGCCTCATCAAATTCAGAGCTAGTAGTAGGTATGACAACGAATGATCTCTATGCAGCGAATTTGGAAGCTGATAATAAATATTAGCAATGGCCTCGGTGGCCGAGTGGTCAAGGTAGTTCGTCTACTATTGACCACGTGGTCTGTCAACAATGAGATTGCGGGTTCGATTCTCACTGCAGGCAGGGTGTACTCGACTCCAATCTTAATTGACAAGGATTGCCAGTTTTCCCTTGCAGGTCGGGGGTTTTCTCCGGCTACTCCCACTTCCTCCCCCAATAAAAACTGGACGCCATGATATAGCAGAAAAATTACTGAAATTGGCGTTAAACACCATCAAACAAACAAACAAACGAATTTTAGCTAGTGGAATAAATGACAATTCTTTAACGAGTGCATTTTCATGCTGATGGGGAATAAGGCTGGTTTTATCGAGTAGAAACTAACGCCGAGGAATGTCCCAGGCATGCTCCAGCGGATAAAACCAGAGACTTGGCTTAATGGTTTTTATTTGGAGATACTTGTGGACCACTCTGGCCTCATTTGGCTTTGCATTATTAATCATAATTATGAATTCATCGCCTATTGCACCAACAAAAGGTCGAACAATCGGGCTTTCATTTAAATATCGAACACCGATCATCGATCAATTTCTTAATACATCAAGGTTTGTACACCCGTCATAACTAATGTCTGCCAAAAAAGAATCCACCTCCGAATCAGTCGTTTGAGTGGATATCTGCACACCCAAAGCAGATTGAAAGTTCCTGGTTAGCTTTACTTCAGAAGACGTACGGTTTCGTTTTGCTAAAAGGATTATTTGACGGTCTTGATGAGCTGACGTACTTTTGAGTCTGCCAATTTTCAGTCTACACAGAACATTTTAGTCTACTCGTAACGTGCAAACAAACGACCAATCGCTATATTGTTATGCATCAAATTACGCACCCACCTGTCGTTGTGAAACACCTGTTGCCAGATGTCCGATTGCTTTCTAGGTTTCCTGTACAGTCTGTATTCGCACTGGCATTTTAATTGTCAGTTCACATTAAAGCACTAAAAGATATCACTCAAATAATTATTTATCTCTTTGTTAAAAAAATAATATTATTGCAAAACTTTCGAAACAATCAAAAGTTCTATTTGTTATTGCAGACTAGAGTTCGTTTAAATATTGTTTAAAACAGAAATTTGTAACTACGCTGAACAATTTTGAATGTTTGGCGAGCCAATTTTGACACAATTTAACATTTATATTTTTCAGAAACTGTTAAGTTTGTTTTAGAAAAAAAGTGATCCTTAATTTTTTTGTTGAGTATATATCACTAAACAAACATTTTAACCTATAAAAATAGAAAGTTCTTTTCTATATTTAACTAGTCAGTGTACAATTTCGTTGTTTAAATTAATATTTATTAGCAACGAGAAACTGAATCCGTTTGCGTGTTTCTCGGAACAAGATATATAAAGGTATGGATTATACTTAATTAATGAAGTTAACGAAAATAGTTTTTAAAATGGTTACAATATAAAGAAATAACAATGTAACTGAATTCACGAGATTCAGACAAAATCTCAATGAATTTAACTCTTTCAATATAAAGAATATAAAATAGTCCTTTAGTCATTTAGTCCACTAGGACGTGGCATCACGGACATTGACATGTCTTTGCAAAATATATAATGGATGTTTATGTCGCATACAGCAAACGGTAAGGTACGTTACGAGTTACTTCGAAATTATGCCGTGTTATTCTGTAAACTTATCTATATGTCTTAAATGAGTATAACACATATGTTATGTGCATTTTTTCTTTTTTTATCAAATTATGCATGCATTAAACAAATATTATATTTATTATACCCTGCTTAAAAAGTAGAAGTATATAGTAAAGGCCTCCGTTTGCACCTCCGACCGTCCCCGCCTGTCTGTTAGTTACACTTGTGATATGCATATCTTATCCATAAACCTTCCGATGCCACTACGTGGAATTTGCTTAATGCCACGCAATATTTGTAACAAAGCGCCATTGTGCAACTGCTATTTTACATTCTTATTTGTACTTAAAAATCTTTTTGGGAAGCGGGGAGTCAGATATTGCTTGCAATATTTCTAGTTTACGGTTTAAAGGTAAGCCAACACTGAAGGTCTCATTCGACAACTTCCCCAAATTTATCTCTCTGATACGTTTTGGTAGCCTTTTTCCAGGATCCGTTCATACTATTATTAACGACTGCTTGGGAACTACTTTTTTATTGCTAAACGTAAACAAATATGGCTGCCATGAGTATACGCCTCAGACAATAATCGTAGCCAGAATAGTATAATTATAGCGATATAAATATCTTGATCAGTATATCGATGGAACGGGAAGTTATTTACTTGAAGCAGCTGTATATTTGTTTTGAGGAATCATTTGTTTATAAAAATATACAAGATATTTTAACAGTACACGACCCTTTGTATTCAGTGTTTACATTGCTGAATGAAGGGAAGTGGACATAATGCGAATGCGAAACGATACTTGTAAATTTGCGTTTGTATTATTTTGAATTCATCAACGATATAAGCAAGATACACGGCTTTGCCTATATACTCCTCCATGTTTCAGCACTGCTCCTCCAGTTTCACTGCAAAATCTATCGAACAATGAAAACTTTTGTTTTTCCTGATCGTATTGAAGAAAGGACGTCTAGCTAGAATCATTAAATACATGTATGCCAATTTTTATTGCCAGTGTTATTCCTTCCCAACTGGCCACATCTTCGTCTTCCGTTCCTTGTAAATATTCCAAAGCGTCTTACACTTATAAAGGAATTTTATTATACGCGAGTCTTGACAGGAGAAGATAGTAAATATTGTAAAACAATTTTGGAAGAATTATAAGGATTCAACGCATATTTTGTAAGTTTTGTGTGTGAGTCGACCTCGTTTATACGTTGATGAATTACCGAAAATACGCGTTTAATTCTATACACTTATCATTTTGCCCTAATGCAAATTTAGTACTTAAAACAGGACTTCAAAAGTATATTGCATATATATTGTTAAAATAATATTTTAATGGTTTAATTCTATACACTTATCATTTTGCCATAATGCAAATTTAGTACTTAAAACAGGACTTCAAAAGTATATTGCATATATATTGTTAAAATAATATTTTAATGGTTTGTAGATACGATTATGGAATTCGGAACAAAGGTAGGTACAAGTAATACTACAAACGATTGGTTTGATTATTTAATATATCATATTTGTGTTTGTAAAGCAAGCACAGCGAAGCTGCCCGCAAAGAGCGCTGAGCTCTACGGCAATTATGTGTCACGTGCTCATAATCAAACTACGTGATCAAACTCTACTTAATGATGATATTGAATTTTTTCGTCCGGAAGTTGATATCGTCAAAAAAACTGTCACAAAGTGAATGAAGAAGAGCACAAAAATTAATTTTAAAGGTTGACGTACAAATAAATTTGACATCGATAATAAATAAATGTTCTTTTTAAAAATAACAACAAAATTATAAACAATTTTTTTGCAATCTCTAAATCGCTCTATTTAAAAACTAACAAGCATATGCATTCATGTGACGTCACCATTACATAGACCACTGGAATTTAGAGACACTGGTATAGGGTGTTCGGAAGTAACGCCAAGTATTAAAATGTGGTTTGAACATTATAAATAAATAATTTAAAGTCATATTGTAATGAAAATAATATTGTGTGAAATTTTAAATTAAAGAAGCGTCATACTACGGTTCCTTAGCTACTTAACACTACAGCGACAGTTCTCGTGTCAATGAATTGCAATATAGACCAATATATGCGTTATTGAAAAACACAATACAAACAAACAAGAACAACTAAATTAAAACTTTAACACTTACAAATATTTCCAAAGGCACAATATGCCCGCCAACATAATCCATCAAAATCATGCAAATGTGACGAACTGATCCATAAAAACAAACGAATTCTTACTTATATATGTTATTTCTCCATAGAACACATTCTAATCAGACACATTAAACACCCGAATGTAACACATTTGAAATATTTTTCGCCAATGCAAGCTGTATGTCAACGTCACTATTTTCGGTCATGGCCCTTAATTTCATTGGCCGTTTGGAAAGGGGTCCCAAATAAAGGTAATTGGCATTAGGATAGGAACAAAGTAGAATAACTCTTTACTAAAAGAGGTGCATATTTCAACAAAAAGGGATGGGGTTGGTTCCGTATGAAATACAGGCATACGCATCTTACCAAAACTAGTGTATTACGTATAAGATATAGTTACTTCTTGTTGACTAAAACTACATGTACAAATGATAATGACAATCGCAAAATTAATAAACAAAGTAAAACAAAGAATTTTGAGCAAAGGTTAAAAAATAACATTAATGAAGGAATATATTGTCTGTGATCGCATTTTGGCAATGCCGACTCCATATTCTTAGTATTTAACACGAGCGTAACGCCACGTGTTATCTCCAAAATTTCCCATTTCTTTTTCATGTTTACAGGGGAGCATTAAATATATCAAGTTCATGAATGAAATTAGTAAACGTAATATTTGTAGAAGATGTAACAAATTGCAACAAATAACGAAATAAGAACACCTGAGGGTCTTATTACTTAGCATGTTTTATAATTGCACACTGCGTGAATTTTTTTAAGTAAAAGGTGCTAAAAAGATAACAAAAACAATGACAACGCTAAAATGTAAAGTAAATTTAATTTCTGCTGTATTTTCTATATTTCGGTCGAAACGTTTTCGTATGAAACTAAATTATGTAAACTAAATTTCCAGTTTCAATGCAAAACCCCACTACCTAAACATTTAATACCACACGACCTAATAATTTATAAATATAAATATAAATTCTTAGCTGAAATTTAATATCATATATTCTCTGTTATATACTACACATTACGACTGTTTTTACAGTCATTTACAGAAAAATACAACTTTTTCCATCTTTGTGAGAGACGTCACATTTCTGACTCTCAAATTCTGCGCAACTCGAAGAAAAGTATGCGACTTTTGTTTTGGACTGATGAACGATAACGTCACATTCAAAACTAGTTCTCTTCAGTTACAGATATTTTTACAGTCTTTTAGAGTCAATATCCGTCACTGGCAGACGAAAGAAGAGTGCAACTAGTATTTGTAGCTATTTCTATAGTCTGTAGTTTTTGTTTTTAGGTGGATGAGGATTGGGGGAATGCTAAAAGGTTGACTGAACAATATGTAACAAAAATAGGTATGTAAAATGTACTACTAAATTCTTTTAAATATATAATTATACATATGATTGGAATTATTCCAATGGCAAATATAAACCATTATCGACAAGAAAGGTGATTTTTTCAATCGAAAAGCTAAAATCGACTGTTTTGTTAGATTTTAATGTTGTAAATTGTGTTAACTTAAATATAATTAAGACGCTGAATTATTAAGATATATATGATATGAAACGTAAATATTCTACTATTAGTTAGATCTAGGACGTCAACTATCTATCAACATATGATATTGGAAGACTGAGCTAATAAGACGCGATTGTAAATGTTGTTGCCTATTTTATAGTAAACAGATAATATTTTCGTGTGTAAAACAAATTTAATCAAAATACATGGTTTAAATAAACAGTATTCACACGCCACATTTATAATATATCCATAATTACGGATTGGTGACACATGCTGTAGTTCAGAAAACATGACACTCAGAAGGCAAATTTGGAAAATATACTTGCTTATCACATGCATTATTGTTACCACGTACAGTATTATCACTTTTTCCACTTTGGCAATAACTTGAATAAATTAACCTTTCATGAGTACATTATACTAAGAGCATTTAAATGTTTTGATAAATGCGGTTTAATATATACTAGTCTTATACAATAATAAATTTGATAAATTTTCGTTTTTTATTAACGAATGTAAGTATAATATTTGGGTGCTATCCTAACAAAGGCCAAAACATACGAGGTATTTTTACTGATGCTTGCACATTTAATTACTATGTTAATTGAACTTTGTTTCACTATTGTTTTCCGTTTAACTGGTGTAATTTTTAACCAATGATACCGAGAATTTATATATATATATAATTTTTCCTATAATTTGATATAAGTAATGCGCAACATTTTTTATAATTTAATAAATTAAAGGAATATTAAAATATAAACTCTTGAACAAGCACCTCAAATGATGAAAAAGACACATTTAGTATCTTAATCCATGCCAGTATTGCAGGTGATATAATAATACACCAAACCATATTGTATATTACAAATAGTCAAAATTTATGTTAATAAATTGATTTCTGTAACCAAATATGTCTTTATATATGACAACTTTGTCATAATGTGATAAAATTAAATGACAACTTATTTCTGTTTCACTATATTCATTTCCGATTACCCGCATTTCATTTTGATGTATTGATAAAACAATTTTTTTTTACTTTTCTCTTTTTGTACATCTCAGGTTTATATTTCAAGACATGTTTATTTATACCCAACAAATGACCACGTGCAAATGACACACGAAAAATATTATTCAAAATCTTACAATGTATGCTTGTCCACAATCTATATCCTTTAGTCTCATTGACAATACGAACATTTATTAATATTTATCTAATAAAAACCTTATTTTATTTGTTTACTTTTATTTTATAATTCCAAAAAGGCCCAAAGTATCATTTTATATTTGATAAATGGCTTTTAATTTTGTGTTTCTAGGTCCTCAGGGTTAACGTTATGCGTGTAGATTGGTATTATATTGTGTTTCGCAGGCTTAAGATTGAGGTCATATGTGCAGTATGGTTTTAAAATGTAATTTCTAAGGAGTGATTTGCATTCGTCAATAAAATAAACAAGCAGTTCTAGGGTAAGAGATATCAGATTAAACATATTGTTTTTCAGTTAAGCTAAACAAATAAAATTTAAGTTTAAAAAAATTGATATTGCGATATCGACGTTAGTTTTCAAGCAGTAATACTTTTAAATCTAGTTAAATTTGTATACTCAAATCTAATAAAAGATATGGAAATCCACATTTCATTCATAACGCTCACTGTACATTTTACAAAACGTGGACGGGAATAACGTCTTCCTGCTATCCCCAAAATCAGATTTGAGAGATTTGATTGTGGTCATATGCCTTTAGAAATAAGGTGATAGAATTTACATCTGATGTTATGATGTTTAATCAGCAGTATCTAAGAGCCCCAAAAGCAAATAAACCGCACTCCACCAAACGGTTTTTTAATAAATCATTAGGCATGTTACGAATACAATTTAATTTTGTAATTAGTAAATATACTTTAATTTAAGTATACAAAGTGAAGTGTGATTAAGAAATAGATTATTGCGAGCGGGCTCTATGCGAATTAGAACATGGTCAGACCTTATATTTTTCAATATTTTATACCGAGCTACAGCGAGGTATAAAATGAGGACAAATATAGTCTGACCATGTTCTAATTGACATAGAGCTCAATTGCAATAATCTATTTCGATTCTAATATGTCTAACAATTGTTTTAAAATTTCGAAGCGGCTATAAGATGACGCTTTCAATGGTAATACTGTTTTTTTTAAACGAATAAGATATATCCCAAAACAGTATGTTAAAGCAAATAAAATTGACATAAACATATACGTACCTTTTAAACAAAAATATTGAGAAATCTTAACGAAATTGCATTGTTCCAGTTTGAAATTTAATTTTCAGTTGAGCGTAATATGACGTCGAAATTCTATCGAATTGTGACGTCATATTAATTCGAATGTAGAATTATAAAAAAAAATAATTTATCAGGAGAAGTTTAAATCATATAAATCTCAGAGTTCAGATTAAAAATAACTGCATTATTAACAATAACGATAGTTAAGGATAACACATAACAAACTGCATTTTTTAATCAGTTTTTACATTTACACAAAACACACCGCTTACGCATGTGCGAACTTAACTTATTGGAATTTTGACACGCCTTTGTTTATATATTTAAAGCAGGACGTCATATTAGAATTTAAAGTTATGTACCTAACTTGGACATATACTGGAATATTTTAATTGTTGAAAAGATAGACACATCAATTTTAATAATATATGTTTTCTATTTAAAATCTTTTATTACTTAGGTTTTCCTACAGACACGCTGAACGAAATCCCACATTTGGTAAGTATATACGAAAAAAAATGTTGTTAAGTGTTTTTATTTAAATAGCTATTCTATTTTTTCTTGTTTCCTTTAATGTTTGCTTATGCCAGCTCATAGTGCGGTCAAATTGATGTCAAAGTATCTGAAATGTGTTTGAGTAAGCAAACAATAATGACAGTAGCAATAATTTTGAGATTAAATTTGTAGGCGTAGTACAAGTTTTTAATTGTAACTGTTTTAAAGTCGACAAATTACCTTCGTTTTTTAATTACATAATTTTTGTAATTATATGTACTTACAAATAAAAGGTCAACAAAAAAGTTAACACAGGTGTAGTTAGAATATTTCCTAGCCTCGATCCTTATGGAACAAGGTTATACCGCGTCTAGCCTAATTTGACCACATACGCTACATTAAAATGTAGCCCATTAATAAAAGTGAATCTTGATAGACATAGTACGTGACGATGAAATTTCCATAGACAATATGATATATAAATCAGTGCATCTTTATATAATTTATATGTGTATCTTTTTCCACAGTTGGATTTAGAACGACAGATAGGTCTAATACACAAGGTTTTTGAACATCTAACAAGTATGTGTGATTTTCATGACAATTAAGTGTTTGATATGTTTCACTGGTTTGACCGTAGCCAGATTAGGCATACGTTTCTTCTAAATTTTGCAGATAAATGCGTTTAAAAATCCGAATCCTTTGGTTATTCAACATTTTTGGTTTCACAGCGCTGATGCGGACTGATTGAATAGAAAAGCGCGAGTCTGTTGTACACACTTTTATAGCATGGCATCGTTGATGACCTTAATTTGTAACCATTCAGTCATTCCCCTGATTGCCTACTGTACGTCCCCGAAAGCATTAACAACGTATGAGTAACATTACGCTGCTGATATAACATATTATCGATATAGTAGATGTTTAATGCTCCTCAAAATCATATTTTTGCTTTGAGTACAACAGATAAGTATTAGATGAACCTCTAACTGTGAAGTTTTTCCATTTCCATGACTTTTATTTGAAATCTTTCAAATTACTGGTTAATGCAGAATGGAAAACCAGACATATGTATAAATACCTAAACTCATAGCTTTCATTCAGGCTCAAACTTAAAGAAAACAATAATTTTATTGACAGATGTGCTAGTCCCTAAAATGCTATTACTTTTCTAAATTGATGATACTATGTGGTACTGAGTGATCTATAACAAAAACATTCATAATTTTTTATGAATCGAAGCAGTGATCTTGAAAGCAATAATATTTTCATCCTCCAAATTAGAATTTAGTTGTTTTACTTTGAGTGATGGTTAAGTGTTCATGTTCGTACATGTCAAAATATGTGTTTCTTGGTGTTTGGAGTCGGGGTAAATATTGGTCCTCATGTGCGTTTATCCGTCAGTCTAAAAAAGTATGCACTTGATTCAATAAGACTAAGATATTATTACATGTCAGGTAGGTAAGAAGCTGGAGGAATTCCATCAAAGGTCCATTTCACCAGTGTACATAAAGTGGTTTCACAAAAAAGGTTTTAACAATTTAGCGGTGTATGGTGATCGCTAGATCGACTTTGTCTAGTTTTATTATCGGGTTTTCTCTCATTAAGCTCAAAACGCAGAGCTAGCAATGCAACAAAACTTTCTTTTTTTAAAAAATCCGATTGCAGCACTGGCTTTTTTTATTAATGGTTGGGTTATAAGTTTATACTAGAATAGAATGTTGTTGTTTGTAACAATGACAACTCTATTTAGACAATAAGTATGGTACAAAGCGTCACAACAAGGTTAACACTTGGTCATGACAAAGACTTCATTCCGTTGTACGAAAAAAATCCAATCACATATAAAAACTAATGAAAACACGGACTTATATAACAATTAGGGGTAAAAGCATGTTTCAAGAAATTAAGAGTTTCCTGCGCCACTAACACTGCCCGCCGTATTTTTGTAAAATGTAGGAAGAATTAGAAATAAAAAATATTCAACTGTTCGATACCTTTCTTAATTGTATCAAAAAGCTAATGCTTTCAAAACAAAAAAGTCTTTAGGACATATTAAAGTTTAAATTGACCATAACATCATTAAAGTAATTATTGCTATAGAATAATCCTGTAAATGGTATGCTCTACTAGCTGGATTATACGGTATACTCATGATTAATAATGAGTTAATAATAAGGAAACTAAACAAGATTTTGTCATAGATTTTAGTTTGTAATTTTTCATATTTGTCTATTTCAAACATGGAAGCAAGAAGGAAACTACGATATTACTGTAAATAGCAGAATACTCTGTAAAATGTAGCATTTACTAAATGTACCATCATTTAGAAATAATACGTCCCTTCAATTACCAACTTCCCTTCCATCAATAGCAATATTCAAGCAGCTCCAGTAATGTTGTGACATTTCATACGCTATGCTAGATCCTGTATTTAGGTTTATGTGGTTGAAATATTGGTGGAGTGGCACGCGAGGTCATATAATAAATTCACGGTTGTACTACTGAATGATTTGACAATATTTTGTATTATTAATTGTGTTATCAGTGTCGTGAATTTTTAAAATTGTATGTTCCAATAAGATTATAATGTATTTTTTTCTGTATTAAGGATGTAGAAAATTTATTTAATAATGTTTTCCTATCTTAACACCGTGGGGCTACAGACTCGACTACACATAGATATTGTAAAATCTGTTGCCAAAACATTCTTGTTTGGTAATTCCTCTTAAAACTCTCTGTAGCATAACTGTTCATGGACCTGAAATACGAGAAAGAAAATATTGTTTATTAAATCATTTGATATTCATCGAAATGTAGGGTCTACGGACTCTTCATCAATTTACATGTTTTCGAAGCCTAGCTTGAAAAGTACTATACAGACAAAACCAATTAACTGAATTTGACACTTTAAGAAACCACTTTACTGAAGAATTGTCATGTATTTGTTGTTATATATTCAACCTGATACAAAATATTACAGCAACTATGAAATAACCATACAAAAATGAAATCACACTTGGGTGCTTATAAAATTTCTTGTACAACTTTTCCATTTTGCGACCAAATCTGAATCTGCAAAATTTAAACTGCATTGCATAGAATTATTTAAACAATGGTATGGAAATGCACAATTTGAAATAAAATTTAGAAATGTTACTTCAAAACCTGACACTTATCACAAGCTTTAAAAAGCATGTTTTTGCACTTAAATTAACTATCTATTCAACAAATTAATGCAAGATGTCTAATGATATACTATTTTTGGTATAGAAAATGGTAAGAAAAGTAAGGTTACGCAGGTCGCATACAATTTATATTTTAATTGCGGAATACAATGTGTTTTGCACAAATTAAATTAACAAAGGATAATTGTTTATCGTTGAAATAATCGCACACCCTGTTTTTCCCGATTTTATACGTTACCACACAGTTATTATATTTTTAATTAAAAACCTACTACAGGTATCTGCTTTAACCGAAATAGAAATTGATAGTGTATATTCTGATCAAACTTATTTCAAAAACGCTTATTTTGGAGTGAAGGCAAAACACAGATCATCACAATAAAAGCAAGAATAATGCATTCTTATAGTGCTACGAATGCATCCTTATAGTGCTACGAATTCGATTTATAGGCATTCTAGTTAATACTATATTAGGGATTTAAGGTCATTGTGACATATGATGGGATATTTAACGTTTTTACGTAGAGTAGATTAATGTTAAACGCATATTTAATAGATATTGTCCTTGTTTCTGCTGTTGCTCATACTGATTTTTTGCAGAAACGTATAAAGAATGCATTCTGGTAAGTATATATTTTTTTAATTTACGGTGTCGTGATTGAAATTGGTTGCCTGTAAAGTAGAACATCACAATAATGTCAATATATACAAATGCAAAGTTTTATTTATCTATAGCTTGTATAGCGATCAAAATATAAATTATCATAATGAAATTAAATAACTGGTTGTGATCCGATTGTCGATCTGATCGCCTAAAACTAAGTGTTACAAAATATACTATTTTATATGTAACGAACTTAATAGTAATTCAAAAATAATTAATACAAGTATATAATATTTTCTGTAAACTCTGTACCTTCAACACTCCACAATGCATAAATATAATATTGTAATTATAATATTCAAACGTATTTATATAATATTTACCACACTTATCTATAGGTCTCAACAACTTCATAGGTAAAAAACGTGTAAAACAATTCTATTGCATGTTTATAACCCCTGATTCATGACAGGATACCATGATCCAATATTATATATAATATTGCTGATTTAGATTAATGGAAGATAAATACGTATATTCTAACATTTTTAATTTGAATTTTCACGGAACACATAACCTAAATTGTATCAATCTATATTATTATCGGTTATCGATGCTCTATTTTATTTAAGCATTTGTGTTAGCGTGTTTTTGGCGCTAGAGTAGAAAAATAAGCGCCATGGGTCTTAAAGTTGCACTTAAAAACTTAAAAAGAGGAAAACAAAATTGACACTACGAAAGTCTAAATCTTGCATTGTAATATAAAATGTCTAGAACTTTCTCAACTATATAACAATTGTTTAAAGAAGCTTGGTCAGAAAGACACTTTCGTGTTTTTTTTAAATTGTTCTGCATATATCATGGATTTTATTTTAATACCATTTTTCGTGCTTTTCGTGTAATAACAACACACGTATTTAATAATTGAATAATAACTGAATGTTAGTTTTTGTGGTTTAGTAAACCCATATTTTAATGAACATCACAGAAAAAAAATTTTAATTTTATATAAGGATTAAGCAGCGTTCGAGTATTTTTGGCACATTATGGAAATATGTATTTTTCACGTATTTTCATCCATTTAGGGTTTAAAGTGCTTAACCAATAAAGCTTCCCAGCGCGTTCCCAGGTGGCGTTGGAGGTTGTCGGGTCATAATACAGAAAGCCTGACTGCGGACAGTGGGTAACGTGTTAGGAGAGTGTAACTCTTCTTGCACGATAAAGACCCCTTAGTTGATGTCGATAAAAGTAGGATAGTGGTACAAAAGGCTAAATTTTCCGCCCGTAACCATACCTTATACTTTTTCAGCGGCAGTCAAATTTTTTGCCCTTTGATCCATCTTTTCCGAATTGATTTAATGCTCGTTAACGTGTTCGGTTGTGCTGAATATAGCTGAACGTTGCTGGACGTAAAGCAAACATCCAATCAATCATCCATTCAGATGATAACAACCATGTTTAATGTTTAGTGTTTGTCATTTTAAATGTTGAAATTATAGTTAATGTGAAACACAGCACTATTATACGAATTTAAAATAAATAACTAGTAACTAAATATAAAATAGCCAATATTTATATTTTTAATGTGTCAGTATAATCTATGTCGCTAGGTCATTAATTAGGCTTCACATTCGAATTTACAACGAAATTATATACATTTAACTCATGATTTTACTTATAAATAGTATTTTCTCTTTCTGTGTAAACGCACAACAAATCCATTGAAACATTTTGAACACATGACCTTGTAATCCACAATTTATTCTTCCGATTTCCTCAATCCGCAAAAATTCATACCCACGAATGCAACACAATTCTATACAATTATAGTATTTTGTAGAGGTCGATATAAGTTTTATTAGAGTCAAATATTAATATTAACCGACGCCGATGGCGAAGGTTAATAATAATTTATTTTTGAGTCTATTAAAAATTATGCCAACTGATACAAAAGACTATTGTTTTATTATATAATAATCAGACAAAGGGATTATTTGTTGTCTCATTGACATTTTCAATCAAATCAATATTTTTGGTATGAAATTTATGTTATGTTATGTTGTCTCATTGACATTTTAACAATATAGTCTTTACTTTTTAATGTTAAAAGTTAAAAAAAAACATATTATTTTCTTAGTTAATTATAATTATAACCAAAAAAAAACACCTGGCAGCAATGTGATAGAAAAAAGGTAGTCAATATTGATTTTAATCAAACAATAGAATAAAACCACCTGACAACAATGTGATCGAAAAAGGTAGTCAATATTGGTTGTAATCAAACAATATCAGAATAAACGGTCGTGAGTTTTGTCTGGTCTTAACCAATAGAAATTATTTGAAAAAGTCATTATTTAATAATATACAAATACAATTATAGTCTTTTGTTGAAGTCGATATAAGTTTTAATAGACTCAAAAAATTAATATTGACCGACGTTAAAGCCGTAGGTTAATATTAATTTTTGAGTCTATTAAAACTTATATCGACTGATAAAAAAGACTTAAATTGCTTTATTACATAATAATCGAAGACAGGGCTTATTTCTTTCTCATTGGCATTTGTCATGAAATCCATATATCTGAAAAAATTATGTAATTACGTTGATGTTATGTTGTATAATTAACATAATAACCGTTTTATTTTCATCTTATCAATGTTAAAGGTACATCAATACAGTATTTTTTTGAAGTTTATTATAATTATAACCAAGAACATTAGAACTCAAAAAACCACCTGACAACATGATAGAAAAAGGTAGCCAATCTTGATTTTAATCAAACAATATCAGAATAAAACCACCTGACAACAATACAGAAAATCAGAATATACGGTTGGGAGTTTTGGCTGGTCTTAACCAATAGAAATCATTTAAAAAATTTATTATGCAATAAACATTATAATAAATCTTAAAAATAAACTCATCACTAGGACAGTTAGATTTAAGTACTAACTTCGGCATTATTTAAATTCACAACATGATAAAACAAGGGCACAATTCGCCAGCCCTATCTCTATCAGAATTGACATCCTCAACAATTAAACTGAATCTCGAGACACACATTGCACATGTGAACTGAAGTGTAGCAATACAATTTTCGTGTTTAACACAAAGTACTTATTTACATTAATATAATAATTTGATATTTTATTAGTTATTAAAAGAAGCGATAACACTGCTTGGTATGTATAGTGTATCTGTAAAGAAACCGTATAATAAATATCAAAGCTGAATGACTTGATTGGCTGACTTAATATCTGTTTGGAAATAAAAATATCTTCAGCCTGGGTTTTGTATTGTGCAGGTGTAGATTTCGTGAGTGTTTTCTAATGTTTGTATGATGTGTGAGTGCATGTTGTCAGCGTATCACAATATAGTAGTTTGGAAACTTGTTAACTGATTTTAATTTAAAAAAAGTATTACCTTATTTGTACATCAGTACTGTGTTGTCCATCTGAAATGCGGAAATAAGACACAATTTTACTTTTGTACATTTTTCGGCTTCCAGCTGGACAACACACTATTAATCCGGTACAAGAAGCTTAGTCAGTGGGAAACAGAAGAGAATATTTTCTTTGTTCATATTTAAATTTTATGCTATGTCACTCTTTTCGCCTTTAAATTATCAAACATGTATTTTTGACATTTTTACTGTTTCCATTGTATTCTTTTTGTTTATACTGTGTTTGTTTAATTAATTGCAGGACAAATGTAAACACATACTTAAAAAAAATTAACTGGACACTTATTCAAGCATAATCGCATGAACTAACGCGAACAAATTATCAGTTTTGGTGTATAAATGCATCTGTCAGTTATCAACTTCATTGATAAAAAATGATTACTTAGACCGAACAATCCTATCAATACAGCATATTGTTTAGATCCTTTCGTATGTCATTTAACAATTAGCAATGGATATAAACGGTTGGCATCACCTGTACTGACCGACTTTATTTGTATATGATCGTTAAAGGATTGCTGATACATAAATACACACATACATGCGAACACTTACATACATACATACATACATACATACATACATACATACATACTTGTTTTGTTTTTGCTCAATTTGATTTTGCTTTGTATTTGCAGAAGCCATTAAAGAATGGAGTCTGGTAGTTATAATTAATTAAAAAGATAGTGTGTCGTGATTTAATTCGGTCTTTTGTAGAGTGGTATAGCTCTTTTATAGATATTAAATGCAAAGATGATCTCTCTAGAGATTTGCGAAATGTGTCCTCATAGAATAATTCTTTACTTTAGTAATTGATTGATAATTAATGACCGTAACATGTAATTTATTTTTTTGTCCCAAAGAATGTTATTACATTGTTTTAAGAGGAGACTACAGAAAACTGATGACGGCATTGCATTGCATTGTTGCAAGTCTTAGTTTAAAATTTACAAGTGTAAAGCATAGATGAGATTTTCTCTGCGGTTCTTTCTGCAAAAAATCTATTTGATGTAAATAACTATACATGTTTGAAACATACACTTTGTATAACAATATAAACATCCGTCAAAGAACAAAAACGATCAAAACATAAGTTGACTGTTGTAACCTTACGAATATTATTAACAGATTGTGAACGGGTTGTCGGTCTGATAGTCGAGAAACTAAATGATGCATATAAAAACAATTAAATTAAGAAATTTTGATTCATAGAAGTATTTATTGTTTTACTTTGAACTCTGTATTTCCGATGCCTCGGCACTCCTCTATGCAAAGTATCCAGAAGTCCATAACCGATAAGTAATGTGTGACAATTAAAATTTCAGAGCAAATACGCATTCATCTGACATTTTCTGAAGCAGCAGTGTCGCATATATAATTAGCGTTTAGAAAACTGTAATTCATGGTTCCGAAATAAGAAGATAAGCCCCGCCTCCTTAGTTATTGTTTCCACAAGCTTCTTTCGAAATGGCGGGCTCAACATCATCGTGATGCCAAAATTACTACCGATTGTCTTGACAAAATTCCCGAAATTATAGCTATTTCGTACCTACCAGAAAATGATTTCTTATCCAAAAAGGTTTTAGAAAAGGAGTTAAATTATTTCACGATAACAGAATATCTGGAATAAATTGTACCGTCCGCGTTGATGCAAGATGCTTGCGATCTATGAGAAAAAGTTAATCGCTTCATAGTCTTCATATTGAAATTGGACCTGAACAGAAACTTTCAGAATCCTATTGTACATGTAAAGCTGGGTATATTTTTTAATCTGAAATTGCGGTTAAATTTTATAAATGTAATCTTTCTTGACTGACAATCCCTTGCCGTGTGTGTGTGCGGCCCGTGAGTGCACGCGTATTTACATACGTTGTCAGAGAGTATTACCTTCACATCTACAGATCGCTGAAAAATCGCTAACTGCTAATTAATTGGATAAAGATGTATCAATCTAATAAAAAACAGATGTTTACTAAAAAAAATTGTTTTTTTCTGTGTGTTTAAAGTACTGCCCGAGCTTCAAATCGGCAAATTTCAAAGCCTTAAAATACAGACATAAATTATATATATATATATATCCAATAATTTTTACTCGGATACACATAAAAAAAGATCCATTGTTCCCATTTCTTGTATATCATAATTAAATTATGAATTATGAAATCTAAATCTCTTTTAGGCTTTGGAAATGGTATAAATATGTATCCCTGCTTTCGAACTGGGTGTCTTTCATCGGAATTTCATATACCTCATGCACATATAATAACCATTTTCTTAAAACGATTAAAAAATACGCCGTTCCCACAACTGCACAAATAGTTTGTTTGTGAGACAAAGATGTCGAAAGCTTTGTTTAAACATCGGCTAATTATAACTGAGCGTTCTTATTGGATAGTAAAAATAAAATCGGAACCAGGAATTACCATGGTTTATTGCACGTTATTCAGCGCCGAACCTTTGGTTTATCATTAGTACCATACTCAGACGTTTATTTAATGGAGCAACAATATATCTATTACGGACTTCTCAAGACTGAACTGTTTTCCTATAGTGTTGTCAGCTGGTTATAGTGCAAGACCCGTAAGGCGAGGTCTCTATACGTCTCAAGACAATACTATAGGTAAACTGTTCCTAATAGTTTAGTACATAACACAGTATTGAAGGCATATAAACGGGATTTTATTGGAAACCTTAATTAAATTATGGTAAATGTCATATCGGAACCTGTTACCACTGCTGGCCTTAATAAACATCTCATGAAACAAAATTTTCTGAAAAGTCATTTTTGATGAATCGGCCATAGAAAATTTGGAATTTTTAAACCTCTGTTATATTACTCTCGGGAAATCTGTTATAGTTCCCGTCGCTTGGTATAATCTCCCGTTGCTACGATCAAGCCAATACTGTTAAAAAAATTCAAAGTAAATTATTCAATGAAAAGGGTTATTTATATGTGTTATGTACTAAATACTAATGCTTTATTTGTAGATGTATTTGAAATCTACAACATTCAATTCCTAAATATTCGGTCTAAAGGCAAAATTCATCTTTTATTTCTGCAAATTTATGTCTGTAATTAAATTATTATAGAACTTAAAATAAAGCTCAATTCTGGCATAATTATTTTAAAAATTACCTTATACTATGCTGGCATCAATGCCAAATCAAGCACATAGTTTGTTTAGTGTGTCGAAGTAATCTGAAAAAGATCTAATATAATTCATATTATAAAATACGCTTTCTTAGATTACAAAATTTGTGGAATGTGCAGAGCTCCTAGAAACACTAACAAGAAAACCAAGTAAGTATAAAGTATCATTAATGCAAACTTATGTTAAACGTGCAAGCTGAGTTGATACGCTTAACTCAAAAACGTAATTTTTAAAATTTATATACTTACATCCAGCCTCAATTCGCTATTATGTTCAAAAATCGAAGTTATTGCTGTATTGGTTAAACTGAAATGTTAAGAATTATAATTTTCAACTATGTGTACAGTTACTTTAGGCCACGAATTATACACATTTATTAAATTGGCATAATAAAAGGCAAGCTTCTGAAGATAGTGACCAAAACACCCTGTCGCAGCTTTGCAAATAATTAAGCGAAGCAGTTTCATTGCGCAAACGCTAAAACAAGGTACACAAATTGGAATTTTTTTATTTTGGGGTAACAATTGCCAAGAAGGCGATGATATTCCAAAAACTAGTGCTACCTCATAAAAGTCAGTTAACTAACTGTATTTGTCACGTGATAAATGAATTTGCGAGATTTAGATCTGTTGCTCTATAATCTAATCGAATGCAGAATTTAAAAATATAGAATGATGTTATGAAGTTTAAAATGTTGAAAAGAGAAGACAATGCATTTCCTTACAATCTTGTTGGCATTAATAACTGTAGAGCTAACACAACCATACAGCCATACAAAGTTATTTAATTTAAATAAAATATATAAAAATTAAAATATAAAAAAGTTCTAACAAAAAACTCAAACGTCAAACTGAAAGTTGAAAAGTCACAATATATCCAGTAATTGAACTATAACTTTTAGAAGGCCTGCAAAGCTGATAAAACATACATAACTTACCGAATGCAATCATTCGTGTTCTCCTATCATATACAATCCCTCTGGACATATCATTAATGGTTATCTGAACATTATTGACCAATAGATTCTTAGAAACATTATTTCTCGTGGTCTTAAATTCAGATAACCCCAAACAAAAGACTAGAATTAAAACTTCAAAACCATTATGAATGCAGTCGAAGACTATGCCGATTAAAAGAGAAAGGGAACAAGACCCAGAACTAGATGAACTGTCAAACTGATTAAGGACAAGCTTCAACGTTTAAGAATTTTAGACATTGCATTAATGATCAACCTCAATCCATATTCAATGACGAGGATGCTATAAGGTGCATCAATTCCTTCCATGATAAATACATGTAGGCTGTTGTCACTCATACAAGGCTACTAACAATATTGTGTTTGTATGTAAGTCACATAACCATGAATGCCTCATAAAAGAGCTTAGCCTTAAAGATTACTTTCAATTGGTAATTCCACGTACAAACGTACCACATTTGATAAAGATGACATTCTGGTTTATCTTAAGTCCTTCGCTACTTATTTGAATATTCCTAGCAATAAAAGATCTGCTGCTTCATTTTTTGTTAGTACTAGAGTTTGCTGATTTCTTGGACTTTGATTTCCCGATTGCCTGTTTTGAAAGTTGCCTTGGTGTTCAATATTTTGTTACAACCTCCAATTCTAATTACTGACAAAAAATGGCTTTTTGTTTAGATCCCATTTTGCCTATCCCATTAACTACACTGCAAAAATCGGCTACGTATGAATAGAAAAATAAATTAATAACAGAAATACTACACGTACCTTGTCTTTAATGATCAAAATTTTAGATCCAATTGTATGCTAGCAACAGTTTTGCATACTTCATTAGCTAATTGCGACTTTGTTTAAAAAAATGTATAGGCTTAACATCCTTATGGTCATTTGAATACTACATTGTATCTTAACAATTGTGCTTGTGATTTGGTCGTAAACTATTCAACGCAAACATCTTTACGAATGTGCGGAACCATGTATTACCACATTCCAGCGAATATCGAGTATACGAAAATCAACAACAAAATCTAAATTAAATAAATTACTATGTCGATGTATGAATGTATGCATAGGGATGCTACTGGATTGGCTGTGATAACTTTAGGGAATAACAGTCAACAGGCAAATGCAGAAACGTAGTCAGTGCAAATAAAATACAATAACAATACCAAGCATGATACAGTCAGGCGTTTAACTAATCAAGATTTGTCAGTAATTTCTTGTTTGAACGATGTATACTCTTCAAAAAAAAAGAAACGCATTGTGGGCTTTTACATATTTTAATAATCGACATTTAAATCAAAATTACACATGCACTTAAAATGTTTGTTGCATGCAAAGTAACAGTGAAATCACAGTTCAAAGTCACTTCCGGGCAACTACAAGTTAGTGACGTGTGTAACCACCTCGAGAAGCCTGCACCGCTCTGCGTCTCCTAGGCGGTGGTGGTTGGTGCTGGCTCACACTTTTGTCCAGTTGGTCCCATAAATATTCGATAGGATTAAAGTCCGGCTATTTTTAAAGCCGTTGCAACACATTAATGTTATTCCGCTCAAGAAAGTCTATGGATAGTTGAGCTGTATGCGGTCTATCATTGTCCTTCTGGAATAACTACCTCAGGTGGTCGAAAATTGGAAGATGTGGTTGACGGATGTCGCCTCAGTACCTCTGAGCCGATAAGTTGTGTGGTATGAACACAAGCTCAGATTTTCTGTCATCTGAAATAGCCACCCACATCATGACGCTACCTCCAAATAATCTATCTACTTCCTGGACACGTGACTGCGCGACTCGTTCATTTCTTCGGCGTTAAATGCGTGTTCTACAATCACGCTTCTGTTGCATGAACTGAAACTTGTCACAAAACCAGGTTCTGCGGATGATCTTATACGTCAAGACCCTTAACCCGTTGCACCATTTCAATGTTTCCCGTCGATGTAACGTGTCGAAACTGCTCCAAAATACGGTCTCCTGGGTCTAATTCTATGTTGTCGGAGCCAGTTTTTTAACAGTTTAGGAGCAGATTCTTCGCAATTTTGTTTAGGACGGTCATTAGTAGTACCGGTCTGTTGGAATCGGGTCCATAGTCTGGAAATGGTACTCTGGTTCATATTCGCGGACCCATCAACCTCACTTTGGGAGACTTTGATAATTATTAAAAATTTATTTTTATAAATTAAAACGTAACTGGGCGTTCCTTTTATTTGAATAGTATAGTCTTTCTCAGTACATATAGTTTAGTTTCCTAGCATCGAATTTCATTCTTTCTAACTAAGAAAGATATCAAATGATAGGCTATAGGTTATTTTCCTTAACTATTTATTAGACGTTAATATAGATAATGCAGGTCTATGAAAAAATTCCATTCAGAAAATATTTTTACGTCGTTTAGTTAAGTTTTTGGGCGTATGAAATATATTGTACTTACTTTAATCGAGTTATTTTAAACACATATTTTTATGGGTACCCAGAGCACGACTGTTGTCGATATATATCACAATGCACTAAAAGTGACGGTTGATCAATATGCTATTTTTGTTTCATGACCATTTTTATTTAGATAGTTCACTATTACTTTTCTCGTCATTTGATAGAACAATTATCTAAAAGAGAGTCTGACAAACCTCCCCCAAAAATTAAAGTAGACGACACTTATAACGGGACATGTTTCTAAGATACCGCGATCAGTGTAATAGTCTATTATTTCTATTTTACACGAGTGGTTAAAGTACAGTCATCCGCCATGATATTCGTAAAAAACAAATTGGCTGAACAATTACATACAGGTAGTTAGGTCTTCGACAATTTGGTATGAGTTAACCAGGACAGCAATATACACTGTGAAATTGTATACAAACACATGCACGTCACGTAATTAATACGTCCTCTATTTCCGCTAGTTGTTAATGTAAACACCAAGGGTCGAAAAAGGAAAGAACTGTCAAGCGAGCAGAAAAGTGCACTCGCTTCTTTTAGCAGATACAGATTACCGAACGTGACAACTTTCTAATTGTGTACGGAAAGGTCGTCGTCAATCTTTAAGTGAGATAACTAACTTGTTAATTGACTCCAGAGATCGTACTTTTTCCACGAGAACTATTGAAAAGATTTACACAATGCAGGCTACCACAAGCGTTCTGTCAAAAAACGGATCCGTATTAGACAGGTCAACCAGAGAAACCGTGTTGCATGTTTCAGGGGACATCTGCAAAATTAAAAGACTGTGACGAACTACTGGAAGAAAGTCATCTTTAGTGATGAATGTGAGTTAGTTATTGGTCAGGATTTACGTTTAAGTTTGTGACGAAAAGTCGGAGAAGAATGGTTACGAGATTGCATATGTCCGCCATCGAACCCAAGTTAAGCCTCGTGATCTGGGCTTGTATTTCAATTAATGGAGTGGGAACACTAGATGTTGTTAAAGGAAACGTTAATGCAGAAAAATATATAGAGATTATGGATACCTACATTTGGCCTTTTATTCCCCGACATTTTCCCAATAACGATTACATATTTCAGGACGATAATGCACCCGTCCATCGTGCCTGTTTTGTTCAGGAATTGCGCAGGGACAATGATTAAAACAGCATAAATTGGTCAGCACAGAGTCCCGATATTAATATAATCGAGACTTGTTGGTGACATTTGAAGAAAGAGCTGCAAAACTGGACAGAAACATTCTCAGTGTAGTAGACTTTGAGCGAGAAATTCGAGACATCTATTTACATTCAGTCTTTGTTCAACAGAATCAGATGTGAAGGGAACATTACAAAGTATTGAAGTAAGTTTTATTGGATTATTATAATAACATTTTGCATTTTTGTTGCTTTATTGTATTCATGCTAAGCCGACAGCCATTTTGTTTTTACGAATACTTATGGCGGACGACTGTAGTTTTTAATTATCTACAATTTATAATCGGCGTGCATTCAATTAAATTCTGAGATGAAGCATGGTCTTGAGAAATATGAGTTCCACTCAAAGCTTAATTAAAGACGATTTCCGGATTTTGATTATCAAAGGTTTTCGCCGGGTACGTCCCCCATCCCGCCACGATATAGCTGAATAAAGTAGTGTAAAGCACAAACAAAAAGGGTTTTTTGGTCATTACAAATTATATTTTGTGATTAAACTCTTCTCTTTTAGGCCGTGAAGAATTGGTAAGTTGTCCAATAAATAATTATTTGTTAACATTGAAATTATATGATGCTGCACTATTCGACTTCGTTTTCAACATAAGCTAGTTGTTATTATTTTATCTGCTTTTACATATTTTGGCTTTTGTGTACTAATACCTGCTGAGTAGCAACTAATTTTCCAAATTCATTGTCTTATGAGCTATCGCAATGGATAAAAAATATTTAAAGAAATGGAATACAATAATGCACATAGAACAATTCCTTTGAAACAACAAATTGATGTCACTGTGTTATTTAAAATATGTTAAACATCAATTTTCAATCACTTATATAGATCCGACTTAGAACATTGGATTTCCTGACTCGTAAATAATACATTAGGTGCATGAGTGTTTGATTTGTTTTGTTTTTAAAAGTTACAAGCATACAGTTGTAATTTACGAACATATATGAAGACATATAGTTATGTTTGATAAATATTCAAAATCAATCGTATTAAGCTGCAAGTGTTTTATTTTGAAAAACTGTTCTTTTCCATTTGATAAGAAGCGTATTTGTAAACACAATTACGTAAGACGTGACAACAGCACATACATATACTCCAATGAAATACAGTACAATTATAATTTGTTAATATTGATTTTTTTTCTTTACCCTCAACGGTATTCAGATTCTGTTGAGGCGCTGTTGTATGTGGCACTATAACGGTTAACTAGAATTTCTTTGTAAGGGTGGCGACGGGCAGAATCAACGATCTCCACAATTTAATGATATTTTCTTTCTGTGAATACATCGGAAAATAAATAATTTATCATTTGTATCTAGAGTATATTGCAACATTGAAATGACGTAAAGACGTGAAAATTTTATTTGGCTGCACTTATATCAATCACATAACAGTAAATGTATTATAAACTATACAGAATTACTAAGCATGTAATTAAGTCATCAATATTTCGTAAGAAGCATATTTTAAAATAAATTCTGCTAACAAAACGTAATTCGAAAGACATTCACAATTGCTATATTTTGTCTTGTGTGACAGGTATATAACATATATGAAGCAAGATTATTTGTATCATCTTACATATTCAATTATTTCTCAGATTAAGGTTTATCTTTAAAGATTCAAGATTCTTTAACGTTTGTTTCCCGCTTTTCACAAATGACCAGCTAAGTAATTATCAACAACATTTTACGATTCTTCTGGTAAAAATCGGTATTGTGAACATCTACTATGTAAGTTAATCACTTAGCTACAGATTTGGTATTATATTTACAGATTCTGGGTATGTATAGTATCTGAATGTATGCTATGTATTTATATTCATTTTTTCGTGACATTGCTCGTATTTATATTTTCTTTTTCAATAAAGCAAATTTCACGTTACATGAATTTCACGTGAAAAATTTCACTTGAAATTCACGTTAATCGAGCTTTACGTCGAATTCACGTGACCAATTTAACGCTAATTTCAAGTTAAATTCGTGTGAATTTCACCTTAAATGAACAATCGTGTAAAATTCACACGAAAAATGTTCACGTGAATTTAACGTTAATCGAGCATTCACATGAACTTAGCATGCAAATCTTCACGTGAATTTCTCACGTATCGAGTATGCATGCATATTAAGTTCGCTTTTTTTCTTTTACTATTTATCAAAATGTGTTTCTATTGGTGGTACACATTTGATTACTGTATTCAATGAATACCTCACTTCCCTCTGTATATTTTTGTGATGTTCTAGAATTCGCATAACTTTTTTATTTAAGCAAATGCAGACTTTGAAAAGAATTTACGACATGTATTATTGTTACGGTTGTTTTTCAAGTTCATAAATTATAAAGTTGTATTACTTTGAATTTGATTCACAGTAGAGTTGTATACTGACTAGTTAATCAAACACTTTACTGTCTTTGATAGTTTATGTTCAATAAATTAAACTGCTAAAAACCAAATAACAATAAATATGCAAATGCCAACATTTATTTAAAAGCGCTTTCGAGACATATAATTCAACTTCCACCTGTTGTCCATCCACTTCTTCCTGTTCTATCGTCACTTTTCTCTGTAAGCTACAAATAAGAGAAGTGACTTCTCCCTATAATTTTGACCTAGAGTGAACCCTGAGTATCATTATTTTAAATTTCATTTTAAGGTGTACTATAATTCATATAATGATAAACATATACAATTTAAATTACTTGCAAAATTATGTGCAGACTAAAAAAAATTCTGTGTATTTACTCGTTATTTCTGTGCTGATAATTTTTTGAAAACCTTTTACTAAAAATGACCTAAAATTACTGTGTACTTTTGTTAATACACTCGCTGCTTTGACAACGTCAATGTAAAGTGTTAATTTATTAATTATCTTAAGTTACTTCACTTTGTTATTATAAAACATTTTTGGGATGTTCAAGAGTTTTTATATACATTGTACGCAAATTTACAACATGTAGTTTTGGGTTGTTTTTCAAGTTGATAAATTATTAAGTTGTATTATTTGAATTTGATTGAAAAAGATATGATGGAAAAAAAATGTTGTTCACATTTCTGTACATTTTGTGGAATTTCAATTTTGCATCAATATAAACTATTATGAATACACCGGCCACATATATGTATGTTAAAATATTGCAAATGATGTCAAATTACTATTCATCATAAGATTTGAATTGGAATTATCTGAAACATTATTTACAATAACTGGTCAGAATAATTGCATACGTCAGTATCAAACAGGAATTTAATTAGAAATATTAATCTGTTTTGAAATAATTGATGCTTGCATGCTTATTCAGCACTTCCATATACTATGATAAACATATAAAGAAATCAAAATTTACATTACTACCAAGATTAAGTAATGAATACAATTATTTCCCGTGTATTTACTTGTTGTTTTTGATTTGTTCTGATAGTTAAACATATGCTACTTGGTGTATTAGATTGAGTAATTCTACACAAAACTATAAAGGGAAATAACTGTTTTTTCTTTAATAACTTATTAATGTAAAGTTCGTCTTGTAAATTCAAGGTTTAATGTGTACCATAAGGGACTATAGGTTTGTAAATCAGTGATGATATTTGGTTGAGTCAACAATCATGAGTTCCAGATCAAGTTTGAATGTCATTCCAGTTCATGTAGAAATTATGGCCCTTGGAAACAAAAATAAAATAAAATAAAAGGTTTCCAGACTTTTGTCTAAATGGTTGCTGATATTGTATTGAGCGTTGTATGTCAACCATCTCGAGTTACAGATCAAGTTGAATGTCGTTCAAGTCGAATGATTTTTGTTGAAATTATGGCATTGAACTTGGGAAAAAAACTTCAATATACAAGTTTCTATATGTAGTATTCTAGGTTTTAATTTGCCAGTGGGGACTTAAATCTGAAAATAGCTTATTCTTTTAATGTAATATAATGTGAAATGTTTCACGTGAAATTAACGTTAACTTTAATTAACGTTAAATTTATGTTAACCAATCAACGACAAATTAACTCTGATCAACGTGAAATTCACATAAAATGTTTCAAGTACAGTTAATGTTAAAATATGCACTTAACAGGTTAGCTTTCATTTTAAATATGATCAAAATACCACAATATACTACAATTATGTGAAGTTAAAGTTTAATATTGATTTATTTTTAGCTTGGACTACATATGCGCATGTGAAAATCACATGAACAATTTCACGTTAAATTAACGTTAAGTGAAATTAATATAAAACTAACGTGAATTTCATGTGAAGCTAACGTTAAGTTAGTTTCATGTGAAATTAACGTTTGGCTGTGTAGATTTTTTTATAATTGTTTTCAGATGCAACGTACAAAAAAAAGAAATAGATACAATTGACGAAATGAAAAAGGGAGTGGAAATCAGCTTTAGGAGGCGCTTCTACAAGCATCATGCAATAACATTAAAAACGAGTACAAATTGTGTGCAAACCTTTGAAGTAGAGCACCTAACTGGCAACTCAGTCGGCTTAGCCTCTGCTTTTACGTCTTGTATAGGCAAAGCTTCTCTTATAAAGGAGCCGTTTAGGTTCGGGGAAGTAGCACGAATGTATTTTTATGACTATGGGAATCTGGCTTTCCGAAACGATATAGTAGTTCGACGTGCAGAACTCGCCTATGAAGTATTCAAACACGTGGGAAATGATTTTAATCTTCGCACATTTAACTGTCAACATTTTGCAAGCTTTTGCGTAACAGGATCTTGCTTCTGCAGACATCTTGGCAAATCCGGCTTTAACCCATTAAACGATGAACTAAGGATGAACATGAACAAATGGTACGTCAAAACTAGGTATTATTTCAGAGAAAGTTTGTCTTTGTCTTATTCTGTTACGATATGTCAAACATATTTGTTGATAATGATGTCAGCCTAACCACAATTAAAATTTTCTTAAGAAATATAATAATTTAATTGCAAACATGAAAACCAATATGACGAATCTCACATGCACTTTCATATTTATTCTTTTAAGTTTTTAAACTCAATTTCATACACCTTTTGGCAATTGATGAGATATGTAAGTTAATGAGCACATAACTATGTTTTGCTTACATGTAGTTTAAAGACATTTCATGATTATACTATGTTTGTTCCTTTGCACATTATTTTTTGCAGGATATGTCGCTTCATCTTAACAGAATTAAAAGACAAGTATAAGCTTCTACTCTAATAGCGAGCACAGCTCGCAGCGGGCAGCGAAGCTGCCCGCGAAGTGCGGTGAGCTCTACCGTACGGCTATTACGTGTCACGTGATCAAAATGAAATCACGTGATCAAAATCTGCTTAATGCTGATATTGATTTTTTTTCGTCCGGAAGTTGATATCGTCAAAAAACTGGAACAAAGTGAATGAAGAAGGGCAAACATTAATTTTAAAGAAAGACTTAAAAATAAAGTTGACATCGATAAAAAGTAAATGTTATATTTAAAGATAATAACAAAAATTTCATACTATTTTTTTGGATCTCTAAATCGATCCTTAAAAACTGACAATCAAAGACATTTCATGTGACGTCACCATTACAAAGAAAGACGTCACGTGACAACTGGAATTTAGAGGCACTGTCATAGGGTAGCGACAAGTATTAAATGTGGTGTTAACATTATAAATTAAAAATTTAGAATTTGATGGAAATTAAAATAATATTGTGTTTCAAACAAAAATTTAGTTGCAAGCTGTTTGCCTTCTTGATTTATTTTATAAAATAAAGTAGCGTGATAATACAACCCCCTTACACTACACAACGAGGAATTTTCATACATTTCAACGCACTTTTGACATTTGTACAAAATAATGTTTCGAACAATTTTGTTATAAATAAAGTAAATTCTTCATTATCTACCAAATATATAGTATTTGTCTCTATATATGCATCGACTACGGCGCATGCGCTTACTGATTTTCGCTTGGTACAGAATATCTATAAAAAGTAAATTGACCATAATTTCTTCCTGCTAATTCAACAATTTTGGTAAGAATAAGATTATGAATTATTTAATTGTATAAAACAGTGACTAACACATACAAATTCTTATATGCATAAAAATTAAAGAAAAACTAACTTTTCCCAATCTATTTTTTCAATATTTATTACGTAATCGCCTGTTTATTACCTGTGGCACAAAAACGGAACAAGAATAACAAGCTGCGAGTTCGTACCTTTTTAAGTCCGAAGAAGGTTATTTCATGTTTTAGATTTATTTCTTTAAGTCCTTAGCCGTTATTTAAAGTATGCTAATTATAATTATAATATGGACTGCAAAATCAGAAAAATACAACACATATCAAACAAGACTGTGAAGAGCTCTACTGGACCCCTAATTAACTTAAATTTGTCTCAATATTTTCGCGATGGTTAGCCAAATAAGAAAATATTTTTTAGCCATACAATTTTTTAAAAACTACACTATAACATGTATTTACTTTGTTCAACTCTAAATATACATAATCATCAACAGTTATACTACAACTGCGGAACCGTACTGTATTCGTACCAATTTTTTTATGTATAATGTAGTGGACCAAATTATAACAAGCTACGGTTCCGCAGCTACAACATCACATTACACAGCGACAGATCCCGTTTTCAATTTGTAACAATTTAATAAAATGCAATATAGCTGACCAAACTGTATATGCGTTATTTAATACGAAAAATACAACAAACTGTAAAGTAGATCAACATGAAAAAAGTAAACTTACTGTAGTATAATATTCCCTAATGACACAATATTTCCGGCAACATAAAACCATGAAACATCCAACTGTAACTAGAACTGATCCACGAAAACAAAAGAATCCTCACAAAATGTTATTGCTCCATAGAACACTTTCTTATCACATTTTTTTTTAATCATGTTATGAACTTCTTCACTGACAAAAATCTAAAACATCTGAGTATGACTATGAGGCACAAATGACACATTATTCCACCAACATAAAACATAAGTAACGGAACGGATCCATAAAATCAAACTAATCCTTACCAATATGTTATTTCCCCGTAGAACACATTCTAATCACATAATTATTTATCGAATTATGCAGCTGTTAACTGACAAATTTCTAAAATATCGAAATAGAACATATTTTGAATATTTTCCGCCAATGCAAACTGTGTCAACCTGACTTTTTTAGGTCAAAGCCCTTAATTTTCATTGGTTGTTTAAAAAGGGGTTCCAAGTAGGGGTTTTGGGAAGGATAGTAACACTGACCAAAGCGGGATAACTCTTAACAAAAGTTAATGAAATTCTGTCTTCTGAAATGGGAGGGTCTCAGATAGTATGTCCGAAAATGGAAGAAGGAGTGAAATCTGTATAAATGGAACTATGCTTAATGTTCATTACAAAATATGACTTAATAAATAGATAAATAAATTGTTGGCATCTATTTGACTTAGTTACTTATAACTACATGTGGTGAAATAGTGTATTGTACTAAATGTTACACCCCGCTGCGCTAGGTGTTTTGCTTGCATTTTTTTCATTATTCCATATTGTACCTTTGTAGTGTTATCCAATTTAAAACATTTCTACACAATAACACGTCCATATTTTATATATTATGCCTTTGTTGTTGACATGTTCCAAATCGTCCTTGGCATTTGCTACGGGAATTTTAATAAGAAGTCAGCCATTTGAATTTCTACAGGGACCTCGCGTTGTTTTCAAAAAGATCGTCTGCTTTCGTAACGTTCAGTGGTATTCATACAAACCGCAAGGATTTTTCCGCCTTAACTGCAGACGATATTACCCGAAAGATTTCGAACAGACGACAATAGACTCTTCCAAACATACACTTCCGTTGTAATTTAGGTCAAACTTTACTATAGAAAATTGCTCTATCACATTGAAAAATACGCCACATTTCAAAACGCTAAATAACTGGAAAATAAAGTGATGAATTCAATTTACACAGTTATTATTCTACAAAATGAGCGTAATCTGGACCATACGCGGTAAGCAGTTTTCATTTGTCACGCAAAAACAATAACCAAAATACATCAACATTTAGTATAAGGTCCTCACAAAATTAAGGAACAAAGTAAAACAAGGAATTATGTGTAAAAGTTAGAAAAACATATTTGTCTGTGCTCGCATTTAGGCAATGCCTACTCCATATTACATAATTAGAAGAAGGATTTTTGACATGTAGAAAAAGACATCCATAACTTGACCGGAACAGTGTATATATATTGCTTGGTTTTCTTTCCTGCAAAATCACAATTTTAAAACCATTCAACCAATATATTTGAACACATATTCTTTGTGAGAATGTGAACGTCTTTGTTTCTTCCAATTGCATCGCTTTGGTTACAAGAACTGTCAGTTTGTACACCAAAAAAACCACGAAACATTTCAATATTTTACTTGGTAAAATAATTCCAAGATTTTACAGATACTGCAAAGAATCCACGTGTTATGAATTGTCAAAAACAAATTGTCTGAATTGTGTAGATATTATAACATACTTTATACTAATAAATTAGTTAACTTAAATGATCAAAATAAACTATTGTTATATAAACACTTAAAACAAGCCTTTAGACCTGAACTTTATTGATCTGCAAAACCTTTGAACATAAGAACTAATAACAAAATTCGGAATAAGTGATAATTCCTTGTAATTTCCGTCCCCTTGAATCAATAGAAGATGAAACCCACTTTTTCTACTACTGTCATTAAAATCAGCGGCATAAACAAAATTGTGTTTCAGAACTAATGAAATAATATAAAAATTTCAATGATTTAAATAACCAGGAACACTTTTTCTCACTTTAAACCCAACAAATTTTTGACAGGTCCAGAATTTAGGTTTCTTTTAAAAACAGTCAATCGAACTGAGGTAAAGGGACATGATAATTTGATTAAAAACGCCGATATCTGTTTAATAAATAAAATATATATATACATTGTTCCTGGTTCTACAGTATCTTATCTTTCGAATGATATACATTTTATCAGTTTAAATTACTTGCAAAATATTTCCCATTTTGTTTTAAATAAGCCTTATTTTCTGACTTGTGGTTACATTGTTTCAATGCGAAATAGTCAATTATGCACCACTTCTGACGTGTATAAATACATATGGTATAAACTTAGTTTTGCACATATATACAAATAGAAGACACATTTTAGTTTTTAATATAAGATATTTATTGATAAATAAAGAGTTAAATTACGTTAACAATTTGCCGATCATAAACATTCTTTCTTAAATGTATTATGTCAAGCAACAGTGAACTACTCACGTAATGTTCCACTAGCCTACGCCACCCAACTCTTGTCATACCGACATTAGCTTTTGCAACTTTTACTGTCGATCAATCGAATTTCTACCAAGGATCCGGGTAGACTAAACCTGCCGAGATCGATCCGCATGATTGAGTGCCTATATCGACAAACAACAGTATTATTAGCAGTGTGCAAATACTACAAATATCTTATATTAAAAACTCCAAGGATAACTGATCGCATGTTAGCGACATTTCATATATAGTGTCTTCTTCTCAATTTGATTTATACAAACAGGCAAATGCTTCAATTGTCAATTATGACGTCCAGAAGTGAGCAGTTCAATTAAAAGCATACTGTTTACAAAATGGCGTAACTACAATATGTTACTAGTGTCATTACTAAATGTGTACATACAAGCAATAGAATATGCCAAAAAAAAACAAAATGTACACACAATAAAAATGGTCTTTTTAAAAATTCTTGTAAGACAGCACCAAAACTTATATCCATTAGCTGTTTGTTAATTTTTTTATGGTGTTTAACGCCACATTCATCAATTTTTGAGCTATATCATGGCGTCCAGTTTTTCTTGGGGAGGAAGTCTTAAGGTTGGAGATTTAATTATTTTATACATTGAAAAGAAGAAGAAGAAGATGATGATGATTGGGGTTTATTACCTCCTACACTGATAAATTAATACCCTCGGTCGGACGGTTGTTAGTTGTTAGTAGTCCATGGACTCCACCATGTGGTTTTGTCGAAGCCCGGCCTTCGGGATACCCGAACGAAGAACTCGACAGCATATGTCCTACGAGCGGTCGGGCTGCTCCGATGTAACGTTGGCCTACTCCAGTACCCCACATGGGTAGGAGCGTTTCCGCACTCGGACCTATCGGTGAGGTCTTACATCTGCAGAGTGATTGAAAAGAAATAATCTGTGCCCTTTAAGTAGTAATAAGGAATTCCCAATCGTAAATTAAAGTATTGGGATCAATATCATTCCTTCAAAATTCAGCTCGCTTTAAATGAGAACAACAAGTTTAGTCATCAATTATTAATACATCTAGTACGTTTTTTTTTTATTTAAATGTCTAGTGCTGTAATTATACATTACTTTGAAACATGATCCATGCTAGGACTTAAGAAAAATATACATTCATTTTGCCACTGATGACGCAATAAGCATTTAATGTTATTCTTTGTATAAAATTATTTTTTGTTTTATCTAATGTATATTGTACTATAATAAGAACAAATTTAATCGCGTTTTAGACTCCATATTATCTTATGTAACGCTTTTGAAATCTGCAATTTTATTTTACTTTATAATTTTTTGGGAGATGTAGCAAAACGTTCAATGAATTTGATTAATTGTTTTACCTTTTAACAGTATTTTAGCATAGCAATTATATGCTTTTAAAGCTGGTTAGTTTTCAGCCTAAAACCCTGACACAATGGCATAAATCAGTGGTAACTTTATTGATTTAAGGAATCTGCGAGGGGAAAAATCATGGTTAGTAAATGTAAACCACAAAACAGAAATACAAATGATATCGTAAACTTTTCCGAAGGCTAACTGGGTGTATTTTCATAGATCTTCGATTTTTGCATCTAAAACTGCTCCCTATTGACTTGAAATCTGTCTTTTATTCAATACCCTTAAAGTCCATTGTTCCACCGAGCCGTGCCAACTATACTATGCATTACAGCACGGTGTTTTGCGATAACAGTTTGATAGGACAGATCGATAAACAGGTAATATTTAGAATAACACATGAAAGTGTTAGACAGTTAATAATACATTGTATAGGATAATAGCAGTGATTTAATAAAAGACGGAGTACAAAGAAGTAATTTAATTAGACTATCGTCTTTAATTGTTGTATGTGTGGGACAAATGTTTCGTTTCCTGTGCGCAGTTTAAAAAGGCAGATGTGGGCTACTGTGGTTAACATAATATTTGTCTTAAAGATTGACTACTTAAAATGGAATGGCTAAAACCACTTCACAGTAATTTTATCCTCTGTTGAAATATTTAAATTGTAAAATATTTTAAATAAGATTTTAGAAATGTTGTAGACAAAATTGATTGCAAAGTGTACTCAAACCTTTTATTGAACCGACAACCTGTTGCCCTGCAAGAATCTTTTTATTTGCACAAAACTGTACATACTCATGGTACGCCTAAAGTTATTAAAGATCAACAAAACAAGAAAAAAGAAAGAAAGAAAGAACAATAAATACATGTAGATATGCCTATATAACATGATTAAGCCTAGTCTTCTACCGGTCTATTCCCGTCTCTCTTAGGCGACAGAGGATCTACAATTAATCTCAAAAAGGTTTCATATAAAAGTCTTCTACTCTTGTCCATTGTGATTGAGTTAAAAAAGTTAACTTTTTATTAGATAAGAAAACTGATAGGAAAACTGAGGTTCGAAACTTGTTCTGTTCCACAGCTATCATATAATAAAACGTACTCTACTAATAAAGCATTTCTTCTTGCTAAAACTTACTCGAACCAGATGAAAAATTGCTATTTTTAGCTACATGTATACCAAAAAGTTTTATCTTCATTAGGTGAGGAAGCCGGAATTAAAATCGAGCAAATCGTACATATTGTAAGGCTGGAATCCGCAACCTTAGTTTAAAATGGTGATAAGTGACTAACTAAAATAACCACTCGAGACTACCGCCCTTTGCTCTTTTCTAGTTTAAAGATTCCAATTAAAAAATAAAATAATCAGAAAAGCTGTTTAAGAATTATCTACATTAAGAAGAATGTTGCCTACACACATCTCGCTCTCTGTAAAGTAAGCAATGTTCAGGGAACTGTCTAAAGAATACGCTGCCGAAACTTTGAACCCTGTGTATACGTTTTTGTAAAAAAGAAAACCTTCTTTAACGATAAGAAGCCTTCCTTAAAAATTTGTTCAAAACTAATATTAATCAAACAAGTTCTTATTTACAACGGTAATTGCAATCATCACTGAAATTGTGTCAGGTCCTTAAATAAAACATTAAATATTAATACCAAGAGAAATTTCTTCGGCAAGGGTCGTTGTTCACCCGAACTAAGCACAAGCGGATTGGTATTGTGTTTTTAATTTAGTAAATTTCAATGAAAATTAAAATTAATTTTAAAACTGAATAAAAAATCTAACAGTTACGGTGTGAAACCACGGTAAATCCCTAATGTCCTAACACAAACCGCAGATGTTCGCATGTCGTTTTTGACGCAAAGTAAAAGTTAACTTTTTGAACCTCGTGAATTAAATATTAACAATCGATATACATATTCTACTTTTTTTAAAACTCGGCTGGAGATCGTGCTGAAATCCAAGTAGACTGTTGTTATATTGTGCCATTTCTGTATACATTTTCAGTTCTATCGCTCTCTGAGCTTCTAAACTCGGGTTAATGCTTATAAAACTTTTAAGGTTTTATATATTTATACCCCCGCTCGACAGAGTCGCGGGTATATAGTGGTCCTCATGTCCGTCCGTCCGTCCGTCCGTCCGTCCGTCTGTCCGTCCGTCCGTCCGTCCGTCCTTCCGTCCTTCCGTTCGTCCGTCCACATTTGGTTTCCGGATGATAATTCAAACAGTTTACATCCGATTTGAATGAAACTTTGGGATATTGTTATATATCAGGTTGGTAAGAAGCCTATCGATTTTGGGGGAAATCCGTCAAATTTCAAGGTCACAGTCCACGAAAAACGTTAGAAATTTTAACAAAAAAGTTGTTTCCGGACAATAACTCAAAAAGTTTACATCCGATTTCAATGAAACTTTGGGATATTGTCATATATCAGGTTGGTAAGAAGCCTATCGATTTTGGGGGAAATCTGTCAAATTTCAAGGTCACAGTCCACGAAAAACGTTAGAAATTTTAACATAAAAGTTGTTTCCGGACAATAACTCAAAAAGTCTGCATCCGATTTGAATGAAACTTTGGGATATTGTTATATATCAGGTTGGTAAAAAGCCTTTTGATTTTGGGGGAAATCCATCAAATTTCAATGTCGCAGTCCACGAAAAACGTTAGAAATTTTTACAAAAAAGTTGTTTCCGGATGATAACTCAAAAAGTTTGCATGTGATTTGAATGAAACTTTGGGATATTGTTATATATCAGGTTGGTAAGAAGCCTATCGATTTTGGGGGAAATCTGTCAAATTTCAAGGTCACAGTCCATGAAAAATGTTAGAAATTTTTACAAAAAGTTGTTTCCGGAAAATAACTCAAAAAGTTTTCATCCGATTTTAATGAAACTGTAAAATATTCTTATATATTTTGTTGGTAAGAAGCCTATTGATTTTGGTGGAAATCCATCCAATTTCAAGGTCACAATCCACGAAAAACGTTCGAAATTTTCACAAAAGCGGGGGTGTCAGCGATCGCTAGATCGACTTTGTCTAGTTAATTTTGTTTTAATAAATTGGAACGCTGTTACTAAAATTAAAACTAATTTATCATTGACACCGCTAGTTGTCTGGTACCCAGTGAAATTACGTGAAGAAAGAAAACAATCGTGCCGCTATTGTCCTTTATATAGCACAGATATATTAGACGCGCTAAAAGATTATTTTTTAAATACCCTGTATTTGTGAAAACTTCCTGGTAAATTGTGGTACGTTAATAACAAATAAGTAATAAAAAAGATTTCTAATAAAATTATCTATAAATTTTAATGCTTATAAAACCTAAGATTTAGACATCTTTTAATGGTGTTTGGAACGAAATATCGGTCTTAAAAATACATCTCTTTTGTTATTAAAATGTCATCTCCCTTAGTTAGCAAAAAACCACTATTGTAGTTTGGTTGCCATATATATATTTGATCATACATTTTGGTTTTGTCTGAGAACTTTAACACTTTGAGTTGATACCGACAGCTAGTTGGGTTTGGTTAATTTGGGGATCTGTTCCCTTTAAATGGATTGAATTGTTCTCCATATGTACTACGCTTGGACGGTTATACTCGTCTATTTGTTTATTTGGTAGTTGGCATAAAAACATATATTGTAAGCATTTATTTATCTGATGATTGTTGTTTATTGTCAAAGAGCCAATTGACAGTATACAGTGCCTATGTTTATTCATGCAGTCTGTTTAGGAAACTGTGTAAGGTTAATTGGTCAAGTACTTCTAAAACAGAACCTTGTTATGCAAAACATCTTTAATACGTGATAGGTCGATTACATCTTAAGAAGAAACTTATTACAACAAAATTCCGCAAACACGCCAACTAAACAGTGAAAGCGATATATGTGTTTCCGCAAAAACGTGAACAATTCTTTAAATAGTGATAAAGTTTTGGAATAAATTAAGAAAAGGCATATGCTTGCATGGCAGTAGTATACTACGATGAATTAGGAAGTTAGTCATCAACTACTTATTATCGGGCTTGACCAAAAACAGGGGTTCGGTACCAGAGTAATTGTCTACTTTTTTGAACATTTTCTATGTAATATCCGATTATTTGCCACCATCCTTTTAAAGGAAGTAAATCGACATACTTTAAATTTACCTATTTATTCGACTGATTTTCAAACAAAAGCGATTTTTGATAAATTTTTCTGTCGAAACCTTTGTTGCCACATTATAAACTGCAGATACATTGCGTACCGATATTTGTGCATGAAAAATCTCTGTCTTACTGTGGATCATCAATGTTATTGGTCTTAGTGTGTATCAAGTATAGTGTAAACAGACTCAAATTGAACTGAAAGAGCATTTTCATACGTAGTTATTTTAATTTGGGAATTATATTTATTTGAAAATCGGGGAACAACAATGTGTCTTGCACAATTTGTGTTGTGTATTGTTTATATAGAAGAATTAAGCGCGTGATACATGTTCTTATATATAATGTGTATTCGGTTTACATGGACACGCGAAATAAATTGAGAATATGCGTTCAAAATGTTGAAGAACAACTCTTGATACATAAATAGATCTAAAAAATTATTAAAACAAAGTTTAACAATTGAAAAATTTTACACATATTTCGCCAGAACAAAAGGCTTCATCGATTATCAACAATTGACAATAACAAATGAATCTCTTTGTTATCATTATATATATGTAATACACTATTCACAAATATCACGATTCTATCTTAAAATTTTTGAGTAAACTTTAGGCAAATTTATTAACTGTTCTCTTCACTGTCCACTCTCATGGTTTAGGTTCACTGATGATGTTAAAATGCATTAGATCGAGAGTGCAGAAAACATTCATTTCTTTGGCCACACTAACAGTATATATCAGTCTATCAAACTCACCTACGAACTATCTAAATCTAAAATCTCATTCTTAGATACCTCTATCATCATAATAAATGTGAATATGTCAACCAAATGACATGTTCTGTTAAAATACGGACAAGCACCAGTACCTTCACCAAACAGTTGCTATCCTAATCATTGCAGCAAAAGTATTCCCTTCACCCACGCTCTACGAGTCAAAGGCTTCTTCTCCTACGAAGCTTAGCTAAGTAGCTTAGTGGAGAGCATTGATGCTATCTTAAGCCAAGGGAATATATCAAAAAGAATTTATCGAGAGGTTATATAGCACAAACGACATCAGTAGGGATTATCTTCTGCATCTGCAGTACAGAGACAAGAAAGCAAACAATTAGGTTCGTATGTCTTAACTTGCCACAAAACTCGTAGACATCGCATGTATTATCCGCGAACATTGGGCACTAATTAAAACAGATCATTACCTTTCAAATATACTCCCGGACCTCCGAACATTGCCTTTAGAAAAATTAAGTTTGAAAGAAAGAAAAATAATCACGTAGCTGCTAAACTGTAATAGGTAGCATCTGTAAAGACGGGGGTTGTATGACCTATGATCACATGCAATACACACAGTGTTTCTCCAGCATTTCAAATGGCAACCAATTTGACATTCATGCCGATTACCACTGAATAAGTGAGAACACTGTATACCGGTTACAGTGTGGTATATGCAAGTTCTAATATTTTGATGTCTGTGCAAAGTTTCAAACGTAAGAATGGGAAAATATGTGACATAAGTTTCATTGACGTATGAAAGCGTTGACCGAAGCCCATTCAATTAAGCGCTATTCATAATGAAAATATGCTTCGGTTAACGCTTTCATACGTCAATAAAACTTCAAAATAATGCATTCAATTATTACATTTACATTTTATTTCATTTTAACAAATGCCGGGGTCCTGATTCAAATCGTGCACAATGTATTTTTGTTGATTTAAATCATTCCGCGTTGTTTGTTTACTGTGGACGTTGTCAAGGAAGCGCGTGCTCTTCATGGCTACCGGCTTCATTGAGAAATGCAAAGAATATTTCTACGTCATCTGTAGCGGTTTGAACCAATAGAAATCTCGGATATCGATGAAAGACGTACTTAATGTAAATATTAAACAGTATTTGTACAATGACAGAACATTAAGAACAATAGGCACCACAATTTAAGCATAGCAAAAAAAGCAAAACAAATTATGGCTAATAAATATTTAAAGAACCGAATAACAAAAAAAAGAGATAACCATACGGCTGTATTTAGGCAAAAACTAATATGATGGTAAAATGAAATTCTGTCAATCTTATATAAACATATTCATCAAAGTATTAAATTTTAAAGCAAGTACAATACATAATGTATTGTCACACTCATTTGTTTTATATAAATACTTGTATACAGCTGTCTATTTATTCTAAATTCTTGTATTCTTAACTCAAAACTTCATTCTTGATTTGAACAATGCATACACAATTTACAATAAACGAGTTTAGATGCTATTTTAGCTTAATTTAATTACATTAAAATGTTTTCAATAAATAATAAATGAGACACTTTTAAATATATAACTTTTCTGTCGGCAAAAATCTTTACTAGACTGAAATTTGATGCTCATAACTCACTTCAGCTATTCAATGTGCAATGCAAAATTCATGGTTTATTGATTTAGAACACTCTTCTGAGTTATAAAAGCGCAATTTATTGCAATACTTTTTCAATATTTTACCCTGTAACAATTAAGATACTATATGCAATAATCTCTAAACTTACTCTCCGAAAACTCTTTTTGGTGTAAGTTGCAATGTAAAACTTTACAATAAGAAAGCGACAAACGTTACGTCGTACAAAATGACCAAAAGTTTGGATACAATAATCTGCACTGAATGACACTCTATTCTAATGGTTACAATGCTCTATGCTCTTAAAATTATCCTCAAATATATCGAACATTTTCCATGAATAGTGTGTGTCGTTTTTCAATTTTGCTATATTTAACATCTAATCAGATGTCTTTATGCATTTTTTCTGAATACTATAATCAGGTTAAATTGGGGGGGGGGTGTTGGTAAACAAATAATTTGGAGATGAAACCTAGACCGAACTCTTCTGTCTGTCTTCCTCATATAGACATAATCTGGGACACAGTTATCTTGTATTTTTGCTGGATTAAAAAATATCTATTAAATATGGTTTATTTTAAAATCAGAAGTATCTCTCGTCACTCTGATATTTTAATCTTTAATTTATTTTGGAAGTATATAAGTGTAAAAACTGGTAATCAGGATTGTTAAGGTTACATTCGTTTCATTATACGTTATGCTTTAGTTTGACTGATTTTTCTTGTTGCGTGTTTGCTTTTAACTTCATTTCTCGTCGTGGTATTGTTTGTCTCAAATGTTAACTGATTTGTAACGTTATAAGCTTTTTGAACGTTTTTAGCGACTCAGCTACAATTAATGATCAAAAATTAATTAACCGCTTGTAATCTTTGTAGAACATTTACATTTCATCCAATAAAAGATAAAATAAGTATTTAGTATAATATCTAATAATATATAACAATATCATTGTTAAACCCAGGAAGTAACTAACTGTTTATTAGTTACTTTTTTAACAGACATCAGTATTTAATATTAAACACAATATGCCATCAATTTCATCGTTTGGTGTTGAAATTTCATTATTTATACGTAATGCAAATCGTTATTCATATTTTTATACCTGTCGCTACTATCGACTTATAAGCGTGGCTTAGTTAATTGTAAAGCAAATACATCTCCCAAAAGCGATCAGACCTTTTCCAGGACACGGGGAAGATTAGAAGTGTGTATGCCTTCATTGTTTTTGTCCGGAGCACCAATGTTAATTAGATTCTTGGCACTTAAAGTTTTTGTTTTTGGTGTCTTCTTTGTGTCATGTGTCTTCGTGTCTAATTCTGAAATTGTTACGGTTTTATTTTTAAATGTTAACAGGCTAATCGGTTTTCCCTCACGTTCCGAAAATACCAAAAGATAATTTTGCTTAAAATATTTTACGTAGGCTCAAGCATATATTCCTTTTAATGTCACTGATCTTATAATACAGACTAAATTTATAGAAATTGTTTCACTGAGAAAAAACTTACAAATCAGATCATCGAAAAGAGCTATGACATCTAAGTTGTATCTTGTTTTATTATCCATGTTGTGTATTGCTGAAGATGTAACGCCAAAATTATATGAAAGTTAGAATGGCCTGTACCACGTGCATAATCAATCAGTTAATGCGTCATTTGTCTGCTTTGTAATATGCTATACACAACTATTAACAGCTATACGGTACATATTACTGAAAGATTTAAAGCTGCAGCAGTTTTGTAAAAATGTTGTTTATTAAGTAAGTTGATCGATTGTTTTCTCTTTTTGCAATCGTTTATATGCATTGAAAAAAAACGAAATGAAGAGTTATAAAGGAAAGAATACGGAGTTGTAAGAGAAGTAACATGAAGAACAGTAGTTATATATAGACTGTAATAAACATTGCTCAAGCAAATACATAGAAAATGAACTAATAAGTATTTCCTTTGTTTCTTTGTGTACAAAATTGGAATGCCCGATAGAAATCACATATTTTCATGTGTCATATTTTGTTAAATGAAAACAAAACTTGGAAAAGGCTGACATATGTCCATATTGGCATTCTAATAGCCATATATACTTTTGTTTGTCTGAGAATGTGTATCGGATATTTTGCTTTTCTTATAAACATATGAGTATTTTACTCTGTTTTGCCGATACGTTAATTGAAAGATACTGCATTAAAATATTTATAAAAATTTTAGTAATGAAATCAATCCTATAGCACTTTTTTATTTTCAAAAATTTAACATGCAGCTTTTGCAGCAGTACTAAAGCTTTGGTAAACTTCAACCAGTGGAATACGACAAAATAATTCAAATGTTGGTAACGCCTACGAGTCCTGTCATGGTCATATTTTCCTCAGTAATAGGGATCTACATGTTAAGTGCTACAATAATGAATGTAAAAACCAACTCAGCGTTTCTGGAAATGGATACAAATGATGTTCAACTGGAAGCAATCTTCAGCGGTGAAGATGATCATGCTATGGGAAGTCAGACAATCGTTGCTTTTTTGGAACCCAATGACGTAGTATGGATTCGTCATCATACGTTTCTTAAAAAGCACACAAGATTTATAGAAGACTGTATCAACCAATCAACAAATTTCAAGTACCATTTAAACTGATGGTAAATGTTTTTAAATAAAAGCAGTTTGGCAAGCGTGTTTCATAGAGTTAAACGTAAAAAAGATAACAATTTGTCGTTGGAATCTGGCCAATACATGACACAAGTCAATCCTTTATTTGTACTTATTTAGACATTTCACCGACTCTTTAGTAAAGCCTTGTATGTGGTACTTTGTCTTATAGCAACTGCAATAAGTAGACAATTTACGTAGATGGGTCCTGTTATTATGACTGTTGGATAAATAATTTTTGTTTTTGGAAATAACAATAGCCCTTAAGCATGCTTGTTTGAATGGTGCTTGACTCCACTTTTTACAACTTTTGAAAGCCAGTATATACTATTTTAAATGATATAACAATTATGTTTCAATTTTGGTATTTTTGGCACTTACATATTAATCAAGAAATATAAGTTTGCGTGTATTTTTACAAAAGTTTTTGTACACAGATATCCATAATCGCGACACATCAAGACTATTTTTCAAAATCGAACGACTAAATTAAATTTAAACAGGTGACTAGCATCGATTGCGTTAAACCTTAGGAATTATTTCCATATATTGACAACAGCTGTGGAAAATACTGGTATTATAGAAAGTAACATAAGTATAGACTACCAATCCTTCAGGAGGATACACTTAATTTGAATGATTAAAAGTGTGTGTTTGTATTATAACGTCTCAGTATGAAGAAATTTAGCCCTAGAAGACCAACCCATAAAACCATAGGAGTATGCATGGCCATTTACATACGTTTATTCCAATCGTAACATAAAATGTTAATTTAAATAGAAATAAAAGTTTGTCTATTTTTCTGTTTGTTTGTTTACCCTTTATGACGAAATACTAAGTGAGAACACTGAACTTTAGCTAGATAGCTACCAATCCTGGTCAAATAAAGTTGTAGTCCACCCTTTTAAATGTGAATTCAAATTCAGACTAGACAGTACCAGTTTTGAAACACACGTGATCTATTGTTGATGACTAACTTACTAATCCTTCTAGGTATGATATTACAATGCATGCACCTGTATGCTTTAATATGCATAAAATCTTTTCACGTGCGCGTGCATTTTACTTATCAAAGAAATTGTTCATAATATTCATCTGTAACTTAATTATTGAGAGCTTTTCCAGTGTGCGACCAAATGAGCTGCCCATGGCATCTCCAGTTTAAGGTAGATAGTCATCTGCTATTTATAGCCTGCTTGTCTACACTGAGGTTTTGTGTTCAAGAAAACCAATATCCATCTGTAACTTAATTATTGGGCGATTTTCCAGTGTGCGACCAAATGAGCTGCCCAGGGCGTCTCCAGTTTAAGGTAGATAGTCATCTACTATTATTTATAGCTTGCTTGTCTACACTGAAGTTTTGGTTTCAAGAAAATATCCATCTGTAACTTAATTATTGAGAGATTTTCCAATGTGCGACCAAATGAGCTACCCAGGGCATCTCCAGTTTAAGGTAGATAGTCATCTGCTATTTATAGCCTGCTTGTCTACACTGAGGTTTTGTGTTCAAGAAAATATCCATCTGTAACATAATTATTGGGCGATTTTCCAGTGTGCTACCAAATAAGCTGCCCAGGGCGTCTTCAGTTTAAGGTAGATAGTCATCTGCTATTTATAGCCTGCTTGTCTACACTGAAGTTTTGTGTTCAAGAAAATATCCATCTGTAACTTAATTATTGAGAGATTTTCCAATGTGCGACCAAATGAGCTACCCAGGGCATCTCCAGTTTAAGGTAGATAGTCATCTGCTATTTATAGCCTGCTTGTCTACACTGAGGTTTTGTGTTCAAGAAAATATCCATCTGTAACATAATTATTGGGCGATTTTCCAGTGTGCTACCAAATAAGCTGCCCAGGGCGTCTTCAGTTTAAGGTAGATAGTCATCTGCTATTTATAGCCTGCTTGTCTACACTGAAGTTTTGTGTTCAAGAAAATATCCATCTGTAACTTAATTATTGAGAGATTTTCCAATGTGCGACCAAATGAGCTACCCAGGGCATCTCCAGTTTAAGGTAGATAGTCATCTGCTATTTATAGCCTGCTTGTCTACACTGAGGTTTTGTGTTCATGAAAATATCCATCTGTAACTTAATTATTGGGCGATTTTCCAGTGTGCTACCAAATAAGCTGCCCAGGGCGTCTTCAGTTTAAGGTAGATAGTCATCTACTATTTATAGCCTGCTTGTCTACAATGAAGTTTTGGTTTCAAGAAAATATCCATCTGTAACTTAATTATTGAGAGATTTTCCAATGTGCGACAAAATGAGCTACCCAGGGCATCTCCAGTTTAAGGCAGATAGTCATCTGTTATTTATAGCCTGCTTGTCTACACTGAGGTTTTGTGTTCAAGAAAATATCCATCTGTATCTTAAATATTGGGCGATTTTCCAGTGTGCTACCAAATGAGCTGCCCAGGGCGTCTCCAGTTTAAGGTAGATAGTCATCTGCTATTTATAGCCTGCTTGTCTGCACTGAGGTTGTATGTTCAAGAAATTGACAGTTTTTAACCGAAATTGAGGGTTTCACCGCCTAATCTAGCTTCCCAAATAAAATACTGGACACTGTGATATGGCAAAGAAAATGCTGAAATGGCGTTAAACCACAAAAAACTTACTAACAAACAAACACGAACGTGATTTTGGGCGTTGCGTTTCATTTATTATACTAAATTTACCATATTTATACTTTTATGAGTGTATAGATAATAGATTGAATGTTAGACATTGATAAACATAATTGGTTGGTATAGAAACATGTCTTATTGACAACGATGCTTTATTTTAAGAAATACTGGTTTTGTCATTGATTTCATTTTGTACTGGTGATTTGTCAATGTCATTTACCAAATACCGAAATGGACACGTATGCTCGTCCTATCGTCCTATTGTAGTACATATGGACCAATTCAAATCATTTAAAAAGAATACACCCAAAATTACCTGCATTCTAGTACTGAAATTTTTGTTTTGCATTTTTTATTTGTTAGCTATATATGGTAAACACATTTAATTACTGTACCAAATACCAGATAACGAAATAAAGCTCATAAATAAACGCTAAATGGACATTTTGTTATATTTTGGAATATAGCCTTAGGTAATTGAAAACATTTAAACACCGAAATTTATATATTTAATATTAGGAACATATAAGACAAATCTGCAAAGCATGATAGAATGACATTTTTGACAGTCATTTTTCATTGCCATCCCAATTGCTTTTTTAGAGGGAAAAAAGTCTGTGATATTAACTAATTTAAGGCAAATTAGAACATTTTTAACAGTGCCATACAGTCACATAAATGATATATTCAAAAACAAAAAAGGTTTCATACATTTCAAGACAGATTATCTATTCAGACTCAACAATTGTACATGTAGTCAATCATAACATGCGTAAATTTTTTTTTTTATACAACCCATTGTTTTTGTTTAGGACTGCATTACCGTAAAATAGGATGTAGAATCTGTCGCCTATGTCTGTTTTAATCGATATGTCTAATTAAGAACTATTTTTCTCTCACTCAGTCACTTACAAAAATAGAACTATTGTCAACCAGTCCTAGTAGATATCTCTGCGATAAGGAAATAAAAAATCCCAGTTAATTCGACTGCTTTTATAAGACAGACGTCTGTTGTTCAGAATAGTTTAGAAATTCCTGATTTGACAAGTTGAAAAAAACAACGTTCAAAATATCCAGTACAGTTAATGGTAAAATGTTCAAAAATGTACAAATTGCCTGATTTCATGTCCAATTGTTAAAGTGAGTAAAACCTCATTCAATCAAACAATTCAAAAGAAAATAAGTATCTGGTGATCAGGAAATGTTTTGCTAGTGAGACAATTAGTGGCAAATCTCACCTCAAATGTATGTAGTAATTGTTTGCTATAACTCAAAAGAAATGAACTACAAATTGCATTTCCAAATAAACGCTGAAACGATCACCGTTGACGCTGTAAATCGTATATTACTTAGTAAAGAAATGAATCAAGTTTCAATCTTAAAGAATTTCCGAAATATGGATAACATATTGTATATTGCGACAGGTGTTATTTTTGTTCCATTCGTACAACTTAGTTTTTATTTTGACTCAAATAAATAGACATTACTGATTTTTATCACTTTTTTTAAATAAACACTTTAGTAATTAAATGGACTAAGTTCTTTTAGCATGAAAAGAATAAACTACAACTTTATCATTTCGTATTTATTACAATTGAGTGAATGCCTTACCTTAGAAGAAGTAAGTCCTAATCTTTATTTAAGATCACAGAATACCATTAATATCTGCTTAATAATCTCTGCTATTTAAATTGTCAATATCTCAGCTTGTCAACTGATAAAACGTGTTTTAATGTTCAATTTTTGTAATAACTTTTTTTTTCGATATATATCAGATATGCATGTATTAGAGATGCTATGTTATTGGATGTTTTTAAGTGTATGCGTTTTAAAATTGAAGTGAGGGAAATGTACCCTATTCATTTTCTATTGATAAGTAAGCAGAACCTAATTAAAAGTGTGTTATCTAGAAAATGTATTATGAGTTCGTTATGTCAGTCGATGGGCTCGACAGTAATGGCCTGATTGCCTCTACATGACATTGTAGATTTTCAATTATTTAAATTACGTAATAAGTTTGTTACTATATAAAAGTAAACTTTTAGCATAGGATCTGGTCGTAACTAAAGCAAATGACTAAATCCGCGAAAAATACTTAAAAACCAACAGCTCAAAATTGTGTTCGAAAATCGCGACCTGGTATAGAACACAGATGTATGATAGAGGTAATAGTATTACAACTATTTAAATCATTGCACATTTAATAGCCCATTTGATGAATCAAAGATATTGTGAGTCAGTAGCTACTTAACATGGCCACATTCATAAATATATGCCATGTTTTCTAGTATGCATGCCGATTACCGGATTCTAGCAAAAATTGTATCACATTGAACAATGCAAATGCAGGTTGATTTAATAACACGGAAACATGATGCACTAGGAAAGAAAACAAAATGAATAACAAATTTTAGAAAAACCCCAAGAATTTTTTTTGCAACTCAGTTATTATGGTTATTCATATATTGTCACTGAAATATAACTGTCATTCTAGTATGTCCATGATGACAACTGCTTTAAACAACTTGGCGACCTATAAAATTTTTTAAATAATATTTGCACAGTAGGTGCTGCTGTATCTAGTGAAATTTTGTTATGAACTTTGAGATCCCAGCCACTTTGATAGGAAGAAAAAATATATTTGAGCATAATTGGGTTAAAATTATTCAAAGGAACTAAAAAGTTTAAATTTCAGTTTTCAAGGCTATCTTGTTTTCCTTGTCTACGGCTGTGTTTCCATGCGTTCAGGTACCACAAAAATTGTAGAATAAAACTATCTTATAAGGTGTGAAATGTATACTCCATAAGCAGGCGCTTCTGACATATGAATACAAAGAAAATATGTTAATAACTTTCAACTATATAAGATTTTCCAATCATAAAGATGATATCAGAAGTTTGATAAGAACTTATTTGTATAGATTTTACAATGTATGTATAAAAGACTATTGCTAGTTCAAGCTGCTGATAACAAATTCACAATAAGGGATGGCAGAATAAAATATATTGACATGTATATATTAATTGACAAATATATAAGAAGCCGTCATAAAAACAGCCAATAAAAACATTTATAACAACAAGCACTGTCGTCATAAAAACATTAAATAAAACACATTCATAACAACAAGCAGCAGCTGATATTTAAGAATTATTATTAGTGTATCAGTATTGTTCCTGGAAATAGATTGGTAAATTTTTATAAAACCCATTTATCATGGTGTTTGCTAACCGTTAGTTTTACCTTAATTTGCTTGACTAAATAGTGTACAACGAAAATCAGTAATGCAGAAAAGTAAATCTTACAAACAAGATCCAAATATATTCCACTTACAAACGAAAAGAAAACGAAAGGTATGCAGTACACCTACATCGACGTCACACAATGTATGAGGTTTTCACAAATGATAAAACACCCCAAAACATTACTTTAATCCAACAAAGACGCTGTTATCTGTCAACTCTAGGGTTCTACCAATCGGATCGTCTCGGTTATTTCCGCCTATGGTCGGAAAGTAATCATGGAGGTAAGTGTATAGATATGGACCAAAAATCGGTCCAAATGTGATACGGTTATCCTGTTTACACATCAAAACAATTTTTGTAAGAGGAAATAGATTATCCTTTAATTATTCAACTATACAGATCTTATCAAGGCAGTATTAGTATTTGTTTACAATCTGACGTCATCAGTAACAATGACCGTCAATGACAAGCCAATCAAAGCCATCCTTTAAAAATGGCACACCTCCCCATAACGGCTTTAGTCATATATGAGTATCCTTTTATATATTTAGAAAGTTGTAGCAGACAATATTGTTAAATGTATACTAATGATTTTCATTTAATACAATATATGAAATAACATATTTTTTTTTTGCTTTTATATAAATTTCATGGCACATCTTAAAGGACATATCTTTACAATCTTCAATTGCATATTCAATTGAATCATACGATGTCGCTAGAGTTATATTTCACTTTCTCGTGTATTTGTTTTATGACAGAAAGATGTTCTACCTAATGTTTAATTCTCTACTGAACTACAAGTTAAATAGTAATCGAATATTAAAATAATATTCTAATATAACGCCTAAAACACTTTGAGTACCCACCAGGTGTAAAGCCAATATATATTCCTAATCAACTTCATAAACGATCAACACTCTGTATGGCAATGTCATAGATTTTGCACACATTTTAACGAATTCCTAATTGGCCGAAAAAATTCTGCAACTCAAAGGTTACGTTGTTACAAAAAGTTAATATATATGTCCTATTAGAATCGCAATAATTCATTGGGGTCAAGAATATATACTGATTTTACCACGGGTTTGCCCTTTATGCCCATATTGTACTCCTCGTTAACTCTCGGGGTAAAATATTGGACATTAAGTGGCAATTGCGGGTAACATTAGTATATATTTGTTCCTCAATAAATTATTTCTTAATAAGATAATTGTGTTGTTTGAAATACGTATTTTGTTAAATAATAATACTACAAATATTATTAATATTAATAAACTCCCACAAAACAACAGACGAAAAGACAGCGCTCCTGTCTTGGTAAATTACTCAAACTTGGTATTTTTAATTACATAAATGTCCAACTACAATATGTCTACATGTCCAATAAAGTATTGTATAATCATACCTTAATATTATAACTCTGTGTAAATAATTCTTAAATTAAGTTATTTATCATTTAAGTTTTGACAAAAAAATTAGAAAATATTTTCTGAAGGACTGATTAAAGTCAAAATAGTACTTTTTTCAGAAGAAACAGAACGATAACCTTTAAAAATCCTTTACAATCGCAAAGGGTCCAAATATAATAAACTATTAACATTTCATATTAAAATATATAACGTGAGGGTAAAGAAACGCAGTTACTTCTGTATTCTATAATTATTAAACTTTTAAACCAGGTAATCTTCATTGTGTTGATTTGAGAGGTATGACAATATGGAAGACTTTGCACTGTACAAATTATTTGCATTTAAATCAATTTAATTGCCATACATAGCCAACGTCTTATTTGCATTACATGTGCAATAGACAGACACTAATCGCAAATAAAATGTATTTAACCTTTCTCAAGGATATCGCTTATGTATCGCTTACATTACAGTAAGAACTCAATAAACCAGTGCAGCAAAACGGAATGAAATATCATATACGTCTACAAATGAAGCTCAACACTGTAAGAATTAGATTTTTAATACTGTCAAATTTATGCTTACCTTCAGCGGGATTCGCACTCACACCGTTGTGACACTGTGGCACCAATTCGCCTGCACTATGTTCAGCGGTCTAGACCATTCGGCCAAATCCGCTATATAAGATATATAGCTTCATTAACCGGGGTGAATCATAGACATAGACATAGTACATGTGAACTAGCGTGTGACGATGGAATGTTCAGCGGTCTAGACCCCGGATCGGAAAGAGCTAATTTTCATACAGCTACAATGCAATTTTTTATACTAAATAACATCATTGGTAAGTGCATATTGATAACAAGCATTAACATATATAAATTCAATTACACAATATTTCACTCATTTTGTATACTTTGTTAACATTCTGTTAAAGAAAAGAAAGACATGCCAAAAAACGTCTCTTATGTTGTAAGGATACATTTCTGTTAAGAGTAAGTACCAATCACAATAATGACTTACTTTAAACGCCTCCATATACCTACTAAACATTGAATTCGTTGCTATTGTCATTCCTGATATAATGTCTGATCTACAGACCTTAGTTCTCGTACAAGACCACTGATGATGTCCCAGATGTGCTGAACTCTTGCTGGTCATGGTAATCTTTCTACCAAGTCTACACGCAAATAACTGGAAGATGATGCGTTCTAGAGTTGTCGTCCATAAAGATGGATCTAGTCCGTATTGAATGATTATAAAAATTCTTCCTAGAATGTCATGCTCGTAACTTCAAATTACTGCGAACAGCTCTAAGGTCAAGCGTACAGTAATATGACACCAATTTAAATAATATATTTTTCACAATTGAAAATTACACAGCTGTAATCTTTAATAAGTAATTAATGAAAAATTCGAGTCTTTTATTTTATTCTATTTTATTTTATATTTGGTGTTGCAATCAATGCTTTTTCCGTTGCAGCTTTTAGACGTTTCAAAAATTTTTTAAATACCTGAACATATTTACTCTGAAAGTCTAATACAACTACCATTATAATTTAATTAAAAACTTGCTGAAATAACAAGCGTTCAAAACTCGAAAACATCTATGTATCAATGAGCTTAGTATGAAGTGTTTGTAAAAATAGGAGCGTCGCACTCTTTAAACACGTTAACAACTGCGTTAAGCGGTTAGGCTTTCATTATTGTGACATGACAACTCCTTACTGAGAGGACCACCCATATCCTCCCAGTATTGTCTAAGATAAAATATCTGACAGTGAAATTGAACAAAACAGGATTTTAAAACTAGGGTATAACAATTAAAGAGTGATTATTTTCTTCTTGTTAACACAATTTCTTTATTAAAATATTTTTAATTATGCTCCTGCATGCCCGAACTTTGTTATGTAAACTATTATTATAGAAAACGTACAATGTATACAAGTAAGTTAAATTATTACTTTTTACAAAAATTGTCAAGTCATAATATATCGTCAATAGTATAAAAAAACTATATCTTGTGTTGTGGTGCAAGTAGTGGCAAAAAAATTAGCTTCATTGATAACGTCTTTGTTCCTTGGTATGTCAATAGTATCATTGCTGATTCATCTGATTTTCTGGCCATATTTACTGAAAGTAACACTTACAACACACATTAAATTATGTTTTATGAAAGATAAATTATTAGGTAACGAATGCTAAGGGATATTTGAGTTTATCGTATATCGATTCCAAAAAAAAGTTGATTGTTTTTATTTCAATTCCAGATACGTTTTTTGAGAAGAAAATCATTTTGGTGTTGAATGATTTTACGAACAGCAAATTCATTACCAAATCATCTAACTAAAATTATTTCCAATTTTGTATAGCAGCGGGTCCTCAATTAGATTTCAAGTGATTAATACATCCAGTATCCATGTAACAATTCGGCGCAGCCAAATTAGAACTTTGTTCCTTTCTTTCACCTAAATTTCAACGTCTCGTTGTCAAATATGTTTCGGAAAATGTTTGCATTCTTCGAGGATAAAGTTTGTAATAAAGTCTTTTTTAGATTGAAATGCTAACCATTCTGGCTTGAATCCTATATTGCCGCGATTTCTTCATTCTTATTCTGAACATAAATGTAGTTGTGGAATGCTGTCAGTATAAAGACTGTATTGTACCATATGTATAATATAAGTAGTTATGGGTAGACACCATGTAATTGTTAAAATCGATGTATATCCTTATATTTTTCTCTTTAATATTATATATTTTCTATAATCCTTGTCGATATTTTCCGTAAACAAAAAGAATTGAAAATGGACCGTCCGAGTCGCGACGTCGCAATGCGGTATTTTTCGAATGAATGCGTGATTCACTCGTGGTCGAAACGATGAGCCAATCATTTCGCCGCTTTAAAATACCAGCCAATGAAAAGCTGGGATTCTCTTGTTTCTCAAAATATTAATTTCTTTTAAGTGTGACTTTGGAAAGCACCTTTATCGATCGATTTTTTGGAAATTACGCATTTTATATCAAGTAAACAGTAAGTTTTAACGAACTGCCATCCCTAAAAATTCATATATTGTCCTTTGTTCCTGTTTAATTACAAAACCGTAGGTGACCTGGCTCATCGTTTCTTTAACGAATTAAATACGATGACCTTTACGATAATTTACGTTCAAATATTTTCATGTCGGACGTCGTGATGTTGACAGTAAGCAACGACGTTCGTTTGATTTGTATGACTTCAAAGGACCATATCGCCTATCTTTGGACAATTCAACAGTATTGGCGACCTCTTTAAATAAAGATTACATGATCATGACCTCATTTTTGATTTTCACCACGATGTAGCCATATATTATTTAGTAAACAAGGTAAATAAAAATAAACCAGGAAGTTGGAATGCTGTCTAACTTTTTTGTTTACATCTACATGTAATTAAACTTTACTTAATAAACAGATTATAATGGAACTATCAATTTCATATAAGAATTTGAAAAAAATGGGTGAAAGGGAAGATTATTTCTTCCAAAAGCTAGGAATGGCAAGAAGGGCAACTAAAAAAATATATAATTAATTTAATTTAATTTTAGTTTTCTTTCTTTCGGCTTTTTTCTTACAATAACTTATTGTTGTGTCTGTTAGGTTAGAGAGTATGGGTGTTTTTTGCAGTAGTTTTATTTTCTTATTAAAGTTTATTATTATATTTTTTATATAATTTTCTTCTTCTTCATTACTTTTGTTTATTTTAAAAGTCTCACTACCTTTCGTCTCTGTCAGACAATAAATTTATTTGAGATAGCTAAATGATTAGTATATTTTACTGTGTCTGGTCTAATATCAGCGTGCAGAATTTTTTGGTCTTATATGACTGCTTTAAAAAAATCTAAATGAAACTTTTTTAATCAAATACATTGTACTGATATCAAGCGTACGGCATAAAACCTGTTTATACTGCATTATTTATTTAATATAATACACAAATTCTACTGTTGCCTTGTTTACATGTAAGTGTTTTACCTGTTTCTAATAATAGAACAGCTATCGAATTTGATAAGGGACTTTAAGCTGTACGTGCTACTAATTGATTTCATATTTGTTGGGATTTCGCAAGAAGAGAGCAAATTTCAGGAATTTTTTAGTAAGTTATTTAACAATTTATATCTTGTTTTACGAGATTTTCATTTATCACTTAGCTCAACAACATTTTGAGATAGCTAAATGATTAGTATATTTTATTGTATCTGGTCTAATATCAGCGTGCAGAATTTTTTGGCCTTATATGACTGCTTTAAAAAAATCTAAATGAAACTTTTATATTTCAAATACATTTACTGATATCAAGCGTACGGCATAAAACCTGTTTTTACTGCATTATTTATTTAATATAATACATAAATTCTACTGTTGCTGTGTTTACATGTACGTGTTTTACCTGTTTCTAATAATAGAACAGCTATCGAATTTGTTCGGGACTTTGAGCTACTAATTGATTTCATATTTGTTGGGATTTCGCAAGAAGAGAGCAAATTTCAAGAATTTTTTAGTAAGTTATTTAACAATTTATATCTTGTTTCACGAGATTTTCATTTATCACTTATCTCAATTGTTTTAATACATTAATGGAATATATTGTAGCCTGATATGAAAATACTTTATTCCTGTGCTGTGTTGTATTTTAAGACTGACACTTGTTATAACATAATTTTTCAAAAGCGATTTCATCATCGCACCAGTAATTACAAAAAGCTATTGATTTATTAACGACTTTTACAAACAGGCCGTGATTTAAACGATTTGTGATACATGATAAAGGTGTTTACTCGGCCGCAATATAATTTATCGATGTGTATCAAATGTGACTGGAGGTCTCTCACGTGCCTATTGATATCCGCCTTGCAACGCGCGTGACATCTGTGCTGGTCTAGTACTTGGAACCCTCCCAGTGTGGTCCAATAAAAATGCTGAAGAAGATGCTTATACTAAAACTGACCCATGTAGCATGCAAATGACACGCAAAGACACGAACGACAATTTATATATCATTCGTGGTGGTACCATGTGGAAAACAAATTGCAAATAATTTGCCCTTTTATAGCTTGATCAAAGAAATGGTATGAACTATATTGAGGTATTTATGGCAATGACTATTTCTGTTATTTCTTTTAATTAACCCACAGACGTTTGTAAGATTCAGTTTCCTATCTCATGGTCTCTCCGGACAGTATGTAGTAGAATTTGTAGGTGTTAGTGGTTTAACACGTGTGTATTGTTTCGATGTTAACAAGGGAGAGGCTTAGGAATTCCATTATAGTATTCAACCAAGGCACATAATGTTTTAAATGAATGTTTCAAGCCAGTACGGCAGTAATTAATATCCTAAAGTATGTCCTTTATTTTATCTTAATTTAATCTGCGATTTTGTTTGTGATTTATTGAAATAGTGAGGTTTGTTTATTCTTTATCGACTTGTTTATTCATTTAAATGTACAAGAATATAAAAAATGGGACGTATCACATAACATCATTATTAAAATAACCGACACCACGGATACCAAAATATGTGTTCATGAGTGTGTGTGGATATTTGAAACAAGTTGTATATATTTAATGAAATACACTTAGCATACAACAAATATTTAAATCTTACACATGGAATATATCTGACTTTAAACAAATCATGTATACATGTACTTTGAAATTATGGCATCGTTTTCAGAATTCTAAAGTAATCTATTTACACAAGTAAGCAGTTTCGAAGCTCATTACAGTTATTTTGTTACTATTCGACATTGTTAAAAAATATGTCTTATATTCGCATATCACCCGAAATTTAAAAAATAATATGTGTAACGGATATTAAAAGTAAAAAGTGTGGGAGTCTTCGAGTTCTTGTTTACAAATACAAGAGTCCTAAACAATATAAAAGCTCAAGAGATAGATAACAATTTGTTAATTACAAAGAATTTAACTAGGAATAATGGTATGTATTTTCGGTTTGGAACAAGTTTGTCACTTGAGCGCACATTTTATGATTATTCTCAAATTTAGATATTGATTCATTAAAGTTGTTAAACAAAAGGGAATAATACAATTATCAAAGGATATATTGTTGTGGTTTGTATCATTGGGGTTTTAAATTCTTAAAGTACTAACTTAAGGTGTATTATTATGTTGAATATAATAAAACATTGATAATTTACGTCTCTCTCATCTCTCTCGTGATATTTCAAATCCTAATTTAAATTAAATTTTTCTGTTTTTTGTAAAGATATGGAGCCATGTAACTATGCGAGCAACTTCTAATTAGTTTTATAATCTATTTATATTTCTAAACCCACAAAATGCACATGCGTATTCATAAATTGTCTATGTGTCTATTACAGTCGACATCTACATTAAATGTAACCACTAAGGGTTTATAGGAAGTGATTACAGAAATAGTTGTTCTATTGAACATATAATTTCATGATGGGAAATAAATTATTTATTAGACCATTCATCTAGCACTCTCAAGTCATGGCCAATAACATTTTTTGACCTGTAATCCATTATGCCAAGAGAAAATAAAAGAACAAGTTTTCTGCAATATCATTAACATATATAAGAACAATTAAAGGGAGAAGTCACTTATCATTTACTTAGTTATAGAAGGTTTAGATGTTTGATAATTTTATCAGTTTAGTAGTTTTTAGTGCTCAACATTTAGACTATTTATGTCTAAATACAAGTAACTGAGTGGTCTATTATATGAAGAATTAAATGTCATTATAAGGTATTTCATTAAGGCATTTTGAACAGCACAATTAAATAAAAAACAACATTGTCACACTAGACAGTGAAGCTAATGTGATAAAACATCCTCCACTTTGCAAGGTACACTGTTCTTATATGTCCTCATGTGCGTACAGTTTATGTCAGGGAAACGTGCGTCAGCGTTTTGGTCTACTTTGCCTGGGTTTTGTGCTACCTTAGTATGATATTGGCTTAGTTTCTTCAGCAAACGTACTATCTGACCTTTAGTTCTTTAAAAGACAATATATACGTTTAACTAATAAAGACAGTGTGCAATACGAATTTTTTTCCTAGAAGAAAGTGCATACAGTATCTAGGAAGCGGTGGGCAATATCAGCCTGCTCGTACAACAAAGAACAACATGCATATGCAATTGTACTTTCAATACATTTTTGCACTTTGATTAACACTGAATGTTTTACAAAATGCGACGCAACCTTGTCTATTATGAACGTATCTGTACTATTTTTAACGGCAATGCAGGTATGGTTGTAAACGTTAACTTTGGTGTGTCAAAAGATTCCTGTTCTATTTGTGCCTATTGGAACGGATTTTGTTGTTAAGATCTACATGATTCACTGCGATCTTGCGTTGCAAACAATAGCAAAGTTCATTTTTTCTTATCCATGGTTGTAAATGATTAACAATTTGAATAGCTTTGAAACTTTTATATTAAGTTTGTTGTCTAATCATGGCAAGAATTTTAGTCAGTAGCTTATCTACAAATATACTTGGTGCATTTGACCACGAACATAATGATATGAAATTACATATTATATATTTATGTCCGCTGAATTAAAGGAGGTACGAATTTAAGAAATAATTCATTGGGGCGAGAATATATACATAATTTACCACCCGTTGGCCCTTTATGTCCAATATTTTACCCGAGCGTTAGCAAGTGTAAACTGTGGGCATAAACCGCAAACTCGTGGAAAAATCAGCATTTATTCTTGATATATAATATAAAGAGTCTAAAGAAACTATCAACCAGTAAACTTATTAAGTATCGGATCGACAAACATGACGATACAGCATAAACTATATAAACTTTTTTAACAACGTATCCTTTAAGTTGCATGACTTGTCGGCCATTAGGACACAGATTTGATTGTGACGTCGTTATAATATTTGAAATATCTTACTTTGACGTCACCATAAAGAGTGTTGATCGTTTTTGAGGGTTTATGAATATATACTCGTTTTACACCTGGTGTCGATTCAAAACGTTTTAGGCACGTCATATTAGACTTCATACATACATGTATCGATACACCCGTATAATGACCACTTTGATGTTTTTCTTTATTTCCCTATACACAGTTTTTGTTGATTTAATAAAATGTTACTTATTCACTTCCATCTATACACTTTTAACTTGTTTGTTATTTGTATACTTTTATGAATTAATTTCATTTTTAATGGTTAAATTGTCTTCACTATCTCTATTTGGTTCTAAAAAAGTGACAATTTGTTTTCTTCATACACTCAAATAAACTTTTTTTGTTAGGGCCTACTTTGGTGGATTGTTTTGGGAAACAACAAACCAAAAATTTTTTATGGATTGTGAAATGCATTAGCAAACATAATAGAATCATATGTGGATGTTGTAAGCAGTTGGTAAACATTGAAGTTAAATTATTAAAATTAAACAGGCTATTCAATCATTCTGTTACATCTATGAAACAATAATAAACCAATAGTCAATCTCAAGCAGAAAACATGGCCAAACGTTTAATTTTAAAACCTTATGCACTTTTTCGGTAAAATAAAATGGGTCTTTTGCAATAAATAATTATTTAGGTAAAATAACAACAACTTGTTATATGATAAAATATGGATAATTTAATTCCCAGATTTAAAAAAATTGTTTACCTGCATGTTGCAATTTTCATTCTTATTTAGCTACTTCATCGTTTGTCAGCAAGTATTTGTCTGTACTACATCAGATTTTTTCAGTTCACAAGATTTCGAGCAAAAACCGTCCTACGAGCTTATTTCATTTTTGCAAAATGAAATAAAAAGATCGCCAAAAAAGGTTTACCATTTTTTTTGCCAAAGTGTAAATGTCCTTAAAATGAACTACCATAACTTTCTTAAATTAAACATATTCCTACCGAAGGTCGGGGGTTCTCTCCGGGTACTCCAGCTTCCTCCCCAATAAAAACTGGACGCCATGATATAGCTTAAAATTGCTGAAAGTGGCGTAAAACATTCAAACAAACAAACAAACAATTAATTAAACACAACTAAGTAAACTTGTGTTAAGTTAAGCATAACTCAACTATATTTGCTTAACTCTCAACTCCACTCTCTCAACTCAACTCCTCTCCTAACTCCACTCTCACTCCACTCTCAACTCCACTGTTATCTTAAGATATAAAATAATTTTTGAAAGCCTTGATCTATTGTATATTTTACTACGGGCACAGCATTGTACCAGTCACGTTTAACACTCAGTGATTGCAAGGTGTTAAATTTGCAAAAACAATGTTCGACCATAGTTAAATATACAAAAATGATGGCTATCATAAATCATTTTGATTCCAATATTGAAATTTGGTTCTTTAATTAATTTTACCACGGAATTCCATATTAGAACTAAACTTAACAAATAAATTCTACGCCTTTTATACTCATCGAGTATGTAAACATTTATACTTAATGAGTACTTAAAAAGTTTTTTGTATAGATTTTGAAAGCTTTTGTGTTTGAATGGAATAAATAGGAGCAGCCATTTTTTGTCATCTGAAATATAAATGAACAATAACTGAAGAGAGCTAAGTTATATTGGATAGAAAAAATGTACATGTATATTCCAAATGTTGCAAAAACAAATGCTTTGGTTCTATTTTATCACTTACAATTTGGTCATATAATCTTACATTAATCCGATCTTTCATTTGTATATGTTTTTTATTATAATTGTTTTATAATTTATGTTGATTTTAGTTTTTTTTGGTTAGGAGTGGCCTTTTTAAGTATGGTAATTTAAGATATCCAATTAATTTTTATTTTCAGTTTATGTAGTATGCAGTTTTCTTAAATCTCCCCACTTTCATCGATTATGGCATTGAGATTAAGTTAATGTTTATCCTATTAAGCAAAAAAAGAAGGCTTGTTTTTTTACATGATATGTTTATTTCCCAAAATCATTTCAGTTCTAATGTTTATGTAGTTTTTTTGGATCGTTTATTTTTCCTAATAAATTTCTAGCCAACAATTCTAATATCTTGGTAGAATTTTGGAATTTCTTGTAAATTATCAAGATATTTTATGTTTGAAGTTCCTAGATTCGTTTTAAGCATTAAATAGTTTTTTCCATATTTGTTAAGAAGAATTCTGTTATTAATGCCTAGTTTTCAGGCGTTGCTTCTAATATTCTTATTGCTTTGTCTTTTAGATCTGTACATGTTTTTAAGTGGTATTGATCTTGTTATATATGTAAATGTAGGAATTATACATGTATAAAGAATGCGAATTGTATTGAGCAAAGTGAGATTATTTTTTCCTAAGATTTCATTAGATTTTATGTTTTTTTCTAAATTTATTTACTTGTTCTTTTTGTCACATTCTTTTCTATATGTATCAAAATATAGACCTAAAGATTTGACTAGTTTGATGGTAAAGTTTATGTTGTCTACTTTGCCTTTACAGTGCTTAGGTTTTCCTTTCCAAATACCTCATGTTTTGTTTTTGTTTTAAACCAGAGAAGGATCCAAAATTGTCAATTATAAAATTTAAGACAATTAATATTTCTTCTGTTGACTTTAAGACGAGGGTGGTGTCATCTGCTAATTGGGAATTGGTAAATTAGGTGTTATTCCATTCAATTTACTTTCAATTCCTTCAATATTATTATCATTTTTTAGTTTATTGACCATTATTTCAACTGCTAATAGACAAATTATCGAAGAGCAAGGGAAGCGTTGACGGAATTCTTTTTGTAGTTTCAATGGGGCAGAAATCCGCCCACTGTTTATTAGAAAAAACTATTAATTTGACTGTATAGGGTTTTGATCCAGTTTATAATAAGTTATTAAATCGAAAGTTTTGTAAAGGTTGATACATACAATTCCAATTTAGAGTATCAAAAGCTTTTGTAGAATCAATGAATAAATTGCGCCTTGTATGTTTTGTTTGTCAGCATAGTCTATTATGTTTCGTATTTGTCATAGTTTAACCTTTCCCTTTCATGATTTTTAAACAGTTTTTTTTTCTAATATATGTATGTTACTTAAAACAATTAAAATCACCATTTTATTTTGTTGGATCTATATACATGTTACATACCATGCTAAAGATAAAGTAATGAGCTTTAATAAAAAAAAAATTGTTACCATGGCAACGGGTCGCGTGGTTAAGGGTCAAAGACGATAAAAAAATTTTAATTAATTTTGAACATTTTTATTCGAATGGAGTTATTTTGAAGACCAGACCAGTTCTACTAGGGGCAAATAGATGTTTTTCTTTACTGCAGTAATATCCTCAAGTGTCAATGTTTATAAAGCACACATTTACCCCAATCTTATTGACATGTATTTTTAGGAGGTTACCAGGTAACACGTGACCTATTTTTGATAATTTTTTATTCTGACATAATGGATACATGTTGCTCCTTGTCTTTCAATGTTTTTGTATTATTAATCATAACTTGATGTGAGACAGAGGTTAAGCGCAGTAAATTTAAACCCAGATATTTAAGCTTCAAAAATATTCATATTTGGTTGCCATGGTTACCCTTGATGTAAACTCCAGAAACCGATATTTATGCATGTTTTGAAATACCCTGTGTGTATATCTATTTACTCTATATATGAACTTTGTGCTACTGTTTGAATCTATTCAGAAGAAATGTATTCAAATGTTTTTGATATTGTATGCAGTTAGGAGAATATATATTTTAGTAGTTGTTTGTCCATTTGTCTATTTTATCATGTGTGTGTTCACAAGTACATTCAATTTTGTGGAAGAAGACCACGATCTCGTATTCTATACTCCAGCATTAGTGATCTGATTTCAATAAACTTTATAAACACATCGCTAGTGTTTGAAATCTTACATAATTTTCAGATTTACCATTTTTAGGGTTCAATAATTAGATCATGGACTATGCCGTTGTGGTAAAAACTTGGGAGAAGGGGAGGGGGTTATCCCACAATGTTACATATGTAATACATGTGCTATATTAGTCAACTAATTGCAGCACAACTTTTCGATAGGTTCTGCGAACACCGTCATTGAACAAGATCTATAACATTTCAAGACTTTATAGACTTGGCACTATTAGAAATATGTAACCCTACTGTATACATGTACTCACACTTTATAGTTACATATACAAGCCCAAAAAATGCTTAAAAGGAACTTGATGAAGGAATAAATAAAAATAACGTTATGAAATTAAAAACAATACTGTATTTCTATATAATAAATTTTTGAACTTTAGAATATAATAGCAAATGAGTATTTCATGCTGTCATTCATTCTTCTGAATGTTTTTGTATATTTATATATAAAGAAACAAATGTGTCTGGTAATGTCATCTTCATTTTGTGATAAATTGGTATTAATCCTCAACTTGTCACCACCTGTAATGAAAAAAGAATGTTGCATAAAACAGCAAAAACACTCAAGATAGAACACAGTTCTTAAAAAGGTTAGTTTTTTTTATAAATTCTGTATGTGAAATAGGAATATTTTGTAATTAAAAAACTATTTCTTGATTAAGCTGTACTGAATAGTTGGTTTGTTGATTGATTTCGGTTTAATTCTACTCTTAGCAATTTTTCAGCTCTACATGTATCATGGCGTCCAGTTTTTAATGGGGAAGGAACACAGAGTAAATGGTGAAAACACCCGATCTTCGTTAGGAAAACTATTATGATTAGAGCCAAGGAAAGCCCACCTGCAGTGAGAATCGAACCAGCAACGGAAATGTTGACAGGCACTTGATCAAAAGTAGATGACTAATAACCTCATCAAAACTGCCACTGAGACCAAGCCTTACTAAACTTTGATTTTAGTATTTTAGTTTTAAAAGATTGGCAACTAAGCAATGCATTCGTGGTGTCGTGCTGATGTACCGAAACTATGAAATTCAAAGTGGAAATACTATACTGGCAATTTATTATTTTCAGTATATTAATCAAATATACAATAAAATGAATCATTTTGTCCCAATTTGCTAATATATATGTAAATCAGTATTATACCTTTATAACTTCCAAAGATTTCACTTGAAGAAATGAAAGGACTGGCATTAAATTTCTGGCACTGCAATTCTGATCAAGTGTGCTTGTTGTTGCACAATTTTTTCCACTAATGACGGCTTTTGGTCTGATAATTTAGTGGAATGCAAATTTGTGGGACAAGTTCTACTGTACGAAGCATCTTGAAGAATCAATTGGTATCATTAACTGCTGCATGACCATTCCAAACAAAAGAAATTAATCATGATAATTCAGCTGACTGTACACGTATTATACATGGTAAACAAATTGTTTCTGGATTAAATCTACATTTTAACTATCATGTTGTGAATATGATGAATATTTAAAACATGACAATAATAGATTACTGAAACATTTTAGGTAATATACAATTGTATTACATTTTGATATTTGCTTTGATTAGCGTGATTTTAGTTCTAAACAATATTTTATTATATTAGATGGGTCTATTTGTTGAAATATCAAATTCTGTTTAGATTCATGATCCAGCTATTTTATATTTCATGTCATGATGATCATTTTAGTATGATCTTATTTTAATGTACATATTTAAAAAATTTTCAAAATGATACATAAAACAATTAAAGCACTTTTACTTTACGAATATGAAGTAACTCAGCCTTCTTCCAATAATCACTAATATTTCTCTAGTGCTCTATAAAAACTTATATTTCATAATAGCTATTTTTGCCTCTATACCAATACACGTGACACTCCATTTCCTTTCATATTAGTTAACAACACACACATTCTGCTCAATAAAAGCCATATTGCACTCTCGTGATTTGGCTCTCATATTTTCATTTGGAAGATATGTTAGCCAATCAAATCCCTAGAGTGCAATATGGTTTTTTTATTGAAATGAATTGCAGGATGGGTGTTTTGCTTATCATGTTAACCAGAAATAACTATTAAATTAACAAATATTGTTGGATTCTTCTTGTTATATTAAATTATTGATCTGATGAAGAGTTATTTCAAATTTCAATGAAAATAAAGTATTGTAAAATAGTTCCAACATGTATCTATTCCAATTGCATAACTCAATATTATGTAATAAAACATTTACTGCACTTGAATTTGATCAATATGAGGTTTTATGGAGCAAGGTACAGCAATATTGAACTCGGCTTCGTCTCTTTCAATATTATTCTACCCTGCTCAATAAAACCTCATACTGATCTCACTCAAGTGCAGTAATCGTAAAATATTGATCAGTTCAGTGCAAATGCAATACATGTATTAATATAAAATAAATAATTAAAACTGACTGAACATCTACTTAATAACAATATGACAGAATGTAATTTTGCATGTTTATTTATTTCTAACATATATTTCAATTTCAAAGAATAAAACCTGCAAAAAGACCTGCCAATCACAAAATTATGATTTGCCTTTTATATTTTAACAATAGAAGTTAATAAACTATTTTTATCAAAACTGCCCAAGAAATTCCATATTAATACTTCATTTCATCAGTTTTAGAATTCACTGTTGTGAATGCCTGTTAAGATCCTGCCCTTCTCTTTTAAAAGACAAAATAAAGTACATGTACCATTAACTATTATGTGAAAAATGTATACATTACAGCTTTTCTAGAAAACTAAGAAAAAAAACAGATGGGTATTGTGCAATACTGACCAAATGATGTTACCTGGTTAGGATTTCATGAACCATCATTGATAACCAAATTAAGTCATCTGGCCAATATATTTTTTATTTGAAGACAGACTTTGAAACTTTGCTCTCCATTGCTCCTTCTAAAATCAGCAATTATTTTTTTTGTTTATTAAAAGTAATTTGTTTATTACATTGTCCTTGTCTGAAAATATCCTTTTGATATTTTCTGGCTTATGTCTAAGAAGAAATAAAAATTCTTGAAACAAACTATGTCAAGAGAAATATGGTACATGTATATTGTAAAATGAGTTTTCTCTAATGTTTGGATGACTGCATCTACTGTCCCAAGAAAGATTGAATAAATAAATAACATAATTTTCTAGAAAACTTTATGCATGCGAATAATGTTGAATTTGTGTTTTTTACTTGTTTTGGTTCCACAAATGTAGCATACATTGCATGTCGTAAAAGGTCACACCACACGAATTTGACCCCATATCATTTGGGTCGAAATATGGCCAGACAACTAAAAAAAGTATTGTCGCGAACGAAGTGAGCGAAGGAGTCTAACGCAAAAGTAAACAATTCCTACCCTCCTACCTTTGTTGGTGAGTTTGCTTTGAGAATTTGCACTGACAACATGATTGTAGGTGTTCTACTTACTCACGGACATTTATTCTTTAAGATTATGACATCGATTATATACATATTTTTGCAACCGCGAAACTTTTTCTTAGACTGAAACACTTTCTTTACGTCAGTGATTCGTCCATGGACATTGGTTCCGCAGTAAATGACAAAAAATTAATGAGATAAAACGGTAAAAATAAAACTTTGCTTTGTATGTAAATGAAATAATATTTAATCCTAATTTTAATTATTTTTTGTAAAATTGAGTTTTAATCGAATTGTTTACACTTCTAGCACATCTGTTTATAAAGGGATGTAACCCAATGACATCAGCCATGTGCTCTTCGGTTTTGCAATTTCCGGATAATTTTTCTTTGGTTCCGACTTCGAGTTTAGTTTTCCCTATTTGGAGCTGCGTCTGATATAATTTTTCACATTCCCAAAATTACACTCAAAATTTGCTTGATGGCAAATGTCCGAAATTGTTCTTGACGCATTTCATAAAAAATGTCTATAACTGTAGTGAACTCTAGATATTGTTTTTGATATCAATAGATCGACAAAGCTGTAGCCTTAATATTTACTAAATTACATGGTAATTTAATGTTGACATCGGGAGAAATCAATGTTTATTTGCGTAACTCTAGCGAAAAATTCAGGTAGCATTCATCGTGTTCTAATTAAAACTATGGACAAACCACAGAACAAATAAATTTTTACATACATAGAAAGCTGAGTTTCAGATCTTTTATTTGATACCTTGTTTATTACTGTGGCATTTAAAACGCCTATTTTATTAGGGGTACATTTAACGTTGTAGCCTAAAAAACGCTTCACTGGTAACATTGGTTGCTTCTTTCAAGTTTTCTATCTAAATGTGATAGAGTATCATTCATTTCTTCTTCTATTCCTATAGCATTCTTATTTATAAATTCCTTTAGTTTTTTAGAATAATTCTTCCCTCTGCATTTTATGAATATCAATATTATTAAACAGTATGCTTGTGTCAAATAATATTGCTAACCCGTTCTTGTTGCTAACACATGACTCAGAAAAATTGAAAAATTGACTTCTGTATTTATTATTTATTTTTCAAGATCAATGTGAAAATGATTCTTGTATGAATGCTATTTGACTTTTTTTACTATTAACCCACTGATGAAATCTTAGACTTTTTTTAAAGTTTTCAAAATGTATACAACATTTCCGTCTGTTATCAATTTGTGTAAAAGTGCATGCGTACAATTTATTATGTGAAACATATTTTGCTCTATTTCAACAAAAATATCGGTTAAATTAATGTTGAAAAATAGCAAGTAAACCGAGCGAACACACTAGCCGAAAGTCCACGGATAATTACCCATCCGTATATAGACAAACATTTACAACGCAAAAAACATGGTGACAATCAGGACGATGACTTAACTTTCCAATTTTCAACTTTCCGTTCATCGATAGTAACAAACCAGCAGCTCCAGTGTGTAGTGTGTACATTTCACAACTTACATTATTCGCGATCCTGCGATCGGTATTCCGATTTTCATGACTGCTCACCTCTGTTGACTATGAAACTACTCAAACAAGGGTTTGTTGTATCTAGGTTGCTGTTCAACCTTCAGACGTCATCATGACTTAATTTATCGTTATGGGAAATTTCTCAATTACATTAAGACATTTTCGCTGAGTCATAAGTGGGTCTTTCCTATTCCTTGATTTGACTATTCCTAGATATGACAATGAGTAACTCGAAGGCACTGCTTAATCGTCGGAGTACCAGAGCATTTATTTTATTGCCTTTGGGCTACATAAATTCTTTTTGTGTTTTTGGTTTTGTTTTGCGTGTATATGTTTGTCTATATCCGGATTTAGAGAAACTATCTGTTTGGAAAATATATCAAATAGCTACAAGTACTACATAGATTTAAGGTAAATATTTACGTTTGAAGTTTAACAGTCGCTAGTCTGTATTGGTAATTCGTTATTTGTGTATTTGTTAGACAGGCACAATAACGATGAATAAACATTGAATAGTGTTAAGTCTGTAAATATATACTCTACCATGTCTTCCATATACCTAAATCTAGTTTAAACAGTTACATATATTTATTATTTATTGTTTAATTAAGGATTGTTTTCAATTGCTAATTACATTATTGGATAAAAGAAAAGGAATTATATAAGAGTTATATGGATTTTAATTGTATGTGTTATTTGGTCTCAGAAGTGATGCAGCATGTATAATATGATCTTCAATTTCATCTTTAAGGTATATAACGTGTTTAACTCCATCGCTAAGGTTATATAAGTTATTTGTAATCTGTTATATGTTTGTGAGGCATATGCATATCTTTGAGTTCTCGGGAGCAATTTTTTATCTGTTATGGTTATTGATGGCATCATTAGTTTTTCATAATTTATGTTATATATGTAATAAGTTTGTATCTTCATTAGGTCTTAAAAGTGCTTTTTATTTTTTTTCTTAGGTTTTAGCTGTGATTTTTTATATTTTAAAACTAGATCTCTAAAGGCTAAATAGTGATTTTATGTGTAATATGGTTTTCTAATTTCTAAGGCTCCATCATGATTCGCATGACAAGGCAAGGAATTTTTTATACTATAAATGGTTTAAAGTTTGTTGAATTCATGTTCGTTAAATGGTTTTCCATAGTCCGATAAAACACAGTCGAAATTCCAAACGAAGAAAACATTTTGTTAATCTTTGGAATAGCAGTTTTTGCATATTAAACACTTGTGAAAATTTAACATTTTGTTATGAATAATAGAATCATATAGTGTCCAGACGCACACTGGCAATACAATCTTTTTCCACGGTCAAGTAAGCAGTATTAGCCTATTTTTAAAATTTAGAGCTGTGTCTACTACTAGGATTGTCCGTTTTAACAATCTAAAAAAAATCAATCCTTGACTTGCTACCCTTGTTCAATCATGGGTGCGTTGAAGGTCTGACATAATCACTTTCTCGTAATATGTATAACGAATTGTTTTTGGACGTTACATGAATATATGAAGCGTTTTAAATTTTTTCTAGTTCTGTGCAAGGTTTAAAAGCAAGGAGAATTTGTTGGAAGAAGATGACAGGCTTAGATCCAAGGGATGTAACAGTGGCTGTAGAACGAGGTAAATTGTTTGTGCTATAATTATATAACACAATTGTAGATTCAAAATATTTCTCTGCAGACATAACTCCGAATCTGTCCCCGGACTGCACAATATAATGCCAAACTTTGTAGAAAAATATAATATGAAGATCCGGAAATATAAAACCAGCGTAAAGTACATTCTAATAATGACTATCATTTTTGAAAAGTTAGTAACTAACACCCACACTGTTTGAATTAATACTACAATGTATATAGGGGCACAAAACCACAACAGTAGATTATCGGAAACGATAACAAAAGTTGACGTATATAGACAACTGCCCCATCATTCCTATTCCAGTGGTCTTTCTGTATATATCATTTTATTGAAAAGAAAAATGGAGATTGTTATGTCAATATAATCATAAACACAGGACACGATACTACTAATCGAGATAGCTTCCATAAAACAATGCAGATTTTTCTGTTGCTGTTTTCCGTTGATATTTTGTAATAAAAATTAATTATTTTTTTTAGATTTTTCTACAGCTTTAATGAATATGCAGGCAATACTTGGTAAGTATTGGCAATTCCAGTTTAAGGTGAACTTTAAGGGTCTATATTTAAAAGGTTTCTGATTACAATAATTATAATCTTGTACACACTATGGACAAAAATAATCTGCAATAAATTTAGTGACCAAATCATGTATCCAAAAAAGTGAAAACAGAAAGACGTCGTTTCACAAACTGAATAATAAATATCGACGCTTTTATTATTTCATAATTTACTATTGTCGTTCAGAATTCATATTGTCCAAGTATATTAGCAACGGCAAACGTGTTTTTAATAAGCTATTAAATCAACATTAATTGATTTAGTTTCGAAACTTATGTAGTCAAAAAAATACAAGCAGATGTTTTTAAACGTTTTTAGTTAATTTCCCTACTGCTATAATTAATTTCAATTTTAAGAACTGTCCTGTGCTTTCTAAAAGCCGTTTTGTATTATGTTGTTTTAATTTACATATTAAAGTTTAAGAACACAGCCCACCACTTTAAATACGAAAACATAATTAGAGCGCCTAATCGCAAGCAAATAAGAAAATTTATTTTAAATAAGCTGTTTTATTTGTAACTACAAAATCTATATCTTTAAAATGTCTTAAACAATAAAAAAGTTCAAAACCGCAGTAGTCTATATGTTTGTGATATTCTTACATGTAAGATAGGCAAGCATATTGTTTAATAGCACATGGATATTTCCGATTGTAAATCTGTAATGTACTCGTTAAAAATCATCAACATTTACTTTAACAGCATCTAAACAAAACAATGACCTAAAACATTGAAATGTTTACCTTAAACATGACCAGATAAGTTTGATTACTAGAACCTTAACACTGGCATTTATTCTATCCCTATTCTACTATAAAATTTTGTTCATTGTCTGTGAACGGTTGATTTAATTTCTCATCTGAAATGAGACCAACTATTGTTATAACATTTATAAAAAGAGATATCTGTGAGATGGTATCCATCTATGTGGGCCCCACCGACCTTGAGGTAAAGGTCAAAGGTCATCAACCATTGTATGCGACATATTGCCTTGATATTATCTACCCACATTCCAAATATCAAAAGCCTACCTCAAAATATAAACAAATTACAGACCGCACATGAATTTGTCATTCAGAGTGCAATAATGTTACCTCAATGTCAAAGTTCAAGGTCAAAGGGGATCAACCACGGTATGCGATACGTCGCCTTGATATTATCTTCCCACATTCCAAATATCAAAAGCCTACCTCAAAAGATAAAAAAGTTACAGACCGGACACGATTAGTTTCGGAGAGACGGACGGACAGACTGATTACTATAGGGCGTCCGCCACAAAGTGGTGGGGTCCTAATAATTCATGGCTGCCCAAATTTGATTGAATATTAAATATGGGTTTGCATTACATTTGTTATAAATTTCGCCGCTCAATTTTTAAAAATCGTAGACACTGTCTAACCTTAGTGATAAACATATAGGATATTGCTGATACACATATAAAAATGTGCATATGAAATAAGGTTTTTATTGACTTTTGGCAGTGTATTTTAACAACATATAACGGCAAAGTTGTAAAAGTAAGATACATTTGCGCAATACGCATGTTGGACAATAAGTTATGGCATAGTTAAAATGGTAATGAATTCTTTCTTTAACTTCATGTTGTGCCAATTTTTCAGAATTTAAATATTATTAGCATTATCAAAACTAGATTTAGACTTATTGTGCTGATTGAATAGGTTCAATATACTTCAAACTATTTTAATGAAATCGGGATAAAAGTTAAAATTTATTATTTTGTTTATTTATTTAATAATAAACGTTATGGTAAACGTCCGTACACCCGTGCAAAAGCAAATACTTGCACGTTTTTACTGGTTTTTCTTATAAATATACAAAACCAATTATGAAATCCACCTTATATGTACGAGCAAGATACTATTTATGAAAAACACATGTTGCAGTTTCTCACGGTGTTCCCATTATTTGGCGTTAGTTATGTAGATTGCTAGTCACATGTAAATAAAGAATGAGATTGATGTTTATGTACTAAAAATGTTGATGACTGCAATAGAAATAATCATTTTATTTTAGTTCTGGTCGCTTTACTTTTTTGAAAGTGGAATTGAAATATCGGTTTATGAATTATAAATAAATGTTTTGGTTCCATCATTGTAAATTTGAGTAAATGTATTTCCGCTATATGGTTAGCTTAACAACAGTCAGTTCTTTTTGACGACTGTAATTTGTTTAGTTATTTCAAATTTTCGACAGTAACTAATTAGCGAAAGTTTTTGGGAACATTGTTATTTGACACTTAAACCATTGTTTCTTAAACGTTTTAATAGAAAATTGTGAATTGCAATTGGATTTTGTTTTGTTTGTTGGAATAGTGTTTAACGCCACTTTATCATCGCGTCCAGTGTTTATAATGGGAGGAAGCCGGAGTATCCGGAGAAAACCCCAGACCTACGGTACATGTAGAAAAACTGGCAGACATTTTTTTATTAAGATTGGAGTCGAGAACACCCTGCCCGCTGTGAGACAAAAACCCGACACCTGATAAGTGTTGACAGAACACGTGATCAAGCAGATGAATACCTACCAATAATTTACCAGGAGTGGGTTGTTTTCCCAAAACGACTACCTATCAAAGGAAACAGCTGGAATAATTACTGTGTATTGAGGCTACAATTATATTATTATATTGAAACTACAAACACTCTTGCCACATTAAACTAAGAGACTGATAGGTTTTGTTTCAGTTAGCCGGTCAAATCTGATATGCAATATTTTATAAAATATACCTGGCCAGCAGGAGACAATTTAATTTCGGGTTTGAAATATTCGGATCGTTTTAGGACCGATGACTGGAAACACATGAGCTAAAACAACTCATTAATAAATACTGTTTGTTGAATTGTTAATTTTCTATTTGAACTTTCATATGTTCGTTCACGAAAACTTAGTACAACTGTATTTATACATTTTGTTCTTTAAAGACAATAAAGTTATGAACATGATATCTAGAAATGTTTATTAAGATAAATAATTGGTTGTTAGCAGTACGTATAACAATCAGTGCTAGGAAAAAGATCAATATCGGCTCGTGCGAACATTGAGAATGCTTAACTAGATAACATTCACAAATATCTTATGCATCTGAGCAGAACGATGGAAGAACTTTAAAATAAACATCATCCCAGGAAACCCAAGAAGATGTGCACACAACATAATATCAAAAATGAATTATCTTTTAACATGGGACCGCTATTATTGTTACGGCCAATGATGACCAAGAGTGAAGTTCCCATGTTATTATATGTTATAGTTACTGAGATATGGTTAATTACAATAAATGTCATAATTCCAGGGGAGATAAGTCTTACAAAGGGTCAGTAAAATATATGACAATTCAAGAACTACATTTTGGTCAAAGTTTTAGTTTTGAATCTTTATTGTTAAGGAGATCTGCACACAACACATTTTCAAAAATGTGACCTTGAACTTTGACCATGTTACATTTTTAAATCATAGTCGACGATTACAGACAGTGAATACCTCAAGTCTATACCACTTCTGGTACATGAGATACTATGTTACAAAATCAATTTGCAAAAAAGGGAGAAAACCGATAAAAGGAGAGATGAAAAAGTCCTTCTTGAGATATGTAACAAAGTCTCGCAATACATCACTTACCATGTTGGAACAACTTTTGCGAAAACTTTTGCGGTTTCAAAATTCATCTGCACACAAGTTTTTTTAATGGAAAATAACGTAGTAAAGGAAAAAAAAATTCTGTGTGCCGGGGTTAACTGCGAAAGCGTAATGTCTAGTATATTTATGGGGCAAGATGTCCATACGACATGTCGCAAAGCAAAATTTAGAAAAAACGAATAAAAACAGGCAAATAACAATACCGCTTTCTACTCAAAAAGTGAAAAGCGAAATAATAAAAGCGGCCAGTTATGTGTTTTATTTGGATGACAAAATAACCGTGCCTTTCATTTGCAATGTATGGTGATGATAAAAGTTCGGCACTTTAACTTTAAAATTGTGTTTTCTTTTCTAAAATGGTTTTAAGGACCGACTTTTTGGAAGTTGTATTCAGGCAGTTATTATGATGATGTACTCTTGTTAAATAATGTTAATCATTGTTATCAGAAAAATCAATATAACAAATTGTATCTGTTTTTAGTTAAACTTTCAAGAAATGAAGAATGTTGGTTGTATGAAGTGCCAAGTGAACTGGTGAGAATATATTTAACAGATGACAGAAGTTATTTAAATAGCGACTAACATGAAAAAACAAACAGTTAAAATTTTCTTGTTGGACAAGAGAGTTTACATTTCCTAATCACATGGTTATTCACACACATATAATAAAAGCCCCACTGTTTGAATATCATAATTTGAAGAAGTAAAGAAAAAGAAATACGACTTTAATATCTAAACTAGAAACGGTATATTGAAGGCAGTACATAGGTATTGTGTGGGGAAAAACCGTCGATCGGGGGATGCAGTGCATATTAGGATTGGAAAAAATGAAGCACAGATATACTGAAAAGTTTAGAATTATGCATTGATCGTCAAACATGAAATGTATTCATATTTTGCTATAGGACCGTAGTATTATGTATAGAATTGTTAATAATGCTTAATACGACACTGTCTAAAAGACTGGAAAATGAACGAAGGAAAGCGAACTGAGATTCTATAAAATAAACCTTGGACGTGCCATTGTCCTATAATTATCTTATAAATTTGTCTTGATATTCAATAAGATACAAATTGATAATTTACTCACGTAGTTTTGTAAGGTTTGCTTCCTTTGTGATGTTCACCATATTGTCGGTGACTTTTCATAATCCATATTTGCTAACAGTACGCTGCCCGTAGCTGGAGATTCCGCATTTTAGCACGGAAAATTTGAGCGCGGAGTATTCGGACTCCGCGCTAAAAAAATATTTTTGTCAAAAAACTCTGAAAAAAATACACTTTTCCGAACTATGTTTGAAATTTGGTCGGAAAATGTACACATTTCCGACAGATTTTTCGACATTAGCGCGGAATTTGTTACCAAATTCCAAGCTAAGCTCGGAAAATTCCGAATACTCCGCGCTTAGTCGGAAAATAAAAAACCCTAAAAAAAAACACTTTTCCCAGCTATGTTGGAAATTTGGTCGGAAAATGTACACGTATCCGACAGATTTTCCGACAGTAGTGCGGAATTTGTTACCAAATTCCAAGCTAAGCTAGGAAAATAGCTCGGAAAAGTCCGAATACTCCGCGCTTAATCAGAAAGTAGCCTGGAATTTGTCCAAATACTCCGCACTAGGTCCGAAAATTGCTTAGAATTTTCCGAATACTCCATGCTATGTCGGAAAATAGCTCGGAAATTGGCTTGGAAAATTCTGAATATTCCGTGCTATGTCGAAAAATAGCTCGGAAATTAGCTTGGAAAATTCCGAATACTCCGCACTATGTTGGAAATTAGCTCGGAATTTCAAGCAACCGCGGAATTTTTTTCCATGCATGTCGGAAATTTAGCTTGGAAAGTTATGGTGCAATTTTTCTCCGAGGGGCTTGGAATTTTTTTAGTGGGGTCTTATATTTTGGTTGCTGGGATGTCAAAATTTTGTCTCTTGCTTAGTCTGATTTTATGAAAGCGAATCATAGTTGATCTCATCAATGCTCATAGCTAGATCATTTTTAGTGGAGGATTGCATGTTAAATCTGTACAAGTGCCACTGAGTTTTTGAAAAGTAAAACAATTGTTAATGAGATTCTATCATTTATTTATTATTTCAAAAGGATAAGCACTAACTTCATTCTAGCGTAACAAATATTTAAAACTAATTAATATTATTTGTTTTCTCCATCATTCTAACAGCAACGGATACTTGTTAAGTTCTTTGTTGCATCTGCTTTACATAGAAGCCTGATATCAAACTCACATGTCCATTTTCCATTTTTGCTTATTAATGTTATCATGGAAGAAAATAAAATTAAACAATAACATAGTTCCAGAGTGAAAAGATGAATCAGTCAAAATTATTAAGGTGAATAAATAGATAATTTTCTAATGCTTAAAATATTCAAACACATTTTATTTTATTTTTATTTTATTCATTTTATTTACAGAAAAATTAACAAATATTGCTATTACATGTATATTAATTAGAACTTTAAAATTTCTATAACACGTATAAGTAGAAATCAGTTAGTTTAAAACATCTGCAAACACAACAATCTACTGTTTTTACACATGCAATTTTACTTTCTTCATAAAAAAGAAACACTAACTATTAAACAATTTGTTCATTTTCAGTTAGCTTGTATGTTGTCATAGGTAAATTGCCTAAAGAAATAAATACATGCACTTGTTTTGATTACACACTTTATGTAATTATAAATGAACTTTATGGGCATACAAACATAAATAGACAATGTGCACACTTTTTATACTAAATAGAATGTTTAACAATTACCTTAAATATATATTGGTTTTATTATTGTTATGATAAATATGTTTGAAACCATTGTGAAAATGACAGATATTTTTTTTCAAAATGGCCGACTTTATATAAACAATATCGAAAAATTTGCTGACACTATTTCCTTTGTGAAGTACTGAGACATGCTATTGGATCAAAATTTGTAGTAATATTCTAAACATTTATTATTTTTATAAATTAATTTCATGAAATTTATTATAAAACACATACCTTATCTCAGGTTTTAAAAATGTAAACAAACTCCATTAAGTTTTCCTCCTCAACATCCATTTGAAAAATGTGCCAAATTGTTTGATTGGCTAATGATGCTCGATTTTCATTGGTCAATATTTTAAAACTGATTAATCAAAAAACAAATTTGATATGTATTAAAAAAATTAACATTTCAGAAAAAAATCATTTTAAATTCTTTTGAGTAATAAAACATTTATTTTAGAAATAAAAAAAGCCACTGCTTTTAAAACATTTTACTTCTATATTATATAGATTTTACTTAAAGAATACTTCACTAATAGAACATGAAAAATTAATATTTTGAAAAATTAAATGTTAACTTTATGATTGATTACAAATTTAATTTAGTGTTTGTTTATTGATAGCAAATAATTATTTCAATTTATGTAAAACTCGGAATATTTTTTATTTTCCAGTGCTTATACATGTCAACTAGTTTAATTAATAAATTGAATGCTAATATTTTAACATGTAACTTTCAAAGTTTCATATAAACAATAGCTGTTTGGTTACCAATGTATATATTTTTTTCAGCATAATATTTTTATTTTTTAATCATAAAGATAGTCTAGTGAAATTCTAACATATTTAATGCAATTGTAAATCCCCATATCATTGAGCAAAAATATTAAAGTCCAATTTTTCCAAGCTAAAAAATTGACAGAATCTGAATTTCCTAGCTAATTCCGTGCTGAAAAATATTAAAGTCTAACATTCAGCACATTTTCCAAGCTAAAAAATGACAAAGTCCACATTTCCGAGCTACTACCGTGCTGAAAAATATTAAAGTCCAACTTTCCGCGCATTTTCCAAGGTACAAAATGACAAAGTTCCAAATTCCGAGGTAATTTCGTGCTGAAAATATTAAAGTCCAACTTTCCCCGCATTTTCCAAGCTAAAAAATGACAAAGTCCAAAATTCCGAGCTAATTCCGTGCTAAAAAATATTAAAGTCCAATTTTCTGCGCATTTTCCAAGCTAAAAAAATGACAAAGTCCAAATTTCTGAGCTAATTCCGCGCTTTTAAATATCAAAGTCCAAAATTCCAAGCCTTTTCCGCACAAATGCGGAATTCCGAGCAAAACAGTGCGGAATTCCGAGCACAGGTCGGAATCTCCAGCTACGGGTATACATCAATGTGATTTCTCACGACAGGCATTAAAAAAAGTTTTTTTTTAATCGAATGGCTGCTTCCTTGTGTAGTTTCCATCCTAAACATAGAAAACTTTAATATCACAATTTCGGAAACAGGTACTATTAAATGTTTTATTTTTGGTGTACATCAATGGTACTTATGAAGCTATTTTTCATATTTTAGTCTAGTTGTCAGAATGATTTAATGGCGATTGCATATACCAGAAAAATAAGTAAGTGAAACATGTAGTTGGTTCTGAGAAAAGGCAGCTTTTTTATTTTAATATTTTTACCCATAATTTTAGAATGATGAATTTACCATAGTTACAATGTTACAATCTTATGTTTTAAAACTATGTTGGAAAACACCATTTCGACACTACTGATGTTTACATTTCCTGAGTGTTCAGAATACATATTTTAATTTAATTCTAGCATGTTACCATTTCAATTTGTAAGAAGGAAGGAGCTATATGTTGTTTCCCCGTGTCGACAATTGTATGTTCTGTTTTGATTGTAGCAATTTTATTGTCTTGTTTGGATACACATAGACATAGACATGCCTATTGAATATGAGTTTCTTATCTTTTGAAGCTACAAAAATACCTAATTATTCACAATACTTCAATCTGAATGCATCTTGTAGTTCGGTATTCAGTATAAACAGTTTGGTTTTATGCAGGCCATGAAAAAGGCAAACAACGGTGCAAACTAAGTGCGTTGTGAAATACCAATTGTCTGTTGAAAAACACGTCCATTTATCTGAGCATACATGTTGTCAATAAGAAAATCATTAAATTTTGTTTTACAATTTGCAAGTTGAGACATTCAATACTATAGTATTATTCTTGTCACATTCCACTAAAAAACGTAACAGCATACATTATTTCAAAATAATCATTTTGTGAAATTAAACGCCTGGCAATGGCTGGTAATCACTTGTCGAGTAAGCATGTGTAACGATAAACGAGAGTCAAGTTCTGCGGAGGAACTGTAAAAGTGTTGAATGCAATATCCTTCTATCAAAAAACTTACATCACCGTCAACCGTAACGCCGCTAAATGCGATGATTTTGGATCCCATTCGTGATGCCCACAACGAACCCCCGTTGTGTTTTTGTTTTTTGAGAACAACAACGATCGACCGCATACAGCTACATTTGATTCTCTAGACAACCAGATCGCACCAAATTTGTGGTGTTGTTTGATTTATCGGTGTACAGTACTAAACGAGTGCAGGAAGTCAGCAAAACTGCAGCAGAAGAATGCACATAAATAGAAGAAAATTCACCACGATGTCAATCATCAATTGTTGGAGTTTATGCCGAGACGGGTCAACACTGCGTTACAGGGAATGATTAGAAAAAATATAAACATTGGAGTTGTGACATCTGAACGCTATAATTTTTATAAGATAAAAGTTGGCATTTTAAAAAACTTAAATGCCTTACTATCTAGTATGCTTCATTTCAGTGTGATGTACTATTTTGAATGGTGTGAATTTCATGTTATTAAATTGTATTTTGAGTTTCGTTTTTGGAAAGGTTCCTTTAAATCCATGTTTTTTACTATTGTGAAAGAAAAAAAGTTAGATATCGACACCTTTCAAACCGCAGTGCGCGTGAATATTTATACCAATTAGATATAAAAGTAGTGATTTTAGTAATTTAAATTACTATTTTTGGAAGTAAACAACCTATTTGAAAATTTAGATATAACGGAAACTATGCTGTAGTTCTTATGTTTTAAAATTAATTATATATTAATTTTGCTAAAGTTAAAGAGTCTTTCTATGACAAAACATGCAAAAATCTAGGAGCAAATGTTTTAAAATGACAAAATGTGTTATGTATTTGAAAAATATCCACAAAAAAGTCATAAGACACATAAAAAAAATTCTTCTGACTGTTCTATTTGTATAATCAAGGCTTTCTACTTTTAGAATAAATTTTCCCAGCATGACATGGTTTCCATACCCAAGAATCAATTTTTTCTGTAGCATTTCTTGATAAATATAGTATATAAATCTTATTGAAATGCACAGTTTGGAGTTATATAAAACTGTGTAAATGTAGATTTAATAAAAATCACAGAAAATGGCAGCGAGCCAGGCGCTTGAAATTTCAACTTAAATAATAGATTTAACTAGACCGCCTTTTTCATTGAGCTTTATTCTGAAAGTGAACACCTAAAGGTGTCGGGTTTTTATTTTGCTGCAATCAGTCTATCTTGGACTTAATTCTCAGGCTTTTAATTTTCTAGCTTTGCAAATAACGAGTTGATGTTCTCTTTGTTGCTAAAAGATGGTTAAATTTGAAACAAAATATTGACTCATTTTCACGCAAATTTTAAACAAATTGCAACTAAACAAAGTCAAAAAGTTTTTATTGTATACATAAATACTTTGAAAATAACTTATATAAATCAGAAGCAGTTAAAATTAAATAAACAATTCATTTTTATCCGTAATTGCCGAAATTACATATTTACTTTAGATATCCTCTTTGGAACCCCACTTCTAAATTTTACTGTAATTATCTACCTTTTCTGTACTCTCTTTTATGTTAACTTATGAATGATTGGGGTACAAAACAACTCTGCAGAAGTACTCTTTCGGTTTTAATATTCTAGACATGGCTTAAAAACAGGTAGAGGCAAAGCTTTGGGTAAAAGTATAAATAAATCATATTAGAAAGTTGTGCCTTGTCATTTCAATACAAATATGGAAAATCCTCAAGATGGGCCACAGCACAGGTTCTTGGAGAAAGTACCCTACTTAGAGATGGCATATATCAGAAAACTCGTATTTTTCTGTGAAATATGTGTCGTATGTCATAAGTACGGCCACTAGAAGCCAAGAAGGTCATCTAGTTAATAAAGTAAAGAATTTTAAATTTTTTTACTTGAGATTTAACCTTGAATAGCAAATCATTGAATATAGTGGGCATTAAGGCTATGTGTGACCAACATCTACCTATAGATGTTGACAACAGAAAGAAAGAAAAGCAAATACACATCACATTATCTGGTAAAATCACACAAATCTTCACCAAAATAGGCAATGTTTCAAAGGCTGTTACTTGCAAAGCTAACCCATTTATATTTATTTCATTCAAGTACAACGATGAATTAATAAATTTAATTAAATTTAGGAGTTCACTTTGATTGAATAGACCGCCAAATATAAACAGTCAAGCTATATGCATGATTTGGAATGTTTTTAAAATTCTACGCAAGTTGCCAATTTCTATTATTTTACTTGGTTCAGCAAATATTTCTGTAAAATGTGATCTATTGATTTTCTTGATAGCATTCAATAACTGACAGTACTTGTTCGTATTTTTACAGAGTGACATCATTAAGTGTGCTTTTTAATTGTAAATCAGAAAACTTGACCTTTTATGTGAGACTTAAATAGAATTCCATGTTTCTAAAAATAGAAACAGTGCGGAAATTTTTTTATTGGTGTTAAACAACTTTGTTTGCATATACCTATCAAGTATGCATAATTATTTGACAGTTTTCAAAAGTGTCATCTTGACCACTTTGCATGGTTTTCTCGTAGATTGGCTCGCAAATAGTACTATTTTTTATTGTTAAATGGCTTTTATTCTTGCTCAGTTTGCTTTTGTTTTTAACAGATAAAGTTAAAGAAGTAAAAAATCTGGTAGGTACAAATTATAAGACATCAAAAGTTGTCCCGCACAGTGTCTACTTTAACTAAAGTAATATTATTAAAACATGGATTAAGGAGAACGAAAACAACCCCCATATACAAAATCCCTTTTCTGTTTTTAAGCGTAAGCAGATCAATTCCTGCCACCCTAAGATTTTCAAGGTTGACAAAATCTCCTCAGTGAAATTTACAAGGAAGATACAATTAATTACTAAAGTGAACACAATATTCGCTGAATTTCTGAAACCTTAACCACTACCTTAGATTACAATGATTCTGAAAGTTCAGCAGCTCTTGGGAGTTCTTTTGTTAAATTAGTGTAAGTCTCAATTGCTCTATCGAAGGCATCTGTGAATTAAAATATAGCTGACATTTATTATAATTTTTATGAAACTATTTACTTATTTAATTAGTTTAAATTGTTAAAAAGATATAGTTTATCTGCTTCATTCATTCTTGCTTTTCGGCTTTTTGTATACTTCGGAAATATAGAGCCTTTCGCTTTGATTAATAATTACATGACAATTCATGTCTAAATCATACAGTTAATAATAACTATATCTTTATTGTCATATAAACCAATAATACATTGATCAGTGACATAAAACAGGAATAACAAACAACTAAATTGCAATCAGAAAAATCGACAAAATATACAAGTCTACAAGACCCATGTCCTCAGTTCCATAGACTGTTTAATGAAAGACTCTGAATTTGTCGAAAATTTGCCGGGTTTAAAATTGTTTTAAGCGTATTGAAATATTAGACCGAAACCGTTTATTGTTATCACATTTTAAAAAGAAGTTACCCTCATTGCCTACTTCATTTAGATTACAGAAGGAGCAAAAAACGTTGGTCACCGGGGACATATTTTATATCTTCCACGTTCTATTTCAAGAGTGTGGTCGGCTAATCGAAATACGGTATTTTTTTGTTCAGTATTCGAACGTTAATCTTGAAATTAATATCCTACAAGCATTTAACCACTTGACGATAGAATTTCATAACCAATACCACACATTATTTATTTATCTTATCTATCTTTTGTCAGCAAACTGAACAGCATAATGGATTACGTCGCACATTGTCACGTATGTATAAAAGAATGGCTATTAAAGTAGAAAGTTGATTTTTATTTCTTTTACTGGTAAGTGTAGATTTTCAAATTTTTATAGATTTATGTGCATCAAGAAAATGAATTTCTGTATCATGTTTCACAAAATCATAAATAGATTTACAATCTGAAAAAGCTATGTGTGTTAATAGTGAAATTAGTGGCCGTAATCTGACATGATGGGTAAGATTAGAGGGATACTAAGGATGTTAATTTAATCTATGATACAACCGGTAATATTAGTGGAACGCTTACTATGTTAACTTGCAAACGAATTAATTTACAGTTACATTTTAACATATCTCAATACTTAATTACATTAACCGTTTTAGTTTTAAATTATTTTCGGTGCTTAGCGCGAAAAGAGAAACTGACTAATATTTCATCGACAAAAACGTTGATATTACAACCGTACCCATCAACAGCTGATGTATTTCTTTAGCCAGTGCCATTATTTACCATTAATGTTAATCATTCAATTATTTCCTTGATTTACACTCACTTATATTTTAAAAGCAAAGACGTTTATCTGATATATTATACACCTTATTTAAGATTAAGTAAAAAACAACCAAGGGGTAAAGGGTATTTATGTAATGACTTGGTTATCGTTTTCTGAATGTAATAGCTAACGGACGTACAGTTTCGTTGATATGATATAGGGACATTGTACCTTAGTGTTAATGAAGTTCGTAAACCTTAAAACCTTACAAAGTTTTTTGGCAATGCAATGATGCGTTGAATTATACGGAAAGTAATATTTACTTTTTTTTAACGAAATTAAATAGTAGGTAGGTTAAACATTAAAAATAAATATAAACTATCTGTGATCAACGCGAGCAACAATGTTTAAAAGGATGTAAGAAATATTAGAAATGTTTGTTTTCGTCCGCTTTGGTAGTTTTTATCGTAACATATATTTTAAGACCCCGTGTCCCTCTTTCTGAAATGTTTTTATCTTTTAACAATACTTATACATTAAGTTCTTTAAATACTATTTACCATTACTTTTAACGATTAACATAAAGACATAGTGCTTTGAAATTTTATGAACGAGATTTGTTTGTTTTTATTCATATCTTCAATTTTATTTTTTTAATAGACGCAAATATAAATATGTTATCACGTAAGCTTTTACTTTACAACTTTTATTTCTTCTTTGTGTTCACCCTCTGACGGTCGAAAACTGATCAAGCTAATTAGCATATAACAATACAAATTATCTTTTGCTGGTGTCTGTTCATATATATACAATAAATGATTTCTTCTCTTCAGAGATTTTGGAGGATATTGAAATAGACGAGAAAGAAAAAAAGAAAAATAAAAACAGTAGGTTTTCATGAAATGCTCATTTTTGATAATTTTAAAAGAAGCTCTACCCGTCACGTTTCTGACTTAAATAGATATGCTATTAATAAAACTGAAAACATACAATTTGCCATAGCTGACATGGACAAACACAGGTAACCGAAATCCTTAAAATAGAAAGATAAATAGTTTGGAAAATTTATAAGCAATAATAATTCTCGATCATCCGTGCAATCTACTTTGTTTAGGCATCTAGATAAAATAATTGTTAATTTTTCATGAGTATAATGAGTAGTTTACATATAACTTCCAAATCTATACCCTCGTCTACAAAAGAGTTTTTCTTTAAATATATAAACCAAGCATAGTTCTTAAATTGAATAAACAAGAACTGTTAGTTTTTATCCATACCTTCTATCTAATATTTCGTCATTTAATATAAATATCATATTACGTCAGCTTCAGTTTTTAAACAATTGTTTTTTAGATATTTTATGGTCATAGACAGTTGCTCGAAAAACTAATGCCAAAAGTTAGGGGACGGTTACAAATCATGATTCAGTCGAACATATAAACACTACACAAACACAAAAAACAGAAAGTACAACTAAGTATTTCTAATTTCTTGTTGATATATTACATTGAACGATAATTTCCACGCTTCAGGATATGTAGAGAAGACGGAGGCTAGACATATGTGTACGTATTACATAGTTCAGTTTCATTTAAGAGTCATTCTTGTCGCATTTCGCAGCTATGCATTTTTTATTAATTGCATCAAATACGATAAAACAATTAGCAACAGCTAAAAGAGATAACAGCAAGTAACAGAAACCGTGAAAATTCAATACACTGCATGAGAAAAAAATATGTATATCTCACAAATCTGTGTTCTTTCTTTCATATCGTAAAACAGGTTTCTGTATTCTCTTTTTATAAAGTGTTCATTTTATCATGAAACATGTATGGATAAAACAGAACCTTTGAAAGTCGATCAATTAGATCGTAAAGAGCTGACTGGATAATTCGGATTCTTTCTGGGAAGTATTTGTAAAACAGCATTTTAAATTAAAAAGTTTACATTGGGTACGAATGCCCAACTATAAGCTCGAAAACCGAGAATCCGTGAAAAATAAGGTTGTAGTCGAAACCACCTTACCTGTTGTCAGGCTTAAATTTATAATACCAGATAATACTGCTTACTGCCTCAAGAAAGGGCAAGAGTTTTCCGCTTACATCGTAAATCAGTTCATTTTATTTGAACTAGTGTTCATCTTACAAAGCAGAGCCTAATTTTTTAATTAATTCATTTTTTTCAGTTGCTTTACATTTTATTTCTTTATCAGGCACCTGGTGATGCTAAGATTATTTGATAAGTTGTTCCAAAGAATACTGCCTGATAGTATAAAAGAGCGTTTGAAATATTAAGTTGTAACTCTTTGTACAAAAAACCTTTGTCTTTCATTGTCCCGTATTTCTGGAGTTTACATGAAGTACAAATTTAAATACTTTTAGATACTTACGTTTTGTAAATGAAGTACTTGAACACTAAGATTGCTTTTATATGAACAAAATATTATTGTGGGATTTATTTCAATTTACTTAATAATAAAGTTTATGATGTCGTAACATTTGGCACGTGTAAAATAATACGAACAGTCCTTTTCGAAATTTACAAATACAATCAATATTGGCAACATGTTTTGCACTTGACCATACAGTACAACAATAATTAAAGTGTGGAAAAGTAATTGAATTGTTTTCTTTGAGCAATGCAACATGAAACATTTAAGACGTTTCAGTATTTAGTATTTTTCGGATCAATTCATGTTAATTTATTACAAAAACGCAAGTTTTATTAATTCCGAGTGCGTAAAAGCATGGTGTTAAAAAATTGAGACGAAGTCTATGGAAAGTCTTCAGCATCTTTTTAAAAAAGCTGAGGGCCTCTAAAAAGCACAGTTGTCGCAAATCTTTGACGCATTTGAGGATGTGAGAAAAGGTTACGGAGATCTGCATAAACAACGTTAGTGTGTACAAAGACATGTGCCTATGGTACCTGCTGTATATGGTATCTAATCGTTTCGTACCATGTCCGTTTCGTACCCAAATTTACCATTGCGTACCTAAATTATGTTGTTCGTACCATACGCTATTTTCGACAGGCCATTTGTATCATATATGATTCAAATGTGTTACTTGATTATTTTCAATTTTAAATAGTACAAAACGACTGCATGTGGCACTGAACAAGCGAATGAATTGAAAAATGAACATTTCACATGGTTCAAAAGGGTTCTCAGTTGTAATTACATAATATCACATTGAAGTATACAAATCGTACAAAACAGGCATGGTACGAAATGGTTGTTTTTGTGGTACAAAATGGCAGCTACGAAATGGACATACTTCCAATATCGTCCTGACATTTTGTTATGCACTGCCCATGAAAGGGCTATAATATTGTTTGAGTCTGTTCATCTGTCAGTCCATCTTTATGTTTATATTTCAAACTTACTCCGTTTCATTAAAAAAACCTACCTACTCATCAATCAAAATATGTACACTATTAAAGTGCGACACGGGCTATGCTCTTCTCATATACTAAGTCATGGCAGTTTATCCCTTAACGGAAAGGGCAATATTTGATTTCATGAACGACAGTTTCAGATAAACATTGGTATCTGATGGCATTGTCTCATAATCTTTTGATCAATTTAATTGTGGTCTGGTGCTAGCATGTCAGTAACTGATTGTAGTCCTTTGTGTTTTTTTCAAAGATTATGATCAGTTTTATTAGGTTGATTTTTTGTTTCCTGTTTTTCACATAAGACTCTGACCACTTTTCAACGTCTCATCATTCATACAAGTCATCGGCACAGTAGGTCAGGGTAGTTTTTTATTGAATAAAATGAGTTAAACCAGTCTGAAACGCCTCATGGCGAAATATTGTCCCCAGAAAACTTTTATTACATAACCGGTTACAGGTTTAAATACTTTTGATGTTCGACGCGAATTTAAAATCTAATATATATTCCATTAGATAATGCATGAATGTTCAAGTAGCTGTTGCAATAGTTTATTTAAGAAATTCAACAGTAAAAGTGTCTGAACTGTTAAATTCGGACCTTAATAGCAGGAAAGGTGCTTCACTGCAAACTTATGTATTATCAATGAATACAATTTGCACCAAAGTACATTTTTGTGATGACTTGTACATTGTAATTTTTGTCGCAAAACTAATTGCTAACACAACAAACAAAAAGCACATATAAACAAAGAATAATTCCTAAACAGGATTCCTTCTTTAGATGCATAACAAATTTACAGAAGATTTGCATCACATTCGCGCTAAACAAGATTCTTTGCCACTGACCAAGTTCGAAGAATGTCACTATTTAGTTAGCAATACTGACAGCTGTCTTTACAGGTCAGTATGAATTAAGCTGGACATTGAAAATCCACCTACATTAAAATTGACGATTAAATGTTTGCTTGACATCCAGCGATCATTATTCAAGCTTTATTTAGAACTAGAACGGGTTTACACACACTACATAAACGAAAAAGGGATGTGCTAACGAAAACAAAATTTTGTCTGCTACTGAAAAAGTGGCATTGGGTAGGACGGATATTGCTACATTGAGGCTACTCTCTTTTTAAGAAATCTACAAGAACGGGATATATATTATGTAAGAAGAGTGACACTCTCCAAACACGTTACCCACTACTGCCCTCAGTCAGCCTTTCCGATAACCCCAAAGAGATCGCCTGTCTCCCTTATACGCCACATGGGGAACGGCTGGATAGCTCTATGGGTCGAGCTATGGGAACCCTTCCAGGTCAAAGTATACACAAATAAGTAGAAGTGATTATATCTTTTCTTTCCTTACTTTTGGCTAATAAAGGCAAAGATGGCATCAGTCTTTAAAATATTATCATCATAAGTCTGACATATCCAAAATGTTACCTGATGCCAACAACAGATCAGTATAGCAGCATCTTTTGATCGATGACTTTAAAGCCAACCCCCCCCCCCGACCCTGATTGTCGCAATTCCTCATTCAAAACTGGGTATAGTAACTGGCAACGTAAATTACACACAAATACGAAAAACTACGATACATGTCAATATCTTTCAGGAGTTCTACCAAACCTCGTTACAATTCTTGACAACAATTTATATATATATATATGACTTTAAAAATACTGTGATTAATATTATTTCAGAAGTGACATATATTTTATAAAATGTGGAAACATAAAAAAACCTAGTTGGCATCATAAGTCAAGGTCAAATTTTCTAATATAACAACATTGAAACATTTAATTTTTCCACACCATTTACTGCAATACCTCATATGCGTCGTAAATATTAAAAGAGATCTTGTCAGAGGCTATTTCTTTAGAAACAGTGGATAGAAGAGATACTAATTTTTACTGATTAGTTATGACGAAACATACTTCTTCGTTATCCTTATCAGTGATACATGTACAGTGGCATATATTTCAAGTTAGATTTTAGCAGAAAGCTTAAACCTCATGTTTGGAGGTTGACTTTGCAACAAACTATCGCATTCATCAAATAGGTAAAACGCATTAAAGATATCTTAAAATTGCGTGGCCCAGACTTTCATCTTTCGTTATATAAATATTAATTGTCCCTGAATATCTCTCAGACAATATGTATTGACTTCACAACGTATGCGTTATGCCAAATATTATGAATTTTGTATCAGATGCATGTTGGCCAGTCAGCTATTAAAAAAAAAAATTTTGTACAAAGATTATTTGCACCACTTCGAAGGTATATGCCAGTCTTTACGCTTTTTTTATTGATATGGAAAATCACATCTCAACAAATGCGATTTGACAGTTTTTCGGAGTTATATTTTCTATTCCCAGATTTGACTTTTTTCAAGGACATGACTATACTTGAAGGGTCTCTATATAGATGCAAGCACTTTGTTCTCGTCCGGGTTAATAATTTGTCGAATTTCGTTGTTTTTTTCAGTTTCTTCTTTGTGTCAGATTTCGTCACTGTTACATGGTTTTCTTACTTTTACTTATCCACATCTTCAATTGTATTAAGCATTGCTTGTTTAAAGGAGACGTAAATATAAATGTAAAGCTACTATTTTTGCAAATTACATGTCTTTGTGTTCGAATTTCGACTTACCAATATATTTCTGCTGATGATAATTTCATATAACAATACAAATAATCTTTTGGGGGTTTCGTTGCAATTTTAATAATATGATAATTTCTTCTCTTCAGCGTTTTTAATGAATTTAGCGAAAGAGAAGATACAGAACACACTTGGTATGTATTTAATGAAGTGATATTTTAAGTACTATAGTTGAACGGGAAATTAACAGTTGGAAAGTATGACGATATTACAGTTTTCTTAAAGTCATGTTTGTATTTTTCTCGGTTTCATTTCCAGAAAAGTCTACGTAAGAGTTCACACTAAGCGCCTTGCTGGCATCTAACTTACTACAGTCAAATAGTCGCCACACAGTAAATCAGTTTTTTAATGTGCTCTTTTCTTTTGTTAATTGTATACTTTATTTACAGACAATATTACAGAACAGAATGATGTATGTATAAATAGTTATTCAAATTGTATAATTAATTGCTTATGATTAAAATGTATTACTGATCTTTCTAAATTATTATCGCCGCCCAGGAGGGCGGCGATATATTTGTATTCACTTTCGTTGATAGCGATGGATAAAGGAGAAAATATTTCGAAGTACACTTAGTTACCATAAATGAACAGAATTTTGCTATAAGGATGTCAATCATTTAACTTGAGTGAAAGATCAAGATAATATATTAGGATCGCCTGCAAAATGCTTGGGTGATATCAAAGTTTCATGTAATAATAAGTTTTGTTGGTATTCTATTTACGGAAGTTAATAATGCAGGGAGACCCATATTTTATCCTGGTACTTTGTCTTTCGGTGATAGCTCTATCGACGAGCGTAGCTTTGAAAAATCGGAAACCAGAATAAAAGGCTATTTTGTGTATCCAATTCCGGAGTACTCTGACATTTGTAACATCAATAAATAAGTGTTATGTCAATAATTTAATTGAACCACGTGAATATTAGTTTTAATTTAAGTATATTTATGATTCAATATATGACAAAAGATAACATGTGCGCAAGTTTATAAATCACCAATTCAAACTAGCAACAACCTCACGACTTAGATTTAAATAGAACTTTATAGGGAAAAAGTTCAAATACCTTCTTGTTGAAATTTCAATGCTTTCTAAGCGAATATTCATTAGATAGTCCATAGAAAGTGTGTGTTTTAGTTCGATTGAAAATCTGAGATGCCTGCTACGCAAGCTCTCATGTTAAAAAATAAAACAACATAGATATAAACGTGCTTTACAATGCGTCCCGTAAAATTATTATCAAATCTTTTTGACAAAATCGTGCAGAATGCAAAATACATCGGCGGCGAACTGATGCTTTGCATCAAAATTTTTCTTGTTTCTATTTAATGTATTATCGTCCACGAGCTAACAAAGAGTGTTACAGAATACTGTAAACGAATCTATATTCGCATTGTACTTGTTTTCACTATTTTCGTGGTTCATTAAAAGCCGCGAAAAAATAATACCCGCAAAGTGCACAAATTATATTATTTTATTTTTTTGATTTTTTGAAGATAAAAATTGTATAAATACCCGCGAACTGAACGAATTTCCTTGATTCGTGTAAATAAGTACATGCGAATATAAATACATTTACAGTTGCTTTTTTTTCTTAATTAAGAACACACAACAATCGGCGACAAGTATGTACAAAAGGAAAATTGTGGTTTTTACGCCAATTCATGAGGATGTGCTATGTTGGGTTTCTTTTTTACATTTTGTTTGTTTATCACAAAAAGGCCGTGTTAGTGTTAGATATTATATTACGCTAATTAATGATAATGCTAATGATATGTTATATCTGCGCTTCTGACACGTATGTATATTACACTTTCTGACTGCGTTTGTATGGCAACAGACTGTCATCTTATACAACATATGTATTGCTAAATTAGATAAGTTACGAAAATCCTTTGGCAAAGCTCTTTTAAAAATCTCAATAGTAAATATGTTTAAGATATTACATCGACATCCTGGTGACAATGTGGCAGACATCTGTGAAGGAAGTCCGTCGTCTTTGCCCAATTGGAACTTTCTTCAATTCAAAAGTTTAATACTAGTCATGTGACTTTTTATTTTTGTAACAATTACTGCGGCTAATTTTACAGAAATTTACTATAATTAATTGTGCAGTTTCTTTCAGATATTGGAAACATTAAAAGGAATGTCAAGTATGTAAAATTAATAATTTAAAAAACAGCATTTTTGTGCTTTTAAGGATATATATCGCCCAATCTTCTGATACGCATGTTGCTGAAATGGTATATTGATTCGCTTTATAATCTGCTGAGCAATTTATTTAACAAAATAAAACCTAAACAAAGTAAACAAACAAGTACACCGTTCATGTAGTTGCTTAGAAATATATATGTTTATTGAGAGCTGTACAGTTGCATAAATTGCCATGACATTCGCGGCTTTCAATGTTGTATGTTTCTTCTTTGTGTTGTTTTTGCTCAATGTGGATTTTTCTATGGTCTCGTCAACCAGTTTTGGAACTTTTACTTTCACTTGTATCCTGGCTTTGAATATAGTAAGCTGTACATAAATACTTTTCACTTAATCTGCGTTTTTACTTTTGGGAACAGGTTAAATTAATCTAGTTTGCCCGAAACCATATGTACTTTCTCACGTTTTGATTAAATTATAGATGTATTTATAAATATGTTTCATATTTTAATTTTTACATTTCATGTCAGATTTTTGTTTGCTTAAAATGATTTTGAGTTTGGTTTTTACACAGATATTATTAAAGAATTTCAAAATTTGGTAGGTACAAATAATTAGACAACTCTATGATTTGTTGAAAAAACATTGTTTGTTTACTTTTATCATGACACCAAACAGTGCTTTATATATCAGAATGCAAATCTGAATAAAACAAGAGATTCATTCATGTCAGATTACATTTCCTACCTTATTTCTTTGCTTTCAAACCAACTTTGTAATTACTCTAAATTTAGTTAGAGAACAAGCAAAATAGCCAAAAAACCGGACCGAACAGCAAGAGCCAAAAGTCAAGGGACAGTTACAAATCCGGATATAGACAAACGCAACACAAAAACCAAAAACACAAAAAACATAAAAACAGTAACCCTAACACAATAAAAACCATGGGTCACTCAGGTAAGCAGTGATAGCCTCTAATTAGACGCCCGTCGAGTTATTCATTGTCATGTCGAGGGAAAAGTCAAATGCAGGAATAGAAAACACTACCTATGACACAGCGAAAATGGCAGATCGTATTTGAGACACTGATTTCCCATAACGATCAATTAATCATTGTGACGACCATAGAACTTCTGGAAAGATAACATCAACCTAGGTACAACAAACCCTTGTTTGAGTAGTTTAGCAGTAAACAACAGTGATCGGTTATGAAAATCGGAATACCAATCTCAGGATCTAGAATAACATATAAGTTGTGAAATGTACACACCATACGCTGGAGCTGCTGGAATGTTTCTAACAAGTAATAAAATGCAACAGAGAATGCTATATTTTATTGGATAAAAACACAAAACAACTGGCGACCCCATTTCAGAGCTTTTTAAGGCCTTATTGCTTAAGGAATGCTGATGAACTGTAATGCTTGTTAACGTATACACTTAATAATCGTATTGAAATTATAGGCGTGTCTATCCAAAGAGAAATCCTGCGCCTAGTCGTACGTGTGACGAAAAATTTTAATTTAACATGTGTTAACTATTTATAGTTATCTAATCTACATTGAATATTATCCATCTGTTTTAAGCAGACTAATCAAGCCAATGAAGAATGTCGAACAATTTTAAGTATGTATAATATATAACTAAATAAGCTTATTTAAACTAAAGTAGTTATCATGGTAGTGGCTTTACAATATAAATAAGGGATCTGATGTCCCATACAGCGAACGATAAGCAGAAGTCCTATAATTATCTTGTCTTGCACCAGGCATAATGAGTCACCATGTAAAACACCAAAGTGACACACAAAACACACGTTAATATTTTGCACCCAAAACTCCGATCGATATTATCCGTCTCTCTCATTCAACGCATTAGCTAAGCAGAAAAAAACCGTTTCATTCCATTTAGATTTTTTTTGTAATATAGTGCGTATATTCAATATTATGTCAATTTCGCGACTTGAAAAGACCTAATTACATATTGCAATTCAACGTATATTCTATATCTCAAGAAATTCATGGCATTGGTTATTTAAATTACTTCGGTATAAATTTACATTGTTTGTGTGAACAAAAAGCCTCTTTCCCAGCGAAATCCTTGAAATTGGCGGACATTCCTGAAAATGGTATAAAATTAGCCATGAGGTCTTTCATCAATATCTTTATAATTTAGAACTGTTGTGCGTCTACTTCGAGCGTAAATATAAATTAATAGTTTGTTTGATAAAAAATCCCTCAGTTCCTCTTGTTTATGGTCTCTGGTTTTCCCCGGATACTCCCGCTTACTCTCAAAAAGAAAAAAACTAGACGCCACGATATAGCTGAGAAATTACTGAAATTGGCGATAAACATATACTGTTGCTCGAATTTACCTTCAAAAAATATTGCATATTTTATTGTAAAAATAACATTCTAATGGTTTGTTTTTACCACAGACACAATTATGGAATTCCATAAAATGGTAGGTACTGATTATCTCAATGTGGTATCTGTGATTTACTTTATCAGAATGCATACCTGTTTATAATTTGAGCTATCTCCGAGTACCACTTTTATATTCATGTTTGCAGAAGACCTTGGCAATAACCAGCTCATTAATGGCGTATTAGTAGCGGTGATAAATGACAACAGATTAAAAACATGAGAACAGAAAACAACTTACTGTCCCATTTCGGAACCCTATTGAAAAAAATGCACACTGCGTGAAAATTGTAAAAGTAAAGGGCTTTAGAAAATCAGAAGAATTAACAGTACTAACTAAAAAAGTTTTTCAGTCAAGTTTCTGCTGTCTTTTTTATGTACTAATGTCAAACTTTCCGTAGTGGATTGAATTATGTAAAAAAAACTACAACACTAATTCGACAAAATTAGATCATTAGATCACATCTATATACGAAAAAATGAGCAACATAGCATTTTTTACGAGCATCTTCAAAGGCGAAAAAAGAAATTTCTTCAATAAAGATCGTTTCCCGTTAGTTTCGCAATGTCTAAAGCTTTAATAACGTAAAGAAGATGAATATTATGTGTGAATTATGTATAAATAGACCGAAGTTAGAATTTTTTATTTGCTACATTACGAGCAATAGGACTATTCTGCCGTTAATCCGACAAATCACAAAACTAACTTCCGATTATAACGGCAGTAAAATTAGGCCTAATAATTTACCATTTATATTTTGCAGGTGTCTTCGGATGATAAAAATGCTATAGGTTTGACTGAAAATTGTGTAGCAATGTTAAGTATGTATAATTTTTAACAACAATAAAATTTAAAAAATATAAATATAAAAGTATAAAGTTGATTGAAATTATTTCAAAGGCAAGCATACATTCTAATCAGCATACCACCATCGGCACATAATCTGAATGTATGTTTTTTTTAGAAATAAATTTAGAACAAAGATGATATGGATTATTATATTGAAGTCTGTAAAAGTGAATGTGCTCCTTAAGTGTTTTTATAGCAGGAACAGGATAAATAAACCGAAATTATAGACAAAAAATCTTCATTCAGTTAATTTAACTCTTTTAATACATAACATATAAAATGAATTGGAGGAGACTTGTATGGCTTTTCAAATGTATGATCTATGGTGACATCGTAAACGACGATCAAAAATAGATAAAAAACGCGGTCCTATAATCGTAGTAATCTCAAGTCTTAAAACGTCACCGTGTTGATCAGTTCGACCAAAGCTATAAATAACAAAGGTTTTTAGTAAAAACTTCAATAACCGTCGACATTATCGTGCACTCGCAGTCTAACACATTACCTCAGCATCGACAAATTTAACCCACTATTCCAATTATATTGCAAGCGTAATGTAGTTGCTATTTTATTTGAGTTTTGGTGAGGATTTATTTACAAATGTCTATATTGTCTATCAAGAAACTCGTGCTTTCGTTTATGAATTACTTTGAAGTCGATGTAATCTTCTTTCAGTAGTAAATGTGTCTAAATGATATATGTAATAGAAATGTCCCGCTCAGCAAAATCTGTCTAGTTTGGTACGTTTTAAATTTATAAGAATGTCTTTCATAAATGACTTTAGAATAAGGTTACTTTGAGTGAAACATGTCTTAATAAGTGTGAAAAATACCCTTCAGAAACGTCCGTGTAATTAGGTGTTAGCTGCCAGAGTAACGTACGAAATAAGATGTGAACAGACCAAAAGACTGTATGGAATATTGCTGTCAAAAAGGGGTAGTTGTTAATAAGAAATCTAGAATCGACTTTTTGGCTAATATATTCAAATGTCCGAACGTAGATAAAATACTAACAAACATTCATTATTTCATACCATGCCACTATTGTACTTGCTATAATTATACACTTAAATCTTATTATTACATAATGAATTTTTAAAATGATTTCTATTGGTCAAGACCAGCCTAAACCCATGACCGTTTATTCTGATATTGTTTGATTAAAACCAATATTGACTACCTTTTTCGATCACATTGTTGTCAGGTTGCTTTATTCTGATATTGTTTGATTAAAACCAATATTGACTACCTTTTTCGATCACATTGTTTTCAGTTTGTTTTATTCTGATATTGTTTGATTAAAATCAATATTGACTACCTTTTTTCTATCCCATTGCTGTCAGGTGGTTTTATTTTTGAGTTTTGTTGTTTTTGGTTATCATTATGATAAACTCAAAATAGACTGTTTTTTTTTACTTTTAACATTTAAAAGTAGAGACTATAACAGTAAATATGTTGATGAGACAACATAATATGAATGCATGTACATAAATTTCATACCAAAATATTAAGTTTTCTGCAAAAGTCAATGAGACAACAAATAATCCCTTTGTCTGATTATTATGTAATAAAACAATTAAAGTCTTTTGTATCGATGAATTACACGAACAAATTCTGTTTCTTAATGAAAATAACAATAGCTAAAAACCACAATCAGAATTATATGTCATTGTGTAATTTTCAATCTAATCTACTGTAAACTCACTAATTTTTTGCTACTTTCGTGGTCCATTAAAAGCCGCAAAAAAGTACATTTTATGGCACTACTTTAAAACCGCGAAATAACGTACCAACGCATTATATTACATCGCGTTATCTGTAAAAATAGGTACCCATAAAAAAGTGGTGTGTTAAAGAAATGTAGCCAACTTGGACATATGCTTGAATATTTAAATTTTCGAATAGATACTACAAAGATCACTCTAAATAACATATGTTTTATCTTTAAAATATTTTTTTAGAAATCAGTTTTCCTACAGACACGTCGAAGGAAAAACGCACTTTGGTAGGTACATACAATGAAAAAAATTAGATAGTTTACTGATATTTCATATTTTAAATTGTCCCTAAATTTTATCTCTCCTGTTCCACAAACGATCAATGTATTAAATACAAAGCTGTAAGTAATTAACTCTGTTGTACACTAGCATTTCAATCTTCATGTTTGTGTTTAAGATTCCTTTGTGGCTCGAATGTTTGGGGCATGATATATATTTTAAATTTCCTTTCAATATTTATTTGTAGAAATATTAATATAACTTAATCTTATTTAAAATTTATTTTCTAGTTTCAAAACTCATTTGGGGAGCTAAAATAAATGCTTACACACCTGTAATTAGTACTATACTGACTCACAATTGTAACTATGTGATGTTTATGAATCATATTACTGTCAAACAGTTGCCTATTACTCAGAAAAATTTTCTACTCAAACTCGGCTACACATGTTTTTTTGTCAATCTAGGTTACAATGCCATATTTTGATAAAAATTATCGTATTAATATAAGTATCGTTATATAATTTATATGTTATGCTTTTGTTACAGAAGTCTTTTGTACCACAAATAAGTCTAATAGGAAAGCTTTTGGAACAGCTATCAAGTATGTGTAATTATCATAAATGAAAATTAGGTTTTTATACTGCTATATGCTTAGCCATGTAAAACGCTTTTTTGTATGTTAAATTTTGCAGCAAACAAAGCGATTCAAAATCCTAGTTATTTGCCTCTCAACTATTTTGTTTCTTCGACGCTTTTGAGTCCTGAATAGAAGAAGCGCGCGTACGGCGGACTAGATATTATAACCGATGTATCGTTGATTTTAAATTGCAAATACTGGGTCAATGCATCTGACTGTGTACTGTAAGTCCCTATGGCAATTAACATATTTAGTAGTTATTCGTCGGTGTTCACTTGCAATTTCATTGATCTAGTCATGGTTTTATTAAGAGACCGATATTTTTTGCTTCGGGTGCCTCTCCATTTCAATGGTCACATTACGTCTTTCGCTAATGTGTGGTGACGTCACATCAATCGATTGTCGATTTTTAAACAGTGTTTCAGAGATTGTAAGGATCACGGTATTAGTTTACAACCATGTTACCGTAACGCTGGCATTTGCTTTGCTTCACGACGTTATTTTGCACCCAACAGTGCCTCGTCGTGAAGCATAACATTTACGATGCTCGTGTCGAGCATCGCAAATGCCGGCTTTACGGTAACATGCTTGTAAACTGATAACGATAATGCAAACAGTGCTTCTGCATTCCTCGTGCCCAACAGGTTGCAAAAAAGTTGTCGGACATTTTTGTTGTTATTTCAAAAAATGTTATTGTGCTCGACCACAATATTTTCTTCTGACTGCTCAGTTACCATCCGAAATTGGTTTTTTAATATGTATCGCCGTGACCTTATTTACTCACACGCATGTAACCATATAGGTCGCATCTGATAAGTTTTAGATTAAGCGCGAGTCTGTTAAGTTTATAACCATGTCTTATATTGATTACTTTTATTTGTTATTTGTTTATGTCCCGTTACTGGTTAAATGTAGAATAAATGTAGAATAAAACACTAGACATAAGGGGCGAAGGAGTTACAAAAGGAGATATGTTGCCCAAAATGAATGGATGAATCAAAACAATAAATTTGGTAGCAAACATTTGCCCAGCCTTCGAAAAATATCTAGTCTCAAGATCTATTTTGTTTTATACTCTTAATAAAGGTTATAACAAACTACCGAACATAAAAGAATCTTTCAAAAACAATCCACAAATCAAAGTCTACAAATTTTAAAAGTTAAGAACCAACAACAAAAAACAAAGCAACACCAGCAATGGTCATCACGTGGTACAGATATTTAAAAAAAAAATAGTGGTTTGAACCAGGTTTTATGGCATGGTAATGGGTAAAGGTTTCTTGTTCGTCCATGACAAAACTTGTCTTCTTTTTGTGCAAGTTAATTATTGCGTCTACTCTCACAAAGCTGCAACCATACCAGATATAAATCAAACAACATTGTAACAATATGCTTGTAACAATATACACATGTGTTGTTAACGGACTAAATACAAACAAATAATTCATTGTGAACACCTTCAAGGAAAATTCCGTTTAGAGAATAATAAGGGACAAAAACTGACCGCAAGTTCATCCTTGGGTAAAACAAATACTAACATTTCGTATGACGAACAAACACAAAGCGCAGATAAAAAGAAATGAGAACACGAACTTACAACAATTACGGATAAAAGCAGTCGCTTTAAAATTAAGAGTTTCTTATATCATTGTTACTATCCGTCTTATTTAAGTAAAATTTAGGATCATGATTTTTTTTATTATTGGTTCTGGAGTTTGCCAGTTTCTCGGACTTTGATTTGTGGATCGTCTTTTTGACAGTTTCCTCGGTGTGCGGTATTTTGTTATTACCTTCATTTACATTAGACAAAAACTAATGTATTTGGAGTAAGGTCTTTTTGGGAACTATTTGAATTTTTTTCAAAAAGCTTGAGCTTTAAACAAACAACCCATGTACTTAGAAGATGAGTATTCCCATTTTAGGTGTGATGTGTGGTATATTCCTGTCTAATAGGACAGACATCATAATAAAAAAATCACACCTTTCGTCATAGATTTCTATAGTTGTCAATTTTAAAAATAGAACCAAAAAGGAAGTGTGTTGTTACTGCGAATATCAGATTTAAAATATATAAAATACGACATTATACAAATAACATATATATATAATGATCTATCACCCTCTCATCTTTATGCCATTTATTTTATTACACTGAATGTTTTGCATTCCAATTGATGTCGTTGTACATATATAAAGCTAAAAAATTAGTAATAAGTGGATTTTGATTTTATTTAAGTGAATTTAAAATACCGACCACTGAAACATACACAAGCATTTTTTACATAAACTAAGCGCTTTTTTAAAGATAAAACATATCTCTTACAAGCGCACATAAGACTCACAATCTGTACAAAGATGCTTTAGATGAGAGAGTGACATTACAAAAATTGTTACCAACTGGGCGCGAGTGATTATTACCATCGCCTACTCCAATGAAGTTATAGCTTATATTATTTAAGTATAACACATAGTAATGTACCATTATTGAGAGATAATGCATATTTGTAAAACCAAAAAGATCATTAATTATCTTATGACAAATTGTAAATGAATATAAGCTTTACATAGATTTGATAAATGCAAATGCAAAATGCAAATGTTAAGTTTCCGATCAAAAACTATAGTTTTCGAAATAGAAACTCAGTTTAACCATCGAAATATGCAGTTATCGAAGATAAAACCAATCGGCTTTAATAGCTTCAGTGCTACTGTGTTTGTTAAATACAGGAAGCAAATCAAATGTTTGTGACTATCGCATACCAACTGTATACAGCGGAAATAATTTGCCTTAGAAAAGTAGGGTTACGCAGGTCTATTGCAAGACATTTTAACTGCGGATTGATATGCTTTCCACACAAGATTAAATATTAATACCAACGGAAAATGGTTTATTGTTCAATTAATTTAGCAAAATGCTTTATCCCTTTTTCAAACGTTTCAATGCAGAGGTACATTTTTTAATGAAAAAACCGAACAACTTCTTTTTTTCCTTTTTCCAAAACAATAATTTAAAGTGTATCATTCTGGTCACACTTATTTAAGATTAAAAACGTTAATTCTAGAGTAAAGGCAAAACACATTCGACATAGAAGAAATGTTACAATGTACTATTTTCCTAGCTAGATTTCTTAATGTTAATTGTAGATATAGTTTGCAGTATAGAAGATGAAGTTCCGTTGACAGTTATTGTGCCAAATGATTAGATATTTTACTATTGTGCAAATATTGTCATATCTGAGTTGGTAAACAATATGTATTTTGGTTTTTTTTGTTGTTACTCATATAGCTTTTGTTTTGTTTTATGCAGGTACGATTCAAGAATGCAATCTGGTAGGTACAACTACTTACAAAATTTACGATATGCAAGTCATTTCTATGTATTAAAATGCAAAACTGCATCTACAAAGCGTTTCCTTATAGAATAATTTCAAATGTTTTTCATATCTAAGTTTATTATAGTTATTATGCAATGTGATTTTACTTTAGTAACTGATTTATATAACATGCCTGGTAACTACAATAATAATCAATTATAACATTGTGATGAGGTCGATCCATAATTTTATACAAGTTCAATATGTTTATTCTTGTTTGGCGCGATACAATCATTGATATGATGAATTGCCATGCTACAATTGCTTTATCATTTTTCCAACTTTCACTTTTAAAAATCTGTCCAATTTTCTAATTTTTAGAGCTAAGTACTTTTTGGATATAAAATTTAATTTTTCAAATGTTTTACTGCCGTAATGGTACTCCATTTTGTATTCTACAAAATCGATAGTCCGCAACATTGTTTACCTTAGATACTGAATGAAAATGTCTGATGAAAAGGAAGAGATTGTTGTAAGACTGCAATCTTAGATGACAATTTATAAGCAAGAATCAATGATAAAGGATGGTACCTTTTGATTAATAAAAACATATATACACTTTTGAAACTGATGCCTTAAATCACACTATTTGAAATGTAAATGTACTAAACCAAAACGTAAATTGACGGTTGTGACTCATGAACATTGTTAAATAGATTGTTGTTCTATTGTCCTTCGGATTGTTGTGAAACTAGGTTTTTATAGATATTTAAACCTGTAGAAAAAGTATTGCAACACTCGCTCGTTGGCAATAAACAAATGTACCGACCATAGGTGTCAATTTTGTATGAAAATGCATCTAAAACGCAAGTATTCTATAATAAAAAAGAGCATTGGCAGGTGCATATTGATAAAAAGCATTAAAAAATTCAAATTTAATTACATGTACACAAATTTCATTCAAACAGAGATACCAGTTATGCATCAAAATGTGCTGTTTGAGAGAACTGGTCTAATATTCACGTTCCGTTTAAAATAGTCAAAATATTCAGAAGTTTTAATATTGTGAGTAACTACCGTTCAGTTATGAGGTCATGTTTATAGTCATAGGATACACATCCAAAGACCATTACTGAGCCACCACCAAACGGGACCGTTTCAGAAATGTCAAGTTCATTATAACTATTGTTTTCTTGCCACTATACTCGAATTCTGCCGACAGTTAAATGCATCATAAAGGATTCCCATTAGACCAATGGAGCTATCTCCAAGAGACTAAATTTCATTGACGACAGGCTAAGTATCATCGCAAACGTGCAGCTTTACGTCTTTGTGTAAGCAATAGACGTTTATACATGCCATGAACGGTAATCATCGGCATCTAACACTATAATTGCAAAGCCTATGGCTGAAAATTGTGCACATGCAAGTGCTGACAACATAAAGCAAATATCGATATCGAAGTTGTGGGACTTCATTAAGAATTAAACTTCCTGAAAAATTCCTAATTTAATTTCTCTTAACTAAATGTGAAAAATTCCTAAATTTAATTTCTCAGACCTAAATTTGGTTTTTTTTATCAGTTACTTAAACAATTGACAACAATGCCAGGTATGTATAGAGTAGCAGTTAAGAAAACTTACAATAAATGTGAAAGCTGAATTAATTTGATTTACTGGCAAAAGCTGTATAGCTGGTCAGAACTATATTTCTCTTCTGCAGACGGAAAGCTCTAACTGTTTTTCTTCTGTTTCTTAAGGGCTTTTCCGTGTTTTGACAGAAATTAAAGATACAGGAAAACCTAACAGTGCAAAACTCTAAAAGAGGCAACTTATTTACATTTCATGAAAAATTATTTGAAGCCTTTTTATAGGTATTATATCCCATTATAAATGTAAATTATTGGTTTTCCACATATAACTTAGAATTATTAATAAAAGAGGCATGGAGTCTTCACAGTGGACACTTATTACCTTTGACCTTGCACAGACACAATGTCAAAGCCAAGGCCACATTCTAATTTTGACCTGCTTGTGAGCATAGTTATGAGAATCGATGAACTCATCTTGAGATCAATTTTAAATGTCAGAATATTGTACTGCACTATCTGAAGAACCATCAACGACCTGGAGACTAAATACATACATACATACATACATAAACTCCAGTCTTAATTGACAAGAATTCTATTATCTTATTCCACAATAAGGCAAGTTTTGGAGACAAGTAAATGTGTAAATCATAAATGCATATACCAGTTTGCTGACTTAGCATGCCTGTCAAATCTCGTAGAAATTCATTCTAAATTCCCGTGTTTGTAATGCTTGGAAAGCTCGTAATATAAGCTACAAAAATTAATTAGTTGGTCTCAAGCTAGGGAAAAAAGTTTCCTGAAATATAAATCTTTCAGTAAAAGCTAAAATTTTCGTAGGCTGGAAGATATATCCATATGACTCACTATTGTGTTAAAATAGTAAAGAATTGACGTAAATTCGAAGCCATGATATTACACCCTTGACATACTGGAAACGACAAATATGCACTCAATTAATCCAAATCTTTTTAGAATGTCAGATAATTTGCACGAAAGAATTTAATTAGAAATTCATCTAAATCGCAAAACAAAAATTCGTCGCCATGTTAATTCAGTTAATTAATGACAATCCTCGTCAGGTATTTTAGGAAATAACACCCACACAAATTATTAATTTATACACCTTATACACCATATGGTAGATCTACCATGTGGTAAGACACACATAAAGTTTGTGGTTTATTATTCACTCTATTCTTTAATCATAATGTTGATCTTTTGTTGAGATTTTTACAAATGAAATTAAACGTATTTTTATACATATGTACACCAACCCCCTACGTTTACGACCCAAACATATAACATAACATCAACCCTTTTATGCCTATAAATAACGCCATGTGGCAAGATACTGCCATGACGTTTTTCAACTATGTTGCAAATGCACTAACAAAATGTATCAATACTAAATACACTGTTCTTTTTTCCTGGACGACACTTAACATTTATGACCTAAATTATATTTCAATGAACAGAAATAATTAGATACATTTCAATGTAACAACTCTGTTGATGTTTATATTCGCGTAATGTGCCTAATTGACCTTACGAGTAAGGATACTACAGATACTTCAATCCGTTCTGTTGGCCTCCGTAGACGAGTGGTAAAGGAAGTTAGTATGTCTGTCAACACTGAGGTTGCCAACGTTACTGTGAGCAGGGTGTGATCAAGTCCAAACTTTATGTCAAGGATTAGCACCGTGTACCCCTATCTTCTTTCCCCAATAAAAACATGACTCCATGATACAGCTAAAAATTGCTAAAGGTGGCGTTAACCATTAAACAAACAAACAATTCATTCGGTCTCATATCTAGACTTTTCTTGAAATCGACACAATAGAAAAGCCACCAACCAAAATATTTGAATAAAGTAATGACATCAGCATTTTCAACGTTTAGTTCATATAGGTGGCAGTATCCTATTAACTTTGGCGTATTTGTTTTATATTTCACAACTCACAAGTTACTTTAAATCTGGTTATATTCCGATTTTCTAGATCGGACTCTGATGTTGACAAATAAGCTGTTCAAACAGGATTTGTTGTATCAAGTCAGTTCTATGACCGTCATCGTGATTTAGTCGATCGATATAGATTTCTCTCTTCAGGAGCATCAGCGTGCCCACATGTCAAAAAGTCGATGCAAATATCCTATATAATAGATAATGTAATGTTGTAAAACATTTATATATATTGCTGTACATATAAGGTGTAAACATCTGAAAATATTGCATACTATGAGCTAGTTTTAAATTCATAAATGATGAATTAATTGATAAATTAACTTATAAATGATTAATTAATTATAAATTATTATACTTATTCCTTGAAAATAAAAAACGAACTTATTTTAAAAAAATGAAAATACAGCTAAGACTGCGTTTTCGGCTCAGTATATTTCTTTTACATGTCATTTTCTGAATACAACTCTATTTGTATTTACTGAAATTATACTTTACACGAATTGCACGTTTCATCTATTTCGGGTGTTACATCTACCCATTTATAATTTGCATAACTTTTATGACAGCTTAATTGCATATAAATAGATAAACCGAGTAAAATACTTTATATATTTTGTTTCCTTTCTTATTTCCGTTTGGGATCAAATTGTTCTTGATTAAATACTCATTATAATTATTTATACTGGGAAAATATTGTGAGGGTTCACAGTGCTCGACCCACAGAGCTGCCCAGCGCTTCCCCAGGTGGCGGATACGGGATGCCCTCTAGTTAGGGGATTGTGAGGTCATAATACGAAAAGCCTGACCGCGGACCAAAGTTGGCAACGTGTTTGCAAAATGCCACGTTACTTTCTCCCCTTTTGATGTCGATAAGAGTAGCCTCGACGTAGCTAATACAAAAGACTGTGCTTTCCACCCGTGCCTGTTCCCCGTACTTTCTCAATGGCAGTCAAAATTTTTGCCCATTTGTCCATTTTTTCTGCCCGTACCCCGTACTTTTGCAGTGGGAGTCAACATGTTTTACCATTTGTCAATCTTTCTTAACTGGTTTATTGTTTGTTTACTTGTTCTAGACCTGAATACAGCAGAAATACCGCTCCCTGGACGCAAAGCAAAATCCAATCAACCAATCAATCAATCATTATTTATATTTACATTGTATCTTCAACTGTATTGAATTAATAGTAAAGACAAACTTACTGTATTTACCAATAGATATTCCAATAATGTAATATTTAGAATGGTTTTAAAACCATCATTACTAAGATTCAATAAGATATCTTCGTTGTGATATCTTATACATGTCATAAGATGGTCCTAAGAATTGTCGTTAGAAATGTCTTTAAAAAAATCTAAGTTTCATTAAACAAGTCTAAGCTTCACAAGATAAAATTCTCTTACTTTTTACCAGTTAATTGTAAGCTCAAAAAGGTCCTCAATTTTGTGCTTACTAAATGCTAGTAGTAGTTTTTGTCAATGATATATGCTAATGAAAAACATCCCACATGTACATGTATGCAAATAAAATGTCATCAAAGCTTGGTGGCTTGGTTTGTCACGTTATAGGCCTTTTCACCAGATGCTATGGACACATAAGCATGCTGTTTTGTCTAATAAACAAAAGTAATAATGCATGCTTACTTTTGGTTACTTTGTAGAGAAAATAAATGTATCGCTATTCGATCAACTTATTTAAAATTCATAAGTGCGAGCAGGCGTTTGCTCACGCTTTCATATGAGATTATCACGTTAGTTTCCAATATACATATTTTTGTGTCTGAACACAGATTACAAGGTTTAATGGAAGCAAGTTTTTGACGTGCCTACGAACTGAATGTGAATTTGATCATATCTATTCACTTAAGCTATTAATAAACCGATCGATTTATGCATATGGTTAAATGATGGATTCTGGGTGAAACTTGAACTGATCAGTGATTATAGCGAATTTTCTTTTTGACAAAAGTATTCATTAGAGATAGTCACCGATCTTTCATTGGTCATCAATACGTCATTAATCAGTCATTGATTAAACGAAATGTTGCATTAATGGGATTACAAATTGCTGAAAATGGCGTTAAACACTATTTAACAAAAATTAAGTCAAATGTCGTACCACAGGAAACTTTAGTTTTCGTACAATAAACCTAGACAGGTTAGTTTTTCCTTTCTACAGACAAACTCTTTTTCTCTTCTTTTTGTCAAAGTCTGTGAATACATTCAGCTTTGTGACAACAAAATACGAGAGGTAGACCGCAATGCCACTTTGATTTATTTGTTGTGTTCATGTATTGCAATGTAAACATATTATAACCTAATATTTGCGATTTTATTGACAAATACAGTGTTCAAAAATCTTTTTATTATAATTTAATTAGGAAATAAACGATAAATATTTTTGGGGCATGCGCTGTAATATTTTAAAATCGCATCTATACAAAGATTTAGCATTAAACGTTCGTTTTGAAGTTTATATATATATATATATCATATTGATTTTTTTATACAGATACGATTAAAAACCAGAATTTGGTAGGTATAAATCATTGGAAAAATGTATAGTGTCATGACTTTGGTTTTTATTTCAAATAGCTCATACATAATTTATTTACCAAATTATTTGAAATATAGTTTCTATTATTTCATTACTAATACGTATATACATGTCTTAACACTGAAAAACTAGTTCAATACGAATTTCAACTTGTCTTTATTCCATACTTGCGGTAAACAAGATTTATCTCCCATTTGCAGAGTTATCTGTTCTTTAGAGCAGGTACTTTATATTACCTACTGTGGGTAAAAAGTAGTTTTTCTACAATATTTTTTTAGTCACATATAGCAAAGCATCCGGTAAAATTTATTATGATATGCAAACTAATTCTGCAGTTTTTTTAGTAGTTGTACTGGAAGGGTCAGTCCACAGACATTATTTAAAAAAATAAAAACTCGATTTTTCCCAATCTGTTCAATACTACATACCTACTGTTATGAAAGACAACTCTTGCAAATGGGAAGTAACTCTTGTATTCCGAAAATAGGGAATACGAGGGCGAGCATTCACAGTATATCACTATTTCAAAATGGACGGAGCAGATAAAGCGTCTGTTGCTCTAAATAACGAAAGTAAATAATAAAATACAATTGTTGCCTCTCCATACCAGGTGAACGTTCAAATTGTGTACCTGAGGCGGGTTGTCTCTGCTCTGCCCGTTATTTATTATAAGACTTCAAATACCGACAAAATTAGAAAAATAACAAATTAACTGACCAAGCAAGAGCGATTGTTTATGGACGACTACAAATACGGAAAAAACAATACTACACGAAATAATGAACCAAAAACATAAAAATTGAAACTCAGTAACCCGATTCCCATAAAAAACATTTGGTGCCATACGATGCTACGGACGAGATTTAGCATTTAGCGCATTATGTTCAGTAGCAATGTTCAATGAAGCACATACACTATTTTTAAATGTACATTTAAAACTCGAAGTGTCGAAATGTACGTGTAAATATATGTTAATAATCTAAATTATGTAGGATGAACGTTTTTGTAGATTACAAAATTTGAGGAATATATAGAGCTTCTAAATACGCTAACAAAAACACCAAGTAAGTATACTGGATCAATAATAACAGTAGCATATTATAACTCTCGTATTAGTACTTTACGTGACTAATTATGCTTAAAAAAATATACGCTTTAAGTGAACTTTACATTTTTTTATTGTATTTTTGTTAACAGTTTTTATAAAACAAAATTACACTCGGGAATTTGTCAAAGTAAGTTATTATTGATAAAATCAAAATATGTTCCAATAAATACTTCGATGACGCTTCCACGATCGAAGCCTATGCGGGATTTATAACCAACGTTCAAATAAAACAAACTATATTTTGGTTGAACATCCAATTAAAATAAAAATAAGAAAACATTATTATATGTTAAATAACAGCGAAAATTTATCTTTTTTTAAATGTAAATCGTCTTCTGTTCAATAAATAACCCAATTGTATCCTTAAACTGGGATGCGTCAAAGTGAAAAGTTGCGAAGCACCAAATTCAATATTGGTGGAACACTGGAACTTGTATTGGTTTTAATTGATATGTGGATGTAGACATTGATAAGTGAACTAAAATAAGAAAACTAGTAATTGACGGTAATGTCACTTTGATACCATTAAAATGAATATCATTGGATTTTGGACGATGGAAATCAAAATGAATATCAACTGATTTTGACGATGTCTTGACTGAAGAATGCATGATGATGCAGTTAGTGCAGGTACATGTTTGTTAACTTTTAGTGCGCTCGCTTGAGATCACTTTTCTTATTTGTTGTTTTGTTCATTGACACATTTACATACAGGACACAACAAAATCATGCAGGATTTGTGACCTGTGACTGACATTGACCCAGCACCCCATTTTTTTCCGTGCCTTCTATCGCTAATATTTATGTAGTTTTGTTTCTTTACTTCCCTTCTGTTATGTAAACAAATATATTACATATCATTTTATTTACGTCGTTTTAAACATGTTCGGGTTAGACATTGTTGCATTTTGTTAGTTTTTCAATCGAAGCTGAACGAAGGCGGCCATGATGGTTTGTATTCCTGGGGGAAACATACGGGATAAAAATATGCTTTATGTATACGTAAAGTCTAAAGAAAGTAATAAAATGTAAACTTATGAAGCATCGGATCGACAAACATGACGATTCAGCATACAAAAAAAAATAATATACAAGCCTAGAAGATTATGCAACGATACAAATGACGGTGTTTCTTGTCAAACATATAGACACAACGAATGACCTTAGTCATTGAGTGTCAATATAAATAAATAACGTAAACAAGTCATAACATATTGATCTTAAACTTTTTCACTCAAACTGAACCAAAACTTTTATGTAGTTGCTTCCCAGTCGACCACATGCGGACGTGCCGAGGTGTTACTTGGCTTTGCTCAAATATTCCTACAAGATGTAATCAAAATTACCAAGGTGACACATTCATTACGCCAGACGCGCGTTTCGTCTACTTAAGACTTATTAATGGCATTTAACTCTAAATGCCTAAAGTATTTTTTCATTTGAAGATGGAATAATATAAGTCCACTGGGATCGTGTAAATACACAATACATGTAGTTTAAAATAGTATATAAAAAGTCTAAAGAAAGTACTAACCAGTAAACTTATTAACATGACGATACAGCATTAACAAAAAATAATATACAAGTCTAGAAGATTATGCAACTATACAAATGACGGTGTTTCTTGTCAAAAATATAGACACAGACTGAACAACGAATGACCTTAGTAATTGAGTGTCAGTATATATAAATAACGTAAACATGTCATAAAACATTTATCTTAAACTTTTTGACAAGAAACACCGTCATTTATATCATTGCATAATTTTCTAGACTTGTATATTATTTTTTGTTTATGCTGTATCGTCGTGTGTATCTGCTAATGGACACCCCACGGAAAAGATTTCAGAATTTGAAAAATGCAGTCCCTAAATCCTCTACCTCAAAACATATTGCTTGCTACTATGGATGTGTCATCTTTGTATACAAACATACCACAAAATGAAGGAATTGCTTGCTGTGAAGCTGTATGGTACACCAGAGAAGAAAAATAATCCCACGACAGAATGTCTTGTTAAATTGCTCACTCTAGTCCTTGAGAGCAAAAAATGTGTTTTTAATGACAAACACTACACCCAAGTGAGTGGTACTAGCATGGGAACTAAAATGGCTCCCTCTTATGCCAATATATTTTTGGAAAATCTTGAAAAAACAGCTTCTGTCTGGTGCACATATAAACCATTGTCATGGTTGCGTTTAATTGAAGACATCGACATTAAATGGAATGAAAGTGAAGAAAATTTAATATAGATTGCAATAACTTTCATCCCACTATCAAATTTACTTTCGAATTCTCTGGTCACAAAATTTCCTTTTCGACCCTACTAACTAAATCCAAAACGGAATGATGACAACAGATCTTCAAACGAAAGCAACAGACAAACATCAATTTTTATCCGCAGTATTCCTTTTACAGTCAAGCCATACGTATCAAAAGAATTTGCTCAAGAAAAAATATCCAAACCCATCCAAACCCATCCTTAAAATAAGCTTCGTAAACATTTACTCAAAAGAGACTACAAAAACGAAAACATCGCCAAGGCATTTGAAAAAGTTCACAATGTTTCGTTGCTGAATTACAAGGATACGAATATAAGAAACAGCAGAACACCATTAGTCGTCACATACCACCCTGACTTACAAAACATTTCAAGTTTGTAAGGAAACCTGACCGAAAATGATCCAAATTCAAAAAAAGCTTTTCCCTGACTGAACCACCTATACTGGCATACCGTCGACCAAAAAGTCTAAACGATATTATTGTAAATGTTAGAGTCAAAATGAACCCTCATTCAAAACCTGGTGGATACAATCCATGCTATCGCAGGAATTGCAAATGCTGTAAAGCAGCAAACGTTGCTAGCACCTTCCGAAGTCTTTTAGTGATTAATTTAATTGTGAGGTTTACTCCTTTTTATACCCCGCCACACGAAGTGGCGAGGCATTATGTTATAACCTCAGTTTCGTTCGGTGTCTGTCCGTCCGTCCGTCCCCCGAAGGTTTCCAGATGATAACTTGAAAACGCCTCACGGGATTTGAATGATATTTAGCCCAGCTCTTCAGTACAATAAAATACAGGCCAAGTTCAATTGTCAGGATGATCCGAAAAATATTATTGAAATTTGCCACTTTATAAATTTTCAAAATTTGACAATAACGAAATTTATTAATATCATGGCGGGTTATCATTTAATGTCCCATTAAATGCATTATTTTTATATTATCCATGAATGTTAATAGATTTGTTTTACTAGTAGATCGCAAGTACTATGTATTTTTATATATACTCCCGAAATTATATCCGCAACCGTGCTATAAAAAGGTGTTAAAAGTGTAAATGTAACATTAGTGAATAATGCATTAACGGAATGATTTGTTGTACATTTCTGTTTGTGGAATTAATTGCAGGAAAATGATAAAATGAAACACCTTCAGTCACATAAATGTCTTAATACAATCATGAGTTTGTAATATTTTACCAAAACACGCATCCTCTGCTTTTTAATAGATGTTACAAAAGGATGCTGCTCCATTAAACGCCATAACAATTATACAATTTATATAATTTTACATAGTGCCAGACTTTTGTCGAAAAATACCTAAATGCAACTAAAACACTAGATTTGTATTGTATCTATTGTTTCATGAAAACGTTCAATAATAGAGGTGATTCTCCCTTATTGCCATTAATAGTTACAAGGAAGATGGATTTTTTTTATTGGTATTGATTCTGGTGGTTATTTTTATGATAGCAATATAAGGAACACGACTGTAGGTTTAAATGACAGGGATATGTTGCTTTGCATAAATTTTGGGTCGTTGTCTCTCAGAAATTTACGAAAAATGTTTATTATCTAGACAACTAAAATTATAGACCTCATTTTTAAGCGCGCATAAAAAACACGGAGAATTAATTTAATAATCAACTTTATAGATATCAACATTAAATATTTTTAATTTGCAACATCAACTGCATGTAACCTTATACATATTGAAATACGAACTACAGCTAGAGACTTCCGTCACGTGAAGCCAGCGAATGGTTCGTTTTTGTTTAAATTCAGCCGGCTCACTTCATGAAAACGTTTGCAATCGAAGGGATTTTCACCAGACATGTCTTGTAGGTCCTACGAATTTTGTTGTCACTGTGATCAGAACTAATATGACATTAAAATGAACTAAAGTTACGCTTTCACTGATTACAAATTTACCTAGTTATAAATGCCTTGTATTTTAATAGTTACCAGTTTGTTAGGCATTCGTTTGTTTTGTACCTCTCACGGGTTTTCCTTGCCCCGGAAATAATTTTTCAATGTAAACGAGGACCGTATCCTGTACAAATTTGCATTAATTACTAATTATTTAAAGCAATAATCGATGTAAAAATTAAATATTTTGCATATGCAACATTAACTGCATGTAACCTTATATGGGTTAATACTGCGCTATGTCTCTGTGTTTTTTAGTTGTATAGATTTCATTTAATAATTCATTTAATAATGTGTTCGACTATTCATCCCAAAGAAACACAGCGTGGTTAAGGCAATATATTAAACTGATGTTGACGATCGCATTGCAATCTACTAACGATACTCATTCCCATGGATACAACGTTTTGATTGGTCAATTGTTTTAGGTTGGGAGAAAATGACAACATCCAGTGAACATTGTTCTTATATTAAAATTATGGAATTGATTTTCATTCTCTAAGGTCAGATTGATTAAAAAACAATTGAACGTTTTCTGTTTATTAAAATTATTGAAATTTTGTCAACTAGTTGAGCTTTATTTACGATGAAATAATCAGCTTCCGGTACATTCAACGTGAAAAAGAATCTTGCATCACCGTTAAAACGTGATAGTTCAAAATTGACAACCAGCTATAATTACCAGCAGTGATATGAAGCCGGGCCCAAAAAGATGAACACTAAGGTATGTCTAAGAAAATACTTAAGTTGTGTTAACATCAGTATAGTGATTATATACAATTGTCATCGAAAAAATGCTCAGGAATGATCGATACCTTGTCTTATACTGACAATGTGACCTCAGACACTGAGAGAATGTTAGGTGTTGCCCCCATTTTAAGTAAAAATTTTAATAATAGGTTGCAACTAGTGTATAGGTAACAACTGTTTAACTATGTCAATTGTTAGACTTGATTACACTTTCCGTTTACCCCCCCCCCCCCCCCCCCCACAAACCACACACATACACAGTCAGTTAAAACTTGAAACTGAAAATGTTAAACATCTTAAACCAAATCTTAAAATTGCTATTAGATCTTTTGAATAATTCTGCATAGTTTACACAGTGTTCAATCTAGGCTGCGCCATTGCGCCATTGCCGCATTTTTTTTCTATTTGGCGCAGTAGAAAACGTTCCGCGGGCCTCTCCGGGCGCACTATATTAGATCGTCAAAATACGGAATTTCAATCCAGTCCCCGTACGGTACTGGTGTGTAGTCTGAATCTTTTGAGTGTTTAAAGTCACTGTCTTTTTGAATACCAGTGAAAAATTTATCGTAGATTTTGACAACGATCATTCCCGTCTCGCATGCGAGACGGGATAAATAATCAAAAGCTAAACAGCGGAAACCAGTCGTATCTCAAGGATAACAGATAAACAATGCTGTGTCTTGATTGGCTGCTAAATCGGGAGATAGTTGCCGATTGGAAAACAAATAAGCAGAGCTAAGTTAGGGATGAAAACCCGGCATAATTACGGGGCGGTAGCAATCATAATAGGCTAAATCGGGAGACAGCTGTCTTGTCTTGTTCAGGTAACTACCGCCGTTAGTCGGCGCACTCTATCCCCTGGATAGATATATGTGGTGCACATCATTGCATGTGTATGGTGCATATAGTCACAGTGAGAATACGAATAGTTGACGGAGTCAGGTGAACATTTATGTACAGTGTTAGTGTATGTTTATAATACAGTTAGGCATCCACATATAAGTTATTTAAATGTAGAGTTATTAAACTCAGTCTACAATTACTACTTTGTCGTAAAAGCACTAAAAGCACTACAAGGCAAGAAGCAGCATTATACGTAAAATATCAAGCACTAGTCATAAATGCACTAAAATGTTTAAATATTGTTAATCTAAAATTTTACTTTCTGATATCAAAAAGGGCATGTATAGCAGTTTCTAAAACTATAAAAGCTGCTAAAACACGATGCTTGAGTTAAAACGATAAGATGCACTTGGTCAAGCGTGGAGTCAAAATAAAATTCATAGATATATATACAAGAAGGGTATCATCACTATTGCCTTTTTTCTTTTAAAAACACTAAAAGCTTCGGATTATACATAGTTTATATATTTATAGAATCCTGCCCCCCCTCCTTTAACTGTCTCATCCTTTCCATATGTAGGTTATAGCACATGTTCCTGGTTAGTTCCTCCAGCTCTATATAACCTTGTTTTTTCAGCTTACTGATATACGGCATCTGTTGGTTTGTACAGTCTAGTATGAGTTGAAGTAGGTTGTTTTGGGTGACAAACTCTTGGTAAACATCGTTTCTGAGGTTATCTAGGTAGCTTTTGATATGTCGGAGATGCCTTCTCCGAACGTTTTCCAGCTTTGGACACTTGAGAATAAAATGTTGTAGATCATCTGGCTCATCTCCGCATAGGCAGCATATAGTTTTGATATAACTATCTCCATACTTTTTTCTTGTTGTATTAAACAGGTATGTTTGAGTTACAAAGCTGATCTTCAAATAATCACAAGTAAAAATAATTACAATTGTTCATGTAATATCGTGAATACAGTTCGCGACAGATCTTGACTTCTGCCGCTCTTATTTTTCTATGTACATTTTCTGCGCCTTCCCAAATATTATGTGGTTGTGACATCGGGTTTTTCTGTAATTGGAGGTATTAAAGGGTTGACTTCTTAGCTATATCTTCCTCACATTGTTGAGACCAGTATAATTTTTGTGCCTTCCTTACTTCTTTTTTTTCCACGCCTTTTTTGATCTAGGGTTTTTCATTAGTTCATGTATTGTCTCCATTCCATATTTCTCTAAAACTAGTTCAGCCCTTTCTGTAAAAAGTTCGTTGCTATTTCTATTGAAGCAATGTTGTCTAATTAAGATATTATACTCTGCTGATGATGGGCATCTGATTATATTCTTAAGGAGTGACAGTACATTATTAAGATCTATATACATCTGTATTGGAATTGCACCAACGAATAGGTAAACTGCAGTATTTGAGGTTTTGTTTGGAAGGCCTCAAGATTTTCCTCTGCATCTTTTCTAGTTGTTCTAATTTCATATTGCCTACATTTAATTATCTCAATCCCATATATCATTCCTGCTAGTCCAAACCAAACTTAAAATACTCAACAAATAAGCAGAGCTAAGTTAGTGATGAAAACCCCGCATAACATTGCGGTAGCAATAATAATAGGCCGACCGCCGTTCGTTGCCACTCGAGAAAAGCCGAGCGATCACGAATCGGTTACGATAAAAAAAGAAAAAAAATATGCAAGATAATGGGAATTTAACTGTTTTAAAAGGAAAGTCGCATTGAATTGTGTATGTTTATCATAAAATGTGTATCATAAAACTTAAACGGAAAAAAAACGGAAAAACAAGTGAGAAAAGGAGAACAATTTTAATCTTTTCCTGCTTACTGACAAGGTTCCCATCAACAATCTTATCGCGTAGAATGATGCATCTAGAGATGCTTAGCATAGTGCATGCTTCATATGCTGACTCTGACCTATATTTTGCGGTTGCCTGATTTGGCTATCTAAACACATTGTGTATAATGAAGTGATGTTAATAATAACAATACATAATAACATTAAAAAACAGTACGTATTTTTGTCCACGAAAAATAAAGCTTAGAGACGGCTAGCTTTTCAGGAAAGCTAATACTTGTTTTCAAGAAATTGTCAAAATATGAAGCGAATTTCGTCAGAAATCGAATGTCTGGTGACAGACTAAGTAAGCTTATGCGGATCACTCTATTCAAATGTGATGTTGACCAGTTTGACTATGATAAAGCTGTTCAGATTTGGAGAGATGAAAAGCACAGGAGGGCCTTTCCCAAAAACAACTGACATTAAAGTGACTCAAAGTTCTGACTACATATATAAAACAAAATAAAACTTGTTAATGATAATAATTGTTTATTAACTTCAATAATGTGCTATAGTCTTCTTTTAAATGCCATCACTTTGTATCTGTTGTCTCTATTTAGCAAAGATGTCATCTCATCATCATGAATAATGGCATGATTGTGTCTAGCTGTTCTCTAGTACTATCTTGAAAGATGCCATCACTTTGTGTCTGTTGTGACTTGTCTTGAAATAAGTAGTATTACACGGATGGATCCTTAGTATCTCATACAAATTTTTAAACTTAACAGTGGCCCCCAAATCCCATCCAGGGCCCCCTTTGTGATCTTGCATGGGCCAGGCAGGCCCCCTGTGAAAAAATTCTAGATTGAACACTGTTTACACATAGACATAATGTCCCCGATTAACATAATTTTACAGTCTTGACCTTAAAGATTAAACAGAACAAAAATGTGCTGCCCAAACAGAATATATTCCTATATCTATTTTTATCTATGAAATGTATAATTGAACTGAAATAAGACAGACATTAATAATCAAACACTGGTTTAGATAGAAAGAGTTATAAAATTCATTGGTTATGTTGAGAGGTCCATTTCAGAAACACAAATTCACAAGATTAAGAAATTTAACATTTATGAGAAAAAATATGTATTTTCTGTATGCATACACACTTATCTACATTTAAGCATTAACTACAAAAAATATTTTCTCCATCCAGTGATAACAAAACCATTTTGCACATTGTATAATTCATTTACCGGATTATATTAAATATATGACGTCACAGCGGGTGCATATCTCCATGATAATTTTTGTCCACCCTCTTATAGAAAATATTTTCAAAAGTCAGTATTCTCGCACAATTTATGTATACATAACTATAATTAGATCAAGATTTGAGCCATGCACAGACCTCTTATGTTTTTAATCTAAAGTATATATGCAACAAAAACACCTCACCAAAATCATGAAATAAATTTTGTACTTGACAATTTTGTATATTAATAAGTGTGTAGATGGATCATGAAACTATAAATTTTACTCATATAGTATTAGCATAACCATTTATCAATTTTATTTATTATATTGTCCATAAGTACATTAATATGTTCATATATTTTATAGAGAATAAAATGTGCCAAATTGCTTTTCAGATGCTCTATCATCCCAAGATACATGTAACAATCAATATCAGCTGTAGCAGTATAGGGATGCTGGCCAGGGGCTCATATTGGTCAAGGGGTAATACAGCATGTACTGTGGATTTTGGTATGTTTTATACACTTTATCATAACAGTAGTGTATGGTAATACTGTGCAATGCATATGGATTGTTTGTTTTAGGTAAATGTTTGTTTGTTTGATGGTGTTTAACGCCACTTTCAGCAATTTTTTAGCTATATCATGGCATCCAGTTTTTATTGGGGGAGGAAGCGGGAGTACCCAACCCCCCGACCTGCGGTAGGAAAACTGGCAATCCTTGTCAATTAAGATTGGAGTCGAGTACATCCTGCCTGCAGTGAGAATTGAACCCGCAATCTCAGTGTTGACAGACCAGGTGATCAATAGCAGACGAACTACTTGACCACTCGGCCACCGAGGCCCCTTGTTTTAGGTAAAGCTATCCTTGATTAATACATGTATTATTAGAAAATTTTATATGCAGTTTTCCAGTCTTTGAAACAAATGTAATTTATAATTTTGTGAATATACTACATTGTACAATCTAATTAAAATCTTTGCCATTGTCGCAGTGACAATAGCAAGAAGGGGGAGCCAAGTTAAAATATAATTTTAGTTAGATTGGAATATACTAGTAACGTATGACACTTGTGATATTGTTATTTGTGTGGCTTCTATTTGCATACTAGTACTAGTATGCATATGGCAATGGGAATACAACTATTTAGTGTGAACAATATGTATTTATAAAAGTTGTTATATCAGTAACATACATGTACATAATGACAGTACCTTACAATGATACATGAATAACAGCAAACATACACTAAATGATAGGAAAACTACTGGACTAGCTACCAATTATACAAATTCATCTTCAGTGATGAAATTTTATTCGAAGTTACAAGCAGTTATTAATATTGTAATATTCTATTTGATTAATTATTTTTATTAAGTCTGTTTTGTTTATTTTAAGGTTAAACAATTTAGAAGAGAGGAAACAGTTCTACATGTTCTAGGGAACCAGATTTTCTCCAATGTCAATATGGATTTAAAAAAATGTTTGCTCAGACAGTGATACTTGGAATTTGCTTATGTAGAAAATCCTAGTTACTTTATTTTACTGAACCTGTGTTGCATGAAAATTAATAATAGACAATTGGATATCAAATTAACCAATTCCATAGTGGACTTTGCCAAAAAAAGATAAAATTAATATTTCATGTCATGAGATGGAAAAAAGATGCATCCAACATATAAGTATTTAGACATGCTAGATGTAAACTGACTTAGTTTGAAATAATGTATGACAATTATAGTGCATTTATTTTTTTTTTAATTAAAAGAAATCTGAATATTTTATTTTTAGTCAAATTGCCTCTTCTTCATCGGTCTCCATTGTCAGGAGACAAACTTTCATACAAGCCATATGCATAAACATGATAAATTTACAATGAAATTTAATTACAAAAATAGGGTTTAAAGTTATTTTTAAATGGTAATAATTATCACATTAACAGTAGTTATTCCATTCAACAGTGAAGAGAGCACTGTCTCAAAAAATGAAGAAAATGCAATAAATTAAAAAAAAATTGCATTGGTTGCCCTGTTGGGTCACAGTTGTACTTTTTTTACTCTCAGTAAAGACTTTAATTAGCAATACTAGTACATTGGTTTGATATATAGCTGCAGTATTTCTTGGTCGAAAAATAAAGCTAAATGGCGACTTCAAATATGGGACAGAAACTAGTACCTTAAATTATAGCAAAAGTTATATGGTGGAGTATTTTGAAATGCACGAAAAATATTATACTTCACAAATAAATAAAAGGTTTTCATCGACAACATGCATATCATAGTTAATGGAAAAAAATGCATTGTCCCTAATGTGGTTTATCTATGGCAGTAAAATAAATATTGGGCACTTGACTCAATCTGGAAATATGTACAGTTCATGATCAACGAGGTAGCTTAAGCCGGTGTTCATTTAAATTGGAACAGTTCATTCGTAATCTAGCCAGGAATAGTTCACCTTGTCTTGAGCCAGCAAAATAAAATTATAATGTGTTTTATAGTAAATTGGTGTGTATTTATATTTTTTCCGTTTGCAGTTTTTGTCTCGCAGTATGAAAGTCACTGCAGGCTAGACATATATGGGTTTGCAGCAGTGGCGGCATTAACTCTTGACATTTAGCTTTATATCTTTGTAAGCTAAAGCCCTAGGCCATCAAATTTGGTCCAGTTGTAACAAATTATACTAATTCCCAGTCAGTCACCTGCCCTCGATCTCAATTTTTTCGGTCCAGTGATTATGTTACATTTGTAAATAAGCAGGCAACATTCAGGATAAAATGTCATCCAGCAGCTCAGCTTTGGTCATGTTAAATTATTTCAAGAATTCTATGCCGTCCAACGCAATAAATGCTTATAATATAATAGTTATAAATAAGGCACAAAATTATTTTCTTAATTGGTGATGGAGTTCCATTTGGGATTTCTTTTTTAGACAGAGTTTATTAACACTTGTACACATGTGTAAGTGGACATTTATTTTTCAAAAATTAGCAAAGACCATATAATAATACTGATATAACATAGCCATAAATGAGGGGGGTGGGGAGATTGTGAAGCAGTTGAATCCCCCCCCCCCCCCCCATTTTCCCTTACCCTTTCCAGCTCAAACCCACCGAAACCAGAAGAAAATTGCTGTATGGTTTATTAAAACACAACTGTTTATTGCCTTCGTACGAAGCAAACGTGAAAATGCATGTAAGTCAGCAACATTTGAACAACACTCAACGAGTTAACGGCGTTAACTGATGGGAAGATATATATGATTGTATATATATCGTAGTTCTGCTTTTAATTGCGCATATTCTTGCCTTTTTTGTATATCCCCGGACCATTACACGTTTGAAGTTCTTTTATTTACAAGAAATAAAGATTTATTTTTTATTTAAAACTTTACGTCGAACGACGTCATATGGAGTCTGGTTGCCAGTTTTGGTACCAGTTTTATATCTTGTTCACTGGTGCACTTGTCTACCTGCAATACAAATGTAAACATGCATTTCTCGTTAATAAAAGTTTGTCAACGCAGTACCTAATCAAGGACGCACATCATCAATGTTGATTTAATTATTTTCTCCGTATTTGGCTGGTATAGAAATCGTCTGGGGGTTAAAAATTCGTTTATATATTACTTTATATTAATCGACTGAATATCGGTTGAAAATGGCTTATTGTTTCCATAGACAAGAATCGAGATGTAATAAAATTTCACGCGTTTGTTACATATTTTACCCCCAAAGCTTTTTGAGTACTACTAAGTTATAAGAGTCTAAAAATACAAAAAATAATGCACTAAAGTGTTAATTAGGTACTGCGATAACGATTGATAAAAAGGTAATGGACCGTTGTAGGTTTTTGGTTGTCACGTGATAAATTGTAAGTCGTGCGATTTTACTTCCATTCGAAATAGCGATAAAATATTAGTTGAATTGAACGCGTGTTATTTGGATAGAAGAACTACAATAATTTTAATTTGTAATTGGAAAAACTTTAAGACGTCTAATTCAATGCTTTATTATTAAAATATTGCCTTAACTATGCTGCGAACCGAGTAAATGCTGAATTAGATTTGGAAATATACCGCGAACAGTTTACTTGTTACATAAAAATCAGGTACATGTTTCATCAAAATAGATACTGTGAACAGTTAACTTGTCTAATATTTTAGGTTTTTGGCCATGTGGTTATGGTAGGTAGTAATTTACAATAGACAACAATTATGCGAACAATGAGCTGATAAGTTGCAAACTGATTGTGTGTGGTATATGTTCTACTCAAATTAACAACTATTTTAAGTTTTCCTTAGAAAGTTTTCGATGCGTATTATTTCCCCCGCCCCACAAGAAAAATAGACGTCTCCAATAAATGGCTGACAAAAATTGCTATAATGTGCGCTAAACCGTATTAAAACAAACAACAACAAACGGTTTAATGTCGTTACGAAAAATAGTATATAAATATTGTTAAAATCTACTTTCAGGGAGTGAGGAATTGGTAAGTTGTTTTAAAAATAATTCTGTGTAAAGAATTAAATGGATGCGATTTCGCACTGTTCGACTTTATTGCCACCGTAAGCCAGTAAAAATGTTTTACCTGCTTTTTACATAATGTGGCTTTAAATTACTAGGATCTGTTGTTAAGCACCCTATTCCCAGAATCAATTACCATATTTGAAGACACACATATTTCGAGTTCAAATTTAGATATGGGAAAATTTGCTTTCACTCAACTGTACTCTGATTCAGTTGAGACACTGCTGAAAGTACGTGGAACAAAAAGAGGTGTCGTTTAGGTGTATTTTTGGTTTGAATGGTATATAAACACCACTTTCAGCGACTATTCAGCTAAGTCATGGCGTCCAGTTTTTTTAGGGGAGGAAGCCAGCGTACCCGGAGAGAACCCCTGTTCCGCGGAAGGAAAACTAGTAATCATTGTCAATTAAGATTGGAGTCGAGTACCATTTAGGTGTAGCTGACGGGTAATGGTCACAAGAACTCACGGAGGTGATCTGATCATTGGTCCACTTTCTATCCTCTTTTTGTCAGAACTTACTGTATATTTTGAATGATTAATAAATAATTTGTACGAGAATAATGACTTTTGATTGGGTAAAAAATATTTCTTTTATCAAAAGATGAAAAAAGTCATCGTCATTGAGACACGCTCTTTTTGAAAAACATTATCCGCTGAACATCGGTTCGTTTAAAATGTAAAATTAAAAACATATAATCTTATGCTTGAATTTATTTATAGGTATTAACTACGACAAATGTGTTCTCCGTCGAGGGTTATTAAAATTTCCGTTGTGCATGTATAATTTATTAACGCCCTTAAAATATGCGTAAAACTATTCCCTTAACGTTAAATGAATTATCGCAACATTAAGATAACATTAGTATGTTATTTTTTGCTCTCACTTATGCGTCGATGAGTAATGAGAGCCCCTCAAAACGAGCGGAATTTAATCAGCTCTATAAGAATAATTTTCGAGGTGTCATGACAGATTAAAATTTTTCCAAATTTAAAATTCCTGAAGGTTACCAAAGGAAACGCAAAAAGACTTCATAGAAACTTCCAGAAATGTCATAATTAGATAAAAACATAGCAAATTCATTTGATCAATTATCCTAATAAATTTATTAACAATGTTTTTTTTTTAATTCAGCTTTAACATTATAATTTTTTCTTTCGTACAAATTATTCACAGAAATAACATCTTTGACCTGTCGACAGTTTTTTTACCAGTCATGCTATTTAAGGATTTAGTTCTTATGGTAGATCTTTTGCCATGATTTATCTTTATATTTGAAATGTTAAATCTTTTCAAACGTACTTTCAAATTTGTAGTACATGTTTGGTACATATTGACATATATGCTAAAACTAAAATAAACGGATATAATTTCAAATACAGAAAATAGAGAAGTATGCTTGCAAAAAAAGTAGCAAGGAAACCCACCGAAAAAAGGATCTGAAAGTCAAAGGACCTCTAAAAATCCAAGTTATAAAAAAGACTTAAAATCTTCAAAACATATCAAAACGTATTTTCATGCATAACAGCTCGACTGCATGCAACGGGTGAAACCAATCAAATTAAATTAAACAAGAATATAACTATGAACAATCTGATCTTGCAAAAACATAATTTTGATCAGGAAAGCAAAAGCTTGTAGTGAGTGTCAGCGTCACCAATTTTTTGGGATGAACTTATAAACCAAGGTTACAAGAAAACACGACTCGTCCGACTATAAGTTTTACTAAAGTATCTTAGTATCCACTTCCTTGTAGAAAAATCGTATATTCCGTTTGAAAATGTGATTGCAGATAGCTTTCCCAATTTTTGAACTCAGTGTACAGAAATTGTGATTAGATGATTGATGGATAACACCTAATCCAGACGAGTGGTATATAATGTCCGTCCATTTTAATCAACAAACTCACATACTATAGTAATGGAAGCGGGAGGTTTGGCATGCCATAAAACCTGGTTTAAACCACCAATTCTTTTGAAATGACTCTACCAAGTCAAGTCCACTGCCGTAGTTTTTTTTTTGGTTGTTGGTTCTGGAATTTGCCAGTTTCCCTGACTTTAATTTGTTGATTGTCTTTTTGACAGTTTCCTCTGTGTTCGGTATTTTGTTATTACCTTCATTTAAGGTGCTTCATTCCTTTGTGGATAAATATATATGAATCGACCTTACGTAATTTTTGAATTTGCATCGTGATAACAAATCATATTAATATACTTAGAACATTTAATTAATTGTTGTTATGCTGAAACATATAATATTTCAAACATGACAAAAACGGCCGTTCTTTTCAAAATGATGGTATATGAAATGGAGAAGTTCCAGCTCAATTTTTTAGTTTCCTTCATATCTTTATACAAAAAGTTTAAGTGCATAATATATATTCATTTTCATTTTTGCTTAATTTCGTTGTGTACAAAAGTCAAATATCAAATGAGAACACATCTTATTGTTATAATATTTGTAGAAAAGACGTACAAAGTCTAAAGTAGAAGAATTTGGTCAACTGACTGGTGGATTAGAAGTCAGCTTTCCAAGGACTAGCTACAAACATCATGCAATAACATTAAGAAGAAATGAATCTAGCCAAACCATTGAACTAGAACACCTAACTGGCAACTCAACCGACTCAGCAGTTGCAAGTATTTTTAGTGGAGGCAAAGCTTCTCTAGTGAAGCAGCAGATTACTTTCAGGGAAAACGGGAAAATATTACGTTATGACTATGGAAATCTTGCTTTTCCAAACAAAATTATAGTTAGACGTGCAGAAATCGTCTATGAGGTATTTCAGACCCTGGGAGAGGAATATAATCTTTTGAAATTTAACTGTCAACATTTTGCAAGCTATTGCGTAACAGGATCTTTCTACTGCGGACAGATTGCTTCATTAGGCCTTGCTGCATTAAATGATGAATTAAGAATGAAAATGAACACCTGGTACGTCTGACTTAAATACGAGCTCTGAAAACAGTTGTGTGTCTTTTGCCTTTATTTTAATGATAATTTATTTTATGTCAATTCTGTAACGATTGGTCCCTCGTATCTGTTAATAATTGTATCAGTTAAGTTAAAATAAAACCTATAATTTACAGAAATGAAAACGGGGAAGGTAATATCGTTCATGAACTGCAGTACTATTTTATTTATGTTGTGAAGTCTTAGATTCCCACATCTGATATGTAAGTTCAAACATATTATGATGTATTTTAGGTTTAAGATATTATATATTTATACATTGCATTGTATATTATATTTTTGCAGTGTATGTCGCTTCATTTTAAAGGAATTGAAAGAACAGTACAAGTGTCTTATGTAATAATTAATTTAGAAGAAGGAGTGTTGACAGATAGAGAAAGACGTCTATAAGGTGACATGAACAGTGTGCCAGACCATTTTTGTATACAATCATGTATATATTGCTTGTGTTTTGTTTTGCTGAGTCACACATTAGAAAACTGTTCAATTCAACAAAGTTGAACAGACATATTTTGCAAAAATTTAATCGTCTGTGTTCTTTTATTAACTTATTATTATTTTTTCACTTAAATAGCTTTGGTTTCAAATATACTGTCAGTTTGTTTGCTTATAACCGGTTATAAACTTTTCAACATAATACTTATTTCAACTAATATTCTGTAGTATCTTTATTATTATTTATTACCACTTGTATAATAACTGTATAAATAAAGCCTTTTATTGATATTATGCCAATTTCGAATTGAAACACATAGCGTAACAATCCAGAGCTGCTCAAGCATCAGCAAACCACATATATTATAACTATTTCAACAATCTATGACAAACTGTTACACAATTTTACTCTTCCGGTACACCTCATTTTCCTGAGAGTCGTGCCAGCAGCTTTTGTTTGTGTGTTGTTTTGGTGTGTGTTTGTTGTGTTGTTTATCTCGTGGCTTCGTATTAGTTTTTTGGACATTGCAATTTGATCGCCACTATGGTATCTATTCGCTTATTTGCTCACAATTTTTATTGTTCATTAATACTGTTGTGAAATACTGTTTGCTGAACGATAAGCAACTATTTACCGACCATATTTGTCAAATTTATTCTAGCTTTTGTCGAAGAAGGCTCGAGTTTTATCACCCACCAATAAAACAATAGCAATCATATACCTCTACACTAATGAACAATGAAAGCAGTTCGATGACAACCTTTCCGCATTTTTAATCAAATGTCAGTATGCTGTGGCGAACACGGTACGCATAATTTCCAGACACCGATTCACCATAAAAATGTGATTAACGGCAGTTTTCCAAATAAAATGTCATCAAAAATACGAAGGTTAAAAGAATTTATTACGCCAGACACGAGTTTCATCTACTGAACCCTCACTAGTGGCGCTGAAACCCAAACAATAGTAAAAAGGAAAATGTTCGTTTCGTGTTAGTAGTACAGTGTTTTAGGGAACACTCTATTGTGAAAAGTTTTAAAATCATTCGAAAATTATAATCTGTTAAATTGAAAGCGATCCCGTTTTTATTTTTCATATTGGTTTTACAATATGTGATGCAATCCCATATTTTTTCTGTAGTCAAACTTGAACCAGACGATCACGAAACACACACTGAATCAGACACATTTTGCGTAACCCTGTCCGATGTACAGGCTTTAACACGCTTTCTACCGTACATTTTTATTTAAACATGGGACAAACTATGTCAGTTAAGTTTGTGCGCTTCGAAGTTGGTTCGATCATAGTACTGTCATCATTTAGAAGGAGTACCGACTTCCTAACCATTCATTGCGTTAACAATGCAAATGGCTGTTTTATAATTTACGTTAATGTGGAAAATTTTAGTCTGGTCCATGTACGTTTACCTTTCTGCTAGATGAAACGGTATAAAAATAATAATTATCGAAGCCGAGTAAATGTTGCAGAACACATTATGAAAGCCTATCATTCAACATGAACTGGAAACCTTCGGACAGTGATAACATCTGGATCAAAACAAAAACACAAGATACAATGAACAGCTAAATAAAAACCAAAACAACTAGCCATCCGAACCCAATATAACACGTGTACGCTATGCTGCCTGCGTGTAATTAGAAACCCATCATGGTGTTCATCGCCCATCTCAATGGAAAAGATAATATCTAGAAAGATAAAGGTCTACATATCACTCTCTTTTGCTCAGAAAATTTTTCTGATGGCATTGAAAGATGATTTTATGTACAATAAATCTATGTTTAAGCGGCCTTTTATTGGCAGCGGCGTCTGATCTGTAAATTTACAATAGCTATTGCAATATCTAGCGAACTTATGAGTTGTGAAACGTAAACATCATACGCCCGTGCTTAGGGTATGATGTTATCAATTATCGGGAAGTTGGTAGTTTGGAAATTGAAGTCGGAACTATTGTCTTTGAGTTTTGTTTGTAGCTGTCACGTTGAGTCTCATTTGGTTAGAGGATCTAAGCGATTGTTTCTGGTAATGCCCGTAGTCACAAGCTCTCATGGGTAGAATAAAATATAAATATTCATTGAACTTATTAATTATTTAGTGACAAAATATCCTATATATATCAGAGAGGGAAAAAGGGTCTGCACCAATGTGATTTCACTTTTTCTTAAAGAGACCTTCGAGGACGTCGGCTTAATACCAGTACAAGAATAAGTCAGGAAGGAGAGAAAGACGATTTTGTACCCATTGAAATGCTGATATTCTGCTCAAACATCCGATCCAAACATAACATGTTGTCAATTATAATATTTGACATATATCCTGTTCAGTGAATTTATTTGTTGGATTGTATTATAAATTTTGTTCTGTCATGACTTGTCACCAAGTATTTGTGTCGTCTCTACCTAGAAACTGCTGATTCATCTCTTAACTTGGTTTTTAACTCGCTAAGAGCAAGAAATATATGAAACTGTAAACCTACTTATTTATGTGGTGTATTATCTTTCGCTTTCTATTAAAATTTCGAAAAAATAGTATCTGCAAACGTGCCCAAATTATATTATAACAGTTTAAAACCGCTTTAATAAGTACACGTGATGCGATGAGCACAGCATGATCCGTAAAAATGTGTACCCTACAAAATAAATACCTTAACAGGAATGCATTTCGCCACTCGTTTCTTTATTAGTTGGTACTTTCATATTGGTTAACGTTAATGCTTTATCAATCGTTCAGATATAAATAAAAACTATAAAACAAATAATAAGTCGATCGTTTTATTCAATACTTCAATCATTTCGTTTGTGTTCAAGTAGAAATTAACTAATAAATATTTAAAGAGATCATATGAGTACTGCTGGAAGGCATGAAACATAGATCATTGTTTTTGCAAATGTTAAGTTATTGCAAATCATACACATTCTTGTCGGCTATAAATCTTTCGCATAGAAATCATAATTTTTATATGTTTTTTTTCTTATTCCCACAGTCGTTTCTTTTGGCGTGTTTCTAATTATAAATATAAAAAAAACCACTGCAACTAAATTTTACTACAACTATTAAAATATCTATGGAAGCTATTGCAAATACTAGGCTTCGTCCACGTGATGATCATTAGTACGATCTTAAACTTCTTCCAAAAAGTCTTCATCTGTAACCGCTTTGCCAATATCTTAGATCAATAGAAGAACATAAGAAGAACATACAACTTACAGAAGTTATATTTGAAAGAATGAAAGGAAATGTATATGATAGCAAAATGTATCTCAATTTACAGTCAAACCATTTGTTCATGTGTTGGGGAAAAAATCCCTACAAGAGACAAAACACTATCTTATACCACAGAAACGTCATGCAAGATTACCACAGCAGCACTAATTTAAAAACACGACTGCTATACATCATCCGTATAAGATAAGCAAAATTTGTCCGGTTTGACTGATTACAAGAAAGGCTGACTGGATTGGTAAACTAATCAAAAGTAAAAATATCTGATATAAAAATTGATAGGTAGAAATGCATTGAAATGAATTTGACTCTTCTCACTAATCTAAATAATAAAAAATCAAAACAATTGATGCGAATAGAAGCTTAAACAACTAAAAGATTGTCATTAACTCAACAAAGAAAAAAGGGTTATCTCCCTTTGGTTTATAAAAAAAATAAAGCACACAGTATGACAATTAATTGTTACTCTTTTGTCCACCGGCAATATATATATATATATATATATATATATATTCCTTATGGTTTAATTATTGATTTTGGGATTTGATCAGAAAAAATTAGAACATGTATTTAAAAAGTTCCACTTTAGCATCGCTGCATATTTTGCAGAAACTCATTTCTTGTCATTCCACAGTTACCTACAATCAAACCTATTAAAGATGAACGTTAAAGAGAAACTTCGCAAAAAAAATGAAAATTTGATATGTTATTCTTTAAATAAAAAGAAACACTTTTGCCTCTTGATGTTGTATTTTATTTTCGATGGTTTAGTTTCTTCATTTATTTACCGTGTATAAAATGTACTTATGGAGGTCCGCCATCTTGTCATTATCTCGTCACTAGATGGCGATACTAGAGATCACTTGACATCCAAATACCTTAACGTCGCCGTATGATAATAACGCGAAACGGTCAATAACAGAAGGTTGTACTATAAGACGAGGTTCTGGCAAGATTACGTTTCGTATTCCTGATCTAAGCAAAAAACCCGACTTGTGTAACAAGTAGTTCTACTTAAGACTATGTCGACAGCAGCAACAACTTCGTATGCGAAGATCATTTTGCAGAATGTTGCATGGATGATAGTTTAATTTTAAGATGACCTCATTTTTCATTTTTCCTCAAATATTAGTTTGAATTTCGTCCATAAATATGAATTTAATTGAAAATTATTCGTATTATTATTTTCAACTTATTGAACGAAACTTTTTAATACAAAATAATTGCGAAGTTGATTATTTAAGAAATAACGGTCATTAAATGAAATATATTTTTAAATACTCTGTTTTCACGCATCAAAATTTCACTTCATGTTTAGTACATTTATTATTTTTTTTTATACTATTATTATTATTACTGGTAACATTTATTGTGTGTGTGCGTAACACAGTTTCCAAAATTTTACGTGTGTTTATTTGTGTCAACGTGTCAGTTGTACGTTTCCTGTGACCTGGCATCTAAAGGTATTCGAAATCATATATACAAAATAACATCCTGCGTTCTCACACTTCTGTGTATTCAAATCATACCTGCCGTTGACAGGAGAGGGACGTGCCGTTCTCATTTCGAATTACATGATTAACCTTTAACATGGTTAGCTTTTGAAAATGTCCGAATATTCATACTTCAAAGTCGGTGTCAAATGATCTAGTAATTGCAATAAACATCATGTTTGTTTACCTGCTAATTCTGTTAATTACCCTTCATAAACGAGAAATGATTTACCTGTAAAATTTTCACGTCCAGGTACAACTGACGTTTCAAGACGTGAAAAATTATCTACGGAATTTTATTTTATGTATAAAAATGATAATATAAATATACCTTTAATTTACAATTATTATTCAAGTAAATTCTATCTCAGTTAATATATAAAAATTGTGTTTAAAAGTACTTTTATTAATACTAAGAGCATTACAACATTGGACGTATTTGGTAATCTTATGTTTTCAGCTGATCATTAGTCATCGCCACAGTTTTTATATTCTTCAAAGAGCAAAGGCAGAAAACATATTTTCAAACTGGATTATTTATCATATTTACTGGATAATGATAACGTCACAACCGCAATCTCGTGGTAAATACTGTCAATATGGCGGCCCCCATATACAACATTTTACCACCTTAAATCCACTCTAGAAGCGTAACGGTAAAGAATACAATAAAACATCAAAAGGCAAATATATTTCATTTTATTTGAAGAATAACATATCAAATTTTCATTTTTTGCGAAGTTTCCCTTTAACGAAATTTAATTGTTGTATTCCGATTACCGAATTGACCTTACTGCGGGCAGGGTCTGCTCGACTCCAACCTTCATAGGCAAGGATTAAAAGTTTTTCTGCCGAAGGTCGGGGAGGAGGGTGTTAATTGCTTCCTTTCCCTATACACGTAACAACTGGACTCATAGATATAGGTAACAAAATAGCCGAAAATTGAATTAATTACACTCAATAAACCATGCATTGGGTTCTGGACACGGTTGTTATTATTGCAATGAAAAAGATATTGTCATAAAGTAAGCTTCTGAGTGAATCACCAAACATTAATGAATGTACAAAATTTATATAGTTTACCTTCATAACATTTTTCTGAAGAATACACTGCCTTACAATATTGATTATTATATCATGTTAACAAATACAAATAATATTTCAATGAAAAATCATATATTTATAGTTTTGTGTGGTTTTTGTTGTTGAAAAATGGGGGTGTAAAGGGAGAGTTATATTTTTTATTTAAATTCCCATAATGCAACCCGTTCTCTGTCAAATTCAATTTCTCCCCGTAAACGCCTGTAAAATTCTTATATTATATATATTCTTGCTAAAAAATTAATTTCTTTCAAAAATACAGTTGGGTGTAGTCCTGATTTAACATACTATTTAACTTGTATAGCAGAGATTCTGACTGCTTTAAATTAACTTCGAGCAGAGAATTTGACTTGTTTGAGCAGAGATTTTGACAACCTAAGTTAACTTGAGCTGTTTTTTTTGACAATTGTTTGTACAATATATCTCTGTACATTTGACAATTTTTAACAATTTCTGTGCACTGAACATTTTTGTTTCTTTTGACAATTTCTGTGCACTTGACATTTTTGTTTCTTTTAACAAATTATGTCCACTGGACATATTTTTTTCTTTTGACAATTTCTGTCCACTGGACAATTTTTGTCTTTTGACAATTTTTCACGTGACAAGTTTGTCAACAGGGCATTTTGTTTGCCTTGCCAATTTTGCCACGTGAGTTTGTCCACTGGACATGTTTCATTTTGGAAATTTATATCCATTTATCAACTTGCTAACCTTTCGACTGACACTTTAAACGACTTTTAACTTTTACTTTTTTAATGTTTTTTGACAATTTTTTTTAAGGAAAGACCAACCAGTTGTACCGTACGTCGATTTACTTTATCTGCGCGTAATTCTACAATCATAATTGAGGCAATAAGCCTGATCGCTTATCTTGTTTTGTGCTTATAAAACCTACAGAGTTATGTATTGTTTGCGGAGTTAATAATATAAATATGTAATATTTTCTCTTCGTGTATTTGGCTTTTCCGTTGAGATATTAGTGAGTAACTCGGAGGGTGGCAGGCATTACTTACGCGTGCGGATAACACGAGTACACCCATGTTTGCTATAAGGTTCGGATTACTCACCTTTCTGTTCTTGGTTTTTGTTTGTGCTGTATATCTTTTCATTAATCCGGATTTGTAATCGTCCCTAGAATTTCAGCTTTTCTTGTTCTCTTCATTTGTTTTCTACTTTTTTACCTGATATTTGATTTACATTAAGTTCAAATGACAAAAAACGACAGGTTTACTTAAACTGGCGATTCCTGTTGTCTACACTTGTGGCGTCACAAACTAAATATTTCTATTGTGATACACTAGAAATGCACCCAAGTATTCAAACATTTCGTACATATACATTGGCGATTTTAATTGACATAATTTTCAATCTATTTCCACGTTATACTAATGTTGAACAGATATATTCAATAATAAACATGTGATGTATATTTAGTGAAGAGGTTGGCTATACCATCTTTTGGCAATCCTTTATTTAACGGCAGTCGATTATTAATATTGCTTTTATATTACAGACGAATTATTATTAATTAGCTATTTATTACATATCTTTTGTAAAAGTTTACCAATTCTACTTAAGAGCTTTATTATTGTCTTTGTAGGTATACAAACTGTAATTTTCACTATTTCTGTTTCCAGGATTTTGTTTAAATCTATTAGCTATGCTTATTACTATATTCTGGGACCATACTGGGAGGGTTTTAAGTGCTCGACCCACAGAGCAGCCCAGCGCGTCCCCGGGTGGTGGATAGGGGAGACCCTCTCGTTGGGGGGTTGTCAGGTCATAATACGGAAAGCCTGACCGCGGACCGTAGTGGGTAACGTGTTTGGAGTGCCACGCTCCTTGCACGATAAAGACCCCTTTTGTAGATTTCGAAAAAGAGTAGGCGCATTGTAGCCGCTACCAAAGGCTAAATTTTCTGCCCCTACCCAAAACGCCATCCTTTTCCAGTGGCAGTCAAAATTGTATTCCATGTGACCCTTCCACCCCCATTTTCCGTTGATTTATTGTTTGTTAACTTGTTCCCGTCCTGAATATAGCTGAAATACTGCTAGCTGGACGTGAAGCAGACATTCAATCAATCAATCAATATTACTATATTACTCTACATTGGTTTATTCAGTCAAACCGTTTTGGAACTTACTTATTGATTAATGGTTATTTGGTTAACATTCACAAAAACAAAATTCAGCTTTTGTTCCGAATATGAAAGTTACTGTTCCCTGTTTTCTGTTTAAAGTACACGTACATTAATTATTCTCCTGCGACTAATAACTGCTTTGTACTGGTCCGGGAAAAGGTAAACGATTAAGATATGTTATATTTTAACGTTACATCCTGTGTTTTGTGCAAATGTCCCACTCATAATACTTTTCTTGGCATCCTCACAATGGTTTTTTTACACAATGTAGGAATGTTCCAGATATATCGTGGGGATCATCTGTATTGGCCCAGTAAGCCATAGTACCCAGCGAAAGATCCTCCAACCATTGATAAATTAAGAGTAAAATAAATTAATGATTGCCGATCGTAAACTTGAATGTATTATGTCAAGCAATAGTGAACTATTCACGTAATATTCTACTAGCCTACACCACCCAACTCTTGTCATACCGACATTAGCTCATGCTATACATTTACTGTCGATCAATGATAGCATCTCTCGATTCTCGACCATTTCCACCAAGGATCCGGGTAGACTAACCCTGCCGAGATCGATCCGCATGATTGAGTGCCTATATCGGACAAACAGCAGTATTAATAGCAGTGTGCAAATACTACACATATGTAACATTAAAAACTCCCAGGACAACTGATCGCATGTTAGCGATATTTTATGTATGCCAGAAAACATTGTCTTGTTCTTAATTTTGAAATATACAAAAAACAAGCAAATGCTTAAATTGTGACGTCCAGAATTGAGATGTTTCATTAAATGCACACTGTTAACAGTATGGCTTACTACAATAAATATAAAGTGTCATACAACCAATAGTACATGCAAAAAAAAACCCATGAACATAGAATCAAAATGGTCTTTTTAAAAATACATGCTTAAACAGCGCTTAAACTTCTATCAATTAGTTGTTTGTTTATTTGTTTGAATATTTTATTTTAGTTTTTATTTGGTAGGGAGCCGGAGAACCCTTGTCAGTTAAGATTAAAGCTATTTCGTAGATGTAGTTATTGTATACTTTAAAAAGAAATCCTCTGTGTCCTTTAAGTAGCGTGGTCGTACTAATTTCTGCCAATTGTGTACATTTCGTGGGCTTATAGATACAGATACAGATACAGATCTTTATTAGCCAAACAATGAGTCCAATGTTGGACATGACAATCAATTACAAATTATTGAAAGAAATAAAATAAATAATGTATATGCAAAACATAACATTATTATTTGACATTATAAGTATGATTTAGATAAAATAATAAAGACACAAAAAGCAATATACAAGTTAATATAAAAACATTGCACTGTGACCCAGATCAGGCATCCAAATAAGACAAATTTATATATAATTGTGTATTTAGTTGCTGAAGACCTCGAATAACATTTGTATCCTCTGATGACATAAGTCAGATGAATTTATTTTGAATTGACAATTGTTTAAAATTCTTAAACTCTTTATTTATATTTTTTATAAATATTTTTCTTTCTTCATTTAAACGAGAACATTCCAACAGGAAGAGTTTTTCTTCTTCCATATTTGTTTTACATAATTTACGTTATCGATTTTTGACTTCAATTCCAAAATAACGCCCCTTTTCAATTTCAAGGGAGTCGTCACTTACTCTTAATTTAGATGAAAATTCTTTTTTGCTCTTTGTTTCCATATTGCAAATATGGTTCATAATTAAAGGTTGTTTTAAAGAGTCTATAATTTCTTAGTCTATTACCCATACCTGGCTTTTTGTCATCATTGAAGTTGTTTTTCCATATGTTTTTTAATTTCAATCTGAGAACTGGTTTTATTTTATTTATTATATGACCAAATTTAAACCTTAATGGGCCATTTAAAAATATTCTAGATTAAGATACATTAGTATTTCTTGGATACAGGAAAACCAAGACTCTTTATTGTTTTCCGGCATTGACTTAGATAATTTATAGGCATCTTATAATAGGGTTTTATCATCAAATGCATTTTCTTCTAAATGATACCAATATCTTAAAAAGTTAATAGTTACAGAGTATATTATAGGTAGACTATCTAATTCACCTTTATTACTAGCAATTGAAATAATACATATATATATATATATATATATATATATATATATCGTTGCATAATCTTCCTGACTTGGATATTATTTTTTGTTTATGCTGATCGTCATGTTTGTCGATCCGATACTAAATACTGGTTGGATGATTTTTCAGACCATTTATATATATAAAAGTATATAATACATATATGTACAACACCTTTGCTCTGAAGTGCTCACACTTCCGGAGCACCTTAAATCACCCCTATTTTTAGTTGGTTCGCCTTACCCATCGGGAGCACCTCAATCTTCACTCCTGTTTTAGTGGGGTTGATCTTACCCTTCTGGAACACCTCAATTCAACCCCCCCCTCATTTGGGGGTGTCTTAATCTCCTTGTGCAATTCCGAGTTCCCCGATTCGCCTTCTTCTTTGTATAACATTTACTTCTTGTTTTATCTAATATGTATCGACCTGTAATAAGAACCAATTTTTATGTTTTAGAACTACATATTATCTTATGTAATTCTTTTGAAAGCTGCATTTTTGTCTTAAATTATTTTTTTTAGATGTAACTAAAATTTTTCTTGATTTATTAAGTTGTCTAAACTTTTTTTAACAATATTTTAACATAACATTTATATGTTTTTAAAGTTCTGGTTAGTTTTCAGCCGACACAATGGCATCAATCAGTGGTAAATTTATTGATTCAAGGAATCTCCGAGGGGAGAAATCTTGGTTAAACCACAAAACAGAAATACAAATGATATCGTAAACTTTTCCCAAGGCTAACTGGGTGTATTTTCATAGCTGTTCGATTTTCGCATCTAAAACTGCTCCCTATTGACTTGAAATCTGTCTTTTATTCAATACCCTTAAATACCTTTGTTCCACCGAGCCGTGCCAACAATACTTTGCATTACAGCAAGGTGTTTTGGGATAACAGTTCGATAGGTCAGATCGATAAACAGATAATATTTAGAATAACATAGTCCAACATAAAAGTGTTAGATAGTTAATAATGCATTGTATAGGATAATAGCAGTGATTGAATAAAAGACGGAGTACAAACAAGTAATTCAATTAGACCATGGTCTCTAATTATTTTATGTGTCGGACAAATGTTTCGTTTCCTGTGCGCAGTTTAAAAAGGCAGATGTGGGCTACTGTGGTTAACATAATATTTGTCTTAAAGATTGACTACTTAAAATGGAATGGCTAAAAGCACTTCACAGTAATTTTATCCTCTGTTGAAATATTTAAATTGTAAATCATTTTAAATAAAGTTTCAGAAATGTTGTAGACAAAATTGATTGTAAAGTGTACTTTAATATCTCTTATTGAACCGACAACCTTTTGCCCTGCAAGGATATTATATTTGCACGGTATGCTTAAAGTTGTTAATGATAAAAAACAACAATGGAAAGAAAGAAAGAAAGAAAGAAAGAAAAAAGGAGAGAAAGAAAATAAAAGACAGATATGCATAAATAACACTATTTATACGTCTAGTCTACTACAAGGCTCTCTTTGCAGACAAGAGAATCTGCAATGAACATCATACAGGATGCATAAAAAAGGCCTCGATTCTTGTCCACTGATTAAATTGATCCAAGTTCTGTGTTGATTTAATCTGTGATTGAGTTAAATACAGTTCACTTTTTATTACATAACAAAACTAATAGGAAAAATAAGGTTCGAAACTTGTTCTATTCCACATGTCTTCGACTAACTATCACATGATAAAAAGTAGTCTACTTTCTTCTTAAAACTAATACAAACGAGATGACACAATTGCTACTTTTACCTACATGTATATCATTACGTTTTGTCTTTATTTGGGGAGGGACCCGGAATTAAAATCGAGCAAATCATACAGGTTTTATGGCTAGAATCCGCAACCTTAGTGTGACACGGTGATAAATGACTAACTACCATAATCACTCGAGACCACAGCTCTGCTCTTTTCTAATCTATTAACAATTAAAAAATGAAATAATTAGAAAAACTGTTTAAGAATTAATTTCATTACAGTGTACCGGTAACTGTCTAAATAAAACGCTGTCAAAACTATGAACCCGTGTAAACCTTCTTTAACGAAATGAAGCCCTCCTAAATATTGTGTACAAAAATAATATAAATCCACAACTTCTTATGTACAAGTATAATTACAATCATCACAGAAATTTTATCCGTATAAAATACTAATGCCAAGAGATATATCTTCGGCAGGTGTCGTTTTTTACCCGAACTAGGCACAAGCGGATTGGTATTATATTTAACTTAGTAAATTTCAAAGAAGTGCTATTAAATTTGAAAATGAATAAAAAAAATCGAACAACAGTTATGGTGTGAAACCACGGTAAATCCCTAGTGTCCAAAAACAAACCGCAGATGTTCGCGGGTCGTTCTTAGATTATTACCTTCTAAAGAAATTTCCTCGCCATCTCACCTTTTTAATTATTTATGTAGATAATGCTGTTTATGTCACGTGGTTTGTTAATTTCGACACACTGATGTCAGTTTAACGCGTTTTTCTGTGTTGATTATATTTATAAGAAAAAGTAGTGTTTGGATGTATTTTCTTCGCGAACCAAAAATGGACATATATTATAAAATATTATGGATCTTTACACGCAATGTTCAGCTGGAAATTCAAAAATAAAAAATACACAAACAATCAGTTAAATTAAACTCTTTTCATTTGCTTTTATCTTTTTGGTGAAATAAAGATACAATAATTTTATCTCACACTCCTTAAATATATCAACTTTTATTTGTATATATTCTTCAATCAGGTTTAAATATAAAACTCATTTATTTTTGACAAACATAATTAAGGACATTCTTTCAGCTATTAATATGCATGTTTTGTGATTTTTTAAAGTCATTTTATGATGTTTATAAATCTCGGTATTTTTAAAGAGCTTATGTCACATATGAATTCATTAGTCGTTTCTTGTTTCTCTCCAAGTTCTGTGAGAATCGTGAATTAGTGAATATCTCAATCACCTGCAATCAAATCCGTTAAGAAATAGTTCCTAAATATACCGTTAGACTGAAGATTATCCTTTACATAAAGACATTTATAATGAGAAAATAAAAGACTTTTACAAGATTGATTAAATAATCAAAAGAATAATCTCTTTAAGAAATTCCAATAGACATAAGTACATTAACAAATTAATTATTTTTGAATTGTATCGGTAAACTTCAAGAGTCGGGATTAAATGTACGTAATTTACGTTTATCGGGTCAACTCAACGTCTCCTTAACGCTTCTTTACAAATCCAAAATATTACGAGGCATTTTCTGTCGTTATGCAAAATTTAAAGGATATCCTTTTGATTGCGTAGTGATTAATCCTTTATACCTAAAAAAACAAAATTGAAAACCAATAGCATTTTTGTGTATTAATGTTCATAATAAAAAAGTAAAATATAATATTTATTTATTTATTTATTTATTTATTTATTTATTTATTTATTTATTTATTTATTTATTTATTTATTTATTTATTTATTTATTTATTTATTTATTTATTTATTTATTGTTTCCGTAATTCCTCCAGTGTCCTCAGATAGTTTTATTTTATAAATAAATAAATAAATAAATAAATAAATAAATAAATAAATAAATAAATAAATAAATAAATAAATAAATAAATAAATAAATAAATAAATAAATAAATAAATAAATAAATAAATAAATAAATAAGTAAATAAATAAATAAATAAATAATCGAAACTTTTGTCTCTATCTATAAATATTTTGTTTCGACGAATATTATATGCAGGTCTTCAGATGTGTTCGTATAAAGCAGCCATATTTGTGTTTGTTTCGCGAAGTTAGGACATCATAATTGTTAGGAATATTTTAAGACTATCTTAGGACACCTTCCTAGCCATCCTACTTTCAGGATGAACATTAGGAGTTCTTCTAACTTAGGACGCGTTCGATAACACGACTTAGGACTAAGATGTGTCCTAAGACCATCCTAAGACATATCCTAGTCCTAAGATAGCTTCGTTGACATGGCCCCGTATTACCAAGTTTTCTATTTTGGGATTTCTTTAATTATCTTAGAATGCGAACAGGATTTGTATGGTTAACTCACGAAATGAAACAAGTATCATGTATCACGTGGAAACAAAACATTACAACTGCACTGACAAAATTTTGATAAAACAAAACAAACTGACAGATACACAAAAAACCGAGTAACACTAACAACAAGATAGCTATCATGTTTTGTGCAATATGATGGTAACGTTAATGAACTTATTCTATGATTTGACGATTGCCATGAATAAAAAAAATATGTAGAAAATTGTACGACAGCTGCATAAGGATTGTCCTTGTTTATAGTTTTTAGGTTTTAAAATTTTAAAATGGTTTAGCGCCACCTTCAGTTATTTTTATCAGCTATATCAAGGAAGCCGATGTAACTGATGAATAATTCTGTCCTGCGGCCGGAAGACAGTTAATCGTTGTCAATAAAGATTGGAGTTTGTACATTCTGCTTGTAGTTAGGCTCGAACCGGCAACCTCAGTGTTGTCATGCACGTGATCAATAGTGGATGACTATCTGCCTTAACTATTCTGCCGCCGATGCTCCTTGTATAAGTGGAAAGCACAAACTCATTTCAAATTGGACGTCGGTGCACAGAAGCATAAGGTATAACACCCCTCCACCAAACAGGGGTCTCAGGAAAACACCCGCCCCCAAATACAAGTCTAAGGAATAGCACCCTTCCCAAACAGAAGCCTAAGGAATAACATCACTCCCCCAAACAGAAAGCTAAGGAATAACATCCCTTCCTCCAAACAGAAGACAAAGCATAACACCCCTTCCTTTAAACAGAAACCTAAGAAATAATACACCCTTCACCAAACAGAAGCCTAAGGAAGAACACCATTCCCCAACTGAAGCCTAATGAATAACAACCCCTCCACAACGCATTCTACTGCTGGATTAAATTGACAAGAGTGTCATTGAAACAGCAATTCTTTTTAATGAAATAAACAATTATTCAATCATAAGCTGCTTTTATTTCTGTTGTTGTAAACAAACCAGAATGTGTTCTCGATGATTTGTATTCACATAGAATTTAAATTCGTTTTGATTTACTTTTGGTACTTACGTTAGTTCGGTTTGTGAAAATGGTTTAAGCTAATTTGGCAGTTCCCAAAAGAATATAATTTTCCCACGAATACACAATAGACTGCGATCAAACATATGACCTATGTATTGGATTATAAGTTTACGTCCCGTATCTCATAGTGTATTGAGTTTTTAAAGGCGGATTAATCTCTATCGTAATCCAAATCTTGTTACGCGGTCATTTTGATATTTAACTTACATATCCTCTAAATTACTGTGGTCGCATTAGGGTCTTTTGAAGTGCCAAAGTTTCAATCGCTTTAATTTTTGATCCGTCAATTTTGAAGTATATTGCTAAGTTTAAAAAACCGATGAGAATAAATTTTCTTATTACGTTAAAAAATGTATTTTCAAGTATATGCATGAATTTGTAAGGTAATGTATAATTCTAAATGATATTATACGTTTGCTTGGACAGTTTTGTTACGATTATGATGCATGAAAGCTATATCAATCAATAAATCAATCAAATCACATCACATCACATCACATCAAAAATCAAATCAAATCAATCAATCAATTTACCAAGTAAATCAATTTCCTGACATATGGTCAGAACAATTTTATATAGTAACTTTAGAGTTAAAAAGTCTCAAAATATGTAATCAATAAATCAATCGTTCCCTAAACCAACCCAATGAGAACTATCCCACAACAAGTACGATTTTAGGGCCTCTGTGGCCGAGTCATCAATTCTTGACCACCAGAGTATTTATATGAGGTTTCGAGTTCAAGCCTCACGTCGGTTATGGTGTGTTCAACTCCAACTTAAACTGACAAAGAGTAATGAAAACTTTCGAGGGGCCTCGGTGGCCGAGTGTTCAAGGTAGTTCGTCTACTATTGATCACGTGGTCTGTCAACACTGAGATTGCGGGCTAGATTCTCACTGCAGGCAGGGTGTACTCGACTCTAATCCTAATTGACAAGGATTGCCAGTTTTCCTACCGCAGGTCGAGTGTTTTCTCAGAGTACTCCGGCTTCCTCACCCAATAAAAACTGGACTCAGTCGACGTCATGATATAGCTGAAAAATTGCTGAAAGTGGCGTTAAACACCATCAAACAAACAAAACAAGAAAACCTTCGACTTCTTCTGTTATTATGGTAATTGAGAAAATTGTTATTATGAGCGAAATATTCTTACTCCAAAATGTTAATTGGCGCTGGAGCCTGACTTAACAAACGCTACTGCATTTGAAGTGTTTTTGTCGCCGCTGTCTTTTAACATATTTGTGTAATTTGTCACATTTTAATATTTTTTCTTGTGAATTGATTGCTTCGGTTCTATTTATCCTGCATGTTGTTCTTTTAATATAAAGAAATCGCACTTGTAGAAAATTTATAATTAGAATACACATACATTTGGTCACACGGCGGTTTCTTGTGAAGTTGACTTATTACGAGGATAATCCTCGGTTAAAAACTGCAGAAATATTCACCTCTAGGTAGATCAAGGTACGATGACTTCAGCACTGACTCATTGCCGAATTTTAATATTTAAATGCCTGCAATTTTCATGGTAAAATACTAACATCTCGAAGAACGTCTTGTACACTTGCAGAGATCTTGTAGGCAGGATGATTTGGAAAACTTCAAAAAATGATGTTATATTTGCGAAGGTATGATTTCAATTTTTAATAGGGTGCACTGTGGTTTCACTGTATGATAGGGGTCACTTTAACCTGTATATGCACGCGATTATAATATTTACAATTCATTTTAACAAGCACATGGGTTAAGTAACACAACGTAAAATTGATCTTTTTCCGTTCATGTTTGTGTGTAATTTCACAATTATTTACAGAATTTCTATACTGTATAAATAACTTTAAAACTGCACATTCTACAATTTGGTATTATTTTTTTTAAATGTTTTCCGGTAAGTATTAAACACTTATGGCCGCATTCTGACGTTTGTATATTGTTTAATTAATATATTAGGTCAATACTTGGTCCACACTTTTACGGAGTTCTGCGGTAGCAAAAAATTAATCCCCTAAAACTATAGGAAAACTACTTATAGTTTAAATTTCAGTTTTTGTAATTAATCAATGAATTCTTTGTTCAAGAAAATATGAGCATAGCATCTGCATCATAAGCGGACACGACAAGCACAGATACAATGTATTTAAAATATTTTGATAGATAAACATCTGTTGATTTGTTTGTTTGTTTGTTTGTTTGAATGGTGTTAACGTATCAGTCAGCAATTTTTCATCTATATCATGAAGTCCAGTTTTTATTGGGGGGAAGCCGGGTAGCCGGAGAAAACTTCCGACCTTCAGTAGGAAAACTGCAATCCTTGTCAATAAAGATTAGAGTCGAGCACACCCTGTCCGCAACGATATTCGAACCCGTTACTTCAGTGTTGACAGACCACGTGATCACTAGTAGACGATTATAACTACCTTAACCACTCGGCCACCGCGGCACCTTATATCTGTTAGAATGTGTTGTATGCTATATAAAATAGTTCGATAAAGGTTTTTATTACTAGTTCAAATAAAGGTGACACGTGGTTCGTCTTTTAATGCATTCAATTTGCACTGTTTACAAACACGTTCTTATATATTTTTATATTTTACCTTATCTTCTTCTATTTCTTAAAATTGATCCCTTAAGGTAGGCATAGGCGTGGTCATTAAACGATAAGTCAAGGCCAGACAAACCATCTAAATTTAATTAGAACATACGTTAATTTGTTTATGGTTGACTCGTCACTCCCTGAAATACATCGCTAGATGTAGCGCAAACGATTAAAGTATCAATTTTTAAAGTAATTTTCAGAGAGTTAATATGGTGTTCAGTTTCATCATATTTCAAAATCAATAACTTCGACCTCTTATCGTTCTATATTTATAGTTTGCACTTTATTTCCACAGTTTAAATTATGACCTACTGCCCCGTTGATTTGCCCTATTGACAGAAATTCTTGCCACGACTTTTTTTTTAAAATTTAATTTACGATTTAATATATACTTCTTGTTCTGCCTTCTGCAATGTTCATGTGCCTTTCTGTTTAATCCAAGAACTAATTTTCAAAATTTTATATTAACTGTTTCACACAGCTTTAATCTATTCAAAATATACAGTCAAAATTTTTATTTTTACTATTCTCTCATATTTTTGAGATCTCAAATATTTTCTTGATGTATATCAGTATGGTTTACCTCAACATTCAAACAGCTTTTTTGTTTGTTTGGTTTTTGTTTTGTTTCTTTTTTTTTGGTTTTGTTTTGTTTTAAGTTTTTTTTATAGTTTTTTTGTCTTAACATAATATCTTCTAAACACTTTGTGTAAAATTAAAACAAACGCGGTAACGCTCCGTTAATTTCTTAATATCATAAATTGAACAAATATTTATTACTTCAAGTATGAACTGTTCTGCTTATTCCTCGAATTCTTATAAATGACTTTTAAGTTACAACTACGAGTCGAAAAGGGGGAGGGATCAGTTGCCAGTATACGTGTGTTAACTATTTAGTGAGTTATATTATTATTTACAACATTGTTTAAAAAACCTATCCCTTATAGTAGCAGTTGTTTTCAGCGTTGTATAAATGGTTTACCAGTTTTTAACAAATACGAACTTGTTTACGAAGTATCTTTAATTTGTCTGTCGTCTACGGACTTAAATAACGTTAAATATATCAATAGAAATATGATCCACAAAACATTTAAAATTAACGTTTCAAAGATCATCGCAAAGCGGCACCTTTTAACTTTGTTTATGTCAATAATTATTAATTATTATATAACAATATACCTGTAATTATCAATCTGTTTCGGTTTACCTGTGATAAGTTTGTTTGTAGAAAAATCACATGATTGTGTTAAGCTATTATCTACAGTCGCGTGGAGGACAGTATGTTCGCAAATAGGTGCGAAAATTTCACCTGCGCGCAACACCGATATTCTCAGGTTCGATATACCTGGAACAGCACCTCGATTGTCCTACTATAACTTTTTTGTTAGAATCACCGCAGGATAAAATCCAAAAATGTTGACCACTCGCTGAGAGGTTTTTTGTATTTTTTTTTTAAAAATTACAGTTTAACGCTTTCGTTTAAATTATTTGATCGAAATACGAGAAACGTGTCAAAAGATCAATATGTATTTTTCGTAAATGCAATTACTTATCTACTAACAGAAAACAACAATAATAGTAATACTTAATAGAAATAAACAAAATAATATTCATTTGGGGAAAAATAAAACAAATATATAACAAATGAAGATCAAAAAACTAAAAACAAACTAGTTGGAATGAGCACCAAAATGAACAGAATTAGAAAATGCAAGAACAAAAATTGATAATTTAATAAACTGTAACATTTGACAGTTTTAATTGTCCTAAAAACTTGTGAAACCAATTAGATGTCTCTAATTTCTAAAATAATCCTTTTATAGAGTATTCCGAGTGTGTATTTTAAGAACATACAATTGATACATTTATTTACTTCAATATTTTGCTAAAAATACAAATGCTAAATGTTTAACCTGTTAAATTTTTTTAAAAAAACCATCATTTCACTCAACACTACACTAAAAAAAATATTCATTTGTACAGTAAATATTTCAATTATATTTTACTATGAAACATTATATACTTAATTATTTTTTTAGAATACATTTACTTAAAGAGTTTGATGTAATTGCTTTACCTTGTACCTGTACATAGACAAATTCCAGCCAGCCAATCAAAGCTCGCCTTTCCACTGACCTTTCACCTTAGTATTGAATGATTCGACGTTTGAAAAATACAATAAATTAATCCAATTTACTTATATTGTATTAACTATCTTTATATATAAGGTAACAGTTAAAATCTACTTATTATTTTAATAACAGTTTTTCAGAGCAGATATGATGGACGTTGTAGACTATCATATGGATGTACGGAGCACGAAAGAGGACATCGAGACTGAAGATAATTCGGGTAAATTTTGTATATTCAAATATTTTCTAATTCTCTAGAATGAAATATTTTTTTATCGCGGTACTAATTTGATAAAATAATAACTATCGAAATGTTATGTAAAAAAACAACAATAATAGAATAAAGAAAAAAAGAAAAGAAAAGGAACCAAAAGAAAAGCTAAAAATGTTCATTAAAAAAATGTGTTAAATGAATGCATAAAAGTTTGTTTTAATAAAAATGATGCAACTCCTACTTTAATAATTAAATATTAAAAATATTTAAGTTTAATAGGAATTAAAAAATAGATTTAATTGTTTAAAAATCTTCTTTAAATATCAAATTATCGTAAAACAATATATGCTGTAACAGGCTAGCTTGATTTATTCTACTGTACCAATGGTTAATATATTTAATAAAACTTTTTTAAATTCCAACAGTACACACGACGGTTCCATTTCAATGATATATACTTTCAGATTCAGGATTAGAAGAATGCGGAACAAGTCCAATTTCAAATACTTCGACAAACAGATCAATTTCATCTCCAATATCCTCAAGTTATGAATCGGATCACATAAAAACCAACATTCCGTTTCGACCTCAAATTATAACTCCCTCGGAAGGTTCTGCATTTAGCAAGATTGAAAAACTGATAACTCACAGTCCACAGCCGGCAGCTTTTCCTCCAGTGAATTTTGGAGTACCTTCATCTGTAGGCTACATTCCTGGATTCTTTGTTCCTCCATGGGCAGCAGCCGGTTTCAACCACCAAAATTATCTCGCCAGTTTGTCAAAAAAACCAGCGACCACAAGTGACTCGGAGTCTGAAGACCAGCCAGAAAAAGAACAGAACAAGAACGTCTTTAATGAAGTCGATACTTCAATTCCATTTACAAATTATTTTCAAAACCTGACCAAACTTCTGCAAAAGACACAAGCCAATGGTGTAAAACTGGAAGAAAGCGAAGAATCAGAAAACGAGCCCGGAGAAATTACAAAAAGAAATCGGCCGGAATTAACAAACTTATACCGCAATGGATACCAGTCTACGGAACACCAAAGTCTTCAGCATATGGATGACAATGGGACAAATAGGCGTGTGGGCATGAATCCAGGAGTTTTTCCGAATGGTCATGCATTATCCATGGCGCAGTTAATCGGACCACATCCTTATTTCTCTACCACGCCGCCTCAATTACCTCAGTTTTCTCCCAATTCTCAAATGTATCAATATTTCGGAGGAATACAGCCCCCAACGGGACTCCTTCACCCTGCTCTGTTACACATGGCGGGTCTAAGAAGCCGTAGAATTAATACAGAAAAGCCGCCACCTATAAAGAAGTACAAGTGTGATGTCTGCGGAAAAGCTTTCTCGAGAAGCAACACACTCGTGACGCACAAAGTAAGTATATGCTATTTTTAACAATCGTATGCATGCAATCTTATCAAACACGGGTGTTTTGTTTTTCAAAACATCACGCGTTAAAACGTGAATTGTGCAATTTTACAATAAAAACGTAAATTATTGTTAAAAATTGTTTTAACATTCTGTATATATTTATATTTCAGTGTCAGATCCTCGATTTTATCAACTGAAATTAACAAAAAATAAAGTGAAAAAAAAAGTTCTATCATAATTTAAAATAGTATATCAATTTAAATGACATCACACATTGCTGTTTTGTATAATTGTATCATAAATACTTCACAACAGAAAATCTATGCAGACCATTTCGACGAAATAACATAATCCTATTTTGAAAACCAATAATAAGATCAAAGTATTAAGTTATTAAATGTATTAGTAATTTATAATAACCAGAAGTATTTTACTTTTTGTTTTTTGCTGTCATTTATGACAAGTTGTTTGAATTAGACAATTTTTTTATTTTTTAAAAATGTTTGAGATATTAATTTTCCAAGTTCTGACAAGCTATTTCCATTGGCAGCTATGTCAAATTTGTTATGTAATGAATGCATGTATTGTTTCTCAGTTTCACTGATTTTATAGAATAAAGAAATCTTGAATTCTTGAAATCTTGTCAAATTTAGTTTTAACCTAAGTTGATCACACACTCGGATTTTTTTAATATATTTCAAGTACTGGCATTTAGCGTCTCTTTATTATTATTACTAATATTAATAATAATATTATTATTATTAAAGTTTTGAATATGAAATAAAACATATTAAATGAAATAATTTGTGCTCAGTATTCAATTGCAAAATGGTCAGTTGTTAATTTACGAAAAATTTGATATGCTTACAAGTAACATAAGTAGATCTAAATATTTACAATACATTTAATTGAACTGCGATTCAATCAAAACTAAAACGTAGAAATTGAAATTTCAATAAATCAGATAAATTTATCACCTTCTCTAATTGATACACCTAATGAAAACAAAACCTTCTGTATTATCTTAAAAGATTTTCACCTTTGGTAAATGTTTACAAAAGTAATTTTTAAACAAATACCGGACCACTCTAACCACAATTGAGTTCCGGACACGCGACATTTTCTAACAAATCTTATGAAGTGTCAATATTATCGCAATTATTTGTTAGATTTGTATCAATATTGTGTCGATCAATTTAAATGAAATTAGAATACACCTGCTTATCACTTTCAATTTTATAAAAAGGACGTGAAATTGAATTAAACACTCAATTAAATTCGCATTATGACCTCGTGTCGCCATGTTTATGTTTTATAGTTGCGATAATAATGTTTATTTTAGACAGTTTAATAAAGTAACCGATTTCTCAATGAATCTGTTTTAATTCCGAACGAATTGCTAGAAGAGTTTGTTTTCTTGTGTGTGTTTTTAAACATATTATAATTTATAAACGACAAAGTTCCTACTTGAAGCAAATAAGCATTAATATAGTGTCCTCTTGGAGTCATTTGCATTTTGTTGTTCCATTTTATAAAAAGCCTTAAATACTGAGGAAAGCTGACTTGAAAATTGCATGATTCTATTATTTAATTTTTTCTTTTGTTTATTATTTATTTTTTGGTGTTATGTGTGCATTCAACCTCTCACTGGGTTTAACTGTACTTTAATAAATAAATAAGTATAATATATGTTCAAATTACCAAATTATATTCAAACCTAATTATATTCGCATTACAGAAGTTCTCTATATCAACGCCAACAAAGCCATAACATAAGGACACAATTATATTTCGTTGTTTAATTGTTAAATTTATTTCATTATTTCATATTAAACTGAAAACTTATAATTCGCATATGTAAACCAAAAACTTATATTTATTTTTATATCATCTAACAAATGGATAAATTATTCCATAAATGCCTTTTTTATTTCAGCGAATTCACACAGGAGATAAGCCTTTCAAATGCGAGGTGTGTGGGCGTGCCTTCAGACAACCTGGAAATTTGACAAGGCACAGACTGACGCACACAACAGTTAAACCGTACGTCTGCCCATCATGCAACAAAGCTTTTAACAGAGCGTCCAATCTGCATACACACATGCGCACTCACACCAACTTCAAACCATTTACTTGTCCGTATTGTGGAAAAGGATTCCACCAGAAAATTGACATGAAAATCCACTGCTACACCCACACAGGTTAGTAACTTTCTTAGTGTATGACTAGTATTTAACGCCATTTCGGGCGATTTGTTGGCTAAGTTATGGTGTGCATTTCTTTATTGGGGAGGGGGGAGGAGCTAGGCCTAAGGTTGAAAACATCTTCCCTGCGTTAAGGGTTGGGCACACCGCGTTATATTGAATTCGGGTTACTTTTTGGATAGGCCCTTCCCAAAAGTTTCCGTATGTACCAACGAATTCCAATTGTATATTATGATACAATGGGAAATGAATTGCAGTGAAAAAGTGAATTGTTTAGATATTAAGTATCAGTCCACGTAAGAATCAGGCAAAATGCATACATGTGATGGCACATGAAGGAAAAAAACGCAAACTTTTGATCATGGAATTTGATAAAACTATCCAATATAACAACATTTTAATTTATTAAAGTTCTGAATTATTTTGCCTTTTTAAGATATAATCATTTGAAATTTAGTTGAATTGTACAGTTTCAAATGTAAAATCTTGTTAGAATTTGTTTGTATATCAAAATAAATGCATATAAGCCAAAAAATCTAAAAACAAAATTTTTGATGTGCCGCCCACTGCCTGACCCTTAGCTAGAATACTACTTAAGTTGTCCAAACATAGGTATCGATATAAACATATGAGTGATCTAAGCATTTTCTAAAACACAGACTCAACGAAACATTTTCATTCCAATTTGTTGTGCCAACGCATTTTTTGCAATGTTCGAATATTAACAAATTTAAGACTTTTTATTTATATGTATTGCAAGACCATTTAGTAATTAACCTAATTACATTTCTTTACAGGAGAGCGTCCACACAGGTGCGATATATGTGGAAAGGGATTTACACTTATCAGTACTCTCAATGCACACAGACGGATACATACAGAGAGTGTAGCGGAACCGGAAATGGCATGAACATGCATGCCGCGGCTTGATACCCGGTATCTAAATGTGAGAAATAGGACAGAGAGATTGAAATACATTTATCGGCATTCAATTTGTGTGTGCGTGTGTATTTAATATTATTTAACATTAAGATTTTCGACTTTACTTCATCATTTCGAACATCCCACCTGACCAGCTAGAGACATTCATACCCAGTTTGTTGTATTACACATGCTGTACGGATCATTTGATGCTGAACCATGTTAAATCATACATGTTAGTGATTTTATATATTTAATTGTTTAATTTTTTGTAATGTATTTGATTTGATGTATAACTTGTTAAGTTTTACATGTAATTATGATGCTCACGTGCAATGATATATATACCTGTTAAGTTGTAATAAATGTGCTATATATGTGTGTGTTTTTGTTAGTGGGTCATTGAATAACACTTCTGTGCTCTTGTCGATATACTGTGCTGTGACCATATAAGGCGGGTTCCTGATGCTTGACCCACAAAGCTGTCCAGCGCGTCGGTAGGTATTGGATAGTCTAGATTGGAGGGATATTGCGGAAAGTCTGATCCCGTACCATGGTGTAACGTGTTTGGAATGTGCCACTCATTATACACAACAAAGATTCGATCCACTTGTAAATTTCGCAATATAAAACTAATTGAAGACGGTATAACTTTTAATTTGCAGTCCATTCCTAATACATCTGACTTAACCAGTGGCAGTCAAAAAATTAATTTGTCGATTTATTTGTTAACTTGTTCTTCTTCTGAATATAGCTGAAAAATTGCTAGCTGGCAGTTTAGCAAGCATTCGATTAATCAGCCATATATTTTGCAACGTCATTACTACTTTAGCAATGCTTCAGCAATGAAATCTTGCCCGAAGTTAGTTTCGAACTCAACACAGTGCTAACTCGATTATTATCAGACCACTGGGCCCGCGAGGCACATCGTGTTCATCGGCCTAAGAGAAATATCTGAGTCATGTTCTGAACAAGAGCAATTTTCACTACCATCAAAACTTCGTGGGTCCAATGAGACTGAAATGGTACATGGTGTATTAAATTTGACTAATTCAGCTCTAAAATTGATTGTTAAGGCTGATATTAAATCTACCCGTTAACAGTTTCTGACAACGATTTTTCTTCATGCATTGACTGTCGGGTGGGATCGCCCTTCCTTTTAGTTTATAAAATTGTATTGCTACGTTACCGAGAACGAAATATTCGTTACAAAAAAACTTTAAAAAGTTTGATGTTTTTAAAATGAAAAAAATCGGATAATAGTCATTCGTAAGTAATTTATTTATTAGAAATATAACTAATTAAGAAATAGCTAATTAAGAAAGAACCAGAAGTGACTTGAATTGTTCCTTTTTTTCCAAAACTTCTCTAAATTATGCGAGGGGCCACCTCTCAGACCACCTCGCACCCCGTTGCCTCGAACTGTAGACGACAATACAGGTACATGTAATGCCACAGAAAGACTATTTCAACTTAGACGTGGAACATATCAAAAGCGAAAATTGTTTATTCTTAATTACCGAATACATCTTATACATGTATTTGAAACATGTTCGTTAAAATTAAATAGCTGTCTGTTGCTTGGTTACATTTACATTAAAATAAACACTTCAAGCATTTTTAGCCTTATCACGGCGTCCAGTTTTTTATGGAGGGAGGAGTACTCTTCTTTATATTAGTGTGACGTATATAAACATGTCGCCGACACAATAATGAGGAAATCTAGCAAACGTCTATTAATAGCAGGTTTTTTTTCACCTTTTTAAGTGAACAAACTGTTAATCAGCTGTTGATTGTGTTTTACGTCACACCTGCTGGCCACAATTGAACACATTTAAACGAATGGCGGATATTTTAGCAGAATGGTTGTATCCAATTGAAATATTTCGAATTATCCTGAATCAAATTTTACTTCAGTAAGAAACCCCCCAAAAAGTTATTAACTAAAAGTGTATAACCCCTTTCTTCAGAATGTCCGACTAAGGACAATGGTGTTTTTCTCGTTAGCACTGTGGCAAATACAATCTTATCTCCGTATAAACGATCTTGCAATTTGGTCAAATCTGACATTGTTTTGAGACTAGCTAGCTATGCCCTATCGAAGAAAACTGGATCCAAAATATATAAATTGATATAACACATGCGCAAAACGTCTTAAAACGCATCATTTCATGTAAACTTGTATTTTTTACAAGTTTAAAGATTTCTGAGACTTTTTTTTACAATTTGAAAGGAAAACTACTGAACATGACGCAATTCTCTCCAAGAAACCCCAATTTTGACCTTAAATTTCACCTCATTTGTATATTATAGAATTATTTACGAAATTTATGACAAAATTGAAATATCGTCCATTAAGTTTAAAGTATTTCGATCTTTCAGCTTTTCTAATTTTCTAAAACTTGGCAACATATATTGTATGATAAACTGATGTTAGAAGCGAATGCGTCTCAAAAACTTTAAAGTTGAGCGATATCCAATAGAAATCACTGTTCACTGCAATTATTGAAAGTTGTATAAATGATGGAATCTGGTGTACTTCATATATAAAATGCTTTAAGATTTTGTTCCCGTTTGTATTATATTCATCTTTCCTATCGTCTGTCTCAATGCTATACATGTACTGTAATTTCTATGACAAAATCTGGAATAGATATTAACATCATTAATATTTTGTTTAGATTTCACATCGAAACAGGTGTCAAACGAAAAGAATGCAAGACCTAATGGTACTCATGCTGTAATATTGATGTAAACAAATTCCACGGCCAAGCAATGTCATTTCAAAACAGTCTAGTTAAAACTGGGTTATTCATTGACATATTTTCTGTTCCATTTTCGTTGTTTTTCTTTCTATGAAGTGTGTGCTGTTTTTTAACCTTTTTAATTATCTATCTGGTGACAACATGTCGGATAAATCTTGGCATTTATAATATATGTCAACAAAACGGAATTAAACTGTTCATATTAAGCTATAAGCATTACTGAATGTTAGTACTATCTATCGTATTACTGAATGTTAGTACTATCTATCGTATTACTGAATGTTAGTACTATCTATCGTATTACTGAATGTTAGTACTATCTATCGTATCACTGAATGTTAGTACTATCTATCGTATTACTGAATGTTGTTACTATCTATCGTATTACTGAATGTTGGTACTATCTATCGTATTACTGAATGTTGTTACTATCTATCGTATTACTGAATGTTGGTACTATCAATCGTATTACTGAATGTTGTTACTATCTATCGTATTACTGAATGTTGTTACTATCTATCGTATTACTGAATGTTAGTACTATCTATCGTATTACTGAATGTTGGTACTATCTATCGTATTACTGAATGTTAGTACTATCAATCGTATTACTGAATGTTAGTACTATCTATCGTATTACTGAATGTTTGTACTATCTATCCTATTACTGAATGTTGGTACTATCTATCGTATTACTGAATGTTGGTACTATTTATCGTATTACTGAATGTTGGTACTATCTATCGTATTACTGAATGTTAGTACTTTTTATCGTATTACTGAATGTTGGTACTATCTATCGTATTACTGAATGTTAGTACTATCTATCGTATTACTGAATGTTGGTACTATCTATCGTATTACTGAATGTTAGTACTATCTATCGCATTACTGAATGTTGGTACTATCTATCGTATTACTGAATATTTGTACTATTTATCGTATTACTGAATGTTAGTACTATCTATCGTATTACTGAATGTTAGTACTATCTATCGTATTACTGAATGTTGGTACTATCTATCGTATTACTGAATGTTGGTACTATCTATCGTATTACTGTATGTTAGTACTATCAATCGTATTACTGAATGTTGATACTATCTATCGTATTACTGAATGTTAGTACTATCTATCGTATTACTGAATGTTAGTACTATCTATCGTATTACTGAATGTTAGTACTATCTATCGTATTACTGAATGTTGGTACTATCTATCGTATTACTGAATGTTTGTACTATTTATCGTATTACTGAATGTTGATACTATCTATCGTATTACTGAATGTTAGTACTATCTATCGTATTACTGAATGTTAGTACTATCTATCGTATTACTGAATGTTGGTACTATCTATCGTATTACTGAATGTTAGTACTATTTATCGTATTACTGAATGTTGGTACTCTCTATCGTATTACTGAATGTTAGTACTATCTATCGTATTACTGAAGGTTGGTACTATCTATAGTATTACTGAATGTTAGTACTATCTATCGCATTACTGAATGTTGGTACTATCTATCGTATTACTGAATATTTGTACTATTTATCGTGTTACTGAATGTTAGTACTATCTATCGTATTACTGAATGTTAGTACTATCTATCGTATTACTGAATGTTGGTACTATCTATCGTATTACTGAATGTTGGTACTATCTATCGTATTACTGAATGTTGGTACTATCTATCGTATTACTGAATGTTGATACTATCTATCGTATTACTGAATGTTAGTACTATCTATCGTATTACTGAATGTTAGTACTATCTATCGTATTACTGAATGTTAGTACTATCTATCGTATTACTGAATGTTGGTACTATCTATCGTATTACTGAATGTTTGTACTATTTATCGTATTACTGAATGTTGATACTATCTATCGTATTACTGAATGTTAGTACTATCTATCGTATTACTGAATGTTAGTACTATCTATCGTATTACTGAATGTTGTTACTATCTATAGTATTACTGAATGTTGTTACTATCTATCGTATTACTGAATGTTAGTACTATCTATCGTATTACTGAATGTTAGTACTATCTATCGTATTACTGAATGTTGGTACTATCTATCGTATTACTGAATGTTAGTACTATCTATCGTATTACTGAATGTTAGTACTATCTATCGTATTACTGAATGTTAGTACTATCTATCGTATTACTGAATGTTAGTACTATCTATCGTATTACTGAATGTTGTTACTATCTATCGTATTACTGAATGTTGTTACTATCTATCGTATTACTGAATGTTAGTACTAGCTATCGTATTACTAAATGTTTGCACTATCTATCGTATTACTGAATGTTAGTACTATCAATCGTATTACTGAATGTTAGTACTATCTATCGTATTACTGAATGTTAGTACTATCTATCGTATAACTGAATGTTAGTACTATCTATCGTATTACTGAATGTTAGTACTATCTATCGTATTACTGAATGTTAGTACTATCTATCGTATTACTGAATGTTTGTACTATCTATCGTATTACTGAATGTTAGTACTATCTATCGTATTACTGAATGTTGGTACTATCTATCGTATTACTGAATGTTAGTACTATTTATCGTATTACTGAATGTTAGTACTATTTATCGTACTACTGAATGTTGGTACTATCTATCGTATTACTGAATGTTAGTAATATCAATCGTATTACTGAATGTTAGTACTATCTATCGTATTACTGAATGTTAGTACTATCTATCGTATTACTGAATGTTAGTACTATCAATCGTATTACTGAATGTTAGTACTATCTATCGTACTACTGAATATTAGTACTATCTATCGTATTACTGAATGTTAGTACTATCTATCGTATTACTGAATGTTTGTACTATCTATCGTATTACTGAATGTTAGTACTATCTATCGTATTACTGAATGTTGTTACTATCTATCGTATTACTGAATGTTAGTACTATTTATCGTATTACTGAATGTTAGTACTATTTATCGTACTACTGAATGTTGGTACTATCTATCGTATTACTGAATGTTAGTACTATCTATCGTATTACTGAATGTTGTTACTATCTATCGTATTACTGAATGTTAGTACTATCTATCGTATTACTGAATGTTAGTACTATCTATCGTATTACTGAATGTTAGTACTATCTACCGTATTACTGAATGTTAGTACTATCTATCGTATTACTGAATGTTGTTACTATCTATCGTATTACTGAATGTTGTTACTATCTATCGTATTACTGAATGTTAGTACTATCTATCATATTACTGAATGTTTGTACTATCTATCGTATTACTGAATGTTAGTACTATCAATCGTATTACTGAATGTTAGTACTATCTATCGTATTACTGAATGTTAGTACTATCTATCGTATTACTGAATGTTAGTACTATCTATCGTATTACTGAATGTTAGTACTATCTATCGTATTACTGAATGTTAGTACTATCTATCGTATTACTGAATGTTTGTACTATCTATCGTATTACTGAAAGTTAGTACTATCTATCGTATTTCTGAATGTTGGTACTATCTATCGTATTACTGAATGTTAGTACTATTTATCGTATTACTGAATGTTAGTACTATTTATCGTACTACTGAATGTTGGTACTATCTATCGTATTACTGAATGTTAGTACTATCAATCGTACTACTGAATGTTAGTAATATCTATCGTATTACTGAATGTTAGTACTATCTATCGTATTACTGAATGTTAGTACTATCAATCGTATTACTGAATGTTAGTACTATCTATCGTATTACTGAATATTAGTACTATCTATCGTATTACTGAATGTTAGTACTATCTATCGTATAACTGAATGTTGTTACTATCTATCGTATTACTGAATGTTAGTACTATTTATCGTATTACTGAATGTTAGTACTATTTATCGTACCACTGAATGTTGGTACTATCTATCGTATTACTGAATGTTAGTACTATCTATCGTATTACTGAATGTTGGTACTATCTATCGTATTACTGAATGTTAGTACTACTTATCGTATTACTGAATGTTGGTACTATCTATCGTATTACTGAATGTTGTTACTATCTATCGTATTATTGAATGTTGGTACTATCTATCGTATTACTGAATGTTAGTACTATCTATCGTATTACTGAATGTTGGTACTATCTATCGTATTACTGAATGTTGGTACTATCTATCGTATTATTGAATGTTAGTACTATCTATCGTATTACTGAATGTTAGTACTATCTATCGTATTACTGAATGTTTGTACTATCTATCGTATTACTGAATGTTTGTACTATCTATCGTATTACTGAATGTTAGTACTATCTATCGTATTACTGAATGTTAGTACTATCTATCGTATTACTGAATGTTGGTACTATCTATCATATTACTGAATGTTAGTACTATCTATCGTATTACTTAATGTTAGTACTATCTATCGTAGTACTGAATGTTGGTACTATCTATCGTATTACTGAATGTTAGTACTGTCTATCGTTTTACTGAATGTAAGTACTATCTATCGTATTACTGAATGTTAGTACTATCTATCGTATTACTGAATGTTGGTACTATCTATCGTATTACTGAATGTTAGTACTATTTATCGTATTACTGAATGTTAGTACTATTTATCGTACTACTGAATGTTGGTACTATCTATCGTATTACTGAATGTTAGTAATATCAATCGTATTACTGAATGTTAGTACTATCTATCGTATTACTGAATGTTAGTACTATCTATCGTATTACTGAATGTTAGTACTATCAATCGTATTACTGAATGTTAGTACTATCTATCGTACTACTGAATATTAGTACTATCTATCGTATTACTGAATCTTAGTACTATCTATCGTATTACTGAATGTTTGTACTATCTATCGTATTACTGAATGTTAGTACTATCTATCGTATTACTGAATGTTGTTACTATCTATCGTATTACTGAATGTTAGTTCTATTTATCGTATTACTGAATGTTAGTACTATTTATCGTACTACTGAATGTTGGTACTATCTATCGTATTACTGAATGTTAGTACTATCTATCGTATTACTGAATGTTGTTACTATCTATCGTATTACTGAATGTTAGTACTATCTATCGTATTACTGAATGTTAGTACTATCTATCGTATTACTGAATGTTAGTACTATCTACCGTATTACTGAATGTTAGTACTATCTATCGTATTACTGAATGTTGTTACTATCTATCGTATTACTGAATGTTGTTACTATCTATCGTATTACTGAATGTTAGTACTATCTATCATATTACTGAATGTTTGTACTATCTATCGTATTACTGAATGTTAGTACTATCAATCGTATTACTGAATGTTAGTACTATCTATCGTATTACTGAATGTTAGTACTATCTATCGTATTACTGAATGTTAGTACTATCTATCGTATTACTGAATGTTAGTACTATCTATCGTATTACTGAATGTTAGTACTATCTATCGTATTACTGAATGTTTGTACTATCTATCGTATTACTGAAAGTTGGTACTATCTATCGTATTTCTGAATGTTGGTACTATCTATCGTATTACTGAATGTTAGTACTATTTATCGTATTACTGAATGTTAGTACTATTTATCGTACTACTGAATGTTGGTACTATCTATCGTATTACTGAATGTTAGTACTATCAATCGTACTACTGAATGTTAGTAATATCTATCGTATTACTGAATGTTAGTACTATTTATCGTACCACTGAATGTTGGTACTATCTATCGTATTACTGAATGTTAGTACTATCTATCGTATTACTGAATGTTGGTACTATCTATCGTATTACTGAATGTTAGTACTACTTATCGTATTACTGAATGTTGGTACTATCTATCGTATTACTGAATGTTGTTACTATCTATCGTATTATTGAATGTTGGTACTATCTATCGTATTACTGAATGTTAGTACTATCTATCGTATTACTGAATGCTGGTACTATCTATCGTATTACTGAATGTTGGTACTATCTATCGTATTATTGAATGTTAGTACTATCTATCGTATTACTGAATGTTAGTACTATCTATCGTATTACTGAATGTTTGTACTATCTATCGTATTACTGAATGTTTGTACTATCTATCGTATTACTGAATGTTAGTACTATCTATCGTATTACTGAATGTTAGGACTATCTATCGTATTACTGAATGTTGGTACTATCTATCGTATTACTGAATGTTAGTACTATCTATCGTATTACTTAATGTTAGTACTATCTATCGTAGTACTGAATGTTGGTACTATCTATCGTATTACTGAATGTTAGTACTGTCTATCGTTTTACTGAATGTAAGTACTATCTATCGTATTACTGAATGTTAGTACTATCTATCGTATTACTGAATGTTTGTACTATCTATCGTATTACTGAATGTTGTTACTATCTATCGTATTACTGAATGTTGTTACTATCTATCGTATTAGTGAATGTTGATACTATCAATCGTATTACTGAATGTTGTTACTATCTATCGTATTACTGAATGTTGTTACTATCTATCGTATTACTGAATGTTAGTACAATCTATCGTATTACTGAATATTGATACTATCTATCGTATTACTGAATGTTAGTACTATCAATCGTATTACTGAATGTTGTGACTATCTATCGTATTACTGAATGTTAGTACTATCTATCGTATTACTGAATGTTAGTTCTATCTATCGTATTACTGAATGTTAGTACTATCTATCGTATTACTGAATGTTAGTACTATCTATCGTATTACTGAATGTTGGTACTATCTATCGTATTACTGAATGTTTGTACTATTTATTGTATTACTGAATGTTGATACTATCTATCGTATTACTGAATGTTAGTACTATCTATCGTATTACTGAATGTTAGTACTATCTATCTTATTACTGAATGTTGGTACTATCTATCGTATTACTGAATGTTTGTACTATTTATTGTATTACTGAATGTTGATACTATCTATCGTATTACAGAATGTTAGTACTATCTATCGTATTACTGAATGTTAGTACTATCTATCGTATTACTGAATGTTAGTACTATCTATCGTATTACTGAATGTTAGTACTATTTATCGTATTACTGAATGTTGGTACTATCTATCGTATTACTGAATGTTGTTACTATCAATCGTATTACTGAATGTTAGTACTATTTATCGTATTACTGAATGTTAGTACTATCTATCGTATTACTGAATGTTAGTACTTTCTATCGTATTACTGAATGTTAGTACTATCAATCGTATTACTGAATGTTGGTACTATTTATCGTATTACTGAATGTTAGTGCTATCTATCGTATTACTGAATGTTAGTACTATCTATCGTATTACTGAATGTTGGTACTATCTATCGTATTACTGAATGTTAGTACTGTCTATCGTATTACTGAATGTTAGTACTATCTATCGTATTACTGAATGTTAGTTCTATCTATCGTATTACTGAATGTTGGTATTATCTATCGTATTACTGAATGTTGTTACTATCTATCGTACTACTGAATGTTGATACTATCTATCGTATTACTGAATGTTAGTACTATCTATCGTATTACTGAATGTTAGTACTATCTATCGTATTACTGAATGTTGTTACTATCTATCGTATTACTGAATGTTGTTACTATCTATCGTATTACTGAATGTTGTTACTATCTATCGTATTACTGAATGTTAGTACTATCTATCGTATTACTGAATGTTAGTACTCTCTATCGTATTACTGAATGTTGGTACTATCTATCGTATTACTGAATATTAGTACTATCTATCGTATTACTGAATGTTAGTACTATCTATCGTATTACTGAATGTTAGTACTATCTATCGTATTACTGAATGTTGGTACTATCTATCGTATTACTGAATGTTAGTACTATCTATCGTATTACTGAATGTTGGTACTATCTATCGTATTACTGAATGTTAGTACTATCTATCGTATTACTGAATGTTAGTACTATCTATCGTATTACTGAATGTTAGTACTATCTATCGTATTACTGAATGTTAGTACTATCTATCGTATTACTGAATGTTGGTACTATCTATCGTATTACTGAATGTAGGAACTATCTATCGTATTACTTACTGAATGTTAGTACTATCTATCGTATTACTGAATGTTGGTACTATCTATCGTATTACTGAATGTCTGTACTATCTATCGTATTACTGAATGTTAGTACTATCTATCGTATTACTGAATGTTGTTACTATTTATCGTATTACTGAATGTTAGTACTATCTATCGTATTACTGAATGTTGGTACTATCTATCGTATTACTGAATGTTAGTACTATCTATCGTATTACTGAATGTTAGTACTATCTATCGTATTACTGAATGTTAGTACTATCTATCGTATTACTGAATGTTTGTACTATCTATCGTATTACTGAATGTTGTTACTATCTATCGTATTACTGAATGTTGGTACTATCTATCGTATTACTGAATGTCTGTACTATCTATCGTATTACTGAATGTTAGTACTATCTATCGTATTACTGAATGTCTGTACTATCTATCGTATTACTGAATGTTAGTACTATTTATCGTATTACTGAATGTTGGTACTATCTATCGTATTACTGAATGTTAGTACTATCTATCATATTACTGAATGTTAGTACTATTTATCGTATTACTGAATGTTAGTACTATCTATCGTATTACTGAATGTTGGTACCATCTATCGTATTACTGAATGTTAGTACTATCTATATATCGTATTACTGAATGTTGGTACTATCTATCGTATTACTGAATGTCTGTACTATCTATCGTATTACTGAATGTTAGTACTATTTATCGTATTACTGAATGTTAGTACTATCTATCGTATTACTGAATGTTAGTACTATCTATCGTATTACTGAATGTTAGTACTATCTATCGTATTACTGAATGTTAGTACTATTTATCGTATTACTGAATGTTAGTACTATCTATCGTATTACTGAATGTTAGTACTATCTATCGTATTACTGAATGTTAGTACTATATATCGTATTACTGAATGTTAGTACTATCTATCGTATTACTGAATGTTTGTACTATCTATCGTATTACTGAATGTTAGTACTATCTATCGTATTACTGAATGTTGGTACTATCTATCGTATTACTGAATGTTAGTACTATTTATCGTATTACTGAATGTTAGTACTATTTATCGTACTACTGAATGTTGGTACTATCTATCGTATTACTGAATGTTAGTAATATCAATCGTATTACTGAATGTTAGTACTATCTATCGTATTACTGAATGTTAGACTATATATCGTATTGAATGTTGGTACTATTTATCGTATTCCTGAATGTTAGTACTATCTATCGTATTACTGAATGTTAGTACTATCTATCGTATTACTGAATGTTAGTACTATCTATCGTATTACTGAATGTTAGTACTATCTATCGTATTACTGAATGTTAGTACTATCTATCGTATTACTGAATGTTAGTACTATCTATCGTATTACTGAATGTTGGTACTATCTATCGTATTCCTGAATGTTAGTACTATTTATCGTATTACTGAATGTTATTACTATTTATCGTATTACTGAATGTTAGTACTATCTATCGCATTAATGAATGTTAGTACTATCTATCGTATTACTGAATGTTAGTACTATTTATCGTATTACTACATGTTAGTACTATTTATCGTATTACTGAATGTTGGTACTATCTATCGTATTACTGAATGTTAGTACTATCTATCGTATTACTGAATGTTAGTACTATCTATCGTATTACTGAATGTTAGTACTATCTATCGTATTACTGAATGTTGGTACTATCTATCGTATTCCTGAATGTTAGTACTATCTATCGTATTACTGAATGTTAGTACTATCTATCGTATTACTGAATGTTAGTACTATCTATCGTATTACTGAATGTTAGTACTATCTATCGTATTACTGAATGTTAGTACTATCTATCTTTTTACTGAATGTTGGTACTATCTACCGTATTACTAAATGTTAGTACTATCTATCGTATTACTGAATGTTAGTACTATCTATCGTATTACTGAATGTTAGTACTTTCTATCGTATTACTGAATGTTAGTACTATCAATCGTATTACTGAATGTTGGTACTATTTATCGTATTACTGAATGTTAGTGCTATCTATCGTATTACTGAATGTTAGTACTATCTATCGTATTACTAAATGTTGGTACTATCTATCGTATTACTGAATGTTAGTACTATCTATCGTATTACTGAATGTTAGTACTATCTATCGTATTACTGAATGTTAGTTCTATCTATCGTATTACTGAATGTTGGTATTATCTATCGTATTACTGAATGTTGTTACTATCTATCGTACTACTGAATGTTGATACTATCTATCGTTTTACTGAATGTTAGTACTGTCTATCGTATTACTGAATGTTAGTACTATCTATCGTATTACTGAATGTTGTTACTATCTATCGTATTACTGAATGTTGTTACTATCTATCGTATTACTGAATGTTGTTACTATCTATCGTATTACTGAATGTTAGTACTATCTATCGTATTACTGAATGTTAGTACTCTCTATCGTATTACTGAATGTTGGTACTATCTATCGTATTACTGAATATTATTACTATCTATCGTATTACTGAATGTTAGTACTATCTATCGTATTACTGAATGTTAGTACTATCTATCGTATTACTGAATGTTGGTACTATCTATCGTATTACTGAATGTTAGTACTATCTATCGTATTACTGAATGTTGGTACTATCTATCGTATTACTGAATGTTAGTACTATCTATCGTATTACTGAATGTTAGTACTATCTATCGTATTACTGAATGTTAGTACTATTTATCGTATTACTGAATGTTAGTACTATCTATCGTATTACTGAATGTTGGTACTATCTATCGTATTACTGAATGTTGGAACTATCTATCGTATTACTTACTGAATGTTAGTACTATCTATCGTATTACTGAATGTTGGTACTATCTGTCGTATTACTGAATGTCTGTACTATCTATCGTATTACTGAATGTTAGTACTATCTATCGTATTACTGAATGTTGTTACTATTTATCGTATTACTGAATGTTAGTACTATCTATCGTATTACTGAATGTTGGTACTATCTATCGTATTACTGAATGTTAGTACTATCTATCGTATTACTGAATGTTAGTACTATCTATCGTATTACTGAATGTTAGTACTATCTATCGTATTACTGAATGTTTGTACTATCTATCGTATTACTGAATGTTGTTACTATCTATCGTATTACTGAATGTTGGTACTATCTATCGTATTACTGAATGTCTGTACTATCTATCGTATTACTGAATGTTGTTACTATCTATCGTATTACTGAATGTTGGTACTATCTATCGTATTACTGAATGTCTGTACTATCTATCGTATTACTGAATGTTGGTACTATCTACCGTATTACTAAATGTTAGTACTATCTATCGTATTACTGAATGTTAGTACTATCTATCGTATTACTGAATGTTAGTACTATCTATCGTATTACTGAATGTTAGTACTATCTATCGTATTACTGAATGTTAGTACTATCTATCATATTACTGAATGTTGGTACTATCTATCGTATTCCTGAATGTTAGTACTATTTATCGTATTACTGAATGTTTGTACTATTTATCGTATTACTGAATGTTAGTACTATCTATCGTATTACTGAATGTTAGTACTATCTATCGTATTACTGAATGTTAGTACTATTTATCGTATTACTACATGTTAGTACTATTTATCGTATTACTGAATGTTGGTACTATCTATCGTATTACTGAATGTTAGTACTATCTATCGTATTACTGAATGTTAGTACTATCTATCGTATTACTGAATGTTAGTACTATCTATCGTATTACTGAATGTTGGTACTATTTATCGTATTCCTGAATGTTAGTACTATTTATCGTATTACTGAATGTTAGTACTATTTATCGTATTACTGAATGTTAGTACTATTTATCGTATTACTACATGTTAGTACTATTTATCGTATTACTGAATGTTGGTACTATCTATCGTATTACTGAATGTTAGTACTATCTATCGTATTACTGAATGTTAGTACTATCTATCGTATTACTGAATGTTAGTACTATCTATCGTATTACTGAATGTTGGTACTATTTATCGTATTCCTGAATGTTAGTACTATCTATCGTATTACTGAATGTTAGTACTATCTATCGTATTACTGAATGTTAGTACTATCTATCGTATTACTGAATGTTAGTACTATCTATCGTATTACTGAATGTTAGTACTATCTATCGTATTACTGAATGTTAGTACTATCTATCGTATTACTGAATGTTGGTACTATCTATCGTATTCCTGAATGTTAGTACTATTTATCGTATTACTGAATGTTAGTACTATTTATCGTATTACTGAATGTTAGTACTATCTATCGCATTAATGAATGTTAGTACTATCTATCGTATTACTGAATGTTAGTACTATTTATCGTATTACTACATGTTAGTACTATTTATCGTATTACTGAATGTTGGTACTATCTATCGTATTACTGAATGTTAGTACTATCTATCGTATTACTGAATGTTAGTACTATCTATCGTATTACTGAATGTTAGTACTATCTATCGTATTACTGAATGTTGGTACTATCTATCGTATTCCTGAATGTTAGTACTATCTATCGTATTACTGAATGTTAGTACTATCTATCGTATTACTGAATGTTAGTACTATCTATCGTATTACTGAATGTTAGTACTATCTATCGTATTACTGAATGTTAGTACTATCTATCTTTTTACTGAATGTTGGTACTATCTACCGTATTACTAAATGTTAGTACTATCTATCGTATTACTGAATGTTAGTACTATCTATCGTATTACTGAATGTTAGTACTATCTATCGTATTACTGAATGTTAGTACTATCTATCGTATTACTGAATGTTAGTACTATCTATCGTATTACTGAATGTTGGTACTATTTATCGTATTCCTGAATGTTAGTACTATTTATCGTATTACTGAATGTTAGTACTATTTATCGTATTACTGAATGTTAGTACTATCTATCGTATTACTGAATGTTAGTACTATCTATCGTATTACTGAATGTTAGTACTATTTATCGTATTACTGAATGTTAGTACTATTTATCGTATTACTGAATGTTGGTACTATCTATCGTATTACTGAATGTTATTACTATCTATCGTATTACTGAATGTTAGTACTATCTATCGTATTACTAAATGTTAGTACTATCTATCGTATTACTGAATGTTGGTACTATCTATCGTATTACTGAATGTTACTACCATCTATCGTATTACTGAATGTTAGTACTATCTATCGTATTACTGAATGTTAGTACTATCTATCGCATTACTGAATGTTGGTACTATCTATCGTATTACTGAATGTTAGTACTATCTATCGTATTACTGAATGTTAGTACTATCTATCGTATTACTGAATGTTAGTACTATCTATCGTATTACTGAATGTTAGTACTATCTATCGCATTACTGAATGTTGGTACTATCTATCGTATTACTGAATGTTAGTACTATCTATCGTATTACTGAATGTTGGTACTATCTATCGTATTACTGAATGTTAGTACTATCTATCGTATTACTGAATGTTAGTACTATTTATCGTATTACTGAATGTTAGTACTATCTATCATATTACTGAATGTTAGTACTATTTATCGTATTACTGAATGTTAGTACTATCTATCGTATTACTGAAAGTTAGTACTATTTATCGTATTACTGAATGTTAGTACTATCTATCGTATTACTGAATGTTAGTACTATCTATCGTATTACTGAATGTTAGTACTATCTATCGTATTACTGAATGTTGGTGCTATCTATCGTATTACTGAATGTTGTTACTATCTATCGTATTAGTGAATGTTGGTACTATCTATCGTATTATTGAATGTTGTTACTATCTATCGTATTACTGAATGTTAGTACTATCTATCGTATTACTGAATGTTAGTTCTATTTATCGTATTACTGAATGTTGTTACTATCTATCGTATTACTGAATGTTGATACTATCTATCGTATTACTGAATGTTTGTACTATCTATCGTATTACTGAATGTTGTTACTATCTATCGTATTACTGAATGTTAGTACTATCTATCGTATTACTGAATGTTAGTACCATCTATCGTATTACTGAATGTTAGTACTATCTATCGTATTACTGAATGTTAGTACTATCTATCGTATTACTGAATGTTGGTACTATCTATCGTATTACTGAATGTTGGTACTATTTATCGTATTATTGAATTTTGTTACTATCTATCGTATTACTGAATGTTGATACTATCTATCGTATTACTGAATGTTGGTACTATCTATCGTATTACTGAATGTTGGTACTATTTATCGTATTATTGAATTTTGTTACTATCTATCGCATTACTGAATGTTGGTACTATCTATCGTATTACTGAATGTTAGTACTATCTATCGTATTACTGAATGTTGGTACTATCTATCGTATTACTGAATGTTAGTACTATCTATCGTATTACTGAATGTTAGTACTATTTATCGTATTACTGAATGTTAGTACTATCTATCATATTACTGAATGTTAGTACTATTTATCGTATTACTGAATGTTAGTACTATCTATCGTATTACTGAAAGTTAGTACTATTTATCGTATTACTGAATGTTAGTACTATCTATCGTATTACTGAATGTTAGTACTATCTATCGTATTACTGAATGTTAGTACTATCTATCGTATTACTGAATGTTGGTGCTATCTATCGTATTACTGAATGTTGTTACTATCTATCGTATTAGTGAATGTTGGTACTATCTATCGTATTATTGAATGTTGTTACTATCTATCGTATTACTGAATGTTAGTACTATCTATCGTATTACTGAATGTTAGTTCTATTTATCGTATTACTGAATGTTGTTACTATCTATCGTATTACTGAATGTTGATACTATCTATCGTATTACTGAATGTTTGTACTATCTATCGTATTACTGAATGTTGTTACTATCTATCGTATTACTGAATGTTAGTACTATCTATCGTATTACTGAATGTTAGTACCATCTATCGTATTACTGAATGTTAGTACTATCTATCGTATTACTGAATGTTAGTACTATCTATCGTATTACTGAATGTTGGTACTATCTATCGTATTACTGAATGTTGGTACTATTTATCGTATTATTGAATTTTGTTACTATCTATCGTATTACTGAATGTTGATACTATCTATCGTATTACTGAATGTTGGTACTTTCTATCGTATTACTGAATGTTAGTACTATCTTTCGTATTACTGAATGTTAGTACTATCTATCGTATTACTGAATGTTAGTACTATTTATCGTATTGCTGAATGTTGGTACTATCTATCGTATTACTGAATGTTAGTACTATCTATCGTATTACTGAATGTTGGTACTATCTACCGTATTACTAAATGTTAGTACTATCTATCGTATTACTGAATGTTAGTACTATCTATCGTATTACTGAATGTTAGTACTATCTATCGTATTACTGAATGTTAGTACTATCTATCGTATTACTGTATGTTAGTACTATCTATCGTTTTACTGAATGTTAGTACTATCTATCTTATTGCTGAATGTTGGTACTATCAATCGTATTACTGCATGTTGTTATTATCTATCGTATTACTGAATGTTAGTACTATCTATCGTATTACTGAATGTTAGTACTATCTATCGTATTACTGAATGTTAGTACTATCTATCGTATTACTGAATGTTAGTACTATCTATCGTATTACTGAATGTTAGTACTATCTATCGTATTACTGAATGTTAGTACTATTTATCGTATTACTACATGTTAGTACTATTTATCGTATTACTGAATGTTGGTACTATCTATCGTATTACTGAATGTTAGTACTATCTATCGTATTACTGAATGTTAGTACTATCTATCGTATTACTGAATGTTAGTACTATCTATCGTATTACTGAATGTTGGTACTATTTATCGTATTCCTGAATGTTAGTACTATTTATCGTATTACTGAATGTTAGTACTATTTATCGTATTACTGAATGTTAGTACTATTTATCGTATTACTACATGTTAGTACTATTTATCGTATTACTGAATGTTGGTACTATCTACCGTATTACTAAATGTTAGTACTATCTATCGTATTACTGAATGTTAGTACTATCTATCGTATTACTGAATGTTAGTACGATCTATCGTATTACTGAATGTTAGTACTATCTATCGTATTACTGAATGTTAGTACTATTTATCGTATTACTGAATGTTGGTACTATTTATCGTATTCCTGAATGTTAGTACTATTTATCGTATTACTGAATGTTAGTACTATTTATCGTATTACTGAATGTTAGTACTATCTATCGTATTACTGAATGTTAGTACTATCTATCGTATTACTGAATGTTAGTACTATTTATCGTATTACTGAATGTTAGTACTATTTATCGTATTACTGAATGTTGGTACTATCTATCGTATTACTGAATGTAAGTACTATCTATCGTATTACTGAATGTTAGTACTATCTATCGTATTACTGAGTGTTAGTACTATCTATCGTATTACTGAATGATGGTACTATTTATCGTATTCCTGAATGTTAGTACTATTTATCGTATTACTGAATGTTAGTACTATTTATCGTATTACTGAATGTTAGTACTATCTATCGTATTACTGAATGTTAGTACTATCTATCGTATTACTGAATGTTAGTACTATTTATCGTATTACTGAATGTTAGTACTATTTATCGTATTACTGAATGTTAGTACTATTTATCGTATTACTGAATGTTGGTACTATCTATCGTATTACTGAATGTTAGTACTATTTATCGTATTACTGAATGTTGGTACTATTTATCGTATTACTGAATGTTGGTACTATCTATCGTATTACTGAATGTTGGTACTATCAATCGTATTACTGAATGTTATTACTATCTTTCGTATTACTGAATGTTAGTACTATCTATCGTATTACTAAATGTTAGTACTATCTATCGTATTACTGAATGTTGGTACTATCTATCGTATTACTGAATGTTACTACCATCTATCGTATTACTGAATGTTAGTACTATCTATCGTATTACTGAATGTTAGTACTATCTATCGCATTACTGAATGTTGGTACTATCTATCGTATTGCTGAATGTTAGTACTATCTATCGTATTACTGAATGTTAGTACTATCTATCGTATTACTGAATGTTAGTACTATCTATCGTATTACTGAATGTTAGTACTATCTATCGTATTACTGAATGTTGGTACTATCTATCGTATTACTGAATGTTAGTACTATCTATCGTATTACTGAATGTTGGTACTATCTATCGTATTACTGAATGTTAGTACTATCTATCGTATTACTGAATGTTAGTACTATTTATCGTATTACTGAATGTTAGTACTATCTATCGTATTACTGAATGTTAGTACTATTTATCGTATTACTGAATGTTAGTACTATCTATCGTATTACTGAATGTTAGTACTATTTATCGTATTACTGAATGTTAGTACTATCTATCGTATTACTGAATGTTAGTACTATCTATCGTATTACTGAATGTTAGTACTATCTATCGTATTACTGAATGTTGGTGCTATCTATCGTTTTACTGAATGTTGTTACTATCTATCGTATTACTGAATGTTGGTACTATCTATCGTATTATTGAATGTTGTTACTATCTATCGTATTACTGAATGTTAGTACTATCTATCGTATTACTGAATGTTAGTTCTATTTATCGTATTACTGAATGTTGTTACTATCTATCGTATTACTGAATGTTGATACTATCTATCGTATTACTGAATGTTTGTACTATCTATCGTATTACTGAATGTTGTTACTATCTATCGTATTACTGAATGTTGTTACTATCTATCGTATTACTGAATGTTAGTACTATCTATCGTATTACTGAATGTTAGTACCATCTATCGTATTACTGAATGTTAGTACTATCTATCGTATTACTGAATGTTAGTACTATCTATCGTATTACTGAATGTTGGTACTATCTATCGTATTACTGAATGTTGGTACTATCTATCGTATTACTGAATGTTGGTACTATCTATCGTATTACTGAATGTTGGTACTATCTATAGTATTACTGAATGTTAGTACTATCTATCGTATTACTGAATGTTAGTTCTATTTATCGTATTACTGAATGTTGTTACTATCTATCGTATTACTGAATGTTGATACTATCTATCGTATTACTGAATGTTTGTACTATCTATCGTATTACTGAATGTTGTTACTATCTATCGTATTACTGAATGTTGTAACTATCTATCGTATTACTGAATGTTAGTACTATCTATCGTATTACTGAATGTTAGTACTATCTATCGTATTACTGAATGTTAGTACTATCTATCGTATAACTGAATGTTAGTACTATCTATCGTATTACTGAATGTTGGTACTATCTATCGTATTACTGAATGTTGGTACTATCTATCGTATTACTGAATGTTGGTACTATCTATCGTATTACTGAATGTTGGTACTATCTATCGTATAACTGAATGTTAGTACTATCAATCGTATTACTGAATGTTGGTACTATCTATCGTATTACTAAATGTTAGTACTATTTATCGTATTACTGAATGTTAGTACTATCTATCGTATTACTGAATGTTAGTACTATCTATCGTATTACTGAATGTTAGTACTATCTATCGTATTACTGAATGTTGTTACCATCTATCGTATTACTGAATGTTGTTACTATCTATCGTATTACTGAATGTTGGTACTATCTATCGTATTACTGAATGTTAGTACTATCTATCGTATTACTGAATGTTGGTACTATCTACCGTATTACTGAATGTTGGTACTATCTATCGTATTATTGAATGTTAGTACTATCTATCGTATTACTGAATGTTAGTACTATCTATCGTATTACTGAATGTTGGTACTATTTTTCGTATTATTGAATGTTGGTACTATTTATCGTATTACTGAATGTTGGTACTATTTATCGTATTACTGAATGTTGGTACTATTTTTCGTATTATTGAATGTTGGTACTATTTTTCGTATTATTGAATGTTGGTACTATTTATCGTATTACTGAATGTTGGTACTATTTATCGTATTACTGAATGTTGTTACTATCTATCGTATTACTGAATGTTGGTACTATTTTTCGTATTATTGAATGTTAGTACTATTTATCGTATTACTGAATGTTAGTACTATTTATCGTATTTCTGAATGTTGGTACTATTTATCGTATTACTGAATGTTGGTACTATTTATCGTATTACTGAATGTTGGTACTATCTATCGTATTACTGAATGTTGGTACTATTTATCGTATTATTGAATATTGGTACTATTTATCGGTACACAATCTGATAACGCATTTACTACCATTAAAAACACGCCAAAATTGAAATCAAGACAGCCAATAAAGCAAAGATTCCACAAGCAAAAGAGTAAGTGATATCTGACTTAAAATCAATAAAGCATTATTTTCGTTTATTGAGCAAGTGTATGAAAATATATTTTAAATGAAAATTGAAAAAAAATGTTCTGTTGTTAAAATCATCTGTTATAAGTAAATCGTAACTAACTCATCACTCCATATTTTATTTAGTTTCAGCATGCGCCTAAACTGCGTAAAAGTGGCCATGTAGATGTGATTAATCGGTTGGGATTTTCAAAAACCAGTTATCTGTCAGAATTATAGGTTCATATTTTTATGAACTTTTAAGCAGTGCTTTGCCTTTTAGACATCAAAAGTCAAGTAAAAATCATAAAGTCAGTTGCCATCATTTTACTCCATTTATTATGTGTCCTCTTAAAATTAAATTTCAAATTGACTGCACATTATTTATAAGAAAAACATGGTCTGTAATATGTGGTGAAGATTAAGACTAGTAGCACTTAAAAATATGTTTCAATTAAATTTTGCTATATTACGTTCATTGTTTGACAGTGAGGCAGATTAACCGATTTAAGTAGATTATCTGTCAATTGCTATTAATTGATTGTAATAGATAATGGATTGATAATTTTTACCGATTGCACAACACTACTATTTTAGTACGAACAATTTAAACAAGGTAAACTTGTTTTATATCTTTAAATGGGGTGAACATAATGTATAGATTCCTAGTGGTTGGTACAGTAGTCAAAAGTGCAACTTTCGTTTTCTTTCTTTCAACATTATTCAGTAATTAGACTTCTAGTTAATCATCATCCAACATTCAACTTATTAGTTTCTTGTTTAACATTGGAATATGGTTAAACACTATTATTTGCACAATTCGTTAGTCCACAATTCGATTTTCGGTTATAGTAACTACTACACGGTGTTCTTAAAATACAGCATTTGTACAAGAAATTGGTTAGTTGGCGATGTAGAGCAAGATGAAGATTTCAAGACTAAAGAAGCTTTAGAAGAAATGACTTAGGAACATTTTTTGCAAAGCAACAAAGCGGAAAGATCTGCTTGCTTGAGTTATCTTTAAATTTATAATGTAAGTCGGAGTTAATACTGGAACGAGTAAGATACTTACAGTCAAGGAAAACATTACCAGCATGGGTTTGTATTGGATTAAACAAAGAGAAGGAGGTGAAAAGAAATGTCAAAAGCGTTTGTCTACAAATTAGAAAAAGGATAAATAAAATTACTTACACATAAGGCAGAACGTAGATCGGTAAATAAAATATCAATTTTGAATCCGAAATTCAAAATTAACAATGGAAGGAACTTTCTAAACAGGAACACAATGGAAAACTAATGCAGTGAGTTCTCTCTACGGGGAACACCCGCAAATTATTCTTGTCTCCTTTCAATGCACGACTGATTTCATTTACAAAATTCGATCGACAAGTCCTGTCAATTAATAAGCATGTGTTGCATTTCTTTCGGTTCTTTTTGCTTTCCTGGTACCTTTCCAAATTAAAGAGTACTATTTCTGCTCCGGCGTATAGCTTACATGTTATGTTAAATCCTGGGATCGGAACTCCGATTTTCTAGACCGGTCACTGCTCTTGACTTCTTAGATACTCAATTAAGGGTTTGTTGTACCTAGGGCGATGCAATCCCATCAGAAGTTCTATCAGGAACACAATGGAAAACTAATGCAGTGAGTTCTCTCTACGGGGAACACCCGCAAATTATTCTTGTCTCCTTTCGATGCACGACTGATTTCATTTGCAAAATTCGATCGACAAGTCCTGTCAATTAATAAGCATTTGTTGCATTTTTCTCGCTTTTCTTTGCTTTCCTCGTACCTTTCCAAATTAAAGACTACTATTTCTGTTCCGGCGTAAAACTTACATGTAATGTTAAATCCTGGGATCGGTACTCCGATTTTCTAGACCGGTCACTGCTTTTGATTTCTTAGATACTAAATTAAGGGTTTGTTGTACCTGGGTAGTCGGAGAATCCCGTGCCGTCCAACGCTTTCTTTTTGCGTGGGATGTCAGAAAGCTCTCCATAAGCAAAACAACGGATTTTGCGACACCGGTCTGGGTCGGCACATTTCATCGTGTCAGATTTAATAAAACATTTTCATCCAGTTAATCTATATATAATTCGCTTCTTTAGATAGTTTGTCTAGGAATATAATCATCTTATCTTAAACCAAGCTGATTTAAGTCCATTTATAAGCTCATTTCCATCGATACCCTTACATTCCTACATTTCACTTTCATTTTGAACAAAAAGCCACGTGACAACAATGTGACTTAAATCCAGTGCTTTAATTAGCTTGATTGAATGTATGATGATTATATTCAAAGAGAACAATATCTAAAGAAGCGATTTATATATAGTTTAACTGGATGAAAATATTTGTTAACATCTGGATACGATGAAATGTGCCGACTCGGACCAGTATCGCAAAATCCACTGTTTTGCTTATGGAGAGCTCTCTGACGTCCCACGCAAAAAAGCGTTGGACGGCGGAGGATTCTCGGACTAGTACCTAGGTTGATGCAATCCCATCAGAAGTTCTATGGCTATCACCATGATTGAATTTATCGCTATGCGAAATTCATCTCCCAAATACGATCGGACGTGTTCGTTGAGTCATAGGTAGTCTTTCCTATTAATAGATTTTACGTTTGCCTTGACATGACAATGAGTAACAATGTCTAATTGAAGGCAGGCAATGTTTGCTCGCCCGGAGCACCCGAGTGCACGTTTGGTTATTGTTGGGTTCCGATTACTCACTTTCTGTTTTTTTGTGTTGTTGCATTATGTTTAGTTTTGCATGTGTTCGCTTAAACGCGGATTTGACTTTAAGCTCTAGTTGTTTCCGTAGTTTTACGTGCTGTTTTTCGAACTAACTGAAAGGAATACATGTAATGGAAGAAACCACCGCAACTGTGCTGAGTGTATCGTTCGTGCAAATGACGTTCAGAAAAGAAAATGCTCCTAATGCAGAGGTTACGACCATGTCCAGTCTTCTATAGGGTCCTAACACCTAAGTGTATTTTGTATATCCGATTCTAATTATTTTAACTTCAACTCTAGCGTCTCGGCAAGTTTGCTTACATTAATCTACTTCGTTTACTGTTTAGAGAAGCATACCCAAGTTCTTGAATGGACATTCAAACCATGCATGAACCCTCCTTCGAATTAGAAACCATGCGTTTTGTAACGGCATTCTCCATAAGTTGATATTTATATACAAAAGTAAAAGAGTCTTTTAAAACATACCCAACCTCTGTGTTTAAAATAGAGGCTAGATAGCAGGTCTTTGTTGACAGCAATTGTGTAATCTACTTAATGCGCACCGATAACTAGTGCAGTTAACAGTTTTATGGAGATATTGAAGCCCCACAAACTAAAAATCTCATTATGTATTGCGGGTGACGTTACACAAACATCAAGGTTCAAGCATGGCTGCATTATGAGTCTGATCGTTGTTCTGATCGTTCTACGATAGACAATCCAGGTTTCACACTCCCTGCAGCTAATCGACATAAACTGCATACTTGAGGAATGGATATGGAAAAAATGCGAAACTACAATGTCTCATGGTTGTAATAATCATACTGAATTTTATTATACACAGCTTTTCTACCTTGCTCCGACAGCCGATTTTGTCTTACAAAGATAACCATTGAAATAAAACAATAACCCTCAGTACATAAATTAATCACAAATATCAATAGGTTCACCATTCAGAAACCATTTTTCGTCTTGCCTACCTTTACATCTGCTTAAAAATATAACAATTCTTGTTTTTGTCGTATTAATAAACAGGCTGTATTCAATAGAAAAAAAATAACTATATCTATCATCTTCTGTAAATGATCTATATTTTCACTAAACAGAACCATATCGTGGACGAAAATTAGAAGGTAAAGATTTAACATTTTTAACCCATAAGGTACACAATTGTTTTTATATCTTTCTATCCCATGTCATTTACGTATAGTGTCAATGATTCTCTTTGCATCAGCCCAACGGAGCACGTAAAAATCGGACAGTTTTTCGTTTAATTTAACACATGATTTCGAATTAAAATACATACATTTAGTAACATCGAATAACCTCCCTGTAATACCAGACTTAATTAATCTTTGTCATAACTTAAAATGTGAAGCACTATGAAATGCATAACTGTAGTCAAGTGAACAACAGTATAAACGCTTACCTTATTAAAAGTATGGCTATGATGGAATGATGGACAAAGATGGCATTTGTTGTACCATATTCTAGACGGCAACAAACATTTCATCTGTCAATACATCTCATTTACATCTCCCTTTCAAAAACCAGTACAATAATACTTCTTACCCATATTTCCGGGAAAATTCAGGACGTAAGAATGTTATTGGAAAGTCTTCATATGATATAAGTCAAAACTGGTTCAATGTCAGTAAATATTCATTTAGTATGTTATCATAACCTGGTGATTTGCCTTGTGTAAACGGCGTATCAAGTTTTGTAAGTATATTATATATTATATTATATTGTCTCTTTTTGCCCCCTGTTGGATTATCATTATCATTAGTAAGCAGATTTTAAAAATATTTATGAAACTGTTCTAACATTATATTACATTCGTTTTTAGACATTTTCTATAAAATTTTCTATAAAACCTTTTAGGGTTACATACATAGCTACATAACATGTTTCATTGCTGATTTTTATAGTTTCTTTTCAGTTTCATTTCTGGTTTCTTGTATATTTGTTTAGCTACGTTTAATTTCACTCTACTGTCGTTTTATTGATCATTGTTCAAATTGTTCAATGCATATTTGTACGCCATATATAAGTTTTTACATTCTTCAGATATTCAAGAAAGCTTTATTATGGGGTGTTTTTGACTTTTTCACTTCATTAATTACAAAATATCCTGTCTTTTAAAAACTTCTTATATTGCTCACAATTTGAAGTCCGTATAGTTTTTAGTCTCATTTTCCAGAAGTTTTAGCAAGAGTTCTTTGAACGGAACGTAATTTGCACCGAAATCATCTACAATGTTATCCTTTATATCCCTCATAACGTATTTTGAACAAGTACATATGTGGTTGTTTCTGTTTGTTTGTTTGATGAATGGTGTTTTAACGCCACTTTCAGCAATTTTTTCGCTATATCATGACGTCCAGGTTTTATTGGGAGAGGAAGCCGGAGTACCCGGAGAGAACCTCCGATCTGCGGTAGGAAAACTGGCAATCCTTGTCAATTAGGATTAGAGTCGAGTACACCCTGCCTGCAGTGAGAATCGAACCCGCAATCTCAGTGTTGACAGACCACGTGATAAATAGTAAATGAACTACCTTAACCACTCGGCCACCGAGGCCCTGGTTGTTTCTGTAAAGTTTGTGTATACTGATGGAAATGGTGAGTGGAGCATGGCATGATTAGATATTAAACTTAAGTACACTTAAAGATTTTATTAATACTACTATTGGATAATTGAAAAAAACTTTCCGTGCTTCCATTTTTGAATGTTATATTTCCAATGTCTACGCCTACATCGAACCGCCCATTAAACATTCTTCGTCCGGACAACTTGCAAATTTCTAGAATACGTCGACCAAAAGAAATTTATGCCTTTATGGCTTCTCCACTTCTGTCTTTTGGTTGTTCACCGCTGACATATTTAAAAATTTTGTATTATCTTTCAATTATTTATCATCACTATGTAGTCCTTTTCTGACACCACCCGTCCATTCAGGTCAAACTGTCGGTGAAATCGTGCCCAGCTTTGCAAAATGTTCAATTTGTACACGCAGAATATTGAAGATGATACTTTCTAAAGAAAATATTTATGTCAGGTGGTATATATAGCACAAATATACAAATCTTTATTATGAGGCAAAATGCATTAATCAATTTTAAAGCAAATCAAACTATCCCCATCACATTTTATTACTTCAATATCATTGATTAGACTTTTTCTATAGAATAACACTAATCTGCCCCACTACAATTAGATCTAACTAACTGCTTTGAAAAATAACCTTTAATCTCGAAATGCTCTCAGCACTTCACCCGATACACACTTATACATAACACATCGTATTTGTTCACGATTTGTAGAAACCCGGGGTCGGATAATTTTTTTATAAACCCTTTTGAAATATTCCATGAACATATATTCAGCTCACTTCTGTTTGAATGACTAGTTTCAATTGCACTCTGATACATTGTATCTATCACTATCTGCTCCTTCATATGGAACTCTATTAACATTTTATTACCCTCAATGTAAGCTGTTGTTCCTTGCTTTTCTTTAAAATTATCGGCATAAGTTTGTTTTAGTGGTACAAATTTCACGAAGGTAGGGTGAGCGATATCGAACTTCTTTAGACCTTGCGACGCTTTCTAACTATAGCTTCTCTCTTTCAAGCAAAGCTACTAAATATAACAATTGCGTTTTGGCTTTTCTATTTTAAAGCTTTTTGCATCTACGAAGTTCATCTCCTTTTCAAGAAAGTTCAAAGGTTTGTCCATGCAATTCTCCTCGTTTTTTGCACCATCTTTAACTTTTTTCTTGCTCGCTTGTGTTAGTTTGACCCACGGACGCTACATTGATCCCTGCGTTATCGCCTTGTGGTTTTTTTTGTTGATTGCTTCTCTATTGCAAAGAACAACAAATTGTTTTCTAACCTCTGCTTTCGCTATATCTAACAGTTTTTCGTTCATGTTTTTCGTCGATTCGATACCACATGTTAATTTATCAAGCTTCATTCTTATGGATTTTTGCTCATCATGTACATTGGAAAGAAACTGGGCACTTTGTTCAAAGGTTTCTGGCCTAATTTTACAAGAGTTTACCTATGTTTCAATAGTTCTAAATCTCCTGTCCATAGAATCTAAGCGTTCATCTACGTGGTCAAGTTTGGTTCAACCAATAAAGGTGTCGTCCATTCGACATTTTAATGCTGTATTTGGTAGCAGTACTTTAAACTGGTGGCAACTGCTGCCACAACCACACACTTGTTTTCTGTCTTTGTTTTCTACATTTTACTTTCAGTTTTGATTTTATAGATGACTGAAACGGTATTTTAACCTTCTAAGTTCTGCATGAATCTCCAGCTATCGGAGCACTTGGATGAAAATCGTGTAAAACGCGGAGAAGAAAATTTTTTTAAGACAACTTCCGGTTCTGAACGCGGGCGGGTGTCCGGTTAATGCGGGCGGAAGCAATTTTTTTTTCTTTTTGAAATAATTTTACGTGTGGGCTGTCCGACGAACAAGTAATTAATTCGGCGTGGCCTTAGTTTATTGTCTACGTTCGATATTTTCTGACAAAGTTCTCTCAATAAATTTTCAACGCTGGCCGAGTTTGGGAGTGCCTCGAATTGTAGCATGTATGGTGGCAAAAAAGGTGAAAATGGTTGCTGTTAGTCCATATTTGTACTATCCACGTCTGTATATTGGCAAGAACTGTAAGTTTGATTAAAGTTCATCTCACATTGTTTACAATTACCTGGTTTATTTCTTGATTACAAAATCGTTGATCTTTAAAATTGAACTGATCTGAAGACGATATATCATATATTTCGCTTGCTTATTATTATTATTTCTCGTTCTTGGTCTTCTATGTATAGGTCTCACTATTTACACTTAAATAATCATAAAAAGAAAAGTACACAGTATTCTTACTCTTTTACTATTTACCTGTAGTCCGTTCTTCTTCATAACACCTTAAATACTACCTTTTATTACGACCTACTGTGATGCATGTTGCTTTATCTCGAACTTTCAGATTGGATGGTTTGAAATACAGCTTTAACGCTTCTTGCATGTCATATTCTTTGATCTTATCATTGCCCGTAGCTCTATCGTCGTCCTTCTTCATCAATTAAATAAATAAGCATGTATTTCTTTCCTATAAAATGTCTGGTTATTCTTTCTTCAGTTATATTCATCAATGCATTTGTAGAAATTGTACGTATTATAATCTAAAGACCTTCATACGTAGTTATTTTTAAGTTAATTAAATATCTAGTCTCGATCTTACTATCTATCACGACCTCTTCCTCACGCTTGTTTTTGGTTGCTCATACAGAATGCATTTGCTTTACCTACTCTGTGTTTAAGTTGAAACTCATCTTGTTGAGTCGGAGTTGACGCACTCAGGTCGAAAAATAACCCAATTTTTTTGTGGTACAACTGAAAAAGTGCAAAATGGCTCAGGAGTCGAGAGTCCAGACCCCGCCACCCAATGGTCCAATGGTATTTTTTCACCACAATTCAAAATTGAATTTTTTATTTTATTATCTTAGTAGTCTATCAATATTAAATGTGACAATAGATTTCGGATTCAAATCCAATATATAAAACGTTAGAACTTCTCTGTTCATCTCAATTGAACATGTTTTAAGTGGTAACGTTAGCTGAATTTCAAAGCCCTCCTCTAAAAGAATATTATTAAATGTTCTTTGTCAACCGTTTGCCTTACTAGCTATCTTTTGTGTTTCTGATCTGATGAACTAGGTTGAAGTGTAATCAACTAGAGTCAATATGACAAAGTTACAAAACAACAGCAGAATCTTTGTTGCATGCTTAACAAATATGCAGCTTGCATTTAGTAGACAAGTGACAAAGCGAGTCTTTCCAAATCATAGCACATAGAAGGCAAGACAAGGAATTAATGTAAATATGTTGCTCCCGTATGTACTAAGCTTTTCCACTTTATTTCTATAATGCCGTACAAAGAGCTATATTCAGGCTACGAACAAGTTTACACACAGCAAGGAAAATACACTTTTTTGCGAAGTGTTCAACGGGGACTTTATCGTGCAAGGAAAGTGTAGCGGTTACATTTTTGGCCTCTTAATTGATTCTTTTTTGGGTGTTACTTAAAATGAAAGAGAAGTGCTTCATCAATATCAATGACGGGGACAGTTACGGACGGAAAATGTGGCATTCTGTGGTTGCTATAATAAGCCTACTCTTTCGAAATCAAAACTGTCTAGATCGTCCAAACAGATTGCCGAAAGTGTTTTGCGGCCAGACTTTCCTCATTATGAGCTGACAAAGCCCAACATTAGCGCCTCCCTTATTTGCCACCTGGGTATATGTTTAATGGAAACCTTCCTCTACTTCTTTTTCCCTACTGCATTAACAACGGATGATGTAATCATTGAGACTTTAAGATGTCAACAAAAATCAAACTACGTAAGAGAACATTAATGAAGTAACCTTTAAATTGCATTGTTTACCCGCGTTTTATTTACATGGATCAACTTAAATATAAGCGAATATAATTAGCGTTAGAGACCCAACGACCTCAGCGTTCGATCGCAATATCTTGATCCAAACGTTTACCTAGTTCTGTAGCCCGCTAATTTCGCATGGTGTGATCTAACACCTGGTGTTTAACGCCACAGCAATTTTTCAGCTATATCAAGACGTTAAATTTTCATTGTAGGAGAAAGCCGGAGAGCCAAGAGAAAACCCCGACCTGCGGTAGGTAAACTGGCAATCCTTATAATAATCTGTGATATAATGTAAAACTTTAAGTTTTCTTTGGCATTGAATTAGTAAACGCGAAACTATGATTTTTGGTCTGGGCGATAATTGTGATCAACGTAGTGTAGAACGAAATCTTATTTTAAACCCCAAATTATCTTACGTATGTTTTCAATAAAAGTTCGCTGACAGACAAATTTTCTAATTTATACAGAAAAGATTCCAGACCTGTGACCAAAATAATTTCTGCATCTAAGGGTTGGTTGTGCATGCCATACAACTTATTTTAATGCACCACTCCGTTTGAAATGCCTTTACCAAGTCAGGACCACTGCTGTAGTTACTTCATATTTGGGTTGTTGGTTCTCGAGTTTGCAAGTTTTTCGTGGATTGTTTCTTTTACAGTTTCCTTGGTTATGTTATTTTGATGTTACCTTTATTCAATAAATGGCCTCGTTGGCCTTGTGGTTAAGGTTATTCGTCTACTAGGGATTACGTGGTCTATCAACATTGAGGCTGCAGTTTCGAATCTTATTTGTCTGTTTGAATGGTGCTTAACGCCATTTCAGCCATTATTCAGCTATATTATTGCAACCACTTTTTATTGGAGGAGGAAGTCGGAATACCAAGAGAATAACACATACATATGAAAACTGGCAATCATTGTCAAATAAGATGAGATGCCGCACTGAGACTCAAACCCACAACTAAAGTGTTGACAGACCAATTGTCCAAATTTTCTTTTTCATTTGCCACCTGTTTAATATTTATCAAACAATAAAGAAACCAATATTGCAATTCATAATCTATAGTTGTTTACCTAAAGCAAAAATCAAATGTAATATAACAATTGAAACATTTTAAATGAAAAATATTAACAGACTCTTTAAATGCCTAAATGTATAAACGTTAGGTTTTTTCATTATCGGTCCAATGCACTAAACAAATAATTAGGTACTTCCTGGTTTACAGAAAGTACGGACAAGATCATGTTGGGATATATATAGAAAATGTTGGGACTGTTAATATTTATCAATTACATTTATCATGGCGATGCTTGTAAGTATTACAATTTTGTCAAAATTTAACAGTATTTTAGTATGGGCAAACGGCCCAAAGTTACAAGTTCACTACATGTAAAAGTAAGTCGTATGAGAAACCAATCTGTGTACCTTTTACTGTCCGCGTCAATCAAAATGTCGCACTCTTTTGTCTGAAAATCCATATAAATGGTTGGCTTTATTTGTTTCAACCTCTTCTAGTTGATTTATTGTAATTTGTGATCCCAAAAACAATAAAAACAACTTATCACATACGTTTGTTTCCTAAATTATTGCCAAATGTTGTTAATTATAAATAACATCACATAACTACTTTTACTTTAACGTTAGGTTTTTCATTGATTGGTTGATTGATTGATTGATTGATGCATTTATTTATTTGTAATGAGATGACGTATTTTATGTGTGATGCCTATTCCAGAATGTAGCTGAACTCAATAAAATCATTCATTCATTTAATAAATCAGTTACAAAAAGAAATGATAAACACTCGATAAATATCTCGCAGATTAAAATTATATTAAAATTATATATTACAGTTGATTCACTTTGCACTAAATTGATGTCCCAGAATGAGACCTATTTTAAATATCTTATAATAAAATATGTTTTGCGTGTCGTCATAATGTTATAAGTTATGTTATAAGTATTTTAATGTTAGTTAACCAACCATATCAACATAGATGTTTTAATAACTTGTTGGATTAATTGGATGTGTGCTTTATGTCCATAAATCAGTATTTGAGCTATATTCAGGACAAATTAACAAACAATAAGTCAATAGAAAAAGTTGAACCAAAAGGATAAAAATTTTAAAAGACATTTAAAAAGTATGGATAGGGGCAGAAAATTTAGCGTTTAAAAGTGGCTAGAACGAGCCTACTCTTATCGTCTTCTACAAAAGGAGTCTTCGGACACGTTTCTCACTGTGGTCCGCGGTGAGGCGTTCCGTGTGTATGGCCTGAAAATTCGCAATGAGAGAGTCCTCCCTACCCGCTACCCAGGGTCACGCTAGAAAGCTCTATGGGTCGAGTACTGAGAACCCTCCCAGGGAAAATACTGGGAAAGGATGGTAAACATGTCAAGGAAATTACGATGACGTGCATATGGATGAATATAAAAGCTATTTTAATGTTTTATACAATGATTTGTTAAGATACATTTGCCGAAATCAAAATACCATGTTGCATTGATATGCTAACGTTGAAGTTTGTCTGGTCTTTAAAGAAATCATACAAGTAAATCACTTCCTGGTGTAATAACAATAAAAGTTATTTCAACCTTATTTGAATGTGTAATAATCCGGCAATTTTATTATGTGTACTTGTCTTCATTTTTTAAAATTAAAGTAGTATATCTTAAGAAAATAAGCAGCAGAATTTTCTTACCAGAAAGTTCAGACATTCGCTGTCATAGAAGCTACAATGAAAAAGTCATTACTAAACATTGTCAAAAATATTACGGTAGGAAAAAGCATTTAGCGTCATATAATAGATTTAGTTTGGCTGTCTCTGATCTCCTGTTTACTGAGGTGGTCACCGAATACATTTTTTTCAAGAACCAATCTATTAACCACAACCTAAAGTTTGTTCTAATTTATAATGATTTATAATGATTTCATACAAGATGATATACATTTCCTAATTTTCAAATGCTATACGTCGTCGCATGCTCGGTATTACAAATTAAGTTAGTCATTATAACGGGGTAGTCATAAGAACTTATTAGCTAATGGTAATGTATAAGTGAATTGTTAAAACGATTGTGCTACTTAGTAAAAGCGAGTTAACTTAGGCATTATAACAAATTAGCTAAATCGTAACAAGTATTATCTGCTGTATAAATATACAATATTCGTACATTGTCAGAAAATATACAGTTTATTTGTACGAGCCTTAGAAACATGTAGAAATGCGAGGCTCTGCCGAGCATTTCTTACCTGTTTAGCGGCAAGTACAAATAAACTTTATATTTTCTGACAATGTACAAATATTGTTTTTATTTTGCAATCAGAAAATAACTTTTAAATTGATGAAAAACATGAAAAAATGCACTTCTAGCCGATTTTTGACAAGAAATTTACGGCGCGTATTCGAGTGATAACCTGACGATACAAACACATATCGTATTCGACAACATGCCGTAAACCAGAAGAGAATATCGATAGAAGTAAGGACAAGGGTACCAGAAGTGACGTCATTATTTACAAATAAAGCTTTGCTTTATTCGAGTGGTCGTATTTGTATAGTTGAAGAGTTAGTTGCAGAATAAAATGAATTTTCTTTGTCGTTGTTAAGGTTAATAACGATAACACTTTATACTGAGTTAACCTTTTCGTTTAAGCTAGATACTAAGTCTGTATCATAAATTAACAAAACATTTATAATGTAATAACAAAATATATAGCAAGTTTCAGTATTCGATATGTACGGACTCTTCCTCAACATTCTGAATAAGAAATGTTTCTCAAAAGTCAAGATTAAAAAACAGACAACAAAATTTCAAAAAAATCCTTGATATTTTCTTTATTAACGAATAAAGACAGATTCCAGGTAATGTTGTTTTAATTTTAATATTTCTTTAATTACTGAAACGATTATTATTGACAAACTATGTTTTTTCTGTAGTCTGAATGTTTTGAAATTGTTAAATATTGCGTAACGATCAAGCGTTTTAGACATCTTATTGTTTGGCAAAAATGCATTTTCACTGCGTTCTCGCTAATTGAATAATGTCCTCTTTTAGTAGCTTTCCCACCAATGTTCCCTTACTTTAGGTATTTACGTTTTGGTATTTACCAGCAGTATAAGTATATGAAACGGTCTTATGTGTAAGTTTTCTATTTTTTGAATGACAGCTCGTTTTCAGTATGACAATAAAGTGTGGAAGGTGTGATCCTTTTAACTGGTTTTACCTCGCTAACTAATGTACTATGTGACTGTAAAACCAGTAAATTGTTACTTTTAATTTTTTTGGTGTATCACTAGCGAAAATACTTAAGAGGCAGTCATTTTCATATTCTAAAAATGTCTGCATAACCATGGGACATACGACAACAAACGCTGATCAAAACACCACATAAAAAACACCAGCGACACGAACTCTTAAGAAAATGAGAGAGAACTCATTCAGGAAGGGTAATAAGTTCCTACCTGTTGCAACACACTTCACGTATCGCTGGCAGTCAATTCAGAGTAAGTCAAGTTACTAAATAAACTTAACGACAAACATAATATTTATTGAATGAAGTCAACAAGAACTTAGTTTATTATTCTCTTGTGCGATTAGTTGCTATGTTTGCGTCAAGTTGTCTGGTTTTTGTATTCACATAAAAATCGGATAAAATCAACACGTGTAAATAAGAGCTATATGCCTGCTCTTAATTATTTCTAAATCAGAGGATCATTTTATGCTTGACATTTCTTATAGTTGTTGTAAGAACTTGCTTGGATGAAACAAGCTTGCCGTCAGGATTGTTAACGAAAGGAAATAGTTTTTTAACTGTGTAAGGCATGAAACACTGACAACAGCTTCTCAAAAATTCTTTCCATCGTTTAGATCAGAAAACCAAAAACTATTTAACATTGTATTTTTTAGCTGACGCAGCACAAGGAAGTACTGTCGTATTGTCATGTTCAATCTCAGGAACTTTTACCAGTCTGAGATGGCTGAAATATACACCAACCTCTTGGATAGAACTGACAAATGATATGAAATATGATAACGCAGAAACATTAAATATAACAATACGAAATGTTGACGTTACTGACAGTCGTGAATATCTCTGTCAATCTAGCAATGGCTATGAGAGAATACAATTAAATGTGTTTGGTAAGTTATTTCCTTATTTTAAATTAACATATTAAAACATATTTGAATTTCTAACATTTGACGAGTCTGTTCTATAAGTTTCGTCAACACAACAAGCAATCTTGATGACAACCGCCATAAAATACATTGATGTAATAACGTGAACAAGAAGTGTTGTTGAGAGATCTGTGACTGAGGTGGTAACACCGCCTGCCTGTACCTGACTGTTTATTAACCATGACATACAGACCCTGAAACGTATCAATTACTGATTGTATTGATCGTACATTGTGCGTTTTTTATTCGCACTACGTCCGTACACTGTTTGAACATTGTGCTATATCGTTCGAAATTCAATATGATTCTGAATAACGTATTGTAGTACACCCTGAATCGTATAGTTTATCGTTATTCTATCGTTCATCATGTTATATCGTGCATCTATGGTTGATCATGCGTCGTTTTCTTCAGCGTGTATCGTACGGCTATCGTTTATGATATCGTTCATTGCTTCGTTTTGTGTGTCTAACATCTGAATAAAATCGATACGCGTCATGAGTTGGCGTAAATCGTATAGTGAATGCATGTTTTTATCAATATTGTACAAGCACATCGTTTCGTATAACGTTAAAAAAAACTTTCAAAATTAAATTACAATTTGCTGCTTTAAGTGTAACTTTATTTTAATATTTTAAAATAAATTAATGAAATATTGACGTTAAATAGTTCCCAACGTTGATACAAAATTACAATAAAAATAACCTGAAATTTGGTTTTACATTATATAACTTATAATAATCAGCCAAAAATAAATAAATAAATAAATAAATAAATAAATAAATAAATAAATAAATAAATAAATAAATAAATAAATAAATATGCTAGGTTTCAAGTCGATTGGAGTACATCGGGAACATAGACAAATTTTTATGTCGGTGTGGTTGTAAGCAAGATCATAATCGCTCTCAGTAGCTTTTTAACCTACATTGTCATAGGGAAACTTTCCATATATTTATTGTTTATGTTTGCGCTCAAATGTCTAATTAGAGCGCTCAAATGTCTAATTAGATGATACTCTTGCGTTTTATTTTAAAATTAATATTAAAATGTTTAAAAACGTATGATTGGAATATAAAATGCATTGAGGTATTATTTAATGAAAGAACATTGCAAAATCATATAAATTATGAACTTTAAAAGAATTGATCGCAGATGATCTGAAAGAGATACTCATATTTCAATCAGATAAATTTTATATTTATGTAATATATGATTTGCATTTGTCTAATTGAATGATAAAACACGTTTTATTGGAATGCAAAAGGCATTTAAATTCTTATTTAATCATAGAGGAAATTGGGCATTGAAGAAATTTACAAACAATGTGCAACGAAATATAATTTCTCTTGTAGTCATAAAAGAGTTATTGGACCTAATAATTTTGACCTAAATAGCTAGAAGTGTGTGCGCGACATCATTCATCTTTTCTTGCCGAAAAGTTGTGTGTGGGGGAGGGACTTTCCTCCAGGTTCTTAGACTTCCATCTCCATTAAAAAGTGAATGTCTTGCCAAGAGTGGCTTAAATCAAGAAATCAAATTATTTGTCAATCTTTTCCAATTTTTGAATTCAGTGTTTATTGATGATTTAATACACATATTATTGACTATTGGTAAATGATACCCATGCATTTTAATCAACAAACCAGCTCACATACTACAGTAATATAAGCGGCAGGTATGTCCATTACAGGTCATCATAATCTTGCGTCGACGGATTAAAAAAACATATTAAGATTTGTATTATTTTTAGAAACAAAAGCAAGTATGAAGCTGCCAGAAAAGAATGCAAAAACACTAACCTCGTCATCTATTGTAATGCCATCGCACTAATCCAGACACAAATGCCAGTTTTCAATACGATAATTTAGTCTATGAACTTACATCATGAAATACCAATATTGCTGGCGTAAACATCACACTAACTCAATGCAGAAACAATCAATGGCAATAAAAAATAAAGAGCATTAGAATATTTTTAGATCTTACTCTGTGACGCTTTAATAGATACATATTTCATTGCATAATCAATTCCAAATTCTCTAACATTAACTTCTGTTCAGCTCTGTTGAGATTATGGTAGTTTTAATATATATGTTATGGTAGGGGTATTATAATATGTAACTAACTATGCAGTCTTGTTATACTAAATGTTTAACATTACATTCTATGGAACGCCACAGCTGCCTTATGATACACAAACATATATCATATATTATTAAGTCAACAAGTCTACACCATTAAGACATTTAATTGTACTATATTGACACAAACCCACATCATAAACTATAAAGACGTTGAAATGCACCATAATGATAATCTTTTACACTATTTAACTAATATGCTATAACATAAAGATACTTTATTATATCACGGTGATCATTTACTATACCACGAAGACACTTAACTATAATATGACGTCATCTTATTATACCAAAAAGACACTTTACTATATCATTAAGACATCTTAATATACCATGACGATGTTTGAGTATATCATGACATTTAACACATTTACAATAAATGTTTATAACGCAAATAAAAAACCCAGACAATTAAATGCTATATATGATTTTGATATGATGTTTCTTTCCACTAAAGGAAGGTTGGTATTGCATTTGGGGTTTCTGGCCCCTACCCTTTCAGAAAAAGGGCTAAAATGGGTGTATTGACAAAACTTCTATAAGAACTTTAGTTGTCGTGGGCCGGCCAATTGTTATGTAGTTTTAATATAATGTTATTAACCACTAAGGAAGCTTCATCTTGCATTTGGAGATTGTGGCCCCTACCGTTTCAGAGAAAAAGGGGCAAAAACGGGTAAAATGGATGTTTAAACAACAAAACTTGTAGAACGTTTATTTTTCATCTGATTTTGATCATTTTTTTCATTGTATTCCTCAATCAATTCTGTAAAATTAATTGGTCAATGGTTTTATGTATCTTACATTGTTACTATGCTACATGGGTTCAAAATCCGGCCACACCCCAAAAATCAACTTTTTTATTTGTCGTCTGATTTTCTAAATCTTTATTTTCATTTGGAATCCTTTTAAAAATTCTTGCCAGCATTTTTCAATCAGATTTGCAATATATCTTACCATTTTTGTGATTTGATGGGTCAAAGGGGCCAAACACGCCAATTATAAGAGTTTTCTTTAAATGTTGGTATAAATATATAAAAAAATCAAATATGTATTGAAAGTCCACCACAGAATGCATATGTCAAAAAGCTTTGTGAGTCCACAATGGGCTGTATGTGTCCACAGCATTTGACAATCCATATTGGGCCTCCAACATATATGGTTCAACATGTTGCGTTCGTATCATGCTGCGCTCGGCGTAGCTTTTTATTAAAAAATTTTCTCCTGTGAAACTACTGAACAGAATTAAATGAAACTTGATAGAATTGACCCTTAAAGAATACTGCACAACATGTTTCACTTTTTGCTTCCTCAAAAACATAGCTGCTTTTACAAAAAAACAGAACATATGGTAAAAATCTAGGGGTGTTCCTTTTAATGTAAACCCCTTATTTTTCATGTCTTTGCCTTATAGAACGAAAACTATTGCAGATAGAGAAAAGCTGTTGCCTGCTTCAATTATCAGCTCATTAAGCTCTACAAAGGTCTCCATTAGTTCAAAGTTGTCAGATGACTCTTGTTTGTTATGCCCTTTTAAATGTTGAAAATCCTGTTTTGGCTTTTAGAATGAAAACTATTGCTTATAAAGAAAAGGTGTTGCTTGCGTTGAGGGGTTCGGCTTAAAAAGCTGTTTGACTAATCTGTTTTAGGTGTTATGCCTGATAAAAGACACACTTATGGAACAGGTGAGCCATTCAGGTTCCTGGGAGCCTCTTTTTTTCCCCAACAATTACTTTTGATATGGCTGACTGATTGCTATAAAACTTTATAGTGATTTTCCTTACTATTAAAGGATGATAGGATTGGTTTGGGGTCAATATATTTCTTGTCATGTTTTTAATATTTGTTGCAAGGTAGTTTGTGACACATATTGTTTAATGAACAGAGAAAGAATTCTTTTCCATGAGCCCTTTTTGCTGAAATTAATGTCCAAAGGGGGTAAAATGCAACTTTTTTATTTCTTGACAATTTCTTCCAATCTAGAAAAAAATGATGGACAAATCGTTAAGAGATCCCTTTTTTACGAATATTATGTTTTTATGAACTTTTGTGTTTCATTGCTAAATGTTTTTGTAACAGTGTTCTAAGCAACTACTTCTTGTAGACATTTGAATTTTTATATGTGACATATTTTTAGGTCCACAAGTACCAATTTCAGGTTTCATCACATGACTAATTCCTGTTAATTGACTTAGTCATTCACAATTTGTGGAAGGCAAGATATGTTTTTCTCACAACAGCATGTTTGTTCTGCAGTATGGCTCCATCAACTATGATTTCTGGTCTTTTTATGAGTTCATTGTTGGCGCAGGCAAATACATGTATGTCACATTTTAAGTGTTCACACTTGTTTAACATTTGTTTTTTTTAACTCAAAAATGTTATTGCACTTTAAAGCTGTTGCACAATTTACCCGGCTTACAGCTTTCAGCCGTGTATCCCTGTTAACATTAGTTACAATACAACCAGGGAGATTGTGAAGTAAATAATGCTGAAAATAAACTATGTTATTATATCACAATGATTATTACAAAGTTTCTAGCAAGATTAAGATATAGAGTAACCTAATTTAAAATAATTATTAACACAAGTATGTCGGATTCTGTGCCTCTTTCCGAATTTGGTTTTCTTTTTACAACAAGAAATTACAGCGCTATATATTATGAATAGTCATGAGTTTTGTGTATTCGTGTGTTGAAATGATATGATCAACGCGTGTTTGTTATTAAAGATACAGTTGAACGATATAATGGTAATTGGACAACAATGATCTATGAAGGTATCTAATAAAGTTTGTTAATTAGTGACTAATAATTTACAATAATAAAGAGATACAGTGTAACTGTGTATGTTAAAGAACACAATCTCATACACATGTGAACAGATCGATATAGCAATACATGCTGAACTCTTTTTATAATTAGTTCACAATTTTTCTTTTGAAAAGAATGAATTTCACAAAATCTCGTAATTTCTGAACTAAAAATTGAATATATGTTAACACTTTTTTCTCTGTTTTTTTGAAACATAATAACTTTTATATATTTAGTACACAATCAATACAATTAATATGTTTAAATCATAATAGTCTGTTTCCTGTATTTTGTAGCCTAATACTAGGGATCTGAAACACAGAATAATTTCACCAATGCCTACCTTTTCAAGCAGCTTTTTATCTGTACAAGATAATCTGTATAATATTTACAATCTAGAAAGAGATGTTTGTAATCTTCTTTTACCATACAGTGATTACATAAGTTATTTGCTGTAATTTACCAATTATAGAGCAAATCATTACAAGGAATTAAGAAATGTATTAATTTTAAATATTTTAAGTCTGTTGTCTTTTAAGAATGTAAACGTGAATTTAGACATGTTTTGAAAACCAAGAATATCAGTATATGTGAAGACTTTTTCTCACTTTCTAAGACCAATTGGTTTACCACAGTTTTTCTTAGCTAAAATGTCTTCATATATAAGTTTTTCACTTCTTTTCATAAGGTCTCAATTATTACCAAATTTAAGGGTATGATTTTTTATATGAATATTAGTTTTTGTTGAGTTTTTTAATTTTAGTACATCTTTCCAGTTATTTGGGATTGCATTTTATATTTGAGAAAATTCACTTATCCAGTTTGTTTTATTAGATAATTTTGAGAGGACAACTGTTTCGGAATGTGTTTGTAGCGAGCGACGTATGTTATATTTGGCTTTAAAATTTTAGGATTCAAGTTTTATTATCATTATTTTACCTACTAGACTTAAATTGCTCTTCTTCCAACTGTTAATCAAGTTTGAACATTTATTCAAGATTTTGGTTATATTTAAAATTTGACATTCGTTATAATTGTGACCAAAGTAGACGCCAAGGGCTTTTACTGGTTTATCTGCACGATTAACATGTTCAAATGTGTCTCTTGAGCTTTTTAATTTACCTAACCAAATTCCTTCTGTTTGTTTCTATTAAGTTTCAGGCCAGATAGGGTTCCGAATTGCTCTATAATACTTAAAGCCAAAGAAATGTCTTTTTTTTTTTGGTTGCAGAAATAGTGTTGTATCATCAGCAAGCTGACAAATTTTTAGAGTGTGTGTTTTTCCATCCTGTTTAATGTGGATGCCTTTTAATTTTTTATTCTCCCTAAGACGAATCGCCATAATTTCTACCGTGATTACAAACAGCAGAGTAGATATCGGACACCACTGCCTTATTCCACGGTAAATTAGGCATAGGCTTGATATCCAGCCATTGTTTGCAATGCAGCCTTTTATATCAGTATACAGTATTCTAATCCAATGCATAAAGTCATTTTTTAAACCAAATTTTCGTAATGTTTCTATTATGAATATCCATTCGAGTAAAGCAAAGAAAAAACAAAGTCGTCAAGATACCAAGTTTAACACAAATTTTTTCTTCGCCAGACGCGCGTTTCGTCTAATCAAGACTCATCAGTGGCGCTCAAACCCAAACAATATGTAAAAATCCAAATGATTAAGATGTTGTAGAGCTTTTATCACCAAAATTCCAAAACGTTATATCAAATCCGGCTAAGGCTATCTACACCTTGAAATAGAAAAAAACCTAAAAATTAAAATATTTTCTAAAATTTCTAGTCAGTAAATTTAGAAAATGTCTTTATCACTGTTAGAATCAATGATTTTCTTGTCAGCACCGAAGTGTGACTACTGGGCTGGTGATACCCTCGTCGACTAACAGTGCACCAGCAGAGGCATCGACCCAGTGGTACCAAATAAAAAGTCGTCAAAGATACCAAGGTTAACAACAATTTTTCCTTCGCCAGACGCGCGTTTCGTCTAATCAAGACTCAACAGTGGCGCTCAAACCCAAACAATATGTAAAAATCCAAATGATTAAGATGTTGTAGAGCTTTTATCACCAAAATTCCAAAACGTTATATCAAATCCGGCTAAGGCTATTTACACCTTGAAATAGAAAAAACCTTAGAATTAAAATATTTTCTGAAATTTCTAGTCAATAAATTTAGAAAATGACTTTATCACTGTTCCAATGATTTTCCTGTCAGCACCGAAGTGTGACTACTGGGCTTTAAAAATGTTGCTTATTGATGTGGGTTCTTGTCAATATAGTATATTTAAATGTCTTAATGTCATAGAATAATGGCTAAATACTATGCTTGTTGCCTTAATGATATATGTTTGTGTATCATAAGGCAGCTGTAGCGTTCCATAGCATTCAGCATTATCATTTAAGCATTATGGAAAAAATCTCACTTTTTTCTTAGTATCGTCGTAGACAGTTTGAATACAAAAACAAATCTAAGCTCCTGCTCATATGTATATATTGCTTACGCGAATTATGTTTTGATATACAGGTATAAAAAATTATAATTGTTTTATAGTAATTACAAAGACACATTTTAAACTATTTCCATATATATATATTATCAGTGTATGCAACACAAGGAAGCACTGTAGTTTGGGAATGCCCTTTCTCTGCATCTAACTACACATGGCAAAAATTCATACAAGGCAACTGGACAAAGTTGAGTGAAAATAGCAAATATAGTAATGCTTTGACGTCACTGATTACTATAAGAAATGTTGACGTTACTGATAGTGGCCAGTATCGCTGTTATGTGACTGATTCTGCATGGGATAGAATATTCTTAAATGTAATTGGTAAGTGACTATATATATGTTTTTCTATTAATTTCATCAAAACTTGAAAATTGACTGAATGACAAATTAAAATTACTAACACGTACGTTTATAATGTATCTGGAGTCTCAGTAAGGCTTAATCTATCTTCAAATTTAATGTATGCTATTTAAATATTACCAAAAAATCTTAATAATAAAGTCATTAGCGACACTACGAATTAATAACACAACTTACATATGTAGGCGTTTCTCATTAGGTTTTTCTCCAGCACTTGACGATAAGTAATCGATTGGTGTCTAATTACTGCACTGATTTATGTCCTGAACACATGAGTGTACTCATGACTGATTGCGTATGGGTTGCTTGTATATTTTTTTAATTGAAAATTTTGTTACGTGACCTGTCATACAGACAATTGGTAGAATGGGTGTATTAGACATTACGCTTTCGCATTTAACACCAGCACAACAAGCTATTTTGGGGGCCCATCTGGTTAAGGTAGTACTATCAATCGCGTGGTCTGTCAACACTAAGACTGCGGGGTTAATCTCCAATCTAAATTGACAAGGATTGCCAGCTTTCTCACCGAAGGTCGTGGGTTTTCTCCGGGTACTAGGCTTCCTCCCTAAATAAAAACTGGACGCAATGATATAGCTGAAAAATTGATGAAAGTGGCGTTCAACAACATATTCTCTGTAAAAAAGCGTGTGTCGATGAGATCTGTTTTTGTTTAGATTTGCATATTTTAAAATCGTGATAAATTAATCTTTTAATTGGAGGTTACATTACAGTTTATATTAAAATCCTGGGCTTTTAAGCATATACGTTATTTTCAATATGATGTTGCACAGTACTTTTAATATAAAATTTCATAAAGTCAGTAAAAATGGAAAGTTGCTTGTTCATCTAATGCTAAAATTTAACCAATAAGGTAGTTAACATTAAGACATGTCCATTATAAAACTTAGGCCAAAATAAATTAATAGTGTGTTTCCTATTTCACTCTTGAAAAAAGTAGGTTGGTAGGTAGGGAAAATGTTGTGGTGTTGAAACTTTCAAATTCAAAGTTTAATATTATTACGGGAAGGGACCAATCACATACATTAAAAAATGTCAAAAAAGTGTTTTATTTGTCATTTTTGTATGGGTTTTTCATAAAATATGATTTTTTGTGCATTATATTAGAGGGAGGGACCAGTCACAGACACATTAAAGAATGTAAAAGATGACATGGTGCTGAGGCAGATTCATTTATAATGTGAACATAAATTATACACGAAGTCATCCTAAATTGGGGAAGAGCTTTATCTTCATTTATTTTCAAACAAACACCTTTTCTTTTTTTCTACAAACTGTCGCCCTTCGGCCAACATCAACTCAAAGGTGTTCCTTGCCGTTTTTGTGGCGTTGTCACCACATTGCTGTACGGTTTTTGTCAAAGCCCGTTGCTCCTCAAACTCCGGTTTTCCTTTACAGTGAAAGTCAATACATTTTCATGAAACGTGTTTGCAAGTTCTCCTTCTGTTAATGTTCTGTCAAGTTTAAACAACTCGGATTTTTGGTCTATTGTCATGGGGCAAAAACTGTCAACTTCATACTGCTTTTCATCAAACCCGTCGGCGGAAGAGCAGGGCTCGAAATAAGCGGTAGCCAGGCAGCCCGTGACTCCCTAAAACTTGGAAGGACTCCCTGGGGTGTTTACTTTAAGAGCCCGTCGGCTCCTTCAAAATTTAGAAGGGCTCACTACATTGGGCGAAGTGCGCCTCGAAGTCGCTCTGTTGGCTGTTATTTCCCTAAAGTCACCCGATGGTTCACAGTAGATATTTGCATATGATCTTGTCCAAATAATTCACACAGACTTCCAATTTATCAGTAAATGTGTAATTCCAATAAAAACGGCAAACAATATGCGTATTTAACATTTTTTCAAAGGAATTACGTCTTTCAACTGGAGTACGCGCCATTTGTTTTTTTACCGGATGTGACTAATTACCGGAAGTGAACAACGAAGAAAAGTAAAGTACAACGGCCCATAATGAAAAATCGTATTTTTTTTTATAAACAAACACTTTCAATTTGTTTCAAACTTCAGTTCTTTCAAAGGGTATTGTATTTGAACAATTTTCTTTGATAAATATATGAGCTGCACTTGAAAGAATAAAGATAAAGAATAATTATTAACATCATGATAAGTTCTGTAGATGGGTGTCCCATGAAGCAATTTTGATCAGCATAACTTTGTCCAAGTGGAAGTGTGCTGAACAAAAGAGTTATTTCTGGGTTTAGTGTAATGTTATTCTATCTATCTTTGGAAATTTTGCTCAGATAAACATGGCATGTTCATAACAAACTGTTAGGTATAGTATGATGTATACAAGAACTTAATGAATGATCAGTGTGAGACCAAAACTGGAAAAATTCAGACAAAAAAAATAGTGTTTTTCAGAATGGAAATGTACCCTCAGAATACTGCCAGAATGCATATTTTTGCACCATAACTCCCAGAGCTTCTGGGGGCCTTGAGCGGCCCCTATACCCCGGGCCATAAGGCTGTGCCGGTTGAATTGGAATCCCTGCATTTTGTAAGGACTCTTTCACTGCTTTATTAAGGAGTCCTTTTGACTCCCATAGTTACTTTTCCTGTTTCTACCCCTGAAGAGGTCACTGTCATGATCTTTTTAAAAACGCCCATCATGTCTGAGTGATCGAGAAGCGATGTCATGAGTACTTTTAGGTTCCTTTACGTGGTCGCAATATGCAATCCGAATTGCAATAAAACTACATGGCTGTCGGCACACCATGCTTTAAAATCTGTGTTTTAAAGACGATTGAATCACTTCCGTTTTCTGTTGGTTACAAACATTTTTAAGACGCAAGATAAAAATTTTAAAATCGTACACGGAAATAAACAGAAAAAAATCCGGATTTTTAAAAGTTGATAAAATGTTTTAGGGTCGGCGTCCAAACGGGAGGTAGGGTCAGGAAACCGGAAACACGCAATTAATTTATTTTGGCCTTACGAACACAATAAGCAGAACTTAGATTTTTCAATGCATGAGACTGGCAAAATATATTAACTTAACTGACCTGATAACTGTAAATAAATAATCATTTAATTAAATTTGATTACATCTTTCTATACAGTGGATTTGTGCTATAACTTGAATTGCAATATTCATTTGTATAATATTTCACAAAGTTAATTAAAGCATACTACATATGTTTCAGAGCCATCAAAATCTGCCATCCTTGTTGGGCCGATAGCAGGAGGTGTTTCCGGTGGCATTTTAGCTGTTGGTCTTGTAGTAGTTGTATTTTTCATTTATAATAAAAGGTAGTTTTTTGCTTAATAGGGATTTGTTTATATTTTAGCAGTTTGTTTAATTAAGCATATTGTTCCTAGATGCTCATTCAGAATTGAATGATTGCTGGAGTACATATTGCATAGGTTTCAAGCACATGTAGGTATTGTTATCTCAACATTTCAATAATTACAGATGCGATAAATAGCTTTATTTGGTAAAAAAACACATATAAATCAGATGGATTACTCATATAAAGGGAAACCAAAAAAGTCCTATAACAACTCCGGCGTGCAACCGAGTGCTCTTGACGAGTAAACCTTCCCTTTATCATCATAGAAACCAGACATATGTTTTTTTTTTAAATATATAAGGATGTCAATTTGGGAATATTTGTTCTAATATCAGCAGAAGAAAGAACTTCTCTTGTAAAAGTTTAGTAATGTAAATTTACTCGTGAAGCATTCCCCAAACAAAGTTAGCATGTACCATGCACGTTCTCGATTAATTTTAAGGGTTTATATTTCTCTTTATTTTATCGGTAAACTTAATTTTATTTTATGCATGTGATTTTTTCCACAGCATAAATTATTTGTGCGACATAGTATAGGAAAATAAAATCAAATTAAACAGTTTTTAGCATTGTGTATAACTTACATTACTTTTTCTGATATCAACAACATAAATAAAATCTGAAGAAATCGATTGACTCATTTAAAACCGCAAATATAAATACAAAGGAGGAATCGAGGAATAAATAAACTGCACCACTAAAGTTTTGTTAAACAATTGCATTCACATTTACGGAGCAGATGACGATTACCATTCCGGAAACACAAGCCTATATAGGGTTATTGCTAATGTTTAGTTTCTTCTCGATGATTAGGCTTTGGCTTGATTTTAAAATTGATTTGATTACATTGTTCCATCTTAATAGCGTCTGGTCTGATATAGTTTGATTTGTTTTCTTAGAAACGGGGCAACTGGCACGCAAAACCATGACTATGACACACGTGACAATACGAAATGTAAGTGTGAGTCATCGTTACAATAATTATATGTCAAACTTCATGATAGTAATTTTGTGAATCTAAATCATTTATTTAAATGTACTACATAAGATTATTTCTAAACGTTATAAAATAAGTTATGCGATTCAGAAATAACATATTGAATAGTCCGCCACAAAGGCAAAGTAAATTAAACTTTAGCTGAACCTTATGAGAAGGATATGGACACTAATAACAATCACAATAGATTTTGCTGTGAATTGTAACATTATTTAATCGAACAGAAATTGCAATGCTGCACAATCCTTAAAAATATGAATACAGTTTTAACTTTGTTTTCAAACACTAAAGCTACACTAAATATTATGTCCTTTAAATGTATTGAGTTAGAATAATTCAGATAGAATATGAATTTCATGGCAAAAAACTTAATATCTGGGTTAAATTATGCCATTAGAATGTTCACTAAGTATTTTACTATTCAAACAAAACAAATTATACATTAAGCTTATACAATTCTATACACATGATACAGTCAAGTAAAATATTGAATACTATTATTATTTCTACTACATTGTTCAAGAATAAAACAACACTTTTGTATTAACTTTAAAACATGAAAGATCTCTTTCATAATTATCATTATTGCATTTTAGTTGATTTACATCTTTATGACGAAACACCAAGATCTATCAGTAGTGATAACAAATCACCTGCATCTGTCGATATACCGACAGAGCAAGTAAGTTTTGAAATTAGTAAATACTAGGTTTATTTTGGTCGTCGAAATATTTAAGCACAAATAAGACTTTGCATTACGCGAATATATTAATTTTCGAATTGGACTCAATATTCCTTTCATGTAATTCCTAAGACGAAATAAAAATTTCGGAGAAAAATTCAGCGTGTACAATGTCATCAAAAGCTTTTGCTGATTTTGTTCAGATACACATGGAAAGGGTTGAAACACGTTAGACGAGGAAGTTCACACTATGCCGCAAGTGCAAAACAAATACACAACAACAACATACGGTAAAAAGGTAAACTGATAAACACTTCTTCCTTACACCTTTTAATGCAACTGTCTTAATTCATAAATTAATCCAAATGTGTTTGTGACCAATTCTAATTATTATAGTTCCGGGTTTAGAATGCACTATCTTACCACATTACATTTTTTTATTATTTTATTTTCCAATTCAGATATCTAGTGAAAACGACGTGTATACGATATTTACGATGTACGATGCTCGCGATTTTATGCGAGTTCTACAGAACGAATCATCATTGTCAAGACACGTCAGAAATGAATATCAGGTAATTCAACGTAGTATAAAGAATGTGTCGTTTACCAGACGTTCACTTCAAGTTCTTAGATTAAAATAATATTCACAACGTATTAAGCGGGATTAGAAGAGATGTTGAATTTCTTTTGCTAAGGGAATGGTGAGCTGGGCGTGCTAGTGTCATATAACAAGCTTTGCTGATCCTAAGATTCGAATCATAGTATAAAGTTACGGGGTAGGGAACATATATAGACCTTGCTCTGAATGCAGATATAATACTGATAATATAAAATGTGCCGCGTATTTGTAGCGCCAATTATATATAATGCTAGTACTTATCAAATGTTAACACCTTTTAAAAGAACTATAAATTCTTTTAGAGAGAAATATTACTAACATCAACATTTAACTTTTACGACTCGGTTATGATTACCACAGCGCTGCATCATGATACATGCTAGTTAATGCTTATTTTAGGCACTAAATAGTATGCCGATTTTGAACGCCACATGTGATTACGAAATTGCTGATATTAAGTCTGGTAAATATTAGCTTTTCTTAAAAGTACATATCATTCGTTACAAGATGTTCTTCCTCCCATTGTTTTGCTTGAATATATAATGAAACACTGCATTATACCGCATTATATTTAAAAGCTATTGTAAAAGAAATGCCAGCAATGAAATAACTTTTATTCAAACAATTAATAATTTTGATTGCGTCCAAAATAAACGTACAGATAAAACCTCTTAAGTGTAAACATACCAGCTTTATCTGTCAAACAACGCTGCCTTTGTGGTTCATATCTCTCACAAATGAGCAGTCAAGAATAGACGTATGGATTAAATGGTTCAATAAAAAAGATTCAGTATAATTTGTTAATAAACCAATTTCTATGCCACATAAGATTTTGTTTGTCATTTAATTCAATCAATGTAATTATAAAATATTCTATATTCATAAATATCAATGTTTTGTAGGTACAATATCATTTGAGGAGTATAGCAATAAAGCTCTTATAAAGGTTTGTTATGTTGCTATTTTATCCAAACAGAAGCTGTTGTCTTCAATTTATATTAAAGTATATGCATCATGAAATTACATTTTATATAATATGCAATATATAATTGAATTTGTTTCTTTTTGTCTTTTCTTATATTACAGCAACAATTTATTATGGTGTAATATAAATCTGGTAATGTAATCTGACATCGTCCAGGATTTGCACAATTACAATATACTCACAATGTAGTTAGATAAAATACTGTGTTGATATTTTCGGGGTTTTTTGTAATTGTACTTTATTAGATGTTTACAGTGTTCTGTGTTTTCGAATCATTTTCAGATATTTACATGTACAGGTAATACCTACATTGAAAAATTAAAGAACCTTTATCTCAAGCTTATTATCCTTTGATATATACTGGGCGTCGCATCATTAGAAAACATGTCACCGAACAGTGATACAAAACATGTCAACTTACTAAATGAAAGGTATTGTTGATGCCTTGATAGGGTTTCAATGATGCAACATGATTACATCCTAATTGTCGTTTTGTGCTATTGGAAATGTATCTGACAGGAATTTAGGTTTTTCAGCGTGGGTAAATTCAGAATTCTATATTCCAGTGAGCAAATATTTCAAACCACGCAAGTGTTATTGCTTTTGAACATTAATGCATAGCAAATTTAAATGTTTTCAGCATTTATCTTTATTAAGTTTGCAAATATTTATAGTCATGCTTGATAATGAAAATTAACCACTGGAGGTTTAGCAAATCTATTCCATTGATCTACAACATACAACCTGGTACTGCTCATTTTTTTCTTTGCACCAGTAAAGTATTACTTATTTTAGGTAGCGTCCGCATCATTTTAATATAGTCACTCTTTCTTTCGCTATTCTAAATTGTTTCTGAGTCCTTTTTTATCATCTTTGATCTTATTAAATATACCTGGATGGTCTGCAACTGTATTTGTCTTTTATGTGTAATTATTTAGTAGGTAGGACTACCAACGTCGAATAAAAGGCTACTGCTCGTTAAATTATTATTTTCAATATTCTAATTTAGTAAAGTTCTGAATTATTTTGACTTTTTAAGATATAATTATTTGAAATTTAGTTGAGTTGTACAATGAAAAATGCCGGGAAATTTTCCCGCCAAATTTTTCGCAATGGAACCAATACAAAATTATCTAGGCTATGGAAAATTTTTTCAAATGTAAAATCTTGTTAGAATTTGTTATTATAATAAAATGAATGCAAAAAAAAAGCTAAAAACACAATTTTTGATGTGCCGCCCACTGCCTGACCCTTAGCTAGAATACTACATAATATCTATAATATTATTGTAGCAGCAAGATAATGGAAATGGATATATGATAACAACTGTAACTGATCAAAGTGACAATGATAATTTCTGGACTATGATCACTAATTACCATGTTGGATGTATTATTCTCCTTTTGCATGAAATGGAAAAGGTAACTGATTCAATGTAAACTCCGCAAAAAACTGTTATTAGACAATGGCTCTCGTCGAGCGTTGCCATGAATTCTACGTTCATTTAAATATGTGCAATAATTGTCGTAGTTATGTTTTGTTTTCACACAATTCCTAGGACAAAAAATGCATTTAAACTCAAATGTTACATGTAGTGCTGTCAAAGAATCTAATAAATACTGAAACTTCTAAAAAAAATCGTGTATTACATATTAATGTTTCTTCCATATTTATTTTCATTTTTTTCATTTTGTAGATTCCTGCATTCTTTCCAAATACTGATGAACCAATCGATACACACAAATTTAAAGTGGAAGTATCTTTCTTTGAAAAATTTCAAACTAACATACTTGAATTTGTTTTGGATATTTGGAATAAGGTATGTGAGAACAAATACTTAGAAAAGAAACCTATTTAAGGCGTGCATACATTGTTCGAACATGCAGTCAAAAATATCACTTACATTGTATTATATATAAACTATGCCTTAGCAAGAAATTGAGTGTAACAAATAAAACACTCAAAAAGTTAGAAAGCCTATCGATCAACAGGAATTACGAAAACTTAGGACAGTGACATAATCGGATTTAGATAAAGACACTTAACACAAAAAGAAAACCTAAAGCAACAAAAACCTGTTTAATCCCAATTAGAAAAAACAAGCATGATCGCAGGATAATGGGGGGGGGGTGTAAGCTGTGCCTACCTGTATTTAGCCATCAGGTATTGTGGTTTATCTCCATCTTACTTTGATTTATCAAATGAAAATACAAAATCATCGAACTTTAAGGTATTTATTGACCAGATATTATGTATATTGGTGAAATTAATGTACAGACCAGTCTTTTTTCAGTTTTTTCAATAACGAACAAGGAACTGAGCCTCATACGAATACAAACAAGTCAATTTTGTCAATATTGCTCAATTAATTAAAATAATATCGGGGTGTCAATACCATTTCACAATGTATCAAAAATAGTCATTGCTGTCAGGTATAAATATGTAACCGGGTGGTTTCATTAACAACAAACAAATCTAAGGTTCGAATGTTTATTTCTCGTTAGAATAATAGACTCTGAAATTACAATAAAATACAATCAGATTTAACAATATCATAATCGCAGACAATATTAACAAAACGAAGAATGTACTTTATGTATAAATAGGGACATGTATAAATCAAACACACCAATATCAACTATATGCGTTTTAAATTGAAATCATGCTCAATTTACCTTAATTGTAATAAAGCAATAATATTAAAACCAATATTCGTGTTTCATTGTGAAAGTACTAATGAAACTTTTCTTTATTTTTGCTATAACGCTTTGTGCTGTCATTACTTAAATTATCTTTTAAAATTGTACAAAATCAGGGGAGATAATCGTAATGAACTTTACCTGATCTCCCGAAAAAAACCTGAATAGAAAATATAAAAATATAACAAAGTAAAATATAAGGGCTTACCATTTGTGAAGTGAGTGCACGAGTTAAATAATATTGGAACCCTTTAGCACAGGAATGCGAACAAGATCGTGCAACAAAAATGTCCATAATAAATAAATAAGTCATATAGTACAAGTGTGAAAATAACTTTTTTACTTGTTCACTCAATTATACAATGTTATGCACATTTAAGTATGAAAACGTTATTTTCGTAGATTACGAGTTCTAATAATCAAGTAATGATCGACATACATGTATTATACTATGAAAAATACCATTTACATAGTATTTCAAAATTACAAACTAGTCGCTTTAAAATATCAGGTTTCTCTCGATAATTTCATTCACAGTGTTATAAACATATTCATGCAAGAGGATAATAACATATGGCTTAGAAAAAAAACGTTTCACCAAAATTGTTATTTTACATTAGATATGTTAAAAAGAAGTAAGACTTACAGAAACTGTCCGTTGTCAAATGTCCAAGTGGAAACAGTCAAAATCATAATCTTTCGAATGTGTCTATCGTATAAATGTATTTCAGCTAAGACATCAAAGTTGGACAGAGCAATATTAACTACGTCTAAGCTCAACAATTGCTATTTTCCGTCTACCGTGGTAAGAACAAAAAAATACAAAAAAAGCGCGAAATAAATCGTGACCAATCAAAATACAATAAAAGGGAAATCCTTTGTTCAATTAAAAATAACTTTTCCAATTCAAAGATAATATAACCGCTTCAAAGTAGTTTTTGAAAATAATTTTATTGACTCTTAATTTTAACACATTTTTTTACACAAATTTCAAACATAATTAGACAATCAAATTACTGTAAAAAAATGACTCTGCTACAAATATACAAAATAAAAGTCGTCCATACATGATAATAAATAGTGTTTCATTTACTGAAGAATACTTTCTTTTACGTACAAACAGATAATCATTACAAAAAAGTATTATCGATTTAAAATATTAAAGAAAGATTTCTGATTGTATTTGCTGCTATTTATAACAGGAGGAAAAGACAGTAGTGAAAGTGAAGCTATATAAGACAACAGACTGGAAGATAGGAGATGAACATCCACCTATTGATACCATGTGTAAACTGCTCAATATTCTTAGCAGCAACGAATCTGACATGGTTACATTGCTGGGAAGGTATGTTTTGTTTTCCTTTTTAACATTATGAGATGCATAACCATAATCAACAGTAATCATATCGAGTAACAGTTAGATCCTAGATTTGCAAGTAATTTAGGGGCGATTTTAAAAAGCGAGTATAATATATGAAGATATGCTTAGTAATAGGAACATAAACTAATACATATCTTACCTTAATATATATAGTTACATTGCTGATCGTGCTTTATTCAATTAAGTTAGTTAAAAAGATCCGAAGATACCAAGACGTAAAGTCGTTGTAAATAATAGTAAGTCACTATAAAGGACAAACACATGGCATAAAAATAAAAACAAACATAAAACAAAGTTTGGGCACAAACGAAAAACGAAAGACTTATAATTTAAAAACTAATTATCAGAAAAGTAGTTAAGGAAATAAAGGGAATGTATTCGGCAATAAATCAAATCTTTGTAACCTGTGGGTCTATTTTTATACTTGGGCACCGATAACATAAAAGCAGACAATATAATTCGTATGAAAACAAAAAGAAGATCAAATAAATACAAGAACAAGCATAAATGATCAAAGATGAGCAACACCAACTTGACATAAACAATTTGAAATCAGACAATAGAGTTTTAAGTCGTTAAATTTCGTTACTTGGTTACGGTTTCAATGTTTTCACCTATTAAAATAAAAAAAACATATTTGTTTGGCAATTTCTATTTATTAATGTACAATATATATATTTTTTAAAATAATATCGCTTATTTTTTATTTTAGTAATGATATTGGGTTTCGTGTGTGTGGAGAGCTCGCTGCTTGTCATGAAGTGCTTCATGCAATAAACAATAAGAAAGTTTTCAACCTATTACAGATTGCTGTTGACCTTAAAAACATTCGACCAGATTTATTTCAAACATGTGTAAGTCCTAATATTTATAGATTTTCATCAATGTAACTAATGCCATCTATTTTTGTTGTTAGACCAGTAGTCACACTTCGTTGCTGACAAGAATATTATGTATCATGAATTGTATTTGAGTATGTTTTCTATTTGCAAGTAGTAAATGATATACATCTGAATTTTTCTGATTTTTAATTTTTGGGGGATTTGAGCACCACTGTTGAGTGTTGATTAGATTAAACGTGCGTTTAGCATAATTAATTGTGTAACCTTTGTATCTGCGATTAAATTTTAGTTATATGTTTTTATAAATGTGTAGTAATGTTATGTATTACTCTTGATATTATTAATAAAAATTCTTTCTTTAAATATTGAAAGAAACACTTTTGCTTATGTCAGTTTTGACTACATTTTAGCACCCATAACAATGACGGTTCCTAATGCGTGATATTTATTTGCATTTGTCTCGCAAAAAATAGATTAAGCTGTGGCTTTGCAATCTACCTTGTATTTTGTATTTTAGGAAGAGTACAACCTGTGTTACAAAGTCATCGGTTACTTCCTACAGAACGAACATACATATGAAGTCATCGACAAGAAAATATAAATATGACAATGAATGAATTTTTGTTTTGTTTTGTTTGCATGAAGTATACCGCATTTTTAGCTATATTATAACTTCCAGTTGTAATCCGGTAAGTAAGCTGAAAGACCAGGTGAACATCCTTCACTTTAATTAACAGGACAACTAGCAGTCCTTGTTAATAAAGGTTGAAGTAGAGCAACCTGCTTGCCATTAAATTATAAAGCGTACAGTTGATATCTGTATGGGTTTGTAAAAGCATAAAATAATGTAAATGTTTGTATAGTGCTCAATATTGCACTAAACTACCAAACAGTTACTTAAAAGTGTTTGTAAATGTACTCAATATTTCCGTCGAAATATTTAAAAAAAATATTTGCATTGCATGTGGATCTTATAGTGTTAAACATTTTGCTACCATAATCATTTAAAATATTATTGGAATATAAAGACATTAAATTGAATACCTCTACGGCAATACCGCAAGCAAATCGTTCATAAGTAAACTAATTATTTTGTGGGTTTTACCATGCACTACAGGTATTATTAATGACAGATATTGTAATCGTTATCCTTAATGTTAAAAATTATGTACATATCTTGTTTACATATATTTGCAATTTAAGTACATTTTAACCAAACTTTTGTTTCAACCGCTATAGGTCTCTTTTATCTTCACATTCAATTAATTTACATCATGCCATTTAATTTATAAACTTAACTGTTTAGAAGACTTTAGTGATAAAGGCGCTTCATATTTAATATCTCTTGCGATTCTTAACTAAACAAAATGCTTTTTATGGTGATGATTTAGGTATTTTGTTAACAATTAACATTAACAAACCATATATTTAGTGTAATACATCAGCAATCAGTTTTCAAAGATTTTCTAGATAATAAATCAGCATTAGAAAGAGTATTTTTTTGCTTAATATTACAGCAATCACGCATCAAATAAAAGATGCAAAAGAGTTAAATTGTTAATGTAACAGTTCCCAGTATTGAACCTTGTAGAACCCATATGTCGTATTAAAATAGAAATCGAAAAAAAATCAATAGAAGTTTTAATCAAAGCCAAAATATTTTCTTAGTAAGGTTTCTAATGTACATGTATTAGGAAATTTATTAATGTCTTTTGTATGACAATTGACTTTTTACTTAAATGTGTTAAATGGGTTAGCCTTATTTAAAATAGCAATTCTTATTATAACATTACTTTGTTTTATAGCTAAGTACTGTTCACTTTTAAGTCAGTTTCAAACAAATGTCGACTTCATTTCTGTGGTCCTTTGTAGTTACATTCATTTTTATTATTGTGTTATCTAATATTTGGTTTAATAACAAAACCTTAACCCTTCTGTATTTTTGCAGGACACCAGTAATAATATTAAAATAATATATTAAGGTCGTTTCTTTATCAAAAACTGTTCTGATGTTCTGATTATAAGTAATTTACCTGAAGGTAATATAAAATATGTGATCGCATCTGGGCTTTCAGAAACCAACAACTTAGTCGTGGTGGCGGCAATAAAAGGTCCGATGGGACAACAAAAATCTGGGTTGACTATTTTATTTTTCAACAAAAGGGTTTGGTCTGAAAAATTAAATATCGATTATATCAGATTATGAACTTCTTGACTGAGAAAATTATAAAACACATGAAATGAATTGCAGAATATTTTTGCCAACATAAAACATCCAACTGTATCTGGAACTGATCCATAATGAAGAAAAGAAGCTCTACCAAAATATTATTTCTCATTAGAACATATTTTAATCACATAATGAATTATCAAGTAATGAACCTGTTCTCTGACAATTTGAATATTTTCCGACAATGCACATTGTATGTCAACACACTTTAGGTCATGACCGTTTATTTTTATTGGTCGTGTTTAAAGGGGAAAATGGGGATTAAGATAGAAACGCATTTGTTAATGAACAACAGAAAAGGGTGGGGTAAGGAAGGCACTCCGTCAGAAAAATGTTTTAGATTTTGTAAGATCTACAGGCACATACATCTAACCAAATTATAATCATACAGTCTTTACATCAAAATTTATTTTGCATGAGGCACAAATTAAAAAAAAACACTTGCGGGAAGAAAGATGTGGGGTTAGAAACAAAACTTTAAAAATAAAAACTAGTAGATGACTATATTTCTGTGCTCGCAATTCGGCAATATCTGCTCCAAGTTAGTAATAAGGCATAATTTTCTTTCAGTGAGTGTGTGTTTATATATTCCATCGAAAATATCTTACACTAAACTTTTATGTCCATGCTTTTTGTTTTTCGTTTATTCTATTTGTTTCTTGTCTCTACTTTTTAGAAGTTTGATTAGGTCTTATAATGTATTTTGTTAGCATAAGTGGCAAAGTGTACTTTTCCTGGATTTCTGGATTTAACTAAGGTATAAGATACACACCCATTTTTACCATTCCATTATAAATTATAAGGTATATGATACCCATCCATTTTTATCAACACAAACCAACTCGCATACCACAGTTATGCAAATGGGAGGTTTGGCATGCCATAAAATGGGGTTTAAACCACGATTTCTTTTGAAATACCTGTACCAAGTAAGGACCATTTATGTAGTTGCTATATCTTTTGTTGTACATCTAACGTTTGCTAGTTTCTTGGACTTTGATTTGTGGATTGTCTTTTTTGACAGTTTGCTTGGTGTTCGATATTTTGTTATCACCATCGTTTTGCACACCTGGTATATAAGTTTGTTTATATACAATTAGTAATTGTTTTTACAATTTGATTTTCTATACTTAGCAATAATTTTTACTAAAGGTGTTTATATTTGGCATGTAATACATGTGATATAGTGATAGGGATTACAATTTTGAGTACTAGTATAAAACATTTTCAAACAACCTTCAGATTTATTAATGGCCTTTTTCAAATGGAAGATGTACAATCTCTCAATTTTACTTGGAAGTTTCCAGTTTCAGTGTGATACAAAGACACTGGGCCACTCTATGTAAATTAACTGGTCATTGATATAATACATTGGGCTGTTTAATATACGTTATTCTAGATCCTGCGATCGTTTTTCCGATTTTCTACACCGATCACTGCTGTTGACTTCTAAACTACTCAAACAAGGGTTTGTTGTACCACGGTTGATGTTATCTCTCCAGACGTTCTATGGTTGGCACCACGACTTAATGATCGTTATGGGAAATCAGTGTCTCAAATACGATTTGAAATTTTCGCTTAGTCATGGGTAGTGTTTCCTATTCCTGGATTTGACTTTTCCCTCGATAAGACAATGAGTAACTCGACGGGTGTCTAATTAGAGGCAGGCACTGCTTACTCGTCCGGAGCACCTGAGTGCCACCGTGGTTTTTAATGGCTTCGGGTTAGCTTTTGGCTCTTGTTGTTTGGTCGGTTTTCTTTGCTATTTTCTTTTCACAGACCTTAGGTAGAAATCTGAAAATCATTCTCAATCCAATTATTCATATTGGAGTCGAGCACATACTGTCTGCAGTAATACATGAAACACGCAGCCTCTGTGTTTATAGGAGGGTGATTAATAAACTGTAGATGACAAGCTACATTAAATAATCACCCACCAGGCCCCATGGTAATCTTAATTTTGCATGTTAAATTTGTTGATGCAAGACATATTTAAAATTAGCATGTCCCATCAATCTAATGTTGTTTTGTCTACATGTATATGTTCATGTTTTAGAATAGGATGTGTACATGTAAACTAATTTTTAACTGGAGAAAGTTTCTGATTTGGATTAATACTGTGTGTTTGCCATTTTTGTGCGATATAATCTTGAATTATACTTTTGCTAGAATGAATAATCATACCCTCGCTTTTTTGGCTCGGGTGCGGATTTAGTCCCATTACTCGTAACGTAGCAGAGTGAATCACTCCCGGCACTTTGATGTCCAATAGTAGTTGAATACATCATCAGCTTTGTTCAATTTTGATATCTTTCGACAGTGTAACCATTTTTTATCGGGTTCGTGTTTAAAATCGATGATTTTTGATACGTGATGATAATTATTGCCGTTTTTAATATCCCGTTGCGCGTTGTGTCGCTGTTTAATTAAGAACCCGAAAAAATGTGGGTTGCATCGTGGGGTGGTGTCGTATGTTAATTACTGGATTCTTGCTACGGACTGGTTGTTACAGTTTGCAAATTAGAACGATTTTACTCAAATTAGGTCACATTATCCATAAACGGAAAAATGGTCAACTTAGCATTTCCCCGTGCATTTTCAAAAACGAAAAAGGAAATTTCTCCAATAAAGATCGTTTCCAGTTAGTTTCGCAATGTCTGAAGCTTTAATAACGTAAAATAGATGTATATTATGTTTGAATTTTGTATAAATAGATCGATTGTTTATTTGCTTCAATTCGAGTAATAGGACTAAATTCTGCAGTTAATCAAACAAATCACAAAACTAACATTGGATTATAACTGCAGTAAAATTCGACCTATACTTTTAAAAACACATACATGTAACATGCCTCTATGAATTGCATACACTGTGTTTGTTTAATGGGGTTTTATGCCACTTTCAGCAATTATATCACTACATCCAGTTTTTTATGGGGGGTGGGGGGCAGTAGTACCTGGCCAGTGTATACACAAGTAGTGATTCTGCATATAAATTTATATGTAATATTATTGTTGAAATATTTTAACAGGGGAGCATAGAGATCTTTAATTAATTCTAGATTTTTTACATCTGTAAAGGAGACATGTATAAATAACCAACCACCTTCTTTATGTATAGGGATGGAGGTAGTGAATGATGTGTGGTCTACAAGTCAGTTCCTGGCAAAAGCTAATGTGGACATAGGGTTTTTTTATATTATTTACTGTAAATGCCATTTATAAGTGAAAGTGTAGAAAATACACTGTACCTCCTGTGTTTATGTATATGGGCTAGATACGCACAGAACCATTGTGAGTGCAAGTGGAGACATTTGACCCATCAATCCATTCCCTTGTTATGATAATAAATGTAAAAATACTAAATCGTTGTGGCAAACACGACTGAAATAAATTTTGAATCTAGTAGTCAGAGTTATCCCTCTTTTCTTATTTCGTTCGTGGATTGTAGCCACTCCTGTTGCCTATCATGCTATGATAATTAATTGCAAGTCATTAATATAAATCAAGTTTTTTAATAGAATCCACTAATTTTTCTGAAAACCATAGAATAGATATTCTTTTAATGGTAAAACTATTATTAATTTTTTTTCATTGTTTATTCAGTGAGAGGCCTAGGTGGTCGACGCTTAAGGTAGTTAGTCATCTACTATTGATCACGTGGTCTGTCAGCACTGAGGTTGCGGGTTCGAGTATCATTGCGGGCTGGGTGCACTCGACTCCAATCTTAATCGGCAACGACTACAGGTTTTTCTACCGCACGTCGGGGGTTGTCTCCGGGATTTCCGGCTTCCTTCACCAATAAAAAATGGACGCCTTGAAATTGCAAAAAATGGGTGAAATTGGCATAAAAACTATGAAAAAAGCACACAATATTTACTCTAGAATTCCGTACTGTTAAATATCTTAATTAAAGACTATGATACCTTTAATACCGTATTAATTTAATTGTTTATACACACAGTTTTAGCTTAAGCGAGTTCGCGTTAGTCAATTATAAAACTTACCAAGGGAGACTTCTGACTAAAGAATTCGAAATTTTAGTACTTAATCAGTTTTTTTTTCAATAGACATAACGTAGAGACCCGTATTATTCTTTAGATTACTAATATGAATACAAATTTCTTGTTATAAAAACCAAAAAATAGAATATTTAATTCGGCAGAGTTTTGTAAAAATATTTTTTATTATTATTATCTTCTTCGTACAGTTTATTAGAAATTATTAATGTTGGTATTCAAACCTTCGAAAATAAGTTTGGAAAACATTTAATTTAACTATGCTGACTGATTTGAAAAAAAAACCTACTGTATGATAGGTTTGAAAATAATTTATTAACATTTTCCTGTGTATACATCTATGTCCTATGCAACCTTAAAAACATACATGTAATTTTCAATGGGCGCGGTTAGATGTCACAGCATCTACCTCATATTAAACATACTCGTAGAAGAGTTTGTGTTTTATCTACATTGCATTTTACATAGTTTATGGTTAACTGACAAATTAACACTTTGCACATAATTAGACCAATATCTTTGTAATGAATCGGACAGTATTTGTTGCAGTTTGCGCGTTTTCGATTGACAAAGCTAGTCCTAACAAATAAAAGTGAAGAAACAAGCAAATGGTGACATCAGATGCCGAACATTCTAATTTTGGTTCAGATATTCACTTGGAAAAAAAGAAAAAAATGATCAAAAGCAAAACCAACTGCAGATACTAAAGAGCAACCGTTGTCGAATTAAAACTGGTCCGGGTCCACCCGAAGCGGTAATGTTAAATTTTGGGTCCACTTTTGATTGATTTTTTTATATTACTATAATACCGGGATGTAACAAAATATTAACGATTGCATTGTAAACTTTGAAATTTTAAAATAATTTTAAAAAAGTACCAGGATATGAAAATTAGGCGGACCCTCTTGAAGTCAGTCCTCATCAACGAGGTTTTTCACGTGTTATGTTTGATTCCATCATCATATTGATTTAATGTCTGTAATCTTATGATATCGAGGCGATAAACTATTCACAAATCGCACAAAAATAAGTCATGGTAACAAAAACTCTACGGAAACAAATATCACAAAAGCAGTCACATAAAGATTTACCTGGCAACTTTGAGCCGACCTAGTTAAGGAGTTTCACCCTCGCCTCCCCAAACCCATTTCATACAATAACTATATAAACAGACAATAAATTAAAACAAAAGTTACCTGCACTCTACAGAACAGCAGTAATAAACAACTAATCGAAATGCATAGAATACGATGCACCTTGAACATCAGTGAACATCAGTCGTCAGTATCCATGTAGACAACATCCCATAGCAGTTTCTCATGTCTGCTTACCGTCATTATAGATTTCTAGAGGTCATTGTTCGTTGAATTCTTAATTTCGTGGTTTGTCCCCACCCACGAAAACGACGAAAATTGGTACCCCATAAATAAAAATGAAACCACAGTATAAAAAACAACCAAAGAAAAGATAGAAAAGAAAAAAAATATATCCTTAGAATTCCGAATAATCTTTGGTGAAAATGGCAGCATTCATAAAGTACTCACCGAACTGTTACTAATAACTCATTGCACATTCAGTTTTATCATAAGATTAAAATTATTTTTATTATACATAAATTGTATTATTACACCGTTTATGCTGATGATATTTGATTAAAGTCAATACATGTGTATAGAATACCTTTTTTAGTAATATTGTCAATGAGACAACCAATAACGCCTTCGTCAGAATTATGTAATAAAACATTTACAGTCTTATGTATCAGTCGATATCAGTTTTATTATTACACGAATAGAATTTTTCGCATTTTTCATTGGTCTTAATACATTATGGGTCACGATATATTGCAACAGTACTAAAACTGCATAGACATATGGATGTTTTGTCTCCTGCTCGATTCCGCTGAACAGTAGTCAAACGGAATCCAATATTGACCTGGTTTTGACCAGTCAAGACTGTTCCAATATAACTACAAATTTCAATTTGAGTGGTCATTGAATCATCTGTAATGATATCGAGCACAGCTCGCAGCGGTCAGCGAAGCTGTCCGCGAAGAGCGGTGAGCTCTACGGCAATTACGTGTCAAGTGATCAAAATGAAATCGCGTGATCAAAATCTGATTAATGCTTCTATTGTTTTTGTTCGTCCGGAAGTTGATATAGTCGAAAAAAAACTGTAACAAAGGGAATTAAGAATGGCACTTAAATTAGTTTAACGAATGACTTAAAAATAAAGTTGACATCGACAACAAATTAATGCTATAATTAAAAATTGTTTGTTTTCTTTTCTTTCTTTGTATTTTAGTTAATGAGGACAAAGATAAATATGATTTGACCCATCCATTCCATAATCCAATATAAATAGTACGAGGTGTATTATTCGGAAAGATCAAGTTTTAAACATATTTATTGTCAATTAATATCGTTAAATATCCTAACATCATTGATGTTCAAAGTTTGTGGAAAGCTTTAATAATTGACAATAATTTAATTTGCTTTGTAAGCTGAAATCTGATTGGTTAATTAAAATCGAGCAACCCAAATTATAAAAAATAACTTGCGTGATCTTTGCCCTTTTCTTACGCCGTTAAAATTCAAATAGTTCCATGACGTCATCGACGTTTCTACTATAAAAATTGTTAAACATTTAAGTTAAAAATAAATTACAAGGAATATTTTAAATTTCTGAACAGGTTATACGATATAATATGGTTTGGGTCTGTTTACACCATTCATAAACCGCTTCGCGGTTTATTAGGCGTAAACAAACCCAAACCATATTATATCGTATAACCTCTTCAGAAATTTGAAGTATTCCTTAAATAATTTGTTTTTAAACTTCCATACTACTAATGATACTATAAAATAAATTATTGTGTGAAACTATTTGTTCAGGTTAAAAAAAAGAAAACTCTTATTCATATATATTTTCTCGAATATCATAAAGTTTTTACTCCAAAGAACTTCAGCTATAGTCAAGAATATAAAAGCTTAATTACTATTTGGTCGAATATCGACATCGCCGTAATCACTTTTTTGACTAATACTAATAAACTATCGTGTACAAAAATGCTCGCCCGTAATTGCTTAGATCACCCCTAGATTTAGTGGGGTACTTCTTGCTATTCTTTTAGATATGTTTAATCCAGATGATTTCCTTTTTGTGTGTTTAGATCACATCCTTGTTTTTCTATTTTGATTTAGAATCTTTATATCAGTTATCGTAACAGAAAGGTGGTTCCGTTGGAAAACTATTCATGTTGTTCAAGTCGTTTTGTAGCAATAAAGTTGTTTTTCTTAAGGTGTAGTAACCAAACAGAGTTTTACAACTTCGAAAACATTCGTATTTAATCTTCTCTGTCAATTTAATAATTGAACGAGAAATAATGAATCGCTTATTCGAAAAACGTTTCAATTAAACATTTTTGTAAATTAATTAATGATTAATGGTATGCTGTTAAGACATTTTACTTGTTCGCCTTAATCCGTTTATACATATAATTTATTATTTCTGCAGCTAGTTGGGGTGAAATTACTTTTTTGAGGGTTGATAAATACCGATAGAGACCGCGTATCAGTTATTATTTTATTACATGAATAAACCCAACTTATCCTTGTCTGTGGTAACAAATGTATTTTCAGCGGGCGCGTTCATTGTTGTTGACAAGATTTTTATGCTACAATAATTCTATTCATGCTGTAATTTATTTATATTAAGTGCTTTGATTGGATAAAAACACTTAAATGGCGTCTTCTCAGATAATTTATATATCGATATTTCCACTGAGCGGACTACTTTCAGTATCCAATGTAAACAAGATGGCGTCCTCCTAGCGTATCGTCAGGGAGAGGAGGACAATGTTTTCTCTGCGCCAGTGATTTCCAATTAAATCGATTGAGATTTCAAATAAAATATAATATAAATACAATTTAGTGTTTCATTTTGCTTTTTTCCAATCAATATTCTACAGAACGACGATTCCTTTGGTACTAAGTTTTGCATAACCCTACGCTTTCCGGCCTAGGTACGTTCTGAGGTCTAGATGGGTTTCTGTAACTGTTTTTGCTTTTTAAAAAATCTCAACGATTATTTCACAGAATTATAAGGATTAAACACTGTGTTTTAGGAAATTATCAATGTGTAAACTCCGGAGACTCCCTCACAAACTTGACATAAAGTCCTTCGCACTTTATTTAGTTTGTAAGTGAGTCGCCGGAGTTTACACATTGATAATTTCCTAAAACCCAGTGTTTAATCCTATAATAACATATAAATATACACTAATATATGTTTTCATCAAAACTAGATAGATGATTGAGAGGGGAATCTCAAGTTATATTAAAATAAAATTTAAAGTTTAAATCAAATAGATAAAAACGAAGATGTATATGACAAAAATCTTAAAATACAAGATCTTTAAAGCAAACGATTAATCCAACTACACCGGCTTAAAAAAGGAAAACGAAAGAAACATAAAAAAGAACACAAACAAAAACAAAAACAACACAAAAAAAATAGAAAAAAAACAGAAACACAAATACTGTTATGTTACGTTCAGAAAGAGATCCTGACCTTAAAATATTTATCAGGAAACAGAAATAACACACTGACAAATATTAAACAGAGCGACACTTTTTTTCATTTCCAACAAAATCAAACTTGTATTAGGTCTATAAATGATAATATTTAATGTTTTCCCACTTTTCTGACTCCAATTCGTCACTGTTGATATAGGTAGGTGGAGAAATAATTTTATAGTATATTTTTTATACATGTAATATACAGTTCAAAGACCCAAGCGTAAAGCTCAATAATTTTCAAAATAGAATAAAATTTTTAGGTTAGGATAATTTTTTCTCGGTAGGTAAGTAAAGGGCAAACAAACATAATTTACAAATACTGCTTACGGTAAGCCACACACTGAAAATTAACTTATAATAACAATTTTTATAACATTTTATGTGTATTTTATTTGTTTTTCGAATTTCCTGTTAACATCGTTTCTAAACATATTGTCAAAGTCTTTTAAATTTAATATTTACGTCTAATGCTACCATTGGCTGAATAACAACCAATCATTGTCCAGTAAGGACAATAAGACAATATAAAAATAGAATGAGAGTACTTATATGAAGATAAATTATTTGTTACACCATTATGCTTTTAAATCGTTTTACTTTAAACATATCAATTAAGTACTTGTCACTGACCATTTGCACATAAATAACTTACTTATCCATCGAACCATTGGCCGAGGTCTCATTACCATTTGTATAATGGGTGTGTGAATATATTTTTTTTCTTAAAGAAAACGATTTAAAAAATAAAAGAACAATTACATCTCAAAACGAAAAGACTTGATTTGATACATATTCATTTTGTTCATTGACTATAAGTGACATTCCAGTTGTATAACAACTGTTAATTTGAATTCTCAGTTAGTGTTAGATTATTGTAAGGTATAAATTGTACACAATATTTAATTTTTATTCAGATGTGACTGGTTACAAAAAAACAACAAGAAAAAAAATTCAAAGAAAAACAAACAAACAAACGAACAAAACCAGAAAACAACACATTGAGTTAAACGATACTTTCTGCAATTTTTTTAACTATATAGTCGAGTCTAGTTTTTATTTAGGGAGGTAGGCGGAGTTCCTGGAGAAAACACCCGATAGGACTCATTGTTCCTAACCTTACCAATGTATTGAGTAACACTATGGAGGCCAGGTACATGTAAGAGCAGGGACTGATCACTTCCTGAAACCTTCGCTCCTATCGTTGTTAAACATGTTCCTGATGATTGCTTCTTGTCTTAGTCCGCGTGTTATCGTCCGTTTTGATAACGTGCTTTGCTTAGATTACCAAATATGTTAAATAGTTTATAAAAATAATACCATTTTAGTCCTGTCATGTCTTCAAGGTTGCTCCGATTTCAGGACGCATTCTATTTAAATAATAGGCAATCACAAGATAATAATAATAAATTGTAAACTTATTTTATAAGTTCGTAGTGTCAGCATGATCTAAACACTTGAATGAGTTTTACGATTCAAGGTTACCAGAAGTTCAACTAGACAGGTATAAATATGGCGTAACCCTGTAATTCCGGAATAGAAACTGAAGTTCTATAATCTACTAAGGTAAGTGTTTAAAAATATAGAATATATTTAAAAAAAATTTATACCTACTTTAATAATACCTAATGTCCTGTTATCACCAAGATTGTATTGATCCCTTTAGTTTTTATTGTACAATAGATACGTGATTGAATATTGTGTAAATAGTGTATAAGAAATGTGTTTTCGATAACTAATGTGATGACGTAGTACACAAGAATTTTTGGATTTATTTATAAATTTCAAAATTGTCACAACCCTAAGGTTTTTCTACCCCAGGTATAGGTTGAACTCAGTCATAATTTGGTTTCCAGTTCGGCATATTTTGGTTTAATTGTTCTATGATCTTCATATTCATATAGTGTTTGGCATTTTCATTTGTTTGAGTAGAGCGCTTCTGATGAGTTTTGAATAGACGAAACGCGCGTCAGGCGTAGCAAAATGCATTGCCTTGAACTTGGTTGTATTTTTTTTAATATTTTATATGGTATTCGAAGCTGAAATGTGATAAAGTTCTTTTGTAATTTAAAAAAAAAACTACCATCCCTGTAGACCCTAAAATTTCAAATAGTAAATCTTAATGTCACAGAATGACGCTAAACAAATCATTGAACATGGCTACAGGAAAGCGCAGACGACAAATCAAGTTAAGTTTAGAGTGATTTCTGAGCCAGAAGTGAAAGATCGAAAATTTATAATGCAAATGGAAGAAAATAACATGAGATCCAAGAAAACTTTTACTCATTTAATGCATGGTTATTTAAAGTTTTATGACATACGTTTACCGTGAAAGTTAACAAGCAGAAATAAAATTAGACAAGTTATCGAAAATACCTTTATTCATACAGAAAACAACTTACGAGACCATACATGCATATATAATTCAAAAGTGGTGTGTTCTCTAGATAAAGTATAGATCTTCATTTAGTTAGGTCAAATTTCATTAAAAATGACTATTACTTTAACAGGACAAAAAGTGTTATATTTGAGCTTTGATGAGACGATGATTAAATGCACATATTACTGACTAGCAATTACCCACGCATTTGATCAACACACCGACTCTACATACAGTAACTGACACTAGGGTTGGGGGCCTGTCATGCCATGAAATCCGCCATTTCTTTTGAATTTACTAAATTTTTGGTTGTTGGTTTCTCGTTTGCCGATTTCTTGGACCTTGATTTGTTTTTTACAGTTTCCTTGGTGTTCGGTATTTTGAAAATTTCCTGGGTTTTCGGTATTTGACAGTTTCCTGGTGTTCGGTATTTTGACAGTTTCCTTGGTGTTCGGTATTTTGACAGTTTCCTTGGTGTTCGGTATTTTGACCGTTTCCTTGGTGTTCGGTATTTTGATCCTTGGCGTTTGGTATTCTGACAGTTTCCTTGGTGTTCGGTATTTTGACAGTTTCCTTGGTGTTCGGTATTTTGACAGTTTCCTTGGTGTTCGGTATTTTGACAGTTTCCTTGGTGTTCGGTATTTTGATCCTTGGCGTTTGGTATTCTGACAGTTTCCTTGGTGTTCGGTATTTAGACAGTTTCCTTGGTGTTTGGTATTCTGACAGTTTCCTTGGTGTTCGGTATTTTGACAGTTTCCATGGTGTTCGGTATTTTGACAGTTTCCTTGGTGTTCGGTATTTAGACAGTTTCCTTGGTGTTTGGTATTTTGATCCTTGGCGTTTGGTATTCTGACAGTTTCCTTGGTGTTCGGTATTTAGACAGTTTCCTTGGTGTTTGGTATTCTGACAGTTTCCTTGGTGTTCGGTATTTTGACAGTTTCCTTGGTGTTCGGTATTTTGATCCTTGGCGTTTGGTATTCTGACAGTTTCCTTGGTGTTCGGTATTTTGACAGTTTCCTTGGTGTTCGGTATTTTGACAGTTTCCTTGGTGTTCGATATTTTGACAGTTTCCTTGGCGTTTGGTATTCTGACAGTTTCCATGGTGTTCTGTATTTTGTTATTGCCTTGATTGTTCTTGTCCCAGCTTTCATGTGAATTAGTAGTAATTCAAATGTATTGTTGACGACAGTTATTTACATTTCAATGATGGCTGCGTCGTTAAAAATAATGCTTTCGAAAAATTAATCTGCAAATCGAAACATAAAATAATGCCTGCATATAAACGTACATTTATTTTTAATTATAATTATTATACGTATTCCTATATAGGATCAATATATTCCAATATAGGACCAATATAGAAACAAAAAAAATCTAGTTGTTTAGGGGCATAAAGTTCGGGAGGACGATATTTGAAAAAAAGTTTGGTAAAAAATGAAAATAAATGTGTTGACAGACCACGTGATCTATGGAAGACGAACTAAACTATGACTTCTGCGTACCATAAACCTCTTTGCGAACAATTTGTCATCAGTATGTTCCTTAAGCCTTTTCATTCTATGTATGCACCTTCGAAATTTTATGTCTTTGATTCTGTCGACCTTGCTAAAGTTTTATACATTGTCAAAAGTACAAAATTGTATGTAGTGACATAGTTACATCATTTAAATTCTTAATCGTACTTGACATGCGCGTTTCGTCAAATTAACCCTAACAAAAGTGTTGCTCTTGTCCCGGACGCCTCTGCACTTCAACGCTTTCTTAGACTTATCTGGACGCACGCTCCCAGCTACGGCAGAAGGTTTTTATACTAAAGGTGCTCAAAACTAAAAACACACGAATTGTAAACACTGAAGGTCATCTATACAATAGACAAACTGGTACATATTTGCAATTTTAAAGCACAACCGTCAACAATGATTAATGAATCATAAATATACAACAAAAATCAATTTTCGATTGCCTCGTAGATTGTATCATATACATGTATTGTGGGTTATTTTAGGAAATGAAATTGACAATGTGCATTGTGGTTGGAATGTGTGTAATTTCGGCTGTAGTTGGTCATGGCAAACAAGGAGACGGCAAGGGAAAAGGCTGGAGACACGATTGGCATGGCGGCAGTAAACACGGCGCCTGGAAATCCTTTACAGGGAATCCGATTCCGTACCTGAAGCCAACTGGTTTCCCTCATGATTATAGTAAACCAGCAGGATCTCGTTGTCCATTTCATTATAGACCCTCCCAAAATTCAGATGTCCCCGTAGTTATCAACACTGGAGAATAAACACTGACGATTCATGTGTATAAGAAGTGTTACCTCATATATATAATATTTATTTTACTTGCTAAACATACAACAACTAGATAAGTGTCTTTATTTATAAAATTTGTAGAAATAAACAAAATATATATGTAAGAAATGTATCAATGTAAAATAAGAAGTCTAATTTTTTTTATTTAATTAATTTACGTACATAAAACACAAATAAAAAGGAACAATCGATGAATATTATCTTAGGCGCATCAGATTTAACAAGTGTGCGGAACTTGTTCCTCGCACGAGGTTAATATGAATGCGTTTCGACACGGGTGATCATATTTTCAATATTCGCTATGCGTTATTGATTATCCTATTTATTACATTGACCAATATTTAATATATTGTGAAAACGTAGAGGAACTTTATGTTCTTGCGCGTTAATGTTTACTAGCGACGTCGTCGTTAAGAACAGACATCGTAACCTCGCTTCCAGGCAGTGAAAAAACTGAATTTATTTCATTTTTTATGTGATTTAATGGAATTTATTGCAATCGGAAATCTCAGTATTTCATTGCTGTCAATGTAATAATCAGTTTTATTACATGATAGATATTTTTACTATTTCCTAGTAAAAATATCTATCATGTAAACCAGAACACGTGACTTTCCATTTTTTATCATATTGGTTAGCAAAAAAATCGTCCTACTCAATGGCTCTGGTACCAAACGAAGATTTGCAGATATAACCAACTTTGAAATTAGTGAAATTATTAAGAAAAAAGATGCTGCCAACATTAGGAAGTCTACAGATCAAGCGAATAGACTTTTAACCAAATATTTACGGGAAAAGGATATGCCAGTCAGTTTGGAAACAGTGGACCCTTGGGAACTGGACTCAATTCTGTGTAAATTTTACGCAGAAGCAATGACTGAAGATGGGACATTATATAAGAAATCATCACTGCAGACATTTCGGCATGGATTATGTAGATATTTCACGGATTTTATAGAAATTAACATTATGAAAGACAATGACTTTCGGGAATCAAATCGTGTGTATTTGGAAGTGTGTAAAGACCTTAAACGACAAGGTTTTGGTGGAATAGACCATCATCCACCAGTAAAAAAAGCAGACTTAGTGAAAATGTATCAACATTTTGACTTGAATAATCCAAAACATTTGCAGTGGAAAGTATTTTGTGACATAATGCTATATTTTGATAGAAGCGGTAGGAAGAATTTGCGAGAGCTGAAACGATCAGACTTTGCCTGCACAACAGACAGTGATGGACTGGAGTATATTTATATCTGCAAAGATGAACTGACCAAAAACCACCAAGATACACTAAATACAGCATCAGGGTGAATGCATGAGATCAAAGGTATTGTTTAATTGAACGATAGTCCTATATAAGGTCAAATAGCTAGGGGAGAGCACTCTATAATAAAGCACTAAAAGTACTGTCAGTAGAAATAATAACATATAGAAAGTGGTGCAAATAATACACACTTTGTTGCAAAAAAATAATTTTGAGTAATAAAATATTTAAAAAAAATTATTTTAGACCTTTAGAATATGAGTATGAAATAATTTTTAAAATAGTCTATACATAAGAATAGCTCATATAAGACTATTTGTATTAAATTGCTCACATTAGCTAAAGTAGCTAATGTACTAGTATGTTAATTTATACATGTAATTGCTTTTTAAAAATTGGAATTAATAATCCAGGTTTTATGTGCCTTAGGCTCTTCCACTTTGTTGAACATATATAAAATGTTTTTAAAAAATTACACTTAAATATTTCAGATAATGATGAGGTCTGTCCAGTGAAAACCTGTCTGAAGTTGACTCGAAAACTACATCCAGGTTGTCCGTTTCTATTTCAAAGAGTTGCTAAAAATTTGAAAGAAGGTGTTTGGTTTGATAATGTACCTTTAGGACCTAATCAGCTAGGCAATATGATGGGACAAATTTGTTCAGAGTTTTCTCTTTCTAAAAAGTACACAAATCACAGTTTGCAAGCTACTACTGTACATGGTTTGGATGCTGCCCAATTTCCTGGACGACATGTTATGAGTGAGACAGGACACAAAAGTGAAAAGTTTGAAAACATATACTGGTTATACTACTGAAAAGACAAAGCAGATGATGTCAGACACCATAAGTGAGGCTGTTGTCAATAAGTCCAATTTTAATTCAAATGACAACACTGTGTGTACTGATTCAGATCTTTCAGAAATGAATTTCAATTTAGGTTGTAATTGGGATTTGTTACCGTTATCCAGCAGTCAATTTGACAGTTTGCTAAATGAAATGGAGGTTGTTGACATTGACAATGTTTTGTCTCAGATACCAATTCCAAATCTTGAACAGTCCAAATCAACAGTTCAGAGTGTGAACAACACTAAAAACTTTTTAAATTTAGCTGTCATGTCCTCCACATCCAGTTTTACCAGTCATTAACAACTATGGTGGCACATTTACATGCAACATTAACTATCATATTCATCAGAATAACTGTTAAATAATGAAATATTGTTTGTTGTTGGATTCTTATTGCTACTAAAATATAAACATTTTTTGATGTCATAAAGTGTTGTTTCCAATTTAAACTAAACTGAAGTTAATTCTGTCTGTTCCATTTCATGACTCAATAAATTATGTAATAAAACATTTACTACACTTAAACTTGATCAATATGAGGTTTTATGGAGCAGGGTACAATAATATTGCGTTCAATATTATTACTACCCTGCTCCATAAAACCTCATATTGATCTCGTTCAAGTGCAGTAATTGTATATTATGGCGTTGTTTGTTTCTACTGTTTATGTCTGTTAAAGTGTTCAGACGTTGTTTGTTTCTGTTCATGTCTGTAAAAGTGATCAGACGTTGTTTGTTTCTGCTCATGTCTGTTAAAGTGTCAGACGTTGTTTGTTGCTGTTTATGTCTGTTAAAGTGTTCAGACTTTGTTTCTGTTCATGTCTGTTAAAGTGTTCAATGATTGTTTGTTGCTGTTCATGTCTGTTAAAGTGTTCAGACGTTGTTTGTTGCTGTTCATGTCTGTTAAAGTGTTCAGACGTTGTTTGTTTCTGTTCATGTCTGTTAAAGTGTTCAGACGTTATTTGTTGCTGTTCATGTCTGTTAAAGTGTTCAGACGTTGTTTGTTGCTGTTCATGTCTGTTAAAGTGTTCAGACGTTGTTTGTTTCTGTTCATGTCTGTAAAAGTGATCAGACGTTGTTTGTTTCTGTTCATGTCTGTTAAAGTGTTCAGACGTTGTTTGTTGCTGTTTATGTCTGTTAAAGTGTTCAGACATTGTTTGTTTCTGTTCATGTCTGTTAAAGTGTTCAAAGATTGTTTGTTGCTGTTCATGTCTGTTAAAGTGTTCAGACGTTGTTTGTTGCTGTTCATGTCTGTTAAAGTGTTCAGACGTTGTTTGTTGCTGTTCATGTCTGTTAAAGTGTTCAGACGTTGTTTGTTTCTGTTCATGTCTGTAAAAGTGATCAGACGTTGTTTGTTTCTGTTCATGTCTGTTAAAGTGTTCAGACGTTGTTTGTTGCTGTTTATGTCTGTTAAAGTGTTCAGACATTGTTTGTTTCTGTTCATGTCTGTTAAAGTGTTAAAAGATTGTTTGTTGCTGTTCATGTCTGTTAAAGTGTTCAGACGTTGTTTGTTGCTGTTGATGTCTGTTAAAGTGTTCAGACGTTGTTTGTTGCTGTTCATGTCTGTTAAAGTGTTCAGACGTTGTTTGTTGCTGTTAATGTCTGTTAAGGTGTTCAGACGTTGTATGTTGCTGTTCATGTCTGTTAAAGTGTTCAGACGTTGTTTGTTGCTGTTCATGTCTGTTAAAGTGTTCAGACGTTGTTTGTTGCTGTTCATGTCTGCTAAAGTGTTCAGACGTTGTTTGTTTCTGTTCATGTCTGTAAAAGTGATCAGACGTTGTTTGTTTCTGTTCATGTCTGTTAAAGTGTTCAGACGTTGTTTGTTGCTGTTTATGTCTGTTAAAGTGTTCAGACATTGTTTGTTTCTGTTCATGTCTGTTAAAGTGTTCAAAGATTGTTTGTTGCTGTTCATGTCTGTTAAAGTGTTCAGACGTTGTTTGTTGCTGTTCATGTCTGTTAAAGTGTTCAGACGTTGTTTGTTGCTGTTCATGTCTGTTAAAGTGTTCAGACGTTGTTTGTTTCTGTTCATGTCTGTAAAAGTGATCAGACGTTGTTTGTTTCTGTTCATGTCTGTTAAAGTGTTCAGACGTTGTTTGTTGCTGTTTATGTCTGTTAAAGTGTTCAGACATTGTTTGTTTCTGTTCATGTCTGTTAAAGTGTTCAAAGATTGTTTGTTGCTGTTCATGTCTGTTAAAGTGTTCAGACGATGTTTGTTGCTGTTCATGTCTGTTAAAGTGTTCAGACGTTGTTTGTTGCTGTTCATGTCTGTTAAAGTGTTCAGACGTTGTTTGTTTCTGTTCATGTCTGTAAAAGTGATCAGACGTTGTTTGTTTCTGTTCATGTCTGTTAAAGTGTTCAGACGTTGTTTGTTGCTGTTTATGTCTGTTAAAGTGTTCAGACATTGTTTGTTTCTGTTCATGTCTGTTAAAGTGTTCAAAGATTGTTTGTTGCTGTTCATGTCTGTTAAAGTGTTCAGACGCTGTTTGTTGCTGTTCATGTCTGTTAAAGTGTTCAGACGTTGTTTGTTGCTGTTCATGTCTGTTAAAGTGTTCAGACATTGTTTGTTGCTGTTCATGTCTGTTAAAGTGTTCAGACGTTGTTTGTTGCTGTTCATGTCTGTTAAAGTGTTCAGACGTTGTTTGTTTCTGTTCATGTCTGTTAAAGTGTTCAGACGTTGTTTGTTGCTTTCAGGTCTGTTAAAGTGTTCAGACATTGCTTGTTGCTGTTCATGGCTATTAAAGTGTTCAGACGTTGTATGTTTCTCTTCATGTCTGTTAAAGAGTTCAGACGTTGTTTGTTTCTGTCATGTCTGTTAAAGTGTTCAGACGTTGTTTGTTGCTGTTCATGTCTGTTAAAGTGTTCAGACATTGTTTGTTGCTGTTCATGTCTGTTAAAGTGTTCAGACGTTGTTTGTTTCTGTTCATGTCTGTTAAAGTGTTCAAACGTTGTTTGTTGATGTTCATGTCTGTTAAAGTGTTCAGACATTGCTTGTTGCTGTTCATGTCTGTTAAAATGTTCAGATGTTGTTTGTTGCTGGTCATGTCTGTTAAAGTGTTCAGACGTTCTGTGTTGCTGTTCATGTCTTTTAAAGTGTTCAGACGTTGTTTGTTGCTGTTCATGTCTGTTAAAGTGTTCAGACATTGTTTGTTGCTGTTCATGTCTGTTAAAGTGTTCAGACGTTGTTTGTTACCGTTCATGTCTGTTAAAGTGTTCAGACGTTGTTTGTTGCTGTTCATTTCTGTTAAAGTTTTCAAACGTTGTTTGTTGCTGTTCACGTCTGTTGAAGTGTTCAGACGTTGTTTGTTGCTGTTCATGTCTGTTAATGTGTTCAGACGTTGTTTGTTGCCGTTCATGTCTGTTAAAGTGTTCAGGCGTTGTTTATTTCTGTTCATTTCTATAAAAGTGTCCAGACGTTTTTTGTTGCTGTTCATGTCTGTTAAGGTGTTCAGACGTTGTTTGTTGCTGTTAATGTCTGTTAAGGTGTTCAGACGTTGTTTGTTGCTGTTCATGTCTGTTAAGGTTTTCAGACGTTGTTTGTTGCTGTTCACGTCTGTTGAAGTATTCAGACGTTGTTTGCTTCTGTTCGTGTCTGTTAGTGTGTTCAGACGTTGTTTGTTTTTGTTCATGTCTGTTAAAGTGTTCAAATGTTGTTTGTTGGTGTTCATGTCAGTAAAAGTGTTCAGGCGTTGTTTATTTCTGTTCATTTCTATAAAAGTGTCCAGACATTTTTTGTTGCTGTTTATGTCTGTTAAGGTGTTCAGACGTTGTTTGTTGCTGTTCATGTCTGTTAAAGTGTTCAGACGTTGTTTGTTGCTGTTCATGTCTGTTAAAGTGTTCAGACGTTGTTTGTTGCTGTTCATGTCTGTTAAGGTGTTCAGACGTTGTATGTTGCTCTTCATGTCTGTTAAAGTGTTCAGACATTGTTTGTTTCTGTTCATGTCTGTTAAAGTGTTCAAAGATTGTTTGTTGCTGTTCATGTCTGTTAAAGTGTTCAGACGCTGTTTGTTGCTGTTCATGTCTGTTAAAGTGTTCAGACGTTGTTTGTTGCTGTTCATGTCTGTTAAAGTGTTCAGACATTGTTTGTTGCTGTTCATGTCTGTTAAAGTGTTCAGACGTTGTTTGTTGCTGTTCATGTCTGTTAAAGTGTTCAGACGTTGTTTGTTTCTGTTCATGTCTGTTAAAGTGTTCAGACGTTGTTTGTTGCTTTCAGGTCTGTTAAAGTGTTCAGACATTGCTTGTTGCTGTTCATGGCTATTAAAGTGTTCAGACGTTGTATGTTTCTCTTCATGTCTGTTAAAGAGTTCAGACGTTGTTTGTTTCTGTCATGTCTGTTAAAGTGTTCAGACGTTGTTTGTTGCTGTTCATGTCTGTTAAAGTGTTCAGACATTGTTTGTTGCTGTTCATGTCTGTTAAAGTGTTCAGACGTTGTTTGTTTCTGTTCATGTCTGTTAAAGTGTTCAAACGTTGTTTGTTGATGTTCATGTCTGTTAAAGTGTTCAGACATTGCTTGTTGCTGTTCATGTCTGTTAAAATGTTCAGATGTTGTTTGTTGCTGGTCATGTCTGTTAAAGTGTTCAGACGTTCTGTGTTGCTGTTCATGTCTTTTAAAGTGTTCAGACGTTGTTTGTTGCTGTTCATGTCTGTTAAAGTGTTCAGACATTGTTTGTTGCTGTTCATGTCTGTTAAAGTGTTCAGACGTTGTTTGTTACCGTTCATGTCTGTTAAAGTGTTCAGACGTTGTTTGTTGCTGTTCATTTCTGTTAAAGTTTTCAAACGTTGTTTGTTGCTGTTCACGTCTGTTGAAGTGTTCAGACGTTGTTTGTTGCTGTTCATGTCTGTTAATGTGTTCAGACGTTGTTTGTTGCCGTTCATGTCTGTTAAAGTGTTCAAGCGTTGTTTATTTCTGTTCATTTCTATAAAAGTGTCCAGACGTTTTTTGTTGCTGTTCATGTCTGTTAAGGTGTTCAGACGTTGTTTGTTGCTGTTAATGTCTGTTAAGGTGTTCAGACGTTGTTTGTTGCTGTTCATGTCTGTTAAGGTTTTCAGACGTTGTTTGTTGCTGTTCACGTCTGTTGAAGTATTCAGACGTTGTTTGCTTCTGTTCGTGTCTGTTAGTGTGTTCAGACGTTGTTTGTTTTTGTTCATGTCTGTTAAAGTGTTCAAATGTTGTTTGTTGGTGTTCATGTCAGTAAAAGTGTTCAGGCGTTGTTTATTTCTGTTCATTTCTATAAAAGTGTCCAGACATTTTTTGTTGCTGTTTATGTCTGTTAAGGTGTTCAGACGTTGTTTGTTGCTGTTCATGTCTGTTAAAGTGTTCAGACGTTGTTTGTTGCTGTTCATGTCTGTTAAAGTGTTCAGACGTTGTTTGTTGCTGTTCATGTCTGTTAAGGTGTTCAGACGTTGTATGTTGCTCTTCATGTCTGTTAAAGTGTTCAGACGTTGTTTATTTCTGTTCATTTCTATAAAAGTGTCCAGACGTTTTTTGTTGCTGTTCATGTCTGTTAAGGTGTTCAGACGTTGTATGTTGCTCTTCATGTCTGTTAAGGTGTTCAGACGTTGTTTGTTGCTGTTAATGTCTGTTAAAGTGTTCAGACGTTGTTTGTTGCTGTTAATGTCTGTTAAGGTGTTCAGACGTTGTATGTTTCTCTTCATGTCAGTAAAAGTGTTCTGACGTTGTATGTTTCTCTTCATGTCAGTAAAAGTGTTCAGGCGTTGTTTATTTCTGTTCATTTCTATAAAAGTGTCCAGACGTTTTTTGTTGCTGTTCATGTCTGTTAAGGTGTTCAGACGTTGTTTGTTGCTGTTCATGTCTGTTAAAGTGTTCAGACGTTGTTTGTTGCTGTTCATGTCTGTTAAAGTATTCAGACGTTGTTTGTTGCTGTTCATGTCTGTTAAGGTGTTCAGACGTTGTATGTTGCTCTTAATGTCAGTAAAAGTGTTCAGGCGTTGTTTATTTCTGTTCATTTCTATAAAAGTGTCCAGACGTATTTTGTTGCTATTCATGTCTGTTAAGGTGTTCAGAAGTTGTTTGTTGCTGTTCATGTCTGTTAAAGTGTTCAGACGTTGTTTGTTGCTGTTCATGTCTGTTAAAGTGTTCAGACGTTGTTTGTTACTGTTCACGTCTGTTAAGGTGTTCAGGCGTTGTTTATTTCTGTTCATTTCTATAAAAGTGTCCAGACGTTTTTTGTTACTGTTCATGTCTGTTAAAGTGTTCAGACGTTGTTTGTTGCTGTTCATGTCTGTTAAGGTGTTCAGACGTTGTTTGTTGCTGTTCATGTCTGTTAAAGTGTTCAGACGTTGTTTGTTGCTGTTCATGTCTGTTAAGGTGTTCAGACGTTGTTTGTTGCTGATCATTTCTATAAAAGTGTTCAGTCGTTGTTTGTTGCTGTTCATGTCTGTTAAGGTGTTCAGGCGTTGTTTATTTCTGTTCATTTCTATAAAAGTGTCCAGACGTTTTTTGTTACTGTTCATGTCTGTTAAAGTGTTCAGACGTTGTTTGTTGCTGTTCATGTCTGTTAAGGTGTTCAGACGTTCTTTGTTGCTGTTCATGTCTGTTAAGGTGTTCAGACGTTGTTTGTTGCTGTTCATGTCTGTTAAAGTGTTCAGACGTTGTTTGTTGCTGTTCATGTCTGTTAATGTGTTCAGACGTTGTTTGTTGCTGTTCATGTCTGTTAAAGTGTTCAGACGTTGTTTGTTGCTGTTCATGTCTGTTAAAGTGTTCAGACGTTGTTTGTTGCTGTTCATGTCTGTTAAAGTGTTCAGACGTTGTTTGTTGCTGTTCATGTCTGTTAAAGTGTTCAGACGTTGTTTGTTGCTGTTCATGTCTGTTAAAGTGTTCAGACGTTGTTTGTTGCTGTTCATGTCTGTTAAAGTGTTCAGACGTTGTTTGTTGCTGTTCATGTCTGTTAAAGTGTTCAGACGTTGTTTGTTGCTGTTCATGTCTGTTAAAGTGTTCAGACGTTGTTTGTTGCTGTTCATGTCTGTAAAAGTGTTCAGACGTTGTTTGTTGCTGTTCATGTCTGTTAAAGTGTTCAGACGTTGTTTGTTGCTGTTCATGTCTGTTAAGGTGTTCAGACGTTGTTTGTTGCTGTTCATGTCTGTTAAGGTGTTCAGACGTTGTTTGTTGCTGTTCATGTCTGTTAAGGTGTTCAGACGTTGTTTGTTGCTGTGTAAGATTTTTGTGCTTTATCTATTACTTTACTATGACAGTGGATCATTTTGTTTTTGTTTTTGGAGATTTTCAGGAAATAATTCATAGTTATACCATGCATATGCATCATTTATGATCCAATAGACACTTCCGGTCATGAAAAGTTTACACAAGTCCTTATGGAACGACTCAATGATTTAGCAACTTACCCAATCAATACATTCAAAGTTACTGAATAATCACTCATTCTATATTAAATGCTTTGACCATTACTTTACATTTCAGTAATGAACTACACTTCAACAATAATTACCCCTTGTAGGTTTGTTCACGACACATATCTAATAGAAATACCAAACATACAAGAAATACTGTTATTTGAACCGATAATAAGGAAACTTTATGATTAATTTGCAGGTGAAATTGTATAAAATCAATGAAAACATGGTTTTTGTGGGAATGAATAAGAAACTAACGCAAGATAGTATTAAATTTATTCACAGCAATAAGACCAAATACATGTGCCTTCATTTATGAATAGTCAAAGATACACATTTTTATATTTATATATGGATATTTTTGTAATAAATTTGAAAACAAATGATCTTGTTTTCCTACAACGCATAGCGATCATATTAAACATTCACAATGTGTGAAATGCCCATGATCTTTATGGTTCGTTTTTATAGATTAATCTAGATTGGTCTATCTAATGCGTCGCATACCATGTTCTCAAGATATAATGTATGTGTGTTATATATTATATGACTATTTGTGCCTGTTTTGCTGAATTCTGTTTGATGTCGTAACTTGATTAATGGTTGACATGGAAACTGTTTGTTCATTCAGTGTTAAGGTACTGTAATATATCAAAAAGGAATTTTGAACCTGATCTCAGAAAGGTATACTTGGACAACAAAACTACTTTATACAATGTCAACTATTTAGTTTCGATTTATTTAATGTTGTCGTTAACATAGACATAAAATATGGTTTCAAAAGTGATAACTCTTTCATGTTTTAGAAGTAGAAGATAAGATTAAGCGGGAAGGGAATTTTTAAAACTGAACATGGCTTTATTGTTGTACTAGAGGTTCCTTGGGCTCTAGATCGCTCACCTGAAACCAACTGAACACCTATGCAATTATTTTGTTATTATAAGGGTATAACTATTATAAGCAGTCCTCCAACACGTATACACAAAATCATTTTGTTGATCGTTAAGAGCTGAATAATTAATATTGAAAGGGTTTTTTCTAGGTCTTACTGTTTTCAAAATTTTGAGGAAAAATGACAGAATCGAAAATGAACGCCTATAATGCGTCATTGTACAACTTCAACTCAATGGAGTGTTTTTCAGAGTTTTTGAGGACGAGGAAAGAGATTCATTTCAACTATCGTGATTGTTCTATTTTAAGCCATGGCGACCATGTTGTTTGGCAGCAACGATAAATGTAATCTTGCTAGAAGACCTTCCAAAAATAAGCGTGGACAGTTTCAAAGCAATCTATTTAGTTGTTTTTGAGATTTTCTTAAAAAGGTGACAATTTGTTGAAAAAAATCAGTTCAGGGCCAGAACTCTAGTAGTAATAATGTTTAAGATTTAGACGGACAATTGGAAAAATCAATAATTTTGATGATTAAGGGGCAATAACTCATAAAGGTGGTAATCTTTCAACTTCAACTTAATGAGCTAGCTCTTGATGCTGAAGAAATAAAGATTCTTTACAGTATCAGTTATACGTATTAGCCAAAATCTGTATTTTCACCCCTGTTTTAGTTTTAGCCATGTGGCCATGTCAGTTGGGAGTTCGCCATGATTTGAAAAGCAGATCATAATAGAGAAGAGTATTTTAATATAATACGCACAACCTTAACCCGAATTTAAAATGGGAATAAGTTAAAAAGGATATTAAAAGGGAAAACAGTTTTCCTTTATAGTATCAAATCAAAATAAAACATGAATTAAAAACAAATAGAAAAAAAACTGTCTGATTTTTAAAATGACCCTAAAAATATAAACGGGGAAGAAAAAGAAAACCACATAAAGCGATTAGGAAAGGAAATACGATTTTATTAAAAAAAGACGGAAGATGCAATCTAGGTTGAAAGCAAGATGGTTAAACGATGCAGAAAAAAGTACTAACTATTTTGTTAAAATTGAAAAAGGTATTATCTGAGTAGACCTATCCAGCAACTGAAAGGTAGGAATAATAATTTAATTTCAAACTGAAATGATGTATTATTAGAACAGAAGATTTTAAAGTCGCTTTGCTCAATCAACGAAGTTACAATTTAACTGACAAGATGAATAAATTGTGTTTCCATAATGGTGTAAAGAGAACAAACAATAAATGAAGATGAACAATTCTATTGTGGATGCATTATTACAAGGTTAGTATGTTTTCGCAATTAAAACATATCAAATGGCAAATCCTCAAGTACGGACGATTCTTTGCAATGAAGTAATGACTTTGAAAAATGTCTATTTATTAGATGCAGAGTATCATGACTTAACTACTAAAGCTGATAAATATACAAAGCAGCTGACATATTGAAGACCCATTTATCCCTTGAGTATTAACTAAAGTTGATGACAAAATGCTTAGCCCTCAGATTATGTCCTTCCAAATAAATTCATAACACTTAATAAAAATAGGTATATATGTGGAAACATTTGAAGAAGATGTGTTATGCATATAATTATCGGTTGATTTTGAAAATTCTTTTTATTCTCTTACATAAATATCAGTATCAATTTATTTTTGGCCTGTCTTACAAGACATGGGGCAACATATTTATTTATAATTAAATCGACTTGTGTCCAAACTACATGATGATCAACTGAACCATTCCGACTACAAAAAGGAGCTCATAGAGGTTGTCTGATATCTCCTTATCTTTTTAGTTTGTATGCATAGATCCTTATATTGCCATCAGACGTTCATAAAAACGTACAAGGGTTTAAGTATAATAATGCAATCTAAACTTTTTAAATATGCAAATGATATTCAGGTTAATTTAGATACATCGGAAAAATCTATCAAACACTCGATTGATCTTGACACTATTTACAAACATAAATGGGGTAAAGGTGAATTAGTATTTTTTCCACTGAAGTCTTTTAATTCAAAATAAACTACAGGAACTTAAAATAACAGACATTTTCCGTTTTATTAAAAATAGATCTGTAACCAAGCCAAATCAACTGCCACGTACGTGTATTGTATTCTACAAAAGTTTTAAGACATAAAAAAAATTCAACATATACACGGCATTTACTTGAACTACATTCAGTTACTGTAAATATACAAAATATACTAATTTACGTCTAAACCATACAATTCCCTACTTGCGGTAAACAAGATTTATCTCCCATTTGCAGAGTTATCTGTTCTTTACAGCAGGTACTTTACAGTACCTACTGTGGGTAAAAAGTAGTTTTTCTACAATATTTTTTTATTAACATATAGCAAAGCATCGGGTAAAATTTATTATGATATGCTAATTCTGCAGTTTTTTAGTTGTACTGGAAGAGTCAGTCCATAGACATTATTTAAAAAAAAAAAAGCGTGATTTTTCCCTATCTGTTCAATGCTTGATACCTTATGTCGGTCAAAAGCACATCAGTGCTTATGTTCTCTTGTTGTGTAATATATGCCGACTCTAAATAAAAGTTATTTATTTATTATATTTATTACCTGATGTTATGAAAGGCAACTCATGAAAATGGGAAGTAACTCTTGTATTCCGAAAATAGGGAATTACATGCCATTCATTGTAAAAACACAAATATACAACGTACAGCCCTGCACTGTAAAATTACAAAATATACAATGTGTCTGTCCTGTACCGTACCAACACAAAATATTTATAAAAATAAAAATATATATTTACAATGCGTACTGTCATGTAGCTTAAAAATATATATACAGTGATTACTGTTATGTACTAAAAAAGAAAAAAAAGTATATATCTATATACGAAGATTTGTGATGTAGTGTAAAATTACAACTATACAATGTACAATCAAATACTGCAGAAAAATACAAAATATACAGTGTTAACAGTTCTGTACTGTACACAATAAAAATATACACTGGGATGCGATTTAATGCAAAAATAAAAAATGTATAATGCATTTTCATGTACTAAATACAAAATGTAAAATACACCGTGACAGTCAGTCATGTACTCTATCAATACAAACTATACAACATAAACATCTGAATACCGATGTACATGATAGATACACACTCCAACCTAACAGCAATACCTGCTTAACTTTTCTCTTCATAATATCTACTAACAGTTCAGTAAAAGTACATAGTGAGACAGTGACAGTTTTGATTACTACTACAGCTTTATGGAATGTGTCGCCGGGTAAAGAAATGTAATGTGGTGTTTCATGTCCTGTTTGTCTTATGTTAATTGATTACCACCTTAATCGCCGAAAACAAACAACCCATTACCTTAACATTGACCTTCAATTTATTATCTAGTATCGTCTGATTCCCTGTGCTAATTGTGATGACTTGATTATACCACAAAACTTGCAGGTATACATGTATATTCATATTTTCTTTTGTGAAACATATTGCTACAATCACTACCTAAAGAAAAGACAGGCTTAATCGCATAATCCCTTTAGTTGGTCAAGCGAAATATAGTTTATTTTGGACTATTTACACTTTTTTATAAACATAAACAGTCTTATCCGAACCGATAACTATGGATCTAGACATTGAATCATTCAAAATGTATCTAAACCAGTAAGACAATGGTATTTGTGTAATAATTATTTGACTCTGTTTCCCATCAGGACTTATTCTGAGGACATTTTTAGAAATTTTACTTATAACAAGCAACTGACCTTCGTCATCTATTGAAAGCCCATTTGGAACAATCATATTGGGATCAGAAAGTGTAGACACATGGTTCCCATCTTTATCTAAACAGTGCAACTTTTCTACATCAGCACAATAGATATGCCCAGCCCTACCATCATGTATATATGTTGGTGTAACAGCCAAAGCTATTGTCCTTTTAACCTCTCCTGACATATTTATTATTTTTATTGTGTTAGAATGACATACAAAAAACTGGTTATCTCTATAGATGATCCCTCCGGTCCCCACCATAACACTTATGCGTTGTATCTCTTCTTTTTTCCTCACATCCACTACAACTAACATATTTGTTTTTGGCAATGTGACAGCCACAGTGTTGTTGTCTACTACAGCAATACGGTATGGGTCATCAGGTAATGTAAGGAAATCAGGTTGTTCTTCATTTGATATGTTGAATGTTACCAATTTCTTACCACCCCAATCACCGATTACTAACAAACTTTTATTTAATATCTTCAAATCAACTATTACCTGTACATTGAATTCGACCCTATAATCTAATGCATACTTGTCCTGTTCATGGTGTACAACGTGAAACACAGTTTGATCCGATCCCTTGTGCTGATTGTTACATTCTTCACACATGGACCTCTGACAGTCATGACACCAGTATACAGATGATTCCTTGTTACAAATATGACATCTGTTAAAAATTAATTAATTTATGGTGACTGCTAGTATTAGATAAAGTAAACCTTATAACATTACAGCAAAATGGTGTCCGTATGTCTCTTTGAAATAATTAAATGATATTATGATCACTATTGCAGATGAATTATTATGTACTAGTTGTTTAATTAAATATACCAACATGTATTGTAGCAAAATATAAGTGTAGTGTATCCATTCTACTAATCTTGAGGAACGTCACATTCAGAGAAAGTCAAAAGACAAGGTCAGTAAAGGGCACGTTAATAGACTTCATTGTTAACTATCCTTCATGGGGGGGGCATTGATAGGATGGCAAGTGCTAGTAGTGATAACTGTATGTGGAATCGCCGCGGGAAGATACCAATTGTAGAGGAATCATTTTGTTAATTAAGTAACATAAAATTTGCTAAATCGTGAAGAACAAGGATTTAGATTTATCAACATAATAAATGGCGTTCTATCCTCCTTGTAAATATCAGAAAACTGTATGTGGTCGAAGTATATCAAACAAGCTTTAAATCAAACACTTTCAAATCTTTCCAGAGCATGAGCACGACAGAGAGAATCGCCGAGACTGAAAAAGTGCTTGACAAACTTTTAATTGAATCGAATACACCTTTAGTTTTAACTGTATAAAGTCCGGCACGAAAAAGTCCTCAGCATCTTTAACATACAATTAAGTTACATAAACATCTCAGCTACTCAACCATACTTGAAAAAAAACAACACTTATGTATCACGATTCAAATGACAAGAAAATTGAAACATGTTAAGATTTTAATTACATCCCAATTAACAAAAACGCAAGTCGATAAAATTTTGTATCAACGTTAGGAACTTTCTTACGCCAATTATTCATTTTTTTTAGGTATTGATGCGCGGTTGTTATCTTTAGAGCAGAAAGTTGTTATTAAATTTTGAAGTTTGTTAAACGTTGTGCGAACGAGATTTATGTACAATTGATTAATGCATGCAATATACTATGTACTCTAACACTATCAGAAAACCAAACGTAAATGATAAACCATAGGACGCACGGTGTAGAAAACGGTGCATGATAAACCATTTGAGGTACGCTATCACAAACGGAAAAACATACGATGAATGATAGAAGAAATGATCAACCATACTATGCTCGCAAAAACTATGTACATTATATTAATCTTTAAAAGGTACCATATACGAACGATATGATGTTGATATAATTTCAAAAAGCCGAGTTTAAAAGAATGTGATGTTCATTATTGAATTCCTTTAATTCGTTATGGAATTCCTTAAATTTAATTAAGCAAAGCTAGCAGCACTTGTCTTTTAACACTAGTAAAACAGTGTGACTTTATATTAAATACAGTTATCACCTACAGTTGCCCTATTGTTTAATCAGTTGGTCATTTCTGAGGCCATTTTGTAAGCTCTACTTGGAATACAAAATAAAGGCCTATGTTTTAGAGGCAATAATTCTTAAATTAAAACAAAACCGTTTTGATTATAGCAATGCTTTCAGTCGATCTGTAGTTATACTTACTTTTGACTAAATCTTTGATCGTTAGTTTCTGTAAAGTAACAAATAACATTAAACAAAGAACAAAAATTGAAAACCGTACCGCAATATGTATTAAAAATTTGAAATAGACTGCAGGTGTTAAATTTAACAGGTTCCATCACTACTTGTGTTGTCAGTGTGCCACCATGTGGTGAACGTTGTCTACGTTTTTTTTGCAGCCGTATTTGTATTATTTATTTCCTTTTTTAACTGGCAAAATGACACACATGATACTATAAACCGTGCAAGATTACCACATGCCTTATAATCTCAATGTGGCACTGTTTAAAATGACATGAGAATGTAAACGTGTGTTTTAGAGATGAGTGAGAAGCATTGAGAACAGATATTGTGATTTCTGCAGATGAGTTTCAAGTTTCCATTTTTCTTATATATCTTTCGCCTACGGTTTTTTTCTGTTAAACAGTTCGGCATGTGCAAAACATAAACGAAAAATGTTTGACTTTGACAATTGCTTGCCATGAAAAAATTATCATGTGCACAAAACAAAATAACAAATACAAGAAACTTCAACATTATTTACAATAATAAAGAATTTCAATAATTAGACAGTTCAGCTTGAAAAATTATCTTTGAAGACGATATACACCTTACACACTATTCAAATATTTAGATGCGTATGTTTGATATGACATAATTAAACAGATTAAGATAAATTGTGCATAAAACTTTCAGACGTTAAAAAATGGTAACCTCTATTTAATAGAATTATGCAAATAATACAAACTAATTAAAAGTTTTGTGTTTAAAAATAACTTATTTTTGACGGCTATTTTTCATGCAGTAAATGTACCTTTGATCTTTCCAAGTGGTGGTTTATAGTCATCATTCTGTAATTAGAAAGAATAATGATTATATATCTATCACAAAACTAAAATGTACTTGTTTTATATGTTTATTTGCATTGTTTTATAGCATTTAAATATATATCACGATTTGTTAACATTGTCGTTAAATAATTACTTGAAATTTACATCGGGTACCGACTCTAGTGCAGAAATTACATATTTTGCTGAATGGTCCCCAAAACTTAGTGTACAGTTTCTGTATTTGTTTTCTTCAGTGTTCTTGTATTTAGTTGGTTTAGCCTATAAAAACCATTCAACTGATAACATTTTACAGGTTTTATTGTTAATGTAAGTCCACTGAAAATATAAAAAGGAATCGTAAGTAAAATATATATTTAAGGTCTACCCTTTCATTTAAAAGTTATTAGGAAATCTTAACATTCAGGAAATATATTTCTAAATTATTACATAATTTAAACTTTTTTATAAGTAATCCTTTTTGTTAAATAAGTTGAACCAAAGATACGCAACTGACTATCCATATACTACATACTCTATTTGTGTCATATCAACAAAGCTTTCATAATCACTACTGTCTTTGCTTGTTTCATCACGCCACAGAGGACAGCACGACAATGAACACTATACTTTAAGTTTTATTATTTTAAAAAGAAAATAGCAAAAAAAACGACCGATTTTAAAATAATAGTTAACATAAATCTACAGTACATGTTCAAAGTAGCAAGTCTAAATTCAAAATATCCCCACAAAAGAGTAAGCATGGTATGCAAGCTATCACTTTTCCCTCTCTTAGCTAACAAAGCTTTCATAATCACTACTGTCTTTGCTTGTTTCATCATGCCCCAGTGGGCAGCTCGCCAATGAGCATTATACTTTAAGTTTTATTATTTTAAAATAGTAGTTTACATTATTCTACTTGTATCCATTCATTGTACTAGCAAGTCTAAATTCCAAATATCCACAACACAGAGTAGGCATGGTATGCAAGCTATCTGTTTTCCCTCTCTTAGCCAACTTTTATGGGGAAGGGTGAGATATGAGTACCACGAAATAAACTCTGTAGGCTAGGTTTACTTTGTTCGAAAAATTGTTTTAAAATGTTCCTGCTCCTTAGAATTTATCCAATAAAAAATGATTTTGATTGCTCCAACGATTTTACCTACGAAAAACAAGTTATCATTCTACGTTAAAATAAGTCTTCCGTTTTAGTATTGGTATCTTTAAACAACATTGGATAAACCTGGTGTACAGTACGGCTTTTGTTAAGTTGGCAGAGGAACATTTTAACATTTTAAATGGTCTAATGTTTTAGTTTAACAGAAAGAAATATTTTGTTTTCAATTGGCTTTAGATGACATTCGAAAACTTTGAAAACGACAGCCCCATGTGGATGCTCAACTGAATAGTTGGTATAAAACAAATTTCTAGTACCAGTGAACATGTTACCTTAGAATAGTCTTCGCACCATGTCTGAAAGAAATCCATAGTATCATGAATTTCATTGTGCTCTTTACAGAAATATTCCTTATCTTTTCCATATACCAACTCTGTGTAGCTTAATCTTCCATCAACGACGTGTACGCTACCATTACCGCATTTGAGTTTTACACTATATGAAACCCTTCTAGGTTCATATTTGTGTTTCACGTTGTTTATCACCGATTTTAATTCTTCTAGCATTTCTTTACATTTTCCCTGTTGCAGTTTTTTCCATTGCCATATTTGCAGTCCTACTGTGTTTTTAGAAAAGCACAAAACAAATTTCCTAAAATTATCTAGGATAAACACTCCCATACCATGATATATTGCCATTCGTCTAGGTACTGCTTCATCACACACAGAATATCGTCTGACATAGTAACAAAGAACATGGTTAAAAAAGTCAAATGGCATGAAATCAAACTGTATACACAACCACGGCGTTCGTGTACAGCTACTCTTTTTTACGCCGAACACTTCATAGATTTGCGCAATTGAAGTTTTTTCAGAAATCATGCATGGCATATAATAAGACGGTAAACTAACTCTTTGGCCATCCTCAGTTAAATTTTCAAGTTTTACAATGACACCAAACATTTCTATTACCTTGAGTAAATGATCTCCGTGTTTGTAAAATTCGCGTTCACTTTCTTTTTGAAAAAGCTTTACAATCAGAGATGGCTTTAGCTCTCCTGTTTCCTCTAGCGTTGTCCATTCTGGCGTCAGTTTTATATCGTCATCATACTTATCAGATACAAGACAGCGAAATGCATCTGCCAGCCATTTCTGACTGAGTATAATTTGTTCTTTCAAACTTTCAAAATAAATAATGCTACCAACTTTATGATGATACTTTAGAAAAAGTCTGACTTCATTTTCATCTTCTATTGAGCAAATCGACGCCAACTTGATTATATCTGACCAGGACAATATGTTAACATCAGAATCACGTACAATATCTAATGTTTGCTCTAAACAAATCCATCTTAATGGTAAAATTTCTCCAAAGGATCCTATTTCCTTTCCAAACTCAAAAATGGATTGGCGTAAATGGTCAAAGTCTTTACATAAAGGCTCTGTGTTAGAGACATAGCAAATGCGGCGTAAATGTTTTCTTTTCTCTTCATTTTGAATCATTGACAGAAGCTGTTTACGAAACTCGTTCTTTCTTTCATCTAACTAAAATAAATCATATAAGCAAAACTTAGAATGCTTAATGGCCATAATGTCTTTTTTGGAACAAAAAATTACCGTTTGAAAAAAGAATTAAAAATAACGATAAGTCAACGAAGACAAAATCGAAATGTGGTAACGAAAAAGGGCAAACAGAAAAAACCCTCCACAAGAAACAAATATTGAGTTAAACAAACCCTACTAAACACCGATGCAGAGTCAAGGTTAAAGAAAATCTGCTCAAAGCGGGGCGGAATTTAAGCAATTTTGTTTATTGCAAGGCATTATATTAATAGCTTTATTAACAATTATTATTAGGAACCTCTCTTATATTCCAACAATATATGTTTAAGTATAAATAGGACACAGCAGCACAATTCGTATTACATGCCTCATCAAACCTCAACAAAAATATATTTGATCTTGTATTGATACATCATGTATATGGATTTTATCCTTTATTATTCGCTGTTTGGGCTATAAATACCTTGTCTTTGCACTTGTCGATTCCAGTACATACAAGAACGACAGGAGGGACTAGAACACTACCAGTAGAATCTTTTGTAGCTCCACACGAATGAATACTATCAAACCAAAAATCAATGTATTCTGAAAAGAATAACACACACACAAAAATATATACATATATATTTGTTTAAAGTTCCCTATAACATACTGTAAGAAGTAAATTTGCAGTCATAACTTACTTTATCTCTTGTCAAACTATTCCTGGTAAAGAACAGCTCACCAAAAACATCGAATTTATTAATCTCCCATTGCACAAGACAGTCAGTATTTGGAATAAACAAGCTTTCTTTAGTAATCTTGTGTTACAGAGTTACAAAGCATATCATGATAATTTATATATTAATGCAGTTTTAAATATCGGAAAGGCAAGAAATGTGGTCAAGAAACCAGACAAAAATGAAATACAATGTAAGCAACAAACACAGATAACTAATGTGTAATACGAACCATGAATAAAAATGATATAAAAAGTTATTTATATGTTAGAAGATTTTAACAAATACTGACCACCAATCTTGTCATAGCCATCTTCTGTATTTATCTGTTTTATATCTTTCATTATGTCGGCAACCAGTAGATGTACAGCATTTGAATTGAGAAAAACTGGATGTGTTGGGTAATAATGTCGTTGTCCAGCAAAATCCCAAATTCCACAGTCAACCATGACTTCGTTGGGCATTTCATACTTCTCGATATCATTTATAAACTGCGACAGTTCATTTAAAACGGTCTCAGTTAAAACTGTTTCAAGTTTAGAATAAAGTTTTTTCTCGTCAATTGGTCTCCTTAAATGGTCCACTGATAAGAGTGATAACGGAAGTTCATCACTTTTTTCCCCTTCTTTAACAGCTGCATAAGGAGTTGATGATCCAGTAACCCCAATATTATATTGTATTGATTGTATTTTCAAATTAGCTTCTACACCCTCTTTGCTTGTGCCTGGCTGATAATGCCAATCTTTGAGAAAATCTGGCGAGTTACCTGGACTATTTTTATTGCGTTTAACGTTTGCCATATCAAGTGGTCTCGCTTTTAATGCCATCTTTATTCTGGTTATCCTGTCTTTCCTTTTATTGATATCTGTTAGAAATAATAAATAGCAATAGCATGCCAAATCATATAAATTAGTATCGTAACTGCAACAAGTGAATCAAGCAACAGGCATTATACAACATGTTATACGTGTCTAAACTGCAGTGAAAATAACTTTTTTTTCACATCAAGCAATATTTATTTTAAAAAGGATGCAGTTAAAATTTGACATAAATAGGTTTAGCTACACCCAGTTGAAATTGGACTTATCGTGTAATCACAGATTCAGCGTGCAGCAGATGCTTTAGGTTAAACGTGTAGCCGCAATCATGTTCATATCAAACAACAAGTAGGGCCATAGCCCGATTAAAACTATACAACATAAAGGTCAAATTGACAGGATTCCATATTACACATCGATCAACTGCAGTGGAATCTTAGCATATGATAGCAACAATTAAATGGTCAAACTTCAACGCAAGAGTCAATAAGGCATGAATTATCTGAAGCTAATCGTAAAGGAATACAATTATGTCCAGAATATATACTGTACAATTATAGCTTTTAAGTTAGGTCGATATGAAAAAATATTGACATGGGAACATATTGACTGACCACGAAGTTGGAAGTCGATATGTTATCTCATGTCAATATTTGTCATATTGACCGTATTTAAAGGCTACAATTGTATAATTGTTATAATATTCATTGATATTTTATTAGCACTTTTGTATATACTAGTATTTAAAGAAATTAAGTTCAATGTTTGATGATTTTACTGTTTTGATGGTTTTTGTCTCATGAAATGATGAAATCTTCGAAGAAAGTTCTGTCTTTTATATTTTTACATAACAGAGGTGCAATCAAACATTATTCTAATTTCTTCCTGTTAATTGCAGCATCCATTTTGGGCGAGGCTTCCAATTTACATGTTAACACAATGGACTTTTACAATCAGTTAAATTTCAGAATCAAATTCAGTCGTATTCATGTGCCTCCGATTATATAATTGGCGTCTATTCATTTAGCTTTTTAAATATTTATCAATAATTTAGTTTGAATATCAATAAATTAAACCAATCTTGCAGTTTATAGCTTAAACATGAGTATGTCGTACCATTATCAATGATCCATTGTCCATCACTAAGCCTGATTTTGCACCTGTGAACAACATCTATACCATCAGTACTTGTCACATCCTGAATAGGTTCTCCAAGCAATCGGCGCAGTAAACATGTTTTACCAACCCCGTTTTCTCCAATAATCACAATTCGAATGAAATATCTTGTTTCTGTGGCAGATTTGATGATTTCTAAATAAAGACTTTTCTCTTCGTCACTCATTTGGCGAATGGATAGAGGAATCTCTGTAATTATGTTTAAAATATGCTTCTTATTTATTTCTGCAGGAGAGTTATAGTTTTTAGCGTTTTACGGTTTTACCAAACGTGAGATAAAAACCACTTTACTGATAAAAGTTTTCACTGCCGTTACAATAAATTTCAATTTGAACACGTGTTTACGCTTAATTTTCTTTCATGATAGCCTTTCTAACGTTTATCTACAAACACTGATCAAAATTTTTTGTAATATTTGTATCTATGTATATATTGCAAGGATCAAATGTGTCCTTTGTTTTATTTTAGTGAAAACTGACAAAGCCAGTTGGTCAGTTGAAATATTTCTGCAATTTATATTTTATATATCTGCCGTAGTGTGTACATGATTCTCATAAACATTATTAGGTAGACAGGAGGCATGGCATGATGTTGCAAATTACGAAATTGAAATCTAATAAATAAATGCAAACGATACAGGAAATAATTGTTTAATTAATTTTAGTTCTAATATTTGAAAATAAGCAATATATGTATCCATCAATGTATTTGAAGTTGAAAGACCGGTTGAAGCTACTAGTCCAATAAATCCGTCAGATCATTTCATATCCGTCATTCAGGGCTGTACTGCAGTGACTTATTAACAAAAAAGAGATTTAATAGAACAAACCCTTGACGTATAGTATTGTTGATCGCAGTCTGTTGTTTATTTTAACAGAGTAAACGCCTGCATTCTGCAATTCAGCTCGCAGAATTGACAGAGAATGGGTTTTGCCGAGAATTCTCATTTTGTAGTTTGCATTCTCTTGAAGAACAACGCCATTCTTTGCCCATTCAGCTGTAGCATTATCATCTATGACCTGACAGGATAGATACACCTTATCCCCTTCAAAGCACTCAACATATCTTTCCAAATTCGTTGTAAAAAATTCTGTAACAAGACAAAATCAAGTTGTGTTGTGGAAAGTGGAACCTAGTTGTATAAATGACATATAATGTTAAATTGATACATTTAGTAAATGATTGAGATATAAGATATAGTGTCAGGCGCGTAGCTGCCTATACGCGAGTACGCAGCTGAATCCACATTATTTTGACCAAAAAAAATAAACGAAAGTAAAGCTATTCATCTCCATTTTTATGCTAAAATAAATGGATTTTCGTTGGTCAAGAAAACTATCCGGAGGCCCCAAAACGCACCAAATTGAGCCATTTATTTCAAAATTTTCAGGGGGCATGCCCCTTGACCCCGGTATATTATTTTGAATCCACATTCTTTATAGGCTAGCTACGCGCCTCAGTGTCACAAAAAATCTGCCATCAAATTTTTGAATATTTTTGGATACTGGAGGCATGGAATATTGTTTAAATTTAAAATCTTAAACATAACTAAATGCATACTAATATTTAAAAAGTGAAACGAAACTTTGAAATTAGAAATATGTATGTATCGATGAATGTATGTATTTGAAGTTAAATTGACCGATTGGGGCGAACAGTAAAAAAAATCCGTAAGATCGCTTCAATTGAGGCTGTACTATAGAAACCTATTAACAAAAAAAAAAACGTACAAAACAAAAAAGTCATTTAATAGAACAACCCTTTGACATATAGTGTTGTTGATCGCAGTCTGTTGTTTATTTCAACAAAGTAAACTCCTGCATCCGTCAATTCAGCTCGCAAAATTGATAGAGTATGGATTTTTCCGATGAATTCTCATTTCGTACTTTACATTCTTTTGAAGAACAACATCATTCTTCGCTCATTCTGCTGTAGCATTGACATCTAGAACCTTACATGATATATCCACCATATCCAAAAACAAAATTTACTGAAACAAATAGTAAATAACAAACCTCTGACTTGAAGTGATGCCTTCCTTATTCTATTATTGACGTTTACACAGTAATTTCCAGCATCTTGAAGATCGGGCTGTATTATAGACAATGTGTGGCTTTTCCCCATATCTTTTATTTTGTATTTGTCAGACTGTTGAACAATGACACCCTCCTTTTTCCATACTGCTTGAACATTGTCTTCAATGACTGCACATGACAATTCTACATAGTCACCCTCTATGCAGTCAATTTCTTTTTTCATATTCATTGTATAATATTCTTAAAAATAATGTTTAGTATAGTAATTATATATCATATAAGTACATGAAAACACAATGTTAATATCCTCATCTGTGCAACAGTTTTCTGAAACCTTAATACTTTTCTTCTTTTGTGGTTCTGCTATCAATCTTTTTAGTTTTTTCAGACTGGAGATATGGGATATTGTTTAAAATAAAAATCTTAAAAAAACTAACTGCGTATGATACGGCAAATAAAACATGTTGACATAACTTTAGGTCTAATATTTCAAAGTCAACGAAACTTTGAAATTAGGAATATACATGCATCGATTAATGTATTTGAAGTTGACCGATTGGAGCTAACAGTAAAAGTATCCGTAAGATCGTTTCATATCCGTCAATTGCGACTTTAGAAACTTAATGGAACAAACCCTTGACATATAGTGTTGTTGATCGCAGTCTGTTGTTTATTTTAACAAACTCCTGCATCCTGCATTTCAGCTCGCAGAATTGATAGAGTATGAATTTCGCGATGAATTCTCATTTCGTACTTTACATTCGTTTGAAGAACAACATCATTCTTCGCTCATTCAGCTGTAACATTGGCATCTAGGACCTTACATGATATATCCACCGCATCCAAAAACAAAACAAAATTTACTAAAACAAATAGTAATTAACACACCTCTGACTTGAAGTGATGCCTTTCTTATTCTATTATTGACGTTTACACAGTAATTTCCAGCATCTTGAATACCGGGCTGTATTATAGACAATGTGTGGCTTTTCCCCATATCTTTTATTTTGTATTTGTCAGACTGTTGAACAATGACACCCTCCCTTTTCCATACTGCTTGGACATTGTCTTCAATGACTGCACATGACAGTTCTACATAGTCACCCTCTATGCAGTCAATTTCTTTTTTCATATTCATTGTATAATATTCTTAAAAATTATGTGTTGAAAGTATATTAATTATTTATCATTATCTGTGCAACAGTGTTCTGAAACCTTAATACTTTACTTTTGTGGATTGTAAAAATACAAACAGATGCCATGTGTATCAAAACAAATAATTGAATTAATCTTATTTGTTATAATATTGACATTCCTAAGTAGCTAAAATGAGTTGTAATAATTAGATTTTACCTTCAATGTCAAGTCTTGCACTTCTGGTATCACCTAGAAGTTTGGCCGTATACAATCCACGATCAGTTAGGTCAGCATTGGTCACAACAAGGCTATGCATCTGACCTGATGTTTCCAGAGCATATTTGTCAGGTATTTCTATATCTTTTATTCTGTTTTCACCTTTAAACCATTCTACATCAACGTCCACGTCTTTAGTCCACAATTCAAGTCTAGCATCACAACCTTCTACGACTTTAATATCCTCAAGGTCCTTTGAAAGATATTCTAAAAGGTCAATAGCAACATCATTATTAAACAATTCTAGTTAAAGGTAATGATCATATGATATAAATTTAGTTTGTTCATTGTAAAAGAATGTATAATCCAGATAAATCAGGTTACTCTTGTATGGTTTGAGACTGAGTGGTACGCCGTTTTCTCGCTTGGCCAACAAATATGAATAATATGATAATATAATGATAATATGAATAATTGTTTTGGTTAAAGACTATGCATAAAGGTACTTGTCATTTTTGCGTTAATGTCAGTTACCATTAACAGAATGAAATATTATTAATGTAATAAAAATTTACATTTGTTTACTTTTACCTTGTAAATAACCGTAAAATATGTCTGACCTATTTAAATATCGTTTGAGACCTCGGTGGTCGATCGATCAAGTTAGTCATCTATTATCGATCACGTGCAGGAAAAACACTGATGTTGTGAGTTTGAGCCTCACTGCAGACATGGTTACTCGACTTTAATTAAGAAGGATTGTAAGTTCAAGGGTTGACCTTGGGTACTCCGTCGTTTTTCGCCATGAAATAGCTGACAATGGCTGAATGTGGTGTTAAACCCGATTTTAACAAACAGACATAAATTTCGGTTTCTGTTAAATTGATCAAAACTGATACTCTTTTAAGAACCCTGCCAATCAAGTGTCACTTTTATGAAAGTTGGAAACAATAAGATCAGATTAATGTCAGCAAAATATCAATAAAGTATCAAAAAAGTTATAATAATTATTATAAGTTAATTCAAATCAGCATATGGTCATTTCTATTTTGATTAATAGAACCCTACAAATTTAAAACATCTTTTTGCAATTTTATAAAAGAGACAGGATATGGAGAAGGTTAATCAGCTAGGCTTTATTACCTGGCAATGACTTAACTCCAACTGCAGATTCAATATTCCTGAGTGTCTGTAAATTAAGTAACAAATTAATAGTATTTATATTATATAGAATATTTATAGATAGGTTCCGAAATGGCAAATGTTATCCAAATTTATAAATAAAAGTGGAGAGCTGTTGTAGCCATTTTCTCCTGTCATTGCCTTATGCTAAAAACAATTTAATTAGACATCTCTTTTAAACAAATACACAATCCGTTTTTGACCTTTAAAATCTAAAAGATATCTGTTAAAACAATACTGAACGATAAAAGATAAAATTCCAATTAAAAGTCCATACATTTTAAATAATATAAAAAAAAACCAAAACAGTGAACCAATCCAAAATATTATATTATATATATAATATATATGACCCCTTATATTACGAATACCATAAGACAAGAAAAATGTGTCTACACGACTAAAGCTCAATGTGAATACTGTATAACCGAAAAATTCCCCGCCAATGTATGCTCCCTTTTACTGCAAATAGGGTTGATTTGACTTCTAGAATCGGACAAAGGAAATACAACAACACGTTTGAAGTCAAATGAAGGTAATAACATTCAATTAACTATGGTATTTATATATTCACAGGAATATAAAAATATCTGACCCCTTCAGGCTAAAGCACATGTAAGAAATTAAAAAAAATTGAAAATAAAAAAAAGTTCTTTCGACAATTTAGCAGTTCACTGTATACAATTAAAATGTATTAATACCTTTACTAATAATCGGCTACTTAATAATAATCCCAAAATGTTCTGATAAAATATTAAGTATTGATCCTAATAAATAAATGCTAGAATTCAAATATGGTCCATTCTATCTCAAAATCTGTAAAAAACACATGAACTATTCTAACCAAACAGTTTACTGAATCTATATATACAATAAGACCTAGTCTAATGAATGACATAATTGTACCTGTATAATTTTTGTGTTTCTCTTGTCATATGCCATCAGCATTGTTTGGTACTGTCTAAGGATTGTGTCATCTAAAGGACGAACTGCAGCATCTCTCAGTTTCTGTTTAAATTCTGATTCCCTCCCTTGCACCTTTGCTATTACCATAATAAACGTTTCAATCATTGCCTTGTATATCTGGTAATCATAATCCGAAATCAACCCTTTAGTAGCATGCGCACATGACTCATTCCTAATCCTCATCAACTCTTCAACTGCCATGCTTTCCGAAGATCCATCAGGAATAGCGTTCGTAAAATTTACAAGGAGACATCTTGCTAGTGTCAAGTCCAGCTGGTCATAATTTATATTTGGGTTGGCAGGACAGCAACAGTGCTTCGTTCGACTCTTCGGGTTATGTCCTGGTATCTTGGTGGTCGTATCTAGCAGAATGTCCAGTTGGGCTGGATTGAGGATCCTATTACTATTTCGGAAGCCTGTTAAGGTACTTCCTGCTGGACACATACAACATGGCTTGTTATAGCACATATGATATATCTCATGTTGTTTTACTTGTATGAGTTGTAACAATGTGAGTTGTTGTTTTTTCAGGTCGTGATCCAGTAATCCTCTAAAGGATTCATTCGTGTAATCCACTATCAAAGTTGAATTACGATAAAAATTCTCCTTTTCACGCTGTTGAGATGAAATGTTAGTCTGTGTTTGTTGGATATCTGGTGTGTTCAATGTATCAACGGGTTGTGATGGCTCCTCTGTGAAAGAAAAAAAAAACAAGGATACAATACAATTATTGATCTGAACTCGGCAACAAGTTTCAAAGTGGTTACAAAATGGCGTAGATCATAATACATATTTTAGTCTTTGATGTAGGCATGTATCAAAATTAAACCAAACTTTCTTATAAGAGCGTGTCTATATAAAAACCATTCGAAACTTTTGTCCAGGATTTAAAAAAAAATGTGTATTGTCTATCTGTTGTCGCACAAAACCAGTAATGAAATTGGTCTTAACTGAATGCAGAAATAAGTCGGTTAAGGGGGCTCCTATCCTTGCTATGCCAACGCTTTGTTCGAAAACACCAAAAAAAATGCTGATAACATTTATACAGTTTTGTAAAACATTAAAAATGAGAAAATTTAATTCACTTGTGTTTCAACTATCCATTACGCGATGAACAAAATTACATTTTACCATTAGTGTTAAAATATTATACCTAAAATAGTCTCCTTTTCTTCATTTCTGAATTCCATAGAAAAGTTCCGTGTCTCCAGCTGCGGAGAAATTTGAGACGTTTTCAACTGTTTTACCTAAAATTAAGACATTTATTGATATTTAGACATTTTTTGAAATATTAAAACCATAATTATGCAATCTGAGTATATTTTCCATAACATTGTCGGCTCTCTAGTGTTAAACGCTCTGTAAATTCGTCATTCTTTCATTGCTTCTTATAATTCTATGTTTAGAACTATTGGTTTATTAATAGTTTACAGCTCAGAAAGCAGCATTTTTTGTTATTATATAATTCAAATTAAAAACAAAATGTTTTAAACGTTTATATGTGAGATATTGTGTTTTTTATGTCATTACCAAGGTTTTAGGAATGATTTTCTATGTTAAATATGGTTTCTAGTTTCAATGCTCAAGTCTCGAGATTGATTTTATATGTTAAATATGGTGTGTAATTGCATGGCTAATGTCTCCAGAGTGATTTTTTTATGTGGAATATAGTTTTTTTATTTCATTGCTACAGTTTCATGAGTGATTTTGTTTATTAAATATAGATTTGAATTGTATTGCAAAGATTCAGGATTGATTTTCGTTGTGAAGTATGAATTTTAATTCCATCACTATGGTGTATGGATTGATTTTATATGTTGAATATATATTTTAATGGCATTACCAAGGTTTCATGATTGGATTTATATGCAAAATATGGCTTTTAATTGCATTGTTAATGCCTCAGGATTAATTTCATATTTGAAATACGGTTTTTAACTGTATTGCTGTAGGATCAGGATGGATTTTATATGTGAAATAGGGTTTTCAATTGCAACGCTTAAGCATTTGGATTAATTTTATATGAGAAATATGTTTTTAATTGCATCACAAAGGTTTCTGGCGTGATATTATGTATTTAATATGGATGTATTTTATATTTATATGTTCTCAGGAGAGATTTGATATGAATAAGAGGTTTTAACTTGGGATTTTATGGGTGATTTGTTTTAAATTGTGGATTTGAAGTTAAAAATCTTATCATGGGATATAGGCAGCCAAGATTTGAAAAATAATTAACATTATTTAGTTTAAAATGAAATGTAAGTATTAATAATAGATATAGTGATACCGACATGCATGTGAGTTTCAACAGTATTAATAATAAAAACATTACAGGTCATGATTTATACTTTTATATTTTTATTCAAATACACGAAAGAAATCTGATTGCTCACTCATAATAATAACATAATAATGCTATAGAGCTATATAATAATAATGGGAATGCAAGGAGAGCTACAGTCTAAATTTGTAACCACAACGGCTTGCTATACATTTACCGAAACGCGGACTGGAAAGAAATCACGTTTTGTAAAATAGACTGCCGTAGATTTCGTTAATTAACTTTTTTGGTAAAGGTCTGATTGACAATTTGTAAATAAATGATAAAATAAAGCATATATTTTGACTTTTTGTACAATAAGTCATTTTTGTCACGTGAAAATTGAAAAGCAGAGATTTTGACAATTTTTGTCCACTGGACATTTCTGTCACGTGACAATGAAAAGCAGGGATCTTGACAATTTTTGTCCAGAGATTTGGACAAAATTTTGTCCTGTCAAAGCGGTCAAATTGACTGTTTTTTTTTTGTCAAAAAGCTGAGATTTTTTTCTCTCAAAAGCAGCGATTTTGACTGGTTGAAGTTAACTTTATCTTATGTTATGGTAGGACTGCACCTAACTGTATAATACACAATTAAAATCACTATTGATAAACCATATTTTACACACAAAAAATGATTGAGAATTTAGCCGTCCACCTAAAACTCATTATTCACATAAAGAATTTATCCCACGTCTTTAGTGATGCAATAAAAACCATTTTGAAATTTTAAATAGGATATTTTACATTATTGTTAAATGGTCATGTAATATATTGAGATTTAGTGGTTAAAATACAGAACTGTCATAGGTTTTTAGCATGCTTTATATTATTATCATTAAATTTGGAGGTTGCAATGTATCCAAACCCAGATTTTCGAATACATGTAGACTGAAATTCTGAATGATTGCTGAGATCCAGGAATTGAATCACGCGAGTTTTATCAATTGTTTTATATTAAAGAACTGCATGATTGATAGATGTTTGTATAACAAAAATAAAATGTGTCTCACATCATTGGACTATACATTATTAATTAATTTACGGAAACAACAGTTAAACAGCGCAATAAGAAAAATGTTTCCGTGACGAAACATTTTAAAATATTTTTGTCCTAAATGATAATCAGAAACACGTACATGGCAAACAAATCTTCAATATCAAAGCATTTCACAGCTAATTTGTATTTGATCGATTGATTTGGTATCAGTACTGATATGTTATGATTTTAATAAATCAAATACGATTTCATTTTAATCTTTCGCATACGTGTGATTCCGACAACCCGTTGACAATAAGTAACTCGAAATACAGCCGGTTTGTTTCTTAAAAAAAACAAACATTAAAAGTAAATGTGTCAAGAGGTAAGCAGATGACAAAGTGGACATAATTTCCTTAATATATAATGTCAATTGGTCTAACGTATTCAAAAGAAAAATATGTCAAGTGGACTTTTTATGATAACAAATTGTGTCAAATGAATAAAATTGTCCAGTCCAGGCGACAACATTATCAAAACAATTAAATGTCCAGTCGACAGAATTTGTAATGGAAATAAATGTCTAGTGAACAGACATTTTCAAAATAAAAAAGTGCTTGTAGACAGAAGTTGTTACTTGTATATAACACCTCAGATAAGCGACCTCAAAGTTAATAATATATAAAATATATAAATCGTGAATAAATACATCGTGACGCCCAAAAACCTCAAAATTCAAGCTCAAATGTCGTCAACTATGGTATGCGACACATCATTTTACTATTATCTACCTTCATAACCTCATAACAAATATGAAAAGCCTACCTCAAAAGATTTAAAATATATGGACCGGACACGATTAGTTCCGGACGGACGGACAGGCTTGTCATTAAAGGGCGTCCGCAACTAAGTGGTGGGGCTTTATATAAAGACCGTATGACAAAATTTATGTTGATTGCTTTTTGTTTTTGGTTTTGTCGTGTTGTGTACGAGTTCTATATTGGTCACTTTTCTTGCATATTTGTGAACTGTAGTTGTATAGACTTTTTATCCACCGCTTTACAAACCGAGCGTAAGGGAACTTCACTAACGTAAATAGTCGTATTAGATTTATCCTAACTGTGGTGTGCTTGACTAAAACTTGAATTGACAAGGATTTTAACTTTTCTGCCAAACATCAGGGGTTTTCTCAGGGTAATCTGGCTTTCTCCACCAATATAATATAGTCGCCATAATATAACTGATCGAACGTAAAATTTGCGTTGAATCCTTTTTAACTTAACAAAAATACTCATAGGAAACTTGATAGTTAAATCGGTGGCATCCCTGTGAAAACGAAACGTGCACCTTTTTTTCTCCGATTTGTTTTCGTATTTATAGTCATTTGTTTAAAACCCGTTACAAATGTAGACAATTCTAGGACAATCTTTCATTTGCTCATTTTGATGTAGGCAACACGTAATTTCACACATAAATAGTAGTTTTAGTCGACTTGTGTTTTGATATATTGCTTTAAAACAGCATATAGAAGTCAATTTTAACATTTTAAAACCGTTCATGTTTTCAGGACATTTAAAAATTGTATCGAACAATGTAACCTGGTATTATCGTTTCTATTGTTATTTATTATTACAAAAATATTTTCACTCACTTTTCTATTTCTTAATAGATGGTTTTACGCCAACATTTTCGATAAATTCTAATCATATAAAAGTTTTTTTTTATCTTACCGAAGTTATCTTCTCCATTTCACTTCTTAGTTGCACAGTATCCTCGCTGTTTAACACATAAAATTTGTGAAACTGTATTTCCCTTTTAAGTATCTTATGGTATGATGGCAGGGCTATGTCTAATATTGCTTTCTCAAAATCAAGCCACATGTCATTCAATTTTGCCGATGGGAAGCATTTTGTAGAAGATGCATGAGACAGTTGTGTTCTTATTGAATTCAGTGTGTCTAGTGCATGTTTTTCACTCGATGATAAGGTTGAGTTATAACATAACAGATAATAAAGCAAGCTAATATCTAAGTCGTCTATTTTAATATTGTTCACAACGTATTTGTGAATGCATATCTGACTAACGCACCCGCCTGTTTTAATAACATGTTTGGGATCCTCATTACCGGTGTCACTATAGAATTTCCTGAAGATCCAGTTTTCCATTTTATGGATTTTTCTAATAGAACAGCCAGCTGGAGGACAGTCGCAACAGGCTGTTTGTTTGGTAATCCATTGGTGATAAAAGTAATGTTTTTTGTCTTCAAGAAACTTCCCGAAATCATCGCCATAACCTGATAGTAACTTACTTTTTGCAAATGCACACAATGTTTCAGTGCCACTCTCTGTGCAGCATTTAAACAACTTTAAAAACTCTGTTTCGTCTGTTTTATTCATAATTTGTCTGTGCTTTATGTGCTTTTGAAGGACACTAAACATCGTTCTTCAGACTCCTTGTTCTTTGAAACTCTAAGATATTACTGTCAAAACGTGTTGACATCTTTTTGATGACCTAGAAAATTATATAAATTTTATGCATCTTTATATGCTTTAAGCACATTCATAAATAGATCTGTTTTTAAATAAACATTTTTTACTTTTAATATACATGTAGTAATATATCTATGTGCAAAGTTCTGATGCAGTATATTTGGGATATAATCCGTTCTGTTCTACTTCTTACTCGTCCATATCACATGACAGCATACATAGTTGGAATTATGTTATTACTTTTTGTGATTGTACCCTTTGTTATTGTTTCACGTTGTGTATGCTTGAGAATCCAGATTTATAATCGTCCACTGTAACTTGGTCGGGTCCCGATATATAGGTATATCACTAACTTCTGTTTATATCTATTACAAGTGATTCTAGTTTACAGTTGCTAACAATATTATTTGATGTCGTACATTATGAGTCTGATTCAAGTAGCGACATTTTATAATTGTGAAGTTTTAAATTGTGTATCTGTTTTCCTCTGTATACACGTGTTCTTATATATGTCTATGATCTCGTTTTAGTCTATGCACATTTTTGAATATTTAGATACAGGCGAATACTATAGCTGAATTGTTGCCATTGAAACTTTAAGCAACTCCCAATCAAATATAGCAGGTAATGTTATAAAGATTTGGGACAGTATCTAGTATATTTTTACCAATACGGATCGCATTGAATTTTCAGAGGTTAGTTTTTGCATCTAGGTGCTATTTTAAAGTTGGCTTTTCAAACATTCCTTCCTCAAGAATACAAAATTTTGTTTTATGTAAATATAACTGTAAAATTTGTCAAGATTGTATTATATTTTAATTTGTAATTTTTTTTATCAAATAATGTTAAAACTTCCCAAATAGCAGTATATTCATTTTTACATCCAGAACAATACAATACTATACTATAAATGTAAATAGATCTCTTTTAAAAAGGCAATACACGCTTTATCAAATTAGAGAAGTATAAATTAACCGATATTAATATAAAAATTTTATTGACTTCCTTTACATGTTATTATATCATGATCCCACTGATACCCTTTAAGTTCCAGTTCCTTTGTGTCATTTAATAATAATTAGTATTGATAAAATTGTTATAAACATGCATGGGTGGAGTATATTGTAATTTTTACATTGAAAATTTATTAATAACAATTTTAACAATAAATTACAAATTTTACTGAACAATGGACACAAATCATTACCATTTAATTCATTAAGAGTTGATTGCACAAGAGTGTTGTTGCATAACGTTATAAACATTATTAGGCTGATGCTGTATAACTTTAAATAATCGTGCTGTATTAAATGCAATATGTTGATTATCTTTGAACAAATCAGAGTTCAAAACGAAAAATAACTCAAAAAACAAATTTTTATTTTATTTTAGTCTAAATTCTTTGTAATGAAATATAATATAAGTGATGAACAGGACCATAAACTTTGGTTGAAATGCAATTTAGGCGAAGTATAGTTGACTTATATCATTAAATGATATGACTGTGTACTTCTTAAGATAACCAGCTTATTCTATTGCAAACGTTTCCACAGTAAATTTACACAACATCAATTGTACCAAATTTGTAACGTTACATGTTACTAGGAACATATGTTTGGATATTGTATAATAATGAACAAGGTAAAGTGGTACCCAAATCCTCTCAAATATTGAATGATGTTGAGTAAAGTTAATTAAAATTAGGACAGTCACACTTGTTGGGTGAAATTAAGTTGAATTCAGCACTTATTAACAAGCCCTTTTCTGACTTTTCCTGTTTTAGTGCATGGTGCTTTAAATACAATTTACCGACTAGACTGCATTTAAGAAACTATGTAAAATCAACCTAATGCCTACCGTCTACCTTTATGGCATATTGCAAAAATATATCTGTTTATCAAAATCGTTGGTTTTACAACTTTGGAAAGGACCAGTAAAATGCATTATTCGTTTCAAAGTCATACAATGTGATGCTAAATATTACACATTTACAGTGTATATTTGATATTTGATAGTGGATTAAGGCTAAAAGGCAGGACCTAAGAACTTGCAATATATAATAAAAATACTGCGGATGAAGCAACATAATAAAAGATTCGAATGTTTGTACAAGTAGTTTGTACTTTTAATAATGCCCCTTGGAGACGGCAAGTTTAAATTACTAATACAGATGTAACTGAAATTTATATGGTTTCCAGAAAATGGTTTATCTTCTAATACCTCCACTAAAGATTTGTAGTTTCATTAAGGTTTCGACTTCCGATTTTAGCTATACGATAAATAATTACTGATATGTTTAGTGACTGGCTTAAACGACATATATACATTGCACATTTAAACTGACACCATGTATGTGTAAATATTAAACATACTTCAACTGAACTGATGACAGTTTGAGACAATGTACAAAAGTAATAAACACAAGGTTAAATGGTTATGCTTACTGTTAGCGTTACCTTTTTAAATATAATAAAATCATTTTTTGTGTTAGGAACGCATTCAGCAATGTACAGTATTTTCATTGATTTGTTGATACATCAGCATTTAACATTGAAAAAACTAACAAAACCTAAACTATGTTTTTCATAATGACATTTTATAAAAGAAACAAAAAAGATTTCATGGGTCTGAACAAGCATTCACTTGCACAACCTGATAAAAGGTTATGTTAATATTTAAGAATTGAACAAATATTACGTAGATATCATCATCCTTAATGTTAAAGTGCATCAATTTCTAATAATATTGCTTATGGGTTTTTTGCCTGGCATGAAAATTGAAAATACTTAGACATCAATCTGCAATTTTTCTTAAAAATCAACAAATCTCTCACATCTGAGCATAGAAATTAATCTATATATATATATATATATATATATATATATATATATATATATTATATATATATATATTGTATTCATTATTAATAAAATAATTAAAATGCTGAGAACTCGTAACAAAAAGAAGTAATTTTAAAGAAAACAATGATTCTGTAGAGAACTGTGTTTTGTTCAGCACTGTTATATTTCTACTTTTAACTAAATGTTTACTAGTGCACTAACAAAATTATGAAATACACCCATCCCCCGAACACAAAACAAAACAAAACAAACTAACACAAATTAACAAAAACACAGTTACCTACTCCTTTGCTTGTTTTAACTGTATTTTAGCATTTTACTATTTTCCATTTAAAATTAAATTTATAATTTACTTACAAATGAATAATAATATCTCAACATTTTTTTTCTTTTCTCTGGATCTGAAATGCTTGTCATTATTTACACGATGTCATCATTATGATGCTAAAGCCATCTAGTATGTATCACCAGCAGAAATTATAATTGGTTTGACAGTTTAATTGTTGAAACAACTTGAGTAAACAAATGATACATATAAGCCCCAACATCATTTTGATGATAATTGTTGGGCTTAGATGCAAGACTGAGCTGTCTGTTTATAATTTTTTTCTCTTGGCATGAATTTCTCAAATGAGTGAATACATATTATAACATAGAAACAAATTATACAGAGCAAGTGATCCCAAATGCCAGTGGCGAATTTATAGATTGCTTTATAAACTCACATGCTAGGGTAAGTAACTCATTTTTATAATTTTATAATATATCACTGTCTATAAAATGGATCTTTATACACTATAATTTGTATATTAAGTTTCTTTAAAAAAAATGTTTCTTTAATACACACAACTTACATGTAATTTACATTGTATTTCCCTTATTCAATGGTTAAAATTGTGTTAATATCTGTCAGTTTTTTTAAATCTTCCTTCTTGCTGCATAAATTTTTCGTAAGCTATTAAATAATATTAAAAAATACAAGTTAGATTAAAGTGTTTATTTAAGGTCTTAAACTTTTTGGATGGGATGCTTTAGTTTACTCATTGGTTTATCAAGAAAAGTTAACGATGCAATGCAATATCAGCTTCACATTCAATAGCGAACTCTAATGTTTGGTAAAAACAAAAAAAAAGGATTTTTACTGTCACAATGAGTCCAAAAATAAATGCTCGAGATTTAATCTCCCAAGCTCATTCTGTCTATTTCACACATAAAAAGCAAAGCTTATATATAAAATACTGGACATGTATATAAATTTCTTCAAATAAATAAATCAATGACATCAACTTCTAAAAGTATAAATAATAAAGACACTCACTGGTTTTAAACAACAGAAAGTTGGAAAATAATGATAAAAAAATATCATCACATCAATAAATGTCAGAAATTATAGTTATTTTGGGACAAGCAGTAGGTTATTTAACTTCATCGTTTGTGAAAAGTAGCATATGAGCCAGCTGAAAAAAAACTAGAAGTCGTGGAGTCCACAATATATGAAAGGGTTGGCTATGAAATTTTAGGCATCATTAAACTGTGTCATTGTTGGAATTCAATATGAACATTATGATATCATAAATATATGATTTTTTCATTCCTTAAAGGTTCACCCTCTTACAAGTGTGGGTGGGAGTGTGTGTGAAAAAAAGGGTGTGGTAGAAGCTATGTAACACTAGGTGTAATATGAGTTATTAAATGCCAAAAGCATATATCAACATTTAAAAATTATCAACAAACAACACATTTGAAACTATTATACGTCATACGTACACTGTGTGTACAAATTTACTACAAACACGAAGGCACCATGGAGCTTTCTTTAATTTCTGTCAAATTTCACAGTGTTTTGGCATAAAATAATTCTTGGGAATTCGTGATATACTAGACTTTTAACGAGTCATGTTTAATGTCAAATTTAAACAAACCTTTCTTCTTCAAAACAACAGTTTCGTGGATTAAACATGATTTGTGTTCGTCAACATTTGATTTTTGAAAACTCGCACGTTTTTTTGGTCATGTTGGTTAACAACCTTATTGCTTTTTACGATAGATGGTGACACATTTCGACTATCATAAAAAGACAAACTATTAGTTAATCAAGAATAAACAGTTGTTAAAATACATAAAAACGGCCGGGAATAAAATTGTGTCAGCTTTTTCTTTTGACAAATTTTGTAAACATACGGACCGCGCCATGTTTACATAAATAAATGACGATTTTCTATCATAGATCTTACTCAATCTGTTGATTATATCTATGTCGCATACATACAGTCATGCATAAAAATATACCCTTGGTCGATTCCTGTATTACGTATGAATTGTTACATTTAATTTAACGATTTAATTTAAGAAAACCTCGCCAATTTCTCCCGACAAGTTTTATAGGTGGCGCATTTAAGAAATTTTTAATTTACATACGGGTAACTTTTACGACGTTAAATTGACCTTAATCTGTCAAATCGGGGCTTTTGCTGTCCTACTGTAAGCTCCGATTCTATTATTATGGTTTCACCGGAAATCTGACTGTATTTTTGCGATCAATATAAATAAATGTATACACGGCGCAGAAAAATTGTCAATCATTGTTAATTAAGCTTGACGTCAGGCTAAAACACGCACTGTAAATGTTGATACGCTGGCGATTTCTAGATCACTAAGTATCTTAACCACTCGCCTACTTAAGTCTCTATTGTTCCGTCATTGTTGTTAAAGTAAACTAACGTAACGGATATTTCAAACCCTGACTTTAACAGTAACACTGTGATACTCGAGAGCATGTCGAATACAAAAGAGCAAACTGTTAAACTATGACAACGCAATTATAATAAATCTATATTGTATTATAAATTATAAATCAATTCGTTTATGATCTTGTAACTTTTTCTACTTACAAAGCATAAAAACACTGTATTTCCAAATTTTATAACCGGATACTAAATGTTAAACTATCCAAAGGTAATGAAGACAGAAGAGTGATGCGTTCTGTCGTGGGACAGTGTTTTCAATTCTGGCAATAATTCAGAACTCTAGTTAAACACTTTTCTGTTATGATGTTATAAACAGCAAAAAATCTGACCTTCCACATCACTGAGGAAAATTTAAAAACAAACTTGAAATAAAAGGTTGAATATTGTTCGTAATGAAAAAGAACATTCCTTCAATACTTATCAATAAGGTAAAAATTAGCGTGTCCGACGTAAGAGAATAATGGAAAACAGCGTCACATTCGGTGTGTTTTAAAAATAGTAAACATGCTATTCAGCCATGAAACTATTCTAAAAATTTTGTGTATGATGACTCTGAATTAGCTTAAGCTTTAATGCTTTATTTCCCACTAAGTCGAAGATAAATGGTGAAAATAAGTCCCAACCAGCTGATGATCTACCCAAGCATTGTCTACATCTCATTGTGTTTCAAAACTATGAAGTTCAGGACTTTGCATAACTATTTAATATATACAAGTTAACTTCCGCATGCTGCTCATAACGGTTGTGCAAAACCTCCTTATACTTTATTAAATCTTGGTCCTTCGGAAAACAATATTTTCCTTTATCATGGAAAATAGCTAATGTGATAATTCTCAATAAAAAGACGGAAAAGATGTCAAATATTACTGCCACATATCTTTATTATCTATTGTCGGCAAGTCAATTGAAAAATGTATTTCAAATATGACGTAGGGTAAAATAAACGACTATCACTCTTTATGACTGCGTAAAGATTTTTCACATTTTTATACATTTGGTAATACAGTTACCACTTCGGCGTTGCCAAATGTATAAATTAAAGCGTTATTAAGGATGAACATCGTTTGTGTGTGATATTTAAATCGTTTGTATACATTTTGTATTGCAATCAATGTTAAATGTCCACATGATCAGTAATTCGAGAGATATGTGTGTGCTGACATATCTCAATGGTTTTGATAATGCATTGGTAGGAGAGATATGTACTATAAGCATTTTTTGTTTAAAGGTTTATCTGATTGTTAATAAAATGGCTCAACATTACTTTTTGTGATGTTTTATTCGTGTAGAACTAAAATATCTAAGACACTTTTATAGTGGCATTTTATATTTTGTTCATATTTGCGATTTGATGTTTTTGTTGATTTAGTTGTTTTAGTATTTGCTAACTTGTTCTTCCTTAATGATATAACTGAAATATTGCCTAAATGCAGTAAGACATTTGATCTGGGTTACAGGTAGTTCTATAACTCCTGGAATCGAAAGTTTTGCACGAACATGAGTATGAGTAACTCGACTAGTGCCTAATAAACTGCTTCTCGTCAAATTATGCGAGATCACATTTGTTTTTATTTGTAATCGTGTTTTTTAATATTTTATTCTGAATAAAACAACTGGACAATTATAGTTTTTTGGAAAATTTGTCCCAGGACATAGTTCACTCATGTCATAATAAAATTGTATTATAAATTGTCAAATAGTATGCGTAATAATTAATGCAAATTCATCCCGTTGTATTATATGCAGTTACCTTGTGCCACTTCAGTATTTCCAAATGTATAAATTCAAGCGTTATTATGCACCCAAGTTTAAATTGAGTTAAATTATAAATACGGCAAAGTATTTGTTATTCTTGTATTATTTTAAAATTTGTGAATTATTTCTTAAAAAGAGTATTTTATATGAATAGTGTCTTTAAATATGAGATTGTATTTGTACAAGGCTGAAAAAGTAGCACAAATCAAATATATAGTGGGCACTAGGTTTTATTCCAAATGTTGTTCGGTATTATCTTCCTTTTACCTGTAAACGAGATTTTAAACAATAGTGCTAGTTAACCACTACGATCAAATAGGCTTACAGAACCACAAAATATCTCGATTGATTGATTGATTGGATGTTTCCTTTCCTTTACGTCCAGGTGCAGCATTTAGGACGAGAACAATTTTGACTGCCAATGAAAAGGCTGAAGCACTGGGTAGAGGAAGATAATTAGGCCTTTTTGTAGCGGCTAAAAAGAGCTTACTGTTTTTCAAGATATACAATATGAATTGTTTAATAAAATACCACAAACTAATAAAAGAGTTTTCAGGTAGAAAATGAAACGCATGTATTTCTATGTTCTGTTGATGTGTACATTATATTGTTATATAAAGAACAATTATCAAGAATATTCATTTTTATTTTATTGAAGAAAAAGGAAAGGGAATACCTTCTTCATCAGCTTTTCCTCAACGTTTTTCAAGGAGTCGTTTCAAACCTGCACTTATTAATGATTGTAAACACCTTATGTGCAACTGTTGTTTTTGTTAATCATTTAAATGACATACTACTATTACTGTTTATATCTTTGACGATACAGGGGGATTTTCCAGTGGTCAACTTATATAGCGCCTCAGCAGATAGCGAATCGGGGATACCTCTAATCGGGAGGTTGTCAGTTCATAATACGGAAAGTCTGGTCATGGTGTTTGGAGAGGGCAAAACTCCTTGCATGATACATACCGGTTTTAAATTTTGAAAAATAGTAGGATTACTGTAGCCACTAAATGCTTAATGATAAAATGTTATAATTATTTGAATGAAATCCTCTTACTCTGAATTTGACAATTATTATACAAATCCTGTCAGCAACAACTGAAAAAAGAGCTACATAAAGCTAAGTCTATGTCCCAACAAAATACTTAATATTTAGTCCAGTGGCAGTCAAACTTGTGTTCACGTTTGTCCATCCTCGTTTAACGTTTATGGTTTTTTTATAACGTGTACTTATTCTGAAATATTGAAATATTAATATTTATAAATTCAATTGAAATATTTAGTACCTATTACACCTATTGTTGTAAGTTGTATCTTCGGAGATAGATTCGCAAAGAACAAATTGAGAGTTTACACAGGAGTAGAAAAAAGAATCTAATCGCACCCACATCAAATGTGTGGTTTGAAGAGTATCCGTGCTCTAAGGTATGTGGGGAAAATCCTGTAAACACATTAATTTTTTCAACAAATAAAATTTCATTTTATATATATTAATTAATATGTTGGTAAATATATCTGGGATTAAAAATGTTATCCATTGTTTTAGGATTAACGAATGTATGTTATATATAATAAATAACAAATATTAACGCCTTATGTGAGTATCTTTTGTCGATATATTATTTAAAGAGTAGCACTTCGAAAACAGTAATAACGCTTAACCTTAACTCTCAGCAATGCTAAATTTGGTGACTATTAACATTCAATTTACCCTAGCGAGCTTGAAACTAAAGACACCACCAATACAGTAAGGTCAGTCTATTACTTAGACCTGCTTCTGGAAATAGACACAGTAAAACTACAAACTAGACTCTACGAAAAACCAGATGACTTCAACTTTCCAATTGTCAACTTCCCGTTCATCGACAGCAACATTCTAGCAGCTCCAGCGTATGGTGTGTACATTTCACAACTTATACGTTGTTCTAGATCCTGCGATGGGTATTTTGATTTTCTAGACCGATCACTGCTGTTGACTGCTAAACTACTCAAACAACGGTTTGTTGCCCCAAGGTTGATGCTATCTCTCCAGAAGTTCTATGGTCCTCACCATGACTTAATTGAGCGTTATAACTGAACTCTATATATATATTGTCGTTACAGTTATAAATATATTCGTTTATCAAATATATTATGAAGATGTTTTAACGAAGGGCAAAACATAGAAAAAACGAAATGATAAGGGTATTTTATGTGATTAATATTTGGTACAAAGTTTTTTTTTTTAAATTGATAATTCTTTTATGATTTGCATATTTAGAAATACGTTTATATTTTGTGCAACCAATTTAAACAAAGATGGCGGCATTCAATACCTATCACTATGAAATTGCAAATTATTTGTTTGACGAATAAACATTTTTTAAATGATTTGTTAACTTTCGTGCGGTATTTAAGGAAAAAAGTTATAGGTTAAAGTTAAATAGTTGTGTAATTTTTTTTATTAAAATCAAAAGATGGTTTAATTTGGCACGAAACATTTAGAAAATTTTTATCTTAGGTCAATCATGCTACCCAAATACGCAAGAAACATGAAATTTAGATTACGTAAGGCATATTTATTTTTTCTTGCAATTTTAAAGACTTTCATGGATTAAACACCGTTTTCGGCATAAAACAACTTACTCACAAACCGGCATGTTTGAGTGAGTGGGTTTTGTAGCTATACTGATAAATAGTTTTACAGAAAAACACTAGTGGGTGATACTATTGCCCCTAAATTTTCTTAATCCTCATGTTCAAACATTATAACTTACCAAGTGAACACAAAATGGCAAAACACCTTACAACCCAAAATATCCTTTCTTTTTAAAGACTCACACATCTAGACTAAAAAAAAACGAAAACAAGTAGATAAATGCTACATCTACAAATACTTACATGCACATTACTAGTTTACTGTTTAAGCGCACAAATATTTCACATGTTCAATCCAGTTGTAGACTCGGTATTTCCGTTCGAATATTCACAACCAACTTAAATATTTGTCAAGTTATAATCATCAGGACGATCTACATTTATCTTATCGATCTGGGTTAAATGCCAAAAAACTGTTCAAACGTTCACAAAAAAAGACATAAAATGCACCAGTGTTTATTTGACTAGTATATTGACATGCACAATAAATGTATAGAATTCTTTTAACAAGCAAATTTAAATGATATATCAAATATTAAGTTTGTAGAAATAAAAAACTTAACTGCACTCTGAGGTGGCCTAAAAGAATTTCATTCTAAAAATCAATATCTATCAGACGTTCATTGTTCATTATAAAAATATAAACATACACGTATCTCTAACAATTATACATAATACTATGATACCACATGTCATCATCATACTTAATAAAAATACATTGCATATCGTTGTAGTATCAACATATGATCGTCAATAGGCTAACAATTTGAATGAAATATATTGACGGGTTAAAAATACCTAATCAAGTCATCAAAATGTTAAATTCTATTATAATTTAACAAAATCGTGTCATTACTTCCGTTCGTACGAAAATCCTTAACTGGAGTTCATGATTATTTATTATGTCTCCCAAACGAATCCCAAACGAAGTTTTGGGATACATATTGTTTTTGTCCGGTTTCTTATTACTATTATTCTTCTTTTCTCTTTTTTCATTTCGTTCAATCTTGTCCGCACATTTTCTCTCGTTTAACAATTTAAATTCTGCATTGAAATTTAAGGATTTGAAACGAGCTTTACAGGAACATTAATAAGCATTAAAAAAACTTCAGACTTATGAACATGCTATGTAAATGTAATCCAATGGTTGTAAATTAAAATTCGACGTTTTATCATTCTTAGATACATATAACTTAAACTTTAATTTTCTAATTTAATTAGCATACATTATGTGAGAAAATATAATCTAGAACAGTATATTTTAATATACTTTATAAACAATTTCCAGAATATTTAAAAAAAAAGAAACAGAAATATATTTGTATACAACTTATTTTAAATAATAAAAGAATTATTATTTATTTTAATTCTACTGAATACTATCAAAACCATTGGTCAACCGATTATTTAGAACATGCGTAATGTATGCGTAATTACACAAAAAAAATGATTTTGTCATGTGCACAAGATTCTATTCGCTTCGTTCCATATGAGTTACTAAATACATCGGAAAACGACATTACCTGTTCCGTTAACAGTAGGGTTGCCTACCAGCAGAGAATGTAGTGTCACTTAACTTTAATTGGGCACTCCGGATTTATCGCCAAATGAAACAAGACGCCCTGATATTGCTGAATTTTGGTAAAAAGTGGCTTTAACTTAATTCAAACATACAGAGATGCACATTATCTATATTGATTGAAAACGATACATAGAGATGTGCTTTTGTTTTTAAATAATATTTAAATGTATGACGATCTCGGTCATATATGACATCATCCGATACAAAAAAGATACCTATTCCATCAATACTCCTATACGACAAATTACTCATTTTAATATACAATTTAAATCATTTACAATAAGTATTCATTGTATGACTTATCAACTATACAAGCTATACAACAGACTACCTGAACCTCGCGACAGTTCAATCCAAACGTATACAATTGAAAAGAAATTGACGTTTGTTCTGTTTAACTACACAAATATAAACGGATGTTATTGGTATATTAAATATATGCGCTTTAAAATTAATTTATTTTATAAAACAATAAAATTTAAAGGTCTTTAGCCTGTTAAAAAGACATATTATATATATTTAATTGTAAACATATTGATTTTCCACAGCTCAACAAGCACAACAGCCATATTGTCTCAATGGGACGAATAGTGGAGTCCATATCGTTGTGGCGTGTTAGGTCATAAAAGAAAAAGCCTCTTGCAGGATCAGACCTTTTTTTAAAGTTTGAAAAAGGGCTACAGAAAGCTAAGTCTCTGTCCCAACAAAATACTTAATATGTTGTCCAGTGGCAGTCAAAATTGTGTTCACGTTTGTCCATCCTCGTTTTACGTTTATGGTTTTTTTATAACGTGACCTTATTCTGAATTATTGAAATATTAATATTTATTAATTCAATTGAAATATTTAGTACCTATTACACCTATTGTTGTTAGTTTTATAACGCGTTTAGAGGGAGATAGATTCGCAAAGAACAAATTGAGAGGGTACCAAGGAGTAGAAAAAAGAATCTAATCGCACCCATATCAAATGTGTGGTTTGAAGAGTATCCGTGCTCTAAGGTATGTGGGGGAAAATCCTGTAAACAAATTAATTTTTTCAACAACTAAAAATTCAGTTTATATATATTAATTAATATGTTGGTAAATATACCTTGGATTTAAATTTGATCCATTGTTTTAGTATTAACGAATGTATGTTTTATATAATAAATAACAAATATTAACGCCTTATGTGAGTATCTTTCGTCGATATATTATTTAAAGAGTAGCACTTCGAAAACAGTAATAACTTTTAACCTTAACTCTCAGCAATGCTAAATTTGGTGACTATTGACATTCAATTTACCCTAGCGGGCTTGAAACTAAAGACACCACCAATACACTAAGGACAGTCTATTACTTAGACCTACTTCTAGAAATAGACTCAAGAAAACTACAAACTAGACTTCCCGTTCATCGACATCAACATTCTTGCAGCTCCAGCGTATGGTGTGTACAGTTCACAACTCATACGTTACTCTAGATCCTGCGATCGGTATTCTGATTTTCTAGACCGATCACTGCTGTTGACTGCTAAACTACTCAAGCAAGGGTTTGTTGCCCCTAGGTTGATGTTATCTCTCCAGAAGTTCTATCGTCCTCGCCATGACTTAATTGAGCGTTATAACTGAACTCTGTATATATATTGACGTTACAATTATAAATATATTCTTTTATCAAATATATTATGAAGATGTTTTAACGAGGGGCAAACATAGATAAAACATAATGATAAGAGTACTTTATGTGAAAAATATTTGGTACAACGTATTAATTTCTTTTAAATTGATCATTCTTTTATGATTTGCATATTTAGAAATACGTTTATATGATTAGTCGAGATTACGTCCGGTAGAGGTTTTCAACAGAAATTTATTGATAAATGAAGTTGACTAAAAATTAATTTTTGGATAAAGGACGTTGACCTACTTTTTGCGTAACCAATGTAAACAAAGATGGCTGCATTCAATACCTATCGCTATCAAATTGCAAATTATTTGTTTGACGAAAAAACATTTTTTAAATGATTTGTTAAAGAAAAAAGTAATAGGTTAAAGTTAAATAGATGTGTGATTTTTTCTTTAGAATCAAAAGATGGTTTAATTTGGCACGAAACATTAAGAAAATATTTATCTTAGGTCAATCCTGCTACCCAAATACGAAAGAAACATGAAATTGAGATTACAAAAGGCATATTTATTTTTTCTTGCAATGTTAAAGACTTGTATGGATTCAACACCGTTTTCGGCATAAAACAACTTACTCACAAACCGGCATGTTTGAGTGAGTTGGTTTTGTTGCGATAAATCCATTGAAAACGGTATTCAGTCCTATAATATAGTTTTACAGAAAAACACTAGTGAGTGATAATATTGTCCCTAAATTTTCTTACTTCTCATGTTCAAACATTAGAACTTACCAACACAAAATGGCAAAAAACCTTACAACCCAAATTATCATTTCTTTTTAAAGACTCACACATCTAAAACCAAAAAAAAAACGAAAACAAGTAGAAAAATGCTACATAAACAGATACTTACATGCACATTACTAGTTTACTGTTTAAGCGCACAAATATTCTACATGTTCCATCAAGTTTTAGACTTAAATATTTGTCAAGTTATAATCATCAGGACGATCTACATTTATCTTATCGATCTGGGTTAAATGTCACAAAAACTGTTCAAACGTTAACAAAAAAAGACATAAAATGCACCAGTGTTTATTTGACTAGTATAGTGACATGCACAATAAGTGTTTAGAATTCTTTTAACAAGCAAATTTAAATGATATATCATAAATTATGTTTGTAGAAATAAAAAAAAACTTAACTGCACTCTGAGGTGGCCTAAAAGAATTTCATTCTAAAATTCAATACTTATCGGACGTTTATTGTTCATTATAAAAATATAAACTTACACGTATCCGTAACTATTATACATCATAATATGATACCACATGCCATCAACATACTTAATAACAATACATTGCATATCGTTTTAGTATCAACACATGATCATCAATAGATTAAAAATGTGAATGAAAAATATTTGTAATTGACGGGTTAAAAATACAAAATCAAGTCATAAAAATGTTAAATTCCATTATAATTTAACAAAATCTTGTCAGTACTTCCGTTCGTACGAAAATCCTTAACTGGAGTTCATGATTATTTATTATGTCTCCCAAACGAATCCCAAACGAAGTTTTGGGAAACATAATGTATTTGTCCGGTTTCTTATTACCATTCTTCTTCTTTTTTTCTTTTTTCTTTTCGTTCGATTTTGTCCGCACATTTTCTCTGAGATGCAAAGTCTAATCAAGATGAACCTGTTCAGGGTGATCTGAAGTTTTGCAATCCACTTTTGGAATTTTCAAAATGGCAGACATTTTAAAAAATGGCGGCTGGTGTTAGATCTCAGTAATGACCAAAGCAATATCAATGAAATTGGTATACTGATACAACTAACTATCCTAAGCAGTTTTGCTAAAAACATTGGACGCGAACGACATTTCAAAATGGCCCACATTCGAACCACATGCACTAGGGGTCAGGATAATTTTTTATGGAATAAAATGCAAATAAATGAGCTTATAGTGTTTATTCACTCTTTTTGTAACTAGTCTGACATGTCTCATTGTGAAATATTGACCCCTGAAAAATAATAAATTTCCCTTTATTATATTACAACAAGGCATGAATCGTATCCAAGTTCTAAAAATAGCTCAAGTTTTATTTACTGGAATCCCCACGTTTTATTTAAAAGCATACCATTCCGAGTGTCCAGTCAGAAATGAGCTATGTCCGTTTAATATTCTGTTGATAATTACCACTTAACTTCACTATGTTACATCGTATTTCATTAAAATTCGGTGTTTTCTTCTATCCAAGCAAACAACATTTTTTATCGGGGAAGTCACTTCAAACATTAAGGGGCAGATAATTTTGCAGAGTAAATTTTAGTCTCGATCACCCAGACGCATATATAATAGCGTCTGGGATCACGTTGTTGTAAATTCGCTACCAATAGGTGGCGACAAAAGAACAATTCTATTTTTATGGCGCTATTTTTAGACTAGGAAAAACCTGGAAAAACGAGTAAAATGGCGTCAAAGTGTGTCTCAAGAGTGCCTAATATTAACAATTGTTTGGCTCGTTCCAAGTATACAGAAACAAGATATAAACATTACATTGTTGATAATGACGGCAAATTATCGTCAAGCTATGACTTTGCGACGAAGTTTTATGGTACATCTATGCTTTGTCCAGAAAATTATGGATGCTATTTATGTAGAGAATGCAAACGGTAAATGAACAACACAAAGTGATAGAACTCTCATTCACAAAAACGAGCAACTCTTAGTATGCGAATATTTTTCGCTCTCGTGTCAAAATGTTGTCAATGACTGCTATAAATAACGAAATAAATAACACAAACAAATTGACCATACATATTTACAGTGGAGTTTTATATAATAAAATACAAATACTGTTTTCATGAAAATTTATTAGGATTAAACTGCGCCGGAGACATATAATTACATGTCTCTGACTGCACCAATTGTGTTTGAGAAAAAAAGGGGGGGATTTATTATGTGTTTTACTTGTTTTTACAACAGACCTTTACTTTGTTTTGAATAGTGTACTATAGTTGGTTGGATGTATTACATTGTTTACATAACACTAAGTGTCCTATATGTGGGTAGTAGTAGGACAGGTAGTTAACAGTACTTACGGTTGCTGATTCGAGTCATTCTTGGCAGGGCTTAACTCTTAATTGACATTGATTGCAGTTTTTATGCTGATGGTTGAGGGTTTTCTCCAAGTGCTACAGCTTTCTAGCCAAATAAAAAATGAACGACATTATATAGTTGATTGATGATTATGGCAATAAACACCATTTAAACAAACTTAACCCTGAATTGTAAAATGTTATTTTTATTAAAAATAATCTATTATTTGTTTTACTTCTGTTTATATGAAATAGTTTATTAATGTCTGACTGCAAAGAAAACAATTATAAAATTATAGTTTCAGTTTAAATTCACTAGCTGTGTCTCAATTCCCACCATCCAATATGGACAAAACATATTTATTAATTAAAATCTGTTCACAATGAGAATCAAAGCCATGGAACACACAACAAAACAATACACAAAGCCAGCAACACAAACTTCCAAGAACATCGGAGTGGACTTGGGTGCACCAATATTCAGTAATGATTATTATTTGTATGATTTAACAAAACAAGAATTGCAAGGGTAAACACTAAAGTAAAAATTCCCAATAATCATGACACTGTAACATGTTGTTAATATTCTGTTTTCACAGAAAAAAATATGTAATGAAAATAAGAAACCAGCTACTTACATTATAATCATATAAATCTGTTGTAAATTAAGGACCTTAAAAATGATATCAGAAGTTCAATCTGTGGGTAGCAGTCTCTAAGGAGGTCTGATGATGCACATTGTGTGACGAAAAATTAATTAAAATTTTAACAGAAAAAAGTAACAGATAAATATACCTCTTCTTACTGTAGGACCTCTAAAAAATTTAAAACCAAAAATGCCAGAGTATTGTTAACCTCTCCATTGAAAGTCATAAGTGGAACTCTATATTCTGTTACAAAATTAGTGATTAAAAAAAATCGATGGGATTTCAACTCACAATGTAAATTACTTTTGTAATAAAAATGTGCATGCAATCTAAAAACAACATACTTCAAAATACATAGGGGTGGTGTCAATTTTAAAAAAATTGGGAGGGGGGAATTTTGTGATGGGCAATTTTTAATTTTTTTTTCATGGTGGTTCAAAATATGTATATGATATAATAAGGTCATTCGCTGTTCTTGGGTAAAAGCAAATGCTCTACAGGTCTTCTTTTTAATTTGCCTAAACTTGAATTAACAAATATTTTATAACTGGTGAATTAAAAAAAAATTGTGCAGTGTGCATGGTGTGGCCGGCAGATATAGAATTTGTATTATTATATGGAATTATCACTGAACTTCTTTTCTTTATTTAGGCTAATACTTAAAGCACTTAAGTATGAAGAAAAACACGAGGATATGGTTGAGACTATCAGAAAATGCTCTCAGGAACTGACAACACAATTTTCAGCAAAAAGATTGGTAGAGACTGATTGTTTAAAGAGCAAAAGATTTAGGTCTAATTCACAGCAATCTCAGTTGACTATAGCAGCAGGTATAAACTATAAGTTGTACTTAATCTGCAACATATTTAAAACAAAGCAATTATTATGTGATTTTTTTAGTACCATACACCTCTTTTGACAGGCAGACAGGGTATGTACAGAAGGTTGCTGGTTTTCTCCAGGTACTCTGACTACCTCTACAATAAAAAATGGATGCCATAATATAGCTAAAACATTGCTGAAAATGGTGTTTAACACCATTCAAACACACACGCACACAAAAACAAACATATATACTAAACACCAAAAGGAATGTGACACAAAATTACAGATGCAATGACTTATTTTTAAAATGATATTTAAAATTAATAGATTTCACAAACTTTATAAATGAATGAATTACTGTTTCTAGGTTATGATGTCTTCTCAAATGCCTGAATGGCACAATATTACAATGTTTTGATGAATTAAAGGCACTTCAATCCAATCAATGTCCACCACCAATACTTATAACAAACCAACTTTATCCCATATATGGTCAATAGGGTTCAGATCTGTTGTCAAAGAACATTTGTTGCAGTATGCACATGTGTGTTTATCATGCTCATTTAGATGACAAGCAAAATGTGGTTATATGTGGTCTCAAGACTTAGTCCATGTATCGGGCACTTGTTACACCATTACCTCTTCCTAGTCCAATATTCTTAAAGATACTGGACCTAATTTTATTTTTAATCCAATTCCTCCCCATACCATGATGTATTGACCACCACAAGCATCATTTTCCAGGATGCAAAAGTCTTTAAAAGATTCTCCACACACATGTAATGCTATCTGCTGTAGATAGGCTACTGTATAACAGCTTTCGTCCGGAAAGATAATGTTACCCCATTGCTGTTATGATAATTTTGTTGCTGCACTGCAAAAGTCCATTGAAGACTTGCATGTCAGTTTGGGATTGTTAAAACAGGTCCTCAGATGAGACAGTTCATTTGTTCTGGCAGGAGGTAGTCAATTGTGGTCTACCACACCATAGTTATTCATTTGTGCTGTTTGTGATATATAGGACCTTAAATTGGTACAAGTGGATTATGATATTTCTCCAATCGAGATAGTTTAATTTCCATAATTTAACTATTGAGAAATTAGAAATCCAGTAATCCAAGTGTACTAATGTAAGATTCTGTTTCTCTAATTTTAAAAAGTAGTAAACTTGCACCCCGACTCCATTTTTATGTACATGACTTGAATATGCAGTAAATGGAAGGTGTTTTGTTTATGCCGTCATTAGTTCTTATTATGATGTAATAATTTTAAACCAATCTACTGCTGAGAACAGCATTGTCACTAGTGACGAGAACAATTTTTTCCACACAAGTCAAGCGGTATGAATATAAGGCAAAAATTAGAGATAATGAAACTTATCTGCAGATGTTCAGTTGTAAAGATAGCACAGTTAAAGTCATTGGCTTTAAATCGAGCATGCAAGCTATCAATGGCTTGGTATCTCTGTTGTGAATTCAGTCATGACATAGCTTCTGTGTCAAACCTGATACTGACAATAATTATATTTGTTATATGTTAAAAAATTATTATACTATTGTTATTTTAAGAAATTTTACAAAAATGCAAGATTTCTTTTGCATTTTGTTTTTTACTTAAAGTATCTGTGACTTTCAGTTTGAATTGTAATGACTTGATTACAAATTCAGGTAAACACTTTCTCACATTAATAGCACAATTCATTAAAGAGGGCAATCAATTTTTATTTTTTATTACAATTATCACTTCATTTATTGTATAAGAAATGTAATTGGATAATTTTTCAACTGTCGTATTGCCCTCTATACTGTTTACACGGTGTAAAAAATAATAATTTCCATGCTTGTGGATTGGTATGCTATTGTTTATTACATGTACAGTCTTACATCTTACATTTTTGGGTTTAGACTGTGTACCAATGTCACAATATTTTTCAGTAATTAAAAATAGAGTTATTTATTATTTGAAAAAGAATAAAGAAAACGATAATTCAGTAGTGTTTATAAGGCATCATATTTTTGCAAGCATATGGGTCTGTTATGTCCCTTGGTCATTTTTGATGTAATTTTCCAGCACTTCATTTGGCTCTGGATTAGATTTATTTTCGGTTTTTGGGAATCAAATACTTCCTCTAATAAAAGATTTTAAAACCAAGGTTATTTCTGATACCCAAGTAGTTACTTTATACTAAAAATAAATAATATTTAAAATAAGGGGATTTGAAAAAAACGATTGTCTCATTTTCAAGTATATTTTAAATTGGATACTTTTGGTAAATATCTTTTTATATACAACTGAGCAACGCAATAGGCAGCATATATGAATGTTATTGTCTTTGCTAGGTTACCAGTCAATATTGTGATGCAATTGAGTTAACATATCTTTTTTGTAAACCAAATGAATCAAGTCAGTTGACACATAAACATATCCAGACCCCATTTTCCAAAAAGTGTTATAACTTACGATCAGCTTTATGTTGTATGGTTTGTGCAAAAGTTTGGACTTTTTGTAATTTATACATGTATGACTTTTTGACAAGGTTGCACTTAAATCAAACCCGGGCTGTGAAAATAGGGTATCTATTTTGTATCAACTCCTTTGTCGGCAGAATGGTTAAGGAAGTTATATATAGTTATCTACTACATTGTATTTATCATGTGGTCTGTAAACACTGTGGTTGTGGGTTCAAGTCTTACTGCGGGCAGGCTGTTCCCAACTGAAGTCTCATTTGACAAGTTTTCCTATCGTAGGTCAGGGATTTTAGTAATTATATATTATATACAGATATTGTTCTTTATTATGAAGTTATTTGCTTTTTACATATTCTGAATTAACTAACAAATTTAACTCATAATTCTTGTACTTTCAGATGCACAGTCATTGCATGATCACTAAGCTTGATTAATTCACGTGTCATTCCTAAAGTAGCTATGCATCTGTCAAATGTTTAATTAAAAATGTTTGCAGTGCAGACACTATTTTGGATGATCACAATTTCAGCAGATATTCACCACTCGTTCTGGGTCAAATGACAAGAAGAGGATTATAAAATATGTTAACTAATGGAGAAAGTTGGTAAGAGATGTCAATTTGTTTGTCAATAAATTCCTCAAGCATTTTTTGATTTTTTTTTCAGATACTACCCAAATTAAAGAAAGCACAACAACTGCACACAGTACTGCCCATGACCTATATACTCCACCTTACAAGAATAACAATAGAAAAGTTAGGAAAGAAATGGTTGTATATAGAACTGTGAACACCAAACAAAATTTAGCAAATATAGTGCACCATCTAACAGTTGGAAATGTTAAACTACGTATCAAGGCATTATTGCAACATAAAAATCAAGATATCAAAGGTAAAGTATTAGAGGGAGTAAATGCTCCCATTAAAGAAGAATGTTTACATTATACTAAAAAAGACAACACCCATATTAGAACAAATATAAACAATATTGAAAATTTGTGTCTTGCAGAAGTTACTAATGAGATAAAAACAGAAAGTCCACTATTATGGGCTATTTTATCTTCTGCATCAACACATAGAGGTATAACAAATGACATAAAAATAACAGCAGCTGCAGCAATCCTCTACAACACTCGTCAAATCAACATGAACGCTTTCCAGAGAACAATTGGTATAACCCTTTATAACAATCAGTTACAAAAGGAAGGTTTTTTAATTTTATCAAAACTTGGATTCACCACTTCATACTCTTCAGTCAACCGTGATTTGCATAAACTCAAGGAATTTGTTCACAAAGCAGTAATATATTTAAAACATGGTGTTGAGGAAAACAATAACAAACAAGTTTTTCAATCCGCCTCTGACCATTCCTATTCTAAAGAAATTCTTGTAACATCACATGATGATCATGCCTATAACAAAAAACCTTTAACGTGTGAAACTGCATCTTATTTAAACCCTGGATATAGATTCAATATTGATAACTTGGACTTTCACTTGAAAGTTCGAAACATGACTGAAGACCATCAAAACAGTTCAAAACATTATGTCCAGGTAATGGCCATTCAAGACAGAGTACTGTGTGAACACCTTGGTGACAAGGATCAAATAAGAGCGTTAATGGATGTTCCTGTTTCAGACTTCGAACCTAATGCAGAAGACATTGTATCTCTACGTGAAGATTTTATCACCATAGTTGCTGATATTCTCATTAAAAATGTAAAGAGCTTTAAAGCTTTTAGTAGAGCTGTTCATATTATATATATCAATATTATTTTTTTTAATTTTGAAAACAGTGAACATCAAAACACACAATACACATATCAAAACAGAGTTAATTTTCTATACTTTAATTTGTACATAATTTGACAGACAGGTCAGAAAACGAAAATTAGCAAAATACAGAAACATGTGATATTATTTACAGATTCCACTAGGAATTCTTCCACTAAATGAAAACAAAACACAAGACATGATGGAGGTGTTAACATATCTTCACAAATATGTTCCTGGAAGTAGAAATGAACAAGAAATCTTGCAAGAAGAACTTAGGTAATTTACATGAAGTGTCATTTTGACTACAAAATATATTTAGGTCATAGTTCTATTTTTAAGTTCTATTAAAGCTGAGTACAGAAGTTCTTGTTCTCAGAAATATAGTGTAACAGTAGGAAATATAAATGTGATAAGTAAATCAGACAATTTCATTATTACATGAACAGAATTTTGTGTGTTTTTGATTGGTCTAAAAACAGCTTTTGGGTCACGATAAATCATACCAGAACTAAAATTACATAACAACAGGCTTCAGTTGGTTAAAACCAGTACAATATTCGATTCTGCTTGACTGCTGAGCAGTGGGATCCAATATTGACCTGGTTTTTACCAGTTTAAGCCTGTTTTTCATAGCTGTACGTTCCAACGTCACTATAAATTTCAATTTTAGTGGTCATTGAATCATTTGTAATTATAAAATATACTGTTAAAAATGAAAGAAAACAGAAAAAGTATAACAGAAAATATTAAAAGTTATCAGCATTACAATAACAAAATGTAAGCATCCTCTGTATTACTGATGACAGAACATGGTGATTTTATTCATGGAATAAAACAATTACTGACTTTGATATTCAGTCGCTATCAGGATTTCTCAGCCCCCAAAAATTAATATTCACCTCGCCTTTCAGCTCATTGAATATTTTTTTTGCTGATAAACCCTGATAGCGACCTATATGAAAGTCATTAATTGTATAATAACATGATTAATATCATAGAATGGTGATAGATTATTATGGTTTTCTTAAGGGATGAAACATCTGCTGGAATGCGAGTTATTCCTCTTGGAGGGGATCAGCTGACATGCGAAAGAGTGAGATGTGCTCATTTAGCACGATTAGATGGTGATACCCCTGAGGAGAGATTAGAAGGAGTTATAACCATGATTGAAGATTTTCATGAAAAAATGAACTTTTTACAGGTAAAAGATTTATAAATGTATCATATAAAAATACGAATACATCAATATATTGTTACACTACTAAATCATCTATAGCTTTTATTATATTACTATAAAAATTTTCCTTTGATTGGCTTAAAATGCCTTCAGAAGTAAAAATTTAGCATGAAAACAACCTGAAATGAGCTTAAAATAGAACAAGCATTAAAACAAGTGTGCTGGAAGGTTATGTCACCATAAAGTATCTTAAAAATAGATTCCAGAAACCTGGCAATGTCTAAAAATTAATGTATTATGCAGATGTGATTAACTTTCACCTGGATATCATTACTTTGATATGAAATTTATTCATAAAATAAAAACATTATTGACTTTAACATAGGATGACATCAATTTTATCAACCCTCATAGAAATATATTGATCTCGCCTAACAGCTCAGTAAATATAATTTTCTTTGAGTTGATAAAAAAAGATGTAAACATATGTCAAAGTTAACAACTGTATAATATAACACTTCTAAATCATCTTTAGGTATGTCACACTACTAAATCCCAACTAGCTTATATTACACTACTAAATCAGCTATAGCTTATATTACACTACTAAATCAGCTATAGCTTATATTACACTACTAAATCAGCTATAGGTATGTCACACTACTAAATCCCAAATAGCTTATATTACACTACTAAATCAGCTATAGCTTATATTACACTACTAAATCAGCTATAGCTTATATTACACTACTAAATCAGCTATAGGTATGTCACACTACTAAATCCCAAATAGCTTATATTACACTACTAAATCATCTATAGCTTATATTACACTACTAAATCAGCTATAGCTTATATTACACTACTAAATCAGCTATAGCTTATATTACACTACTAAATCAGCTATAGGTATGTCACACTACTAAATTCCAAATAGCTTATATTACACTACTAAATCATCTATAGCTTATATTACACTACTAAATCAGCTATAGCCTATATTACACTACTAAATCATCTATAGCTTATATTACACTACTAAATCATCTATAGCTTATATTACACTACTAAATCATCTATAGCTTATATTACACTACTAAATCAGCTATAGCTTATATTACACTACTTAATCCCAAATAGCTTATATTACACTACTAAATCAGCTATAGCTTATATTACACTACTAAATCATCTATAGTTTATATTACATGACTTAATCAGCTATAGCTTATATTACATGGTATGGTGTATACTACTAAATCATCTCCAGTTTATGTCACACTACTAAATTATTTATAGCTTATGTCACACTACTAAATAATCTATGGCTTATGTTACACTAATAAATAATCTATAGCTTATATTACACTTATTAGGAATTATTAGGGATATTAGGAATTCTTATATTACACTACTAAATCATCTATAGCTTATGTAATTGTTCATGTATACGTTAAAGTTGACAGAATATAAAATACTATATATTTTTTATTCAGATGATAATGGACAAATATTATTTAACGACAAGTGCCAGAGAACAAGGGACACTATATCAACTTAAAAATTTGATAAACCGTAGAAATGTTGTGAGCACTGTTTCACAAGACTACGATGCAAACAGTGAATTTGTTGATTTAGTGACTGAGTGCCATGTGATTGCTGCCTCACTGGAATACTTGAACATGGAAAATTTGGACAGTGAATGTGACTTAATTACAGACGATATAAAAAATGGGGATTTGCTCAATAAAAAGAAGTTTATATTACAAGTATCGGCAGAAATCGTGGATAACTTTTTTTAAACACCCTTACAAGTAGTTAAAACAGATTTGATTGTAATGATCCTCAATTTGACAATGATGAACAAGACAAAGTATTAAATTATGCTGCAAATTGTACAAAACTTGGACTTCTTAGGAAGATATCAATTTTATCTACAAGATTTGGTGATGGTCTAAGAATACTAAGACACTGGAAATATTCGATGATTTTGTACAATTTGGAACACAAAACCAAATATCGATTAGAGGCTTTTTTGCTTTTGGCAGGTATAAATGCACTCTTCACACCCAGACAAAGACACCAAATCATTTTTAATAGATTTATTAATCTCACAGGTGGAGAGGGTAGTAATTTAGATGGTGACTATGTGATGGAGTTACTGAACAAATATGCCAAAGCAAGGGTAAAACTTTTAGGACCAAATCACTCATCAGAAGTCGTAGACAGAATTGGAAAGACAATGATGACATGTCACAACGTTCAAGAAAATCTTGAAAGACAGATACAAATTCCACCAATTTCCAGACACCACACAGCACAAAATTTAGAAAAAGATAGACAAATAAATTTGCAACAATTGATTGATGCTAAAGTGTTCAAAAGATGTTTTGGAAGACCTCATCCAACATTTGATAAAGAAAATAATGATTTATTTAGTAATTTGGATATTAAAGAATTTCATTTGTATATAAGACAAAAGCAGCAACACTACTCAAACAAAAAATTTGCTTTTTAACTTTATTTTTTATTTTCAAAATTGTTTTAAAATTATAAAAAAAAATTATGTTTGAAATACTATCAAAAACATGTATTTTTGAAAAAAATACTCATTTGGAAACCCTAAAACTTTTACCCTTGCTTTTGTATATTTGGCAATTTGTTCATTGCAGTTAAATTGTAGTTAAATTATATTGTAAAATTGGAAATTGTGAAAATGTAGTTGGCAATTCCTGATTTTATTTAATTTTTTTTACTAGTATCATTAAATATGTTATCAAGAAAACAAGGAAGCAATAATTTCATAAACTCTAAATGCAGTATCTGGATAAAAAATATATTCTTGGATATCTGCATAATCAAAAATATCATGAACATTTTGTACAATTTCTAAGATTAATTTTTCACTTAAACCTGAAGTAATGTCACCATTAAGTAAAGAAGTGTCACAGTGCTTACAAATTTCTAGTCTTAAGTTTTTAAGTAGTCTAAACAACAGAGATCGGTGTTGTTCAGAAACTTCCCTGTAAGGTTTTTCTTGAATATCACAAGAGGATAATACTTTGTCGTCTAAGTCTACATAAAACTCAAAATTACTGCATCTACAGTTAGCACATGAACATGAACTAGCACAAATATCACAACAATCATGATAATCATTTCTACATGCCACATTAATTTCAGGTGTAAAATAATTTACCAGAAACTGGCGTTTTACAATAATTGCGCATTGGAGTGTCAGTAGCAATTTAACTAATATCATGGCCATGTTAATAGACAATAGAATCTGATTTTAAACCGTCTCTCCTTGCTCTTCCACTTTCTTGTGAAAAGCCTTGCAGATTTCTTGATGCCCCCCAATGAATAACATATCTGATATCCAAAACATTTATTCCCATACCAAAAGCAGTAGTTGCAATTACAGTTCTAGCAATACTATTTGGTTTGACAAAATTTTCCAATATAATTTTCTTGTTTTTTTTCACTTGTGGAATGGTGAAACATAGCATAAAGACAGTTTTGAGGACAGGGATTGCCAACATAAGAGTTTTCCATGCCCAACTTACTTAAAAATAGTGCATAAATTTGTGCACACGACTTAATGTTTCTGCAATAAATAATTGATTTAGGAGTTTCATTCCTTTTACATCTCATGTGATCAATTAACCATGAGAAGGTTTCATCTAAGGAGTAAGGTGCTTCTTGACAAAAATAAAATATATTTCATCTATTACATGTTTCTATTACTGATTTAAAGGTAGTCATTCCCAAAACATTGGCAATATTTTCTCTGGAATCCTTAGTAGCAGTAGCAGTAAGTGTTAGCATGACAGCCTTTGGGAAGATGCTCCTAAGCTCTCCGATTCTAGAATAATCTGTCCTGAAGTCATTTCCCCTATAAAACAAATTACTGGTTTACATTTTTCCCAAATTAATAAGTATTACTCCCACAATTTGTATGTGGTTTTTTTTGGATAATTTGACACTGAAATGAAAGAATTGTTATTATATTTGTGTATATAGTTATTTTTTGTTTGTTAATTATTTCTAAAGCTATAAAGGATTCCATGTATAACATTTTTAGCCATGTACAGAACAGTTAATTATTGTGTTATAAGAAAAAAACATGTATGCGTGTGTGTGTGTGTCTAGAAAGCTATAATTATGTAAGATTATATTTTAACATGTCAACTATATTTGTGTAGATTTTTATATAATTTATGGAATCCCACAATGATATATTTTTATTTAATATACTGATTGTAGAAAAAATCAATAAGTTCATGTTTTTACAGGTTATTTGTTGAACTTGTAATGTAATTAAATTTATATGTCAACCAAACCTTCTTCTATTTCTCAAGGATTGAATTAATCTTAAATTTTTCTTATTTCTCTTCATGAGTTAATCAAAAATTTGTCTCACGGTAACATTTTTAAATAAATATTTCAGTTAAAGAGTAAAGTTTGCTGTCATGTTAATTTTTATATTCTTTTAAATATTTTAAATTTAATCAACATGCTGATAATTGATGTGACACCATGATTATTAATTTAAATGTTTATTTATAACACCTTTTTGATATTCTTGTTAATTTATATTGCAATGTTCAATTATTCTTTGTAAATAAATATACTTAGTTCTAAGTATCCACTGCAGTGACTTCATTGTTGATTTATCAGTAACTCTTTTAAATACCCATATTAAGGCAACTGATTGGTGTGATAACAAGTGCACTTAACATGAATTAGGAGTTACATGAATGGTATAATGTTTGCATGAGTCACATATACTAGGTTGGGTACTCTCTGTTTGTCATATGGTTACCAGTCTGCTCTGTTTATTCATATGCCTGGATCTGCCACACTATGTCTTCTTTGTACTGGTATATGAAATTTGTATTTGTAACTTCATGAAAACTGAAAGTACTTTATTATAATTTTAACGTTGTACATGCATTGTAAAGTGCATTGTGAACATAAAATAAGATATATTGCATTTTTCGACACCAAAATCTTACAACATGTTTTTAAGATCATACTAACCCATATTATATAAACAGCAAAAAATGACAAATCTAAAATTAAATTTTTTTATGGAACAATGTCCTATTCTGATTGGTTTCTTCTAATTCCAGCAATGCGTTTACAACCAATCAAAATATGATTTATCAAATGAACATTGTTCCCATTGGCTAATTATATTTAATGAATATAAATGCTTTTTCATTTAACAAAATGTGTGCATATCACATGACAATTACACATACATAAAAACATGTGTAAGTAAAGGTATGCATAAATAAAATATAAAGAAAGACAACGACAAAGTAAACAATACATACCATTCTTCAACACAATGAGCTTCATCAATTACAATTGCCCATAGGTACTTCTGGTATGGTGGTGATAACAGCTTTTCTCTCCAATCACCAGTAAAAAGACTTTCTGGACTTACCAATAACAGTGGTATCCTACCCTTTATTATCTTCTGTTGTGTTTTGCCAAAGAAATTAATTAATTAATTTTTCCACATAAAACAGAAATTAAATTAAATTAAAAAAATTTATGCAGGCAAATTTCAAATGTTCATATATGAATGCTAAGGTTATAAGTCATCTACATGTGTTATTGATCACTTGTATTTCAAACAGGTCATAGCTACTACTGCTTCCTTCCCACATAAAAAAATGAAAGACACGATATACGAGAAAATTTTTTGAACACCATTAAAACAAAATACAATCATACAATACAAAGGCAAAATTATGTATTATGTTATACTGACATGTAATAAGGGTTTACATGTTTGGCTTATATGACTAATTTGAAAAAAACATCTTTGATCAATGTATTTGAAAATATCACTAAATAGTACTTTATAGAAAGAATCACTTGTCATAAGAAGTCCTTGGTGGCTGAGTGGTTAAGGTAGTTTGTCTACTTTTGATCATGTTGTCTGCAAAAACTGAGGTTTTAGGTTAGGGTCTCACTGCAAGCAGGGTGCACTGGACTCCAATTTTAATTGACAAGGATTGCCAGTTTTCCTACCAAAGGACGGGTTTTCTCCGGGTACTCTGGCTTCCTCCCCAAACAAAAACTGGACACCATGATATATCAGAAAATTGCTGAACAATATTCAAACAAACAAACAAACATAAAAAGTCAGTGCTATGACATTCATTACTTTATCAGTAACATAAGCATGAAGAGGGTTCAAAATTAATGTCTATGATTTTGGAATCAACATTCCAGTTTCTACAGTATCCTTAAGTCAAAAAAGAATAATATACTAAATGGTAGGTTTCAGCGAAGAATTTAAAGGACCATGTTCCTTTCTGTCACTGCAATTATGTTATTTTTAGCCATGTACAGAACTGTTATAGTTATTAGTTAACAAAAAGATACTGGTATGTATGTATGTTATAACATAAAAACATACATGTATATAACATACTATAAAAAGAATTACACAAAAAAGTGTTACATTATTACGAAATTGTGCGCTTTTATCCTCGTGGAACTTTTCAAGAATATTCCATCTGAATCACTGTATTTGAAATTGAGTTTTGTGACGTCAACAACACATTATAAGGTCATGTCATAAATGGAATGTAGAGGTACTGTTAACTTAAGGGGCTCTGAAGTAACGACATGAACAATGTGCGATGCTCGCATTTTAGGCTGCACCTAAATTCATATTATGTGAAATGTAATAGATCAATAAACATTGTAAACGTGAAATGGGAAGTTTAATGTTATGGAACTAACTGGGCCCATAATCATATACTACCGATACTTTGTTGATCCCCCAAATAAGCACACTTCAATCCAGTCTTTTTAATGCACGTCTCCTGATCCTTCATTAAAGCCACCAAAGGAGATATAACCAAAACAATGCAACTGGTTCTGTCATCATGTGTTCGAGGTTAGCTAGTACTCATTGACTTGTCAAATTTTACTTTCCAAAAGGTCTTTGGTAGCTAAGTGAAAATTAAACTTTTCCCAAAACCTGTCGGAAGGACACCAAAACATCATTTCCCTCTAATAAAAAAGATAAACATTGCTTCTGTTGGTATTTGAGTTCAATATTCAAATTAAAACTTTGTAAAATTTCTTTATACACGTTTTCGTAGGCGTCCATATTCATCTGATATTTACGGAAGTGATATATAGGCGTCCCTATTTACGGAAGTAATATTTTATCCAATGAAATATCATCCAATCAAAAATTACGCCAATTTTTGGGCGTAATGATAACGAGTTCAATATAGAGTTGAATCCAGACGCACAAATGTAATTAAAGCGTCTGGATGATCGAGACTAAGTAAATTTACATTCACTGTTAAAATTTGAGCATCCTACCCTGCAATTATTATCTTGTTTTAATAATTATATGAAATACTGTTTACATTCTGGCATCGATTATCCATGCATTATATTGGTTTTATAATAGAAACTTTTTTCTCGTTTGTTTTAAATTTCGCGCCAAACTAATCAAATGCGGTACTCAATAAGACTTTACATGTAAAGCAGCCGTATCGGGAACCGTCTAAATACGGGAAATTATCTCCCCTCTAATGTTTGAAGTGACATACCCATGTCGATTATGGTACCCGAAGTATGCCACTACTTTTAAAATTTTTGTCCGACTTCCCGTTTCAAAATGTCGGCCGTTTTAAAGTTTTAACAAATGGCAGCCGTTGTGAGATCTCAGTAATAACCAGAGCAATTTCAACGAAAATTGGTATACTGATACAGCTTACTATCCTGAGCTTTTTTTCCAAAAGCAAATTAGACGCAAACGACACCATTTTGTGATGGCAGCCGTTTCACTACCCCCCAACGTCAACTTAGTCCAATTGCAACAAAAGACAGATTTATTTTTAGAAAATATAATATCCAAACATAAAACATTTAGCAAAACACTATAACTTTGATAAACCCTTAGACAAATCATTGAACTTAAAGAAATATGTTACGTCTTAAGCTTCTTCGTCCTTGCTTTACATCATACGTAACTAAAGCACTTTGTCGATTCGCCGAAAGAGTTATATTAATAACTTGTATAAAATTGGAGAGAGCACTTAAAAATTAGTTTGGGATCCTATTCATGTCCAAAACATTGAGTCTATAAATGATCTTAACATGACTTTCTAGAGATGTCCCATGAATAAAAACCTCCAGATAATAGTTTGAAAATAGATATCTAAGCAGAAACGAGCTAAGTAATGCCCAAAAAGTACAGTAGATTAGTCCTCCGTTCCAAACAATAATGGATACAAAAAACATGGAACTGTCGAGGTCGTAAGATAAATATTATAAGATGCATGTTAAAAGTTTAAACCTTTTTTTATATCTTTCATTTTATTTAATAAGTATGTTTAATTCTTCTATACAAATCTTTTGCAAATACATGTATAAAAATAGAAGGCTTATTGCTGCAGCTACAAAACTCTTAATTCCCTGTCAACATTCTCTGCCCATATATCCGTGTTCATGTCCTCCATGTAACTGAAATACGTGTCTTTCGACGTTTTGCAAGTACCAGATCTATCAACTAGACCATACAAAACACAAACTTGCAAACCAATACAGTATAATATAGGCACATGCAGCAAACGTATGGCAATCATGCACAAAATTGCTAAAAATAGAGATCAGATTAACAAATCCAACCGCACATTCAAAATATATTTTTTATACACTGGTAAGTTCATTACCTTAACAACTGCAAGATTGGGTCGCCAGCGGCAGTTGTAAATAAATCGAAACACTGGTCAACGGAATGAAAGCCTTCCTGAATATGGGCCAGGTCAATACAACCCGCCAAGAAATGAATGTTTATATATGAACAGGACATGAACCTTACCACACACTGGGGCATTTCTTTAATATGTAAAGGTTTGTTTTTGTGTGGTTCTGATATGACTAAGTCGACACCTGGTTAAAACAAATAGGTCAAAACGACCTCTATAGCATTTTAGTATAGAGAAAAAAGGTGATCGTTTCTATTGTAGTTTTTTTTCGCTATAGATTGTAAGATACTGAGGATATTTTTTAAGACCAAAGATGACGTTGTAGGATGTCGGTCATATGTTGCATCTAGTATCATATTTAACGAAATTTTACGTTCTGTCTAACAACAATGTTTATCATAATCTCCTCAATTTTGAAATCGAAATAAAGTTGTTAAAAGTTATTTTTAAATTCAATTAAACTAAGGTATATTTATTTTCACAAATTATTGATTATTTGTTGACATATTGTCTTCAACATTAAAACTAAAATGTTTAATAAATACTTGAGCTAGAACAATCAGTCGCCAAAAAGTATTCGGTAAACAGGAAGTAGATGAGCATAAAATCGCCATATGACACAATAGGATAAAGCAAATAAAATTATGTAAAATTACAGGCCTCTGCGTGGTGTAGGTGCATAGGAAACTGCGATGGAAATTTTTGTTACCGAGGGGTAAAACAGTATAACCCCTTCTTCTTCGAAGCGGGGTATAACTAATACAGTACCAATAATTTTAAACGTGCGGTACAATAGGCAGTGATGGCACAAGATGTCTGCTAAAAATACATAAAAATTAACATGGTTTTCTTTTAATTAACATATTAATGAAAAAAATGAATTTATTGCTAAATAAAAAAGTTTTTGTAGAAAGTTCCTACATTTTTTCTTATAAATCTTTTATGTAATGCGTGTGTAGTTTTCATTGTATTGTATAATGTAGCAGGTGTCTAAAATTATGTTATCAGTATGAAGAAAAATAGCAAAGAACCACTATGAACCAAAATAAGGACTGACATTACCATACACAGTTCAAATTTGATTGATAGAAACTGATAGTTATTGTAAATGTACTGTTCACGATCTGTAAATCACTGTATACTATTCATACAGTTCACGTCAGTCATTTACAATTTTTATATTTTACTGATAGCTTCTGTCCTGAACTGAAACAGTTCATGAAAGTTAAGTACAGTACTTTTGAAGGACTGGAAAGAACTGTTAGTCACTGCATCAGATCGTGACAGTACTTTTAAATTTTTACCTGGATTTAGAATGACTGACATTCACTGTACCAGTCCTTGACTGTGATTATCAATATTTACCTGTATTTAGAATGACTGATAATCACTGTAGCAGTCTTTGTCAGTCATTATCAGTTCTTACATTGATTTAGAATGACTGATGTTCACTTTTGCAGTCCTTGTCAGTCATCACCTGTTCTTACCTTGATTTAGTATGACTGATGTTCACTGTAACAGTCCTTAACAGGATTAGCAATATTTTACCTTGATTTAGAATAACTGATATTTGAGCATTTTTTTTTATTTTAGCATTGAAAGATATGTTTTTTAAAAGGTGATGCAAAATGCATCAAAGTATGTCAGCTTTTCATATGAACATTAACACTAATATTGCATTAAAGGGTTTTTTTTAAAGTCACAACATTGTTTCAAGTCAATATGTTTATTTGTTTGTTTGTTTGAATGGTGTTTAACGCCACTATCGGCAATTTTTCAGCTATATCATTGCTTCCAGTTTTTATTTGGGGAGAGGAAGCCGGAGAAAACCCCAGACCTTCGATAGGAAAACTGGCAATCCCTGTCAATTAAGACTGGAGTCGATAGCACATTCCCGCAGCGAGACTCGAACCGGCAATCTTAGTATTGACAGACCACGTGACCAATAGTAGAGGACCTACCTTATCCACTCGGCCACCGAGGCCCCTTCAAGTCAATATGAGTTCATCGGGAAATAAAAAGAAGTTTGTTCAATGTTGATGCGGTTATAAGCAAAGTAAATCTCTTCCATGAGCTTTTTTACTGACAGTCATTGGGAACATGTTCATATATGGGCAGTATATATATATATATATATATATATATATATATATATATATATATATATATATATATATATATATATATATATATATATATATATATATATACTGAATTGAAATAGAAAATAAAAAAGAACACTGAATAGTTTGTTTTTGTTTGTTTGAATGATATAACCCACTTTCAGTAATATTTCAGCTATATCATGGTGTCCAGTTTTTATATTTGTGGAAGAAGCCAGAGTACTTGGAAAAAACTCTCGACCTTCGATAGGAAAACTGGCAATCATTGTCAATTAAGATTGGAGTCGAGCGCAACCAGTCCGCAGAATGAAACCCGCAACCTCAGTATGGACAGACCACTTGATCAATAGTAGACGCACTACCTTAACCATTCAGCCACGCAGGCCCCTGAACACTAAACAGATATACATTCGCCTTTTGTTATAAATGTATATACAAATTATGGATAAAATATTTATAGCGGAAGATACATATACAAAAAACATTAACAGCTACATTTGTGTACAATTGCATGAACGATGGACTAATAAGTTTATACCTATGTAATGTACGATTTTAAGCCGATGGGATGAATACATGTGTACATACGTGTTTTTCTAAAAAGGGAGACATTTTTATTTGTTAATATATGTTTATTGGTAATTAACCACAACTTGGTATATTTTTTTAGTATTTTAAATATCACCGTTTGCATCCAAATTGATTTGAAATTATATAACTTTTATCCAGAATATTAACTAGAATGTCCTATGTCATTTTATCAAAACGATGAAATATATACGAAAGATATTTTTCTTTGTGAACATCGGACGTTTTTTAAATTGTCTTCTCCAACAAATGAAGTTTTACTATTAATCTCAAGAAATACATGTATCTCTAACACCTTTTCTTCAATCTAATATGATCCTTGTTATAAAACTTAAATAAAATCACTTCAAAGTAACACCTTATCATCGTTATGTCGTTATTGCAATAAACAAATTAACAATCAACATCTCTGGTTTACCTTTGCACCCCAGGTAGCTACACGATGTGTACACGACACATTTTCAAACACCTGTCAGATACTTAAAATCGGAAACCAATGTTATACGTAATAAAAATCACTTTCTAGTGCATAACGATACAAAGGTCTCCTGCGTATTTAATTTCTTTTTAATTTATATTAAAATTTATAAATTAAAGTATATCATAGAAATACAAAACGCACTGAAGGTCTATTTCAATAAAATAGCAAGAGAAAAGTGAAGAAATTATACAAATACCGTGCAAAAAACTTTATCTTTAATGTTAAAACAAGTTACTGGACCTAATAGCTATATTACGACTTAAATAGCTTTAAGGGCTCGACTTCATCTCTTCTCTTCATCTGTTTTCTTGCCGAAAAGTTGTGGGTATTCTCTAGGTTCTTCTTCCATTAAAAATTGGACGAAAAATGCTAATAGCTTCAAACAAGAAAGCATATTTTTTCAAATAATAAAATATCTTAACTCATGGTAAACTTTAGTGTAAATAACGTGTTACGTGTATTAACAACGCGTTAAATTTTTGTTGTTTGGAACGATGACTTGCGTTTTTTTTAATTCGAAGAATTACTGAATTCTTGACATGTTTTCAATTTTCGTCTCATTTGAATCCATGTATATTATTGTCACTTTTCAAGAGTGGATGAGTAGCCGAGATGTTTTTCTAAGTAAGTTCTCTCTTATAAATGCGGAGGCATTGCTTTGTGCTTGTCTTTGCATTATGAAAAGAAATGGTGCACTCGATTCTAATTCAAGTTTGTACGGTACTTAACCAGGGTCGGCGATTCTCCTGTCGTTGTCTGTAAATACAATTGTCGGATATTTACAAAAACAGGGATGAAAGAACGTTCTAATGTTACCAGAAATTTTCATAACTGCAAATCTATGTATTACATTATAAAATTAGTGAATCTGAATCCTTGTTCAGTATGATTGCGCACAATTACCTGTTCCCTAACTAACAAAACGTGTCATTGTTTACAATCGGCATATTCCCGTGGCCATGCACACATTTATTTTCCTTCTGATGCATATAAACAAAAAGAAAACAAAGATGATTTTATTTAAGAAGCGTTTGCAGTGACTACAGTGTTACGTTGTTTAAACCTTTGTATTGCAACCCCCCCCCCCTACACACACACACACAAGAGAAAGGCCGGTTTATTCGGTATTTTCCCCATGCGATGCACACTTATTTACCATACTGATGCATATAGACAATTAAAAACAAAGATGATTTTGTTAAGAAAAACTATGAAGTGACGCTACAATTTCAATCCTTTGTAGTGTAATAATAAAAAAAAATAAAAAAAAAAAAAAACAACAAAAACAAACAAACCTTTCAATTTAGTAAGTTCTCGTTTGTGATTTAATGTGTAAAGTTAAGTACAGAAAAGACAAAAACAGATAAACACAGGTGTTACATAACACTGCTGGAGATGAAATGCAATATACATGTAGATGTAAATAACATCCTGTCAGAGCTGGAACTTGATCATCTGTGTTCACTGGTATCAACATGTCGGAAATATAATTGGTCATTAAATTTTTGAAATAAAACCACGATATTATAATGACCCACCCAACACCTTAAAAATTTAATAAGGATTAAACTAAAACATTTGTTTAGTTTGTCTTAAAGATATTTGTAAATAAGGAGTAAACAAAATATGCTTCCAGAAATTATAATTTTTGTAATTATTTAAAGAGACAACTCCCAACTAAAACCTCCATTATTTTAAAACAAAAGTCTTAAACAAATCTAGGAAATTTACAAAGTATTGTGGAATAAATATCTTCCGGTATCCAAAAGGCGCATGTCAAACAATAAAGTTGGTCCAGAGAATATGATGCTTGATTGATTGATTGATTGGATATTTGCTTAACATCCAGCGAGCATAATTTCAGCTTTATTCAGGACGAGAACATGTTAACAAACAATTCCGGAAAAATGGACCAAAAGAACAAATGTTTTGAATGCCACTGGAAAATGTATGGGGTTTAGGTAGGGCGGGCGGAAAATTTGGGCCTTTGTAGCCGCTACAACGAGCCTACTCTTTTTGACATCTACAAAAAAGTCTAGATCATGCAAGGAGCGTGGCATTCTCCAAACATGTTATTCACTGTTGTCCGTGGTCAGGGTTTCCGTATTATGACCTGACCACCCCTTACGAGAAGGCGTCCCTTGTCCACCTGGTGGATGCGCTGGGCAGCTCTGTGGAATTTATTAAAAATATGTACAGGTGTAACGTTATGTAGCTGCTTATTCTGGTAATTTATCGCACCCTGTTTATTACAACCATTGGTCAAAACATGTTCAATCAATTTTTGTCGCATGTAAATTCAAATGTGAAATGAGAAGAAAGAAGAGTTAATATTAGGAAGAACAATGATATTAAGCGAAAATATTTTTGGCACTAGGAAAAAAATGGACTTGTGGGGTTAATTTTACACATTTCCTATTTTTTATCGATTAAAACTCTCATTTAATCAAGTCTTCACTGTTGGTCTTTGTTTACAAATGACTATATATAGAATGGTATAGAAGAGAAAGTATGATATCTGTCAAGGACTGCTACAGTGAACATAACTCATACTTAATCAAGGTAAGAACTGATGATGACTGTCAAGGACTGCTTCAGTGAACATCAGTCATACTAAATCAAAGTAAGAACTGATAATGACTGACAATGACTGCTACAGTAAATATCAGTCCTTCTAAATCAAGGTAAGAACTGATAATGGCTGACAAGGACTGCTACAGTGATTATCAGTCATTCTAAATACTGGTAAATATTGATAATCACTGTCAAGGACTGGTACAGTGAATGTCAGTCATTCTAAATCCAGGTAAAAATTTAAAAGTACTGTCACGATCTGATGCAGTGACTAACAGTTCTTTTCAGTCCTACAAAAGTACTGTACTTAACTGTCATGAACTGTTTCAGTTCAGGACAGAAGCTATCAGTAAAAGATAAAAATTGTAAATGACTGATGAGAACTGTATGAATAGTATACAGTGATTTACAGATCGTGAACAGTACATTTACAGTAACTATCAGTTTCTATCAATCAAATTTGAACTGTGTATGGTAATGTCAGTCCTTATTTTGGTTCATAGTGAACCCGACCGAACAACAAGAGCCAAAAGTCAAGGAACAGTAAAAAATCCGGATATAGACAAACTCAACACAAAAACCAAAAACACAAAAAAAACCGACTCACCGAAAATGTCAGATCGTATTTGAGACACTGATTTTCTACAACGAACAATTAAGTCATGTTGACCATCATATAACTTCTGGAGAGATAGCATTAACCTAGGTACAACAAACCCTTGTTTAAGTAGTTAAGCAGTCAACAGCAGTGATCGGACTAGAAAATCGGAATACCGATCGCAGGATCTAGAATAACGTATACGTTGTGAAATGTACAAACCATACGCTGGAGCTACTGGAATGTTGCTGTTGATGAACGGGAAGTTGACAATTGGGAAAGTTGAAGGCATTACGTTTATCGTAGAGTCTAGTTTGTACTTTTCCTGAATCTATTTCTAGAGGTAGGTCTTATTAAGAAGCTGACCTTAGTATATCGGTTGTGTCTTTTATTTCAAGCTCGCTAGGGTAACCTGAATAGGGCCTCATAAGAGTACAAAAACAGATCGGCGAGGAGAGCAGCACAATGAGTACCCATTGGAATATTAACAGTCTGTTACGTCCTTAATATTGACGAAATATTGCTTGCTTGACGTTAAACAATAAATCAATAAATCAACCAACAGTCTGTTGAAAAATATGTCCTCCAAACATGTCAATCAGAAAATCTAACTTATTACAGATTTGGTCTTCACTATATTTAATATTAGATTTAGTCATTGATGACGAAAGTAGGTTCTGTCATGACTAATTACCAGGTAATGTTATCGTCTCTTTCCGTTTTTCTTTAAAAAACAGCCTTCTATAAGATCTTTAAGTCTGGTTTTAAACTGCATATGAGGGATGGCCGTATAAAGTGTCGAAAAATTAATGTTTAATGCTGTTAAAATGGGAAAGAAATCCAGACCCCAAGATGTTTAATATCCACATTTCATTTATTCCCCCCGCGCGAGGAGAAAGTGTCATTGTATTTTGAAGTCCCGTTTTTACTGTTTTTTTAAACAGTGGTCAGGAGTTCCTATAGCGTTAGAACACTTAGTCGATCCTGCTATAAAACGCTGTTGTATGGCTTTTTGTGAAGTGTTGGTATCCAATACAATAAAGGGAGATCACAAACTTCGACTTTGATTTTGAGACCAACGGATGCCAATACTGATTTGTGATTTTCAATAATCTTCTCTTTTGACAGCAGAGTAAATGTGTAAGTATGATTGCCAAGTGAACTGTCCATGCACAACTCCTTAATTAAACACTCTATGTAATGTTTTTTTGTAGATAAAAATAAATAATGTTGATAGTGGCCTTATCTGCTGGCACAACAATATATTTGTCACGAATGTCACACAAAGATTGATGATGCTTTAGTACTCATTAACCTTCTTAGACGACTTATTCTTATTTAAATCAATTACCCCAAGGATTTGTCCACTTTGACAAGGTGTCAACTTGCTTTGCCCATTTTCTGACATAGTCCTCTATTGAATCAATCAATAATTTAAAGTTATAATTCTATTCATGCTGTAGTTTCTTTATATTAAGTGCTTTGATTGGATAAAAACACTTAAATGGCGTCATCTCAGATAATTTATATATCGATATTTCCTCTGAGCGGACTACTTTCAGTATCCAATGTAAACGAGATGGCGTCCTCCTAGCATATCGTTAGGGAGAGGGTACAAAGTTTTCTCTGCCGCAATTATTTCCAATTAAATCGACTGAGATTTCAAATAAAATATAATATATATTCAATTTAGTGTTTTATTTGGTTTTTTCCCTATTAATATATACAGAACCGCGATTCCTTTGGTACTATGTTTTGCATATCCCTACGCCTTCCGACCTTCACCTAGGTACGTTTTAAGGTCTAGAAGGGTTTCGGTAACTGTTTTTTGATGTTTTTAAAATCGCAATGATTATTTCATAGAATTATAAGAATTAAACACTGGGTTTTAGGAAATTATCAAAGTGTAAACTCCGGCGACTCCCACACAAACTTGACATAAAGTCCTTCGGACTTTATTTAGTTTGTGAGTGAGTCGCCAGAGTTTACACATTGATAATTTCCTAAAACCCAGTGTTTAATCCTATAATAATTCCAGTTGATGGATTTAAGTCAACGGTACTTTTATGTAATGTTTCCACCTGCAGTAAAGATGCAAATTTGTATTATGTAATCTTTATATTAATGATCTTTTTTCCATGAAATACGGGTAGAGACCGGTCAGCAACCTGCAGTCAAAGCTATTCGGATGTTGATTTGTCAGTTAATTAACTGTTAATTACGATTAAGTAAAAGCTTGTGCGTTTGTTTGCAATTATTCTGCTAATTACAATCATAATGTAAGGTTCATGTCTTGATTGTACTGATTTTTCAAACCTAATGTGAAAAGTTAAAGTAAAATGGCTTATTCGGCGACGATCATTTTTATTTAAAGAACTACGTGCTTTAGCAGATTGTGGAAATATTATGAACAATTAAATGTGTTCAGATGTTTTTCGCCGTCATTTGGAGAGGATGAATGTTTTGTTATTGGAGAACTATATGAAATAGCAGAACCATGTAAAGGCAAACCTTATTGCTAATTTATGTCTTTACTTTTATCTTGTGTTTGAGACATGATTCGTCCTGTTTTATTTAAAAAAATTTCGGAAAATTTTACCTTTCACACCGTATAGAAATGGGCATAATTTGTGTTAAGACGGAACCGATATTCTGCTTACATTTTTTGTCTATTCGGATGCAATCTTTGTCCAGGACTAAAATGTGTTCCAAAGGACTAGTATTATCCATAATTATAAGCCGGATGGTGTTCTTCTTCAAAAAGGTGGTAAGAATTTACCTACCGAACACGATCCCGCCCAGTTAGCTAAATCGAAGAATTCATAATCACATTTTACAGTGTCCGAAGTATTCCGATTTTTAACAATAACCATCAGAAAGTTGTTGCGGTTAATATTGTGTCCTTTATGCATATGGTTTAGTGCTTAATATGATTACAATGTCACTTGGTATTTAATCAGTAAACATTGTTCATTGTTCATTGGCTTCCAAGCTAAGGGACAAGGAGACTTATGTATGATACCTTTGTCTCTCTGTTCTGTTATATTTTGGTTGTGACACATCTTTTTACTGACATTTATTTTGATGTCTTATATATATTTCTTATATGGTTTGATGGTAGTATCAATGTACGTGTTGACTTATTGTTGAAGGTATTTTACATTGTATATTTGTATATTGGAATTTTTGTTCAAGCAGAGGGGCATACATTTAGGATACCTCTGTCTTGTTTTGATATTGGTGTGTCACTATTTATGGCGGACATTAACAAGATCAAGTCCACAAGACTTCATTAATATCAATAAAGAATAAAACCACATGAAAAAATCTCTATATTGTATCATATCGCTAGTACTTTCACTGCTTCCTGCAGCTCTTCAGGCGAAAATAATGTTTACAAATGTTTTTTACATAAACGTAAGATACAAAGATAACGTGATAATATGTTTAAAAATTCGGGAAAATAACATTCATAACGTCGCATAAACTAATTGCGTTTATATTAATTACTTATAAGTTAATGAGTTGCTATTAATAACAGTTAATTAGCAATAAACATCTAGCCATTTATTATATAATAAGTGTGGCTTTAAACTACGTATAAAATGTATTTCCTTTTCATCACGCAGAGATTGTTCGTCTTCCAAACCTTTATATAAAGGGAAAATGTTAAATTTTCCGTGTGAATATCTGTGCAAATGTTTGTTCACTTTCATGAAGCGTAGTTCTTCTTTTGACGTTTGTTGACGATGCAAAATCATTCTTTTCCTAAATTCATTTTTAGTTTGTCCAATATAGAATTTGTAACATTTTGCACAAATAATTGAAAATATAACATTTTTAGTTTTACAAGACATATTATGTTTCAAGGTTAAAAGTTATCAAAGGTCCTTCTAATAAACTGTCTTCTGCAGTATATTCTTTTGTTCCAGTATATATTTCATCGTCTTGCTATGCTTTAAAATAGGTTCACATCCTTTAATTAATGGGAAAATATTTATATTTCTAGGATTATGTCTACACACAAACGGTACAAAAGTACTTGTGTCATTTTTAACTTCTCGCTTTTCGTAACTCCTCGGACCTTTCAGGGGTAGGACCACCATTGTTTATCGCCTCTTCGGCTATATAAAATTAGTTGATTTTGAATTTTTCTGAACATTTGACCTTTGTTTCAAATAAAGAAATATTCCTGTCACATGACAACATGTAATTCCTAAGTATTCTCTCAAAATTTCAGCACAACTTTCATTGCATATAAGAAAGAACGATCAACCGGAAGTCAACTCACTCAAAAAATCTACTTTCACTTTTAAATTCAGACCCAAAATAGTGCATGTCATCCAAAGACTCACATAATTTTTATCTTTAGTACACATCAGTTCGATACTATCCTCTTGTTTCCTGAATAATTCAGCCTTCCAAAAATACCAAGTTTGTTCCAATAACTATAATGGTTCAAAAGTTATAATTATAACATTGAGCAGTTATTTTTAAATAGCACTATGTTTACGTACAACCCCGGGACTGGTTCCCGGTATTTAGTGGTCCTACACCTTCAATTTGGCTTGTAATATACCGTTTTGTATTAGATTATGTGGGTAGTGTTGATTATTCAAATAACAATAGAGTTCATGCAATCTGTGTTCTAGTTGTAAAGGATCTTTCACAAATGAAACTATTCTGGATGCGAGGTTATACGGAATAGTAGTTTTCACAAGCTTAGGATGATATGAATGATAATCAAGATACATATGAGTGTCAGTCGGTTTACAATACAGATCTGTTGAAATTTGATTTCCTTTTAGTAAAACAAGAATATCTAGAAATGGAATTTGTTTGTTGTTTTCCTTCATAGTTAAATGAATGCTTGGAAGTAGATTATTTAAAATATCTTAAAAAAACTATTGGTACTAACATTGTATGATGAATTCCATATTAAAAAGCAATCATCTAAAAATCGTTTCCAGTTGTCTTGAATATATGCTGAGAAATCCAATCATTATCTATTTTCCAGAATATAATATACACCTCGCCATAAGTTAAGCAACACCCTATTATTTTTCCAGGGATTCATTTAAAATTTTATATATTTTAATATTTTTAAAGAAATGACTATTTATTGAACATTAATGACAAATGCAACATACAAACCACATGTTTAGAGCCGCTTTATTTATTGCTTGATGAAAACATGTTCAAAGCAAAATATCAAAAAACAGTGCAAATATCATTTTCATTGGTCAAAAAGTAAGCTTGATTGCATACTTCAATTTCATGAAATTAAAGTAAACTCAATATCACAGGTGAACGTTCAGGGAAAGAAAATTCACTTTGAAATGTGTTTTACGCAAACCTACTGAGTACTCTCAGTAAGTCGGGTAACCACCACTCTTCCGGTACAGTTGATGAGCTCTTCTCCTCATGCTGTTGACTAAACGACGAAGTGTAGCTTGTGGTAAATTCGGCCATTCATTTTGAATGGCAACACGTAGTTCTTGGCCATTTTGACAAGTAGGTGTTCGGTTATTGATTTTATGACCAATTATATCCCACAAATGTTCAATTGGATTCATATCCGGTGACATGAACGACCATGGAAGATGCCCAATAGCTTCCATTTCGATAACATCACGTACAATTGCAGCTCGTTAAGGTCTTGCGTTGTCATCCATAAAGATGGATCTGTTACCATGTGCATGATTGTCAAAATATGGCACAATAATAGCGTTAATGACGCCTTTCGATATTTCTCTGATGTCATTGTCCCATCAACCACATACAGATTCAGTTTACAGTCGTATGAAAAGCCTCCCTACACTGTAACAACCCTCACCGCCAAACGCTGTAGTGCCTGGGATGTTGTTCTGGTTCTAAGCAGTGCCTCGTTGTCTCCAAACGCTCATGAGCCCATCGATGCTTGGCGATGTCTCTGTGTCAACAGTGGACGTTTCAATGGACGACGAGCTCTCGACCTTGCATTGTTTAGGCGCATGTTAGCTGTTTGAACGGCGACTCTGGTTGAAATATTCCAAACGTCACGAAGATATCTTGCCGTGGCAAACGTTGGCGTTTGGCTACACGAACGAGTGCACTATACTCCCTTTCAGATGTTTTTGGTTGTCGACCTGACCAAGAACGTTCCTGTATAGTTCCATCATCTCGATGACGTTTCTGTAGCCGGGATACAATACTAAAGTGAATGCCAAAGTGTTGTGCTATCTGACGCAAGCTCTGTCCACTATTACGCACTCCGGCGATCTGCCACCTCACAGCTTCACTAAATTCCCGTTGTTAAAAACAAACTGAATTTGCTATTTAAAGATTTACCAGAGGAGTTAATTAAAGTAACTTTCCAGTGCTCGAATGATTGCTTTTGTACATAAATAACACAAAGTTAATATTCATTTAGATTTTTGAACTTATAAAATAATTATTGAAATAAAAAACGTTATGTTCTAAAACAACGCTAAGCGCGTTAATTATGAATGTTTTTCAAAGCGTTTATCAATGGAGTGGTTGTTTCTGTCCATATACTATTTCCATATATAAATTATAGTGCTATATACATAAAAACTATGATAACTAAATAAATAAATAATTGTTCGTTTGTGTGATTGTTTGTGTGCTTATTGTTGCGTTTGTTTATATCTGGATTTGTAACTGTCCCTTGACTTTTGACTCTTGTTCGTTGCTATTTTTCTTACATACATAAATATAATATAATGATAAACTTGTGTAAACCTTAATCATTTATCAATTCCTTCAAATGCTTTTCAATGAACAATATCGTCCCACTTATACTAATTGCCGCACTTCAGTTGCCAACGTCACTGAGATACGTACACCCCATCTTTACTTAGCACACTAATCTTTGGAACATTTAAACCTCTGTGTCTCCAAAAATGTAACAGTCCGACAGAGAAGGGTTGAGCAAGATAGATATTTAGCTCATCCACTTTCTTGTTGTAATCATTAATTGTCAGACCTCTCCTCATTAAAACGTTTCGTCTATAGAACAGCCGGCCCACCGCAACTTTTTTGCAATCTAGTTTAATAACAACCTCATAGAAAAGTTGAATCGATAAGGCTACATGCGACACCGATTTGTGAGGATCATTAATGTCGTTTGAAGAATTTGAACAATTGTTATGTGAGGCTGATACTTGTAAAGCTCTAACAAATGTTGATAAAGGGACGACACGTATCTGACCGCCACTAATTCCTCTTAACATAACTTCATGTTGTGCTAATTGCATATCATATTGTGCCTCTATCTATAGGTTCAGCCTTTCAACATGAGAAATGCCAATAATTTTTATTACATATATAGAATTTTGCGTGTCTTTGATTGGTCTAAAAACATCTTTTGGGTCACTATAAATCGCAACAGTACTAAAATTACATAAAATGTGTGTACGCTGCATGATTCCGCTGCATTGTAGTCAAGTGGAATACGATATCGACCTGGTTTTTATGTTTAAGCCAATAAGAATAGCTGTCGTAACAAAGTCATTCGTCCAATCAAATCGATTGTATTAATTGTACATCGTGCGTGTCAACAACAAATGGGAGAAACACCGGCTATGCGATATGTTTGATTCATTTATACTCTTCTCGATATTTGAAACTGAAATTGCAGAATTACCAGCAAATCGATATCAAAATGCAGTATTAAATAAAAGAAATATTTAGGGTAACAACAATTATAAAATGTAAGCAGGGGCTCCAGTAGAAAAGGCATCCTACGTTTTTTTCTTTATCAAGGAAATGGTGGTTTTATTCATGTAATAAAACAATTAATCACTTTGATATACGGTCGCTATCAGCATTGATCAGCCCTCAAAAATGTATATTCACCTCGACTAGCGGCTCGGTGAATATTACATTTTCTCTGGCTGATAAATCCTGATAGTGACCTATATCAAAGTCATTAATTATATAATATTAGTATGATAGAAAAGTCGTGCAAAAATTCTATTTAAACGATTAACCTTATAACGCTATTTATATAGCACGGGTCAGATCAAAGGTCGCGTACTGCTGTTGTGATCATCCAGCCGTGACGACCGTCTACATGCGCCTACAGTTATCTAATAACACCCCAGCAAACACATGACGTAAATCTAACGTTGGTTATAAGTTGTGAGAATGTCGGATCTGACGTTATTTTTCTAAAACGAAAATGCAACGTTGTTGTTACGTCTTTAATTCGTAATTAAGCACGTTTAACTGACGTTCTTAAAATGTTGTGAAAAATAGCAACATTTGTATAACATTGTGTAGACGTTCTTAAATCACGTAAAACATAACGTTAATTCAACAAGTTTTACTACATGAACTTGAGTCCTGTAAGCGCCTATCGTTTTATTAAAAACAAGAATGAATAGTACTGCGTGTATAAAAGGCAGTAATATTTTAGACCTATTCATGTCATAAATGTCAGTTGAAAGCACACACTGGCTGCTCACTCTGCAAATGTAAGACCTCGACGATAGGTCAGAGTGCGGAAACGCTCCTACCAATGTGGGGTACTGGAGTAGGCCAACGTTACGTCTGAGCAGCCCGGCCGCAAGTAGGGCATATGCTGCCGAGTTCTTCGACTAGGTATCCCGAAGGCCGTGTTTCGACAAACCCACCATGGTGGAGTCCATGGACTACTAACAACTAACAACCGTCCGACCGAGAGTATTTATTTTATAAGTGTAGGACGTTCACAACCCCCAAGAAGAAGAAAACCTATTCATTCGGGTCTTAGAATGCATTTATAGTGGATCTTATTTCGTGAAATATGTCCTTAACGCATTTCAGCCAGTCGATATTTTCTTATGTGCATTTATACCCCAAACTGAAATATTTTGTAAACATCGCTTATACAGAAAATAATCAGGTTCCTATTATTCTTGTTTCATTTTTGCACATATTAAGATTGTATATATAGGAAAATCATATAAATGATTTATATTTTTTTATCGTACAGCTCAAGCTGCTTACTGCTCTGGGAGGTAGCTCTGGTTGGGACTTTATACGGCGAATGATGAAGACAACTGGCAGCAATGCATTATGGTCTGACTTCAGTTGAAGAGGACAAAAAAGGGAAAGCTGCCATTACTGAATATTTCTGTGTGCTGTCGGATGATGTAACGTAAGTTATTTTGCTAAATCATTGTATTATAAGTAATAATCAATCAACACAAGATTGTTACGTGTTACATGATACATAATTGTATACAGAGATGCTTATATGAAAGGAAGAGCAAAAATGTATTTTGTCAACACTTTTAAATAATAATTATTTGGTATAATATGAAACTGTTAACCCTGATCAATCTTTGCAAATGACCAATTTATCGAAGTGCAACTACTGTTAACCAGATGACAAAATATACCGAAAGATTTATTAATTTTCTTCTTCTTCAGGGGCATACAGAAAAACTCATCCGTCAGCCACAGAAATGGATGCAGAGGAGATAAGGGAATGCATTAAACATGCCCCTAATAGTCAAGGGGATCCAGATATAAAGTAATTTTTATAATTGCTAACTTAGGGAAAACCAAATAATACTGTATTCAGAACACAGATTGTCTCAAAACATTTCAGATTATGTTAGTTTTTTTTTTAATTGCAGCTGACGCAACTTTCAGCAATTGTTTAGCTGTATCATGACGTCCGGGTTTTATTGCGGGAGTAAAAAAATGGTAAAAAGTCCGAACAACCCTCAATCCTTGTCAATTAAGTTTTGTATTCGAGCACACCCTGCCGTCGTAAGGCGCGATCCCGCGACCGCAGCGTTAACAGACACGTGGTCAATAGAAAATAACTAACTACCATAACCACGCGGCCACCGACGCCTTCGTTTCAAAATATTAGCGTACAGAGACTCATTGATGTAAAAACTTTAAACATTTTTGTAGGTCTTTACACAAACTTCAAACTTGACCACTGCTACCGTGCCGGCACTTATAAAGAATGCTTAATGTAAATTTATTTATTTATTTATTTATTTATTTATTTATTTATTTATTTATTTATTTATTTTAATTAATTAATTAATTAATTAATTAATTAATTAATTAATTAATTAATTAATTAATTAATTAATTTATTTATTTATTTATTTATTTATTTATTTATTTATTTATTTATTTATTTATTTATTCATTTATTTATTTATTTATTCATTTATTTATTTATTTATTTATTTATTTATTTATTTATTTATTCCAGACAGCAAGTATGTGGAACTGTATTGTAGAACTCGGCAAAAACATTTAAAAAGTTAATGTATATTACAAAATCCTAAGATTCGATGTCATTTAGATCTGTGTTGTGAATAAACTGCTATTGTATTTTTTGCTCCCTCTACAACACTTATTGTTATTTATTTACTTTATGTATTGACTGTAACTAATTGTTGAACATATGTTTTAATATTTATTGCCTTTGTGTGTTTTAATTAATGTAGCTGTATTTGTGTCTGTATGTATTTATGTCTTAAACCAACTACTGTTTATATTTTCTGTGTGTCCTCTTTTACACATGTGGGTCAGAGGCTTAATTAACTGTTTTGTCTTGTAATATTTAAACAATAAACATAGGAAACTAATTTATTTTTCTAATTTAATTATATAAGTATTTTTATTGGTTTTTCCTTTAACAATGATCTTTTGTATTTCACCCTACTATGTATTTTGTGGAGCCAGCAGCAGAGCTTGCATTTGTTTTTACGTTGGCTATTAGAGATGTATTTTTGTGGTTAATAAATATCTTTCGAGTGGAAAACGGAACAGTACCTTTCAGGTAGACATTTTTTTTTCATATATACAACAATTGCTTCTTTTAGGTACGTTAGAAAAACGTTTGTAGAACGTGTTACGTGTTATTTCTAATGTTGTGACAACGTTTATAGAACATCTTCGTCAAAATCATACGTAGTCTTAATGTCGGTTGTACGTCACGATTTTTTCATGACGTTTGGGGAATGTCTGTTAAACGTCGTAAATTGGTTGAAAAAAACCTTTAAGCGACGTTAAGGAAACTATCCATTTTTTCCGTAAAAATAACGTTATAAAGTAACGTTACTGCAACCAAAAACTTACATTTCGACGACGTTTCTGCGACGTAAAATTGTTTGCTGGGACTAGAGGCACTTAAAATTATTTCAATTGTATAAAACTACAGTGCAGAAATCCATAATATTACTATTTATAAATAATATCAGTAATAGCGATATAACCTTTCGTACACAGATGAAGATTATAAATAAATAACTCGTCTTAAAAACCGAGATTACGTAATTATCTAATTATCTGTCTCGCTAAATAATAATCCACGAGAAACACTGAAGTCAGTCTAACATGAAATATAAATATGTCAAATATATGTTCCCAAATCACAAAAAATAATAGACTGTTAATAATAAAAAAATCGATAGAAAATATAGCATGAAACATAACGATATGATCGCATGGTTACGTCAGAAAAATAATCCAGAGGAAATACTGTAGCGAAATATATCCCACGAACAATACTGTAATTATAGGTTATTTACGTTTTTTGAAACGAGATGCGTTTTCTCGTTCATATCTCATCGAATGGCGACAGCCCTGAGATGAGATGACGAGAAAATGCATCGAGTTTCATAAAACGTAAATAATCTGTTTATCTCTGTTTTGTAACATTGTGACGTCACAGTATTACTTAACGACGTCTTGACAGCGAGCTGAGATGGGCCCATCTCAAGCTAGTAGAGTGAGATGGAATAATATCGCACACAAAGATCAAAGGAAAATACTGCAAAATAGCGATAACAAAATATATCACACGAAAAATACTATAGCGAAATATATCCCACGAAAAATACTGAACGCAATGGTGTGTTCCCTGAACGCCTACTGGATAAAAACAACACCTCATTAGGTAGGGGGATTAAGGGGTCTATCAAGGGGAATGACCTGTATTTACCTTGAAAATTATAATAATGTATAGTAGACATTCAGAAACTGAATTGAATAGAAAAATATCAAAGTAAAATATATAAAAGAATGGATGGTTTCAAATTAATTAAAATTAAATTTAAAAAATGACTAAAATGTTACAAAATACACATTTAACTTGTCTTCATAATGTCCAAAGCCAATTTATTAAGCTTCAAAGGAGCTTTAAAAGAAATGCATTGAGATGATGAGCTTGTACCATTACCAATTAAAAGTGTTCACATGTCAACCCTTTGAACATTGCAAACATAAATAGCATAAAAATGGGTGAAAAGTCAAAACCTCCAAACAAGGCCAGAAATATAGCCCAGCACACTGGTAGAGGGGATGATTTATTGACTATAAAGACAAAGAAAAACATTGTAGAAAGTTCCTAAGAAATACACAGACACAGCACAGGGAATCATATTGCAATAGCTTAAATAGCAATACCAAAGTAAATGAAGTATGTTTCTGTGTAAATAAGATGTTGGGTAAATCTCTGGGAAAAAAAAGAAATACCTGATTTAATTGCAAATCGTATACATTTAGAAACCCCTATAGAAAGCCATATCTGATTCTAACAACAGTTCTACTTGTAAGGATAAACTATGTTATAATATGTTCAAGCACTTGTCAAATAACGTTAAAGGAACGTTACCAGACAGGCATCATTGACTTATTGACTTGCACCGACTCAGCATCAAGCTCCTCCATCTCGAATAAGTGACAAAATGACTCTGTGTTTAGTTTAGTGCTCTGTTTTGTTTTTACTTAATTATTATTATTACATTATTAGAAGTATAGTGCTATATCATGAAATAGATGTAATGAATTAAATTTAATTTAATAAAATGTATGATTAAAGTATTTTCTTTTTAAATTGAATTTGTTTTCAACCTTACATTTGTCTCCTACAATATTCCAACTATAAAAAACATAAAAGCACAAAAACGTACATGTATATAAATTTCACAAGTGAAAAATTCCAAATTATTCAAATATGTAATAACCTATATTATATTATGAAATTTCTAATACTTTTATTATATATATATATACAAGTCTAGAAGATTATGCAACGATACATATGACGGTGTTTCTTGTCATAAATTTAGACACAGACTGACCAACGAATGGCCTTAGTCATTGAGTGTCAATATAAATAAATAACGTGAACAATCACAACATATTCATCTTAACTTTCTCATTTTAAATGAACCCAAAACTTTTTTAATAGTTGCTTCTCAGTCCGCTAACCGGGGACGTGCCGTGCTGTTACTTGGCTTTGCTCAAATATTCCAACAAGATGTAATCCAAATGATCAAGGTGACAAATTCATTACGCCAGACGCGCGTTTCGTCTACATAAGACTCATCAGTGGCGTTTAACTATAAATGTTTAAGATATTCTTCATTGGGAGATGGAATAATATTTTTTTCATTGGGAGATGGAATAATATAAGTCCACTGGGATCGTGTAAATACACAATACAGGCAGTTCAAAATATTATATAAAGGGTCTAAAAGAATGCTGCTGAACCAGTACACTTATTTAGTATCGGATCGACAAACATGACGATACAGCATAAACAAAAAATAATAATATACAAGTCTAGAAGATTATGCAACGATACATATGACGGTGTTTCTTGTCATAAATTTAGACACAGACTGACCAACGAATGGCCTTAGTCATTGAGTGTCAATATAAATAAATAACGTGAACAATCACAACATATTCATCTTAAACTTTCTCATTTTAAATGAACCCAAAACTTTTTTAATAGTTGCTTCTCAGTCCGCTAACCGGGGACGTGCCGTGCTGTTACTTGGCTTTGCTCAAATATTCCAACAAGATGTAATCCAAATGATCAAGGTGACAAATTCATTACGCCAGACGCGCGTTTCGTCTACATAAGACTCATCAGTGGCGTTTAACTATAAATGTTTAAGATATTCTTCATTGGGAGATGGAATAATATTTTTTCATTGGGAGATGGAATAATATAAGTCCACTGGGATCGTGTAAATACACAATACAGGCAGTTCAAAATATTATATAAAGGGTCTAAAAGAATGCTGCTGAACCAGTACACTTATTTAGTATCGGATCGACAAACATGACGATACAGCATAAACAAAAAATAATAATATACAAGTCTAGAAGATTATGCAACGATACATATGACGGTGTTTCTTGTCATAAATTTAGACACAGACTGACCAACGAATGGCCTTAGTCATTGAGTGTCAATATAAATAAATAACGTGAACAATCACAACATATTCATCTTAAACTTTCTCATTTTAAATGAACCCAAAACTTTTTTAATAGTTGCTTCTCAGTCCGCTAACCGGGGACGTGCCGTGCTGTTACTTGGCTTTGCTCAAATATTCCAACAAGATGTAATCCAAATGATCAAGGTGACAAATTCATTACGCCAGACGCGCGTTTCGTCTACATAAGACTCATCAGTGGCGTTTAACTATAAATGTTTAAGATATTCTTCATTGGGAGATGGAATAATATTTTTTTCATTGGGAGATGGAATAATATAAGTCCACTGGGATCGTGTAAATACACAATACAGGCAGTTCAAAATATTATATAAAGGGTCTAAAAGAATGCTGCTGAACCAGTACACTTATTTAGTATCGGATCGACAAACATGACGATACAGCATAAACAAAAAATAATAATATACAAGTCTAGAAGATAATGCAACGATACATATGACGGTGTTTCTTGTCATAAATTTAGACACAGACTGACCAACGAATGGCCTTAGTCATTGAGTGTCAATATAAATAAATAACGTGAACAATCACAACATATTCATCTTAAACTTTCTCATTTTAAATGAACCCAAAACTTTTTTAATAGTTGCTTCTCAGTCGCTAACCGGGGACGTGCCGTGCTGTTACTTGGCTTTGCTCAAATATTCCAACAAGATGTAATCCAAATGATCAAGGTGACAAATTCATTACGCCAGACGCGCGTTTCGTCTACATAAGACTCATCAGTGGCGTTTAACTATAAATGTTTAAGATATTCTTCATTGGGAGATGGAATAATATTTTTTCATTGGGAGATGGAATAATATAAGTCCACTGGGATCGTGTAAATACACAATACAGGCAGTTCAAAATATTATATAAAGGGTCTAAAAGAATGCTGCTGAACCAGTACACTTATTTAGTATCGGATCGACAAACATGACGATACAGCATAAACAAAAAATAATAATATACAAGTCTAGAAGATTATGCAACGATACATATGACGGTGTTTCTTGTCATAAATTTAGACACAGACTGACCAACGAATGGCCTTAGTCATTGAGTGTCAATATAAATAAATAACGTGAACAATCACAACATATTCATCTTAAACTTTCTCATTTTAAATGAACCCAAAACTTTTTTAATAGTTGCTTCTCAGTCCGCTAACCAGGGACGTGCCGTGCTGTTACTTGACTTTGCTCAAATATTCCAACAAGATGTAATCCAAATGATCAAGGTGACAAATTCATTACGCCAGACGCGCGTTTCGTCTACATAAGACTCATCAGTGGCGTTTAACTATAAATGTTTAAGATATTCTTCATTGGGAGATGGAATAATATTTTTTTCATTGGGAGATGGAATAATATAAGTCCACTGGGATCGTGTAAATACACAATACAGGCAGTTCAAAATATTATATAAAGGGTCTAAAAGAATGCTGCTGAACCAGTACACTTATTTAGTATCGGATCGACAAACATGACGATACAGCATAAACAAAAAATAATAATATACAAGTCTAGAAGATTATGCAACGATACATATGACGGTGTTTCTTGTCATAAATTTAGACACAGACTGACCAACGAATGGCCTTAGTCATTGAGTGTCAATATAAATAAATAACGTGAACAATCACAACATATTCATCTTAAACTTTCTCATTTTAAATGAACCCAAAACTTTTTTAATAGTTGCTTCTCAGTCCGCTAACCGGGGACGTGCCGTGCTGTTACTTGGCTTTGCTCAAATATTCCAACAAGATGTAATCCAAATGATCAAGGTGACAAATTCATTACGCCAGACGCGCGTTTCGTCTACATAAGACTCATCAGTGGCGTTTAACTATAAATGTTTAAGATATTCTTCATTGGGAGATGGAATAATATTTTTTTCATTGGGAGATGGAATAATATAAGTCCACTGGGATCGTGTAAATACACAATACAGGCAGTTCAAAATATTATATAAAGGGTCTAAAAGAATGCTGCTGAACCAGTACACTTATTTAGTATCGGATCGACAAACATGACGATACAGCATAAACAAAAAATAATAATATACAAGTCTAGAAGATTATGCAACGATACATATGGCGGTGTTTCTTGTCATAAATTTAGACACAGACTGACCAACGAATGGCCTTAGTCATTGAGTGTCAATATAAATAAATAACGTGAACAATCACAACATATTCATCTTAAACTTTCTCATTTTAAATGAACCCAAAACTTTTTTAATAGTTGCTTCTCAGTCGCTAACCGGGACGTGCCGTGCTGTTACTTGGCTTTGCTCAAATATTCCAACAAGATGTAATCCAAATGATCAAGGTGACAAATTCATTACGCCAGACGCGCGTTTCGTCTACATAAGACTCATCAGTGGCGTTTAACTATAAATGTTTAAGATATTCTTCATTGGGAGATGGAATAATATTTTTTTCATTGGGAGATGGAATAATATAAGTCCACTGGGATCGTGTAAATACACAATACAGGCAGTTCAAAATATTATATAAAGGGTCTAAAAGAATGCTGCTGAACCAGTACACTTATTTAGTATCGGATCGACAAACATGACGATACAGCATAAACAAAAAATAATAATATACAAGTCTAGAAGATTATGCAACGATACATATGACGGTGTTTCTTGTCATAAATTTAGACACAGACTGACCAACGAATGGCCTTAGTCATTGAGTGTCAATATAAATAAATAACGTGAACAATCACAACATATTCATCTTAAACTTTCTCATTTTAAATGAACCCAAAACTTTTTTAATAGTTGCTTCTCAGTCCGCTAACCGGGGACGTGCCGTGCTGTTACTTGGCTTTGCTCAAATATTCCAACAAGATGTAATCCAAATGATCAAGGTGACAAATTCATTACGCCGGACGCGCGTTTCGTCTACATAAGACTCATCAGTGGCGTTTAACTATAAATGTTTAAGATATTCTTCATTGGGAGATGGAATAATATTTTTTTCATTGGGATATGGAATTATATAAGTCCACTGGGATCGTGTAAATACACAATACAGGCAGTTCAAAATATTATATAAAGGGTCTAAAAGAATGCTGCTGAACCAGTACACTTATTTAGTATCGGATCGACAAACATGACGATACAGCATAAACAAATACTTTCACGTAATAAATCAAAATGCAGAACGATATGTTCTCATTATTACACTTTAAATTAAGACACATAAATTTCCTTAGAAAAACAAAACGTGTTAATTATTCGATCTAATTGTCTTGTTATAATGAGGTGTACAAAAATGTGTTCAAGGGCTTAAATTCTAATTTGGGTTTATCTACATGCATTCAAGGACATTACTCAAATGAGGTACACATAAGGGAAAACTATTTATCATTCATGCATAAAACAGTTTATTTTTACTAAATAAACTGACATATATGAATCACGGACAGTCTATACTAACGGGACATGTCACTGGCGTTTTCGGCAAAATTTCAAATGGTAACAAATGTATTTCCAGCAGACGCGTTCATTGTTGTAGACAAGATTTTTATGGTACAATAACATGTAAATATACACTAATATATGTTTTCTGCAAAACTAGATAGACAAGTTTAGCTTTTCATGCATCCGCCCCTGAACCGTCTCATAGCTGCATTACAAATTTTATGGATTTATTGAAGTATCTGGCTTTTTTGTTATTTATATGTAGGATAGGTAAACAATGTACATGTACCTTGTAATGACATTATTTACGCTAAACTATTATCCAATGGTGCTCGAGGGATTTAAATGCCTGTCGTCACTTCACACGTGCTTTTTAAAAAATAATTAAGCAAAAGTTGACTCCCTAAACAAATGTTTAAAATGAGGTAAAAATATGTTTTGTTAAATTTGCATCAATATCAGAACGAAAATAAAGATACAGAGCAAACAATTTTTTTAACCCAAACAGCTTTAAAAAGTAGGGAGATCTTGGTACAATGTTTACCTTTTAATTGTTAACTGACCAATACATTGAATGAAATAGAAGTCAATATGTGGAACGTAACATTACTACACTAAAATACTGATAAACGAAAATAAAGATACAGAACATATAATATTTTTTCCAAAAACAGCTTTAAAAGGTAGGGAGATTTTGGTACAATGTTTACCTTAAAATTGTTCACTGACCAATGCTTTGAATGAAATAGAAGTCAATATGTGGAACGTAACATTACTACACTAAAATACTGATTACAACCCCGATTCAACCTAAGAATATATCGAAATTTCAGTACACATACTAGTGCAATCCTGACGTAAACCAATGAAATGACAAAAAATATTTATAGATTTAGTAAACAACCACAGAGAGTCATTTACTCCGAAGACTGATCGTCATTTGACTATGTATTTAAATCAAATTATCAAATTACACCTGCTTAAAAGAGGGAAAACGAAAGAAACAAAAAAAAAAAGTATATACAAGCAAAAACAAAAACAACACATTCATAACTTTATTCCTCAAATACATGATATATATATATATATATATATATATATATATATATATATATATATATATATATATATATATATATATATATATATAAGTAATTAATGTATATAAGCAAATAACTAAACCTAATTACAAGGTAGAGAGAAAATTAAATATTTACAACAATCAGGTCATTTCATATAATATTTCATTCTGTGGTATTTGTATTAGTACAATCCTCAATAGGTGCTATCTCTTAAAATGAGTTTAATTTAGAAAGAGATCCTGACCTTAAAATATTTATCAGGAAACAGAAAAAAACATTTACAAATATTAAACAGAGCGACACTTTTTTTTTCATTTCCAAAAAAAATCAAACTTGTATTAGTAATGAAAATATCTAGTGTTTGCCCTTTTCTGACTCCAATTCGTCACTGTTGGTAGTTAAGTGGAGAAATAATTTTACAGTATACATTTTATGCATGTAATATACAGTTCAAAGACCCAAGTTTAAAGCTCAATAATTTTAATTTTGTTTCAAAAATAGAATATATTTTTAGGTTAGGATAATTTTTTCTCGGTAGGTAAGTAAAGGGCAAACAAACATAATTTACAAATACTGCTTACGGTAAGCCAAACACTGAAAATTAACTTATAATAACAATTTTTATAACATTTTATGTGTATTTTATTTTATTTTTCGAATTTCCAGTTTACATCGTTTCTAAACATATTGTCAAAGTCTTTTAAATTTAATATTTTCGTCTAATGCTACCATTGGCTGAATAACAACCAATCATTGTCCAGTATGGACAATAAGACAATATAAAAATAGAATGAGATTACTTATGTGAAGATATATTATTTGTTACATCATTATGCTTTTAAATCGTTTTACTTTAAACATATCAATTAAGTACTTGTCACTGACCATTTGCACATAAATAGCTTACTTATCCATCGAACCATTGGCCGAGATCTCATCACCATTTGTATAATGGTGTGTGAAGACATTATTTTTCTTATAGAAAACGATTTGAAAAAAATAAAAGAACAATTAACTTACATTTCAAAACGAAAAAAGATTTGATACATATTCAGATTTCTTTCATTTGACTATAATTGGCATTCCAGTTGTATAACAACTGTTAGTCTGAATTATAAGTATGTCAGTGAATTAAAATTAGTTATCGAACTTCAGTGTTAGATTATTGTAAAGTATAAAGTGTACACAATATATCATTTTTATTCAGATGTGACTGCTTACAAAACAAAACAAAAAAACCCAAACAAAATCCAAAAAAAAAAAAAAAAACATTGTGTTGAGCGACAATTTCTGCAATAGTTTCCCTATATCGTCGTTTCTAGTTTTTATTGGGGGAGGAAAATTCCTCGATGTTCTTAACCTTAACAATGTATAGAGAACCACTATGGAGTCCACGTTAAGAGCAGGGACTGGTCAGTTTCTGAAACCTTCGCACCTATCATTGTTGAAAATGTTCCTGATGATTGCTTCTTGTCTTAGACGGCGTATTGTCGTCCGTTTTGATAACGTGCTCTGATTAGATTACCAAATTTGTTAAATAGGTAATAAAAATAATACCATTTTAGTCCTGTTATGTCTTCAAGGTTGCTCTGATTTCAGACGCATTCTATTTAAATAATCGGCAATCACAAGATAATAATAATAAATTGTAAACTTATTTTATAAGTTCGTAGGGTCAGCAACATAGAAACGGACACTGGTAATCTAAACACTTGAATGAGTTTTATTATTCAAGGTTACCAGAAGTTCAACTAGACAGGTATAAATACGTAGTAACCCTGTAATTCCGGAATAGAAACTGAAGTTCTATAATCTAAGGTAAGTGTTTAAAAATATAGAATATATTTTAAAAAAATTGTACCTACTTTAATAATTACCTAAGGTCCTGTTTTCACCTAGATTGTATTGATCCCTCTAGTTTTTATTGTACAATACATACGTGATTGAATATTGTGTAACTATAGGATCTTACATTGGTACGAGTGGATTATCGGATTTCTCCAATCGAGATAGTAAAATTATGGAATTTTAAGACCGAGCCTTGGCGTGGACTTTAATTTCCATAATTTAACTATCGAGATTGGAGAAATCCGATAATCAAAGAGTACTAATGTAAGATTCTGTTTCTCTAATTTTAAAAAGTAGTAAATTTGCGAAACGAAGTACAAATTCTCCCAACCCCAATTTTAAAGATAAACTCAGAAACCGTTATCGATTCCTAAAATCTGAAGTATACAAAATGTCGCTGGACCTATGGCGATGATTTGTCATGCATTTTTTTGTTTCCAATCGACTTCCTGTTTACGCGTTTTTGACCTGAAAAATGTCGCAACGCGTCAAAATTCCTAGAGACTTGGGACCACCACCATTGATACCATTGATCACAAGTTTCCTTAATGTTCGGTATTTCGACAGTTTCCTTGGTGTTTGGTATTTTGACAGTTTCCTTGGTGTTCGGTATTTTGACAGTTTCCTTGGTGTTAGGTATTTTGACAGTTTCCTTGGTGTTCGGTATTTTGACAGTTTCATTGGTGTTCGGTATTTGACAGTTTCCTTGGTGTTCGGTATTTTGACAGTTTCCTTGGTGTTCGGTATTTTGACAGTTTCCTTGGTGTTCGGTATTTTGACAGTTTCCTTGGTGTTCGGTATTTTGACAGTTTCCTTGGTGTTCGGTATTTTGACAGTTTCCTTGGTGTTCGGTATTTTGACAGTTTCCTTGGTGTTCGGTATTTTGACAGTTTCCTTGGTGTTCGGTATTTTGACAGTTACCTTGGTGTTCGGTATTTTGACAGTTTCCTTGGTGTTTGGTATTTTGACAGTTTCCTTGGTGTTCGGTATTTTGACAGTTTCCTGGTGTTCGGTATTTTGACAGTTTCCTTGGTGTTCGGTATTTTGACAGTTTCCTTGGTGTTCGGTATTTTGACAGTTTCCTTGGTGTTCGGTATTTTGACAGTTTCATTGGTGTTCGGTATTTGACAGTTTCCTTGGTGTTCGGTATTTTGACAGTTTCCTTGGTGTTCGGTATTTTGACAGTTTCCTTGGTGTTCGGTATTTTGACAGTTTCCTTGGTGTTCGGTATTTTGACAGTTTCCTTGGTGTTCGGTATTTTGACAGTTTCCTTGGTGTTCGGTATTTTGACAGTTTCCTTGGTGTTCGGTATTTTGACAGTTTCCTTGGTGTTCGGTATTTTGACAGTTTCCTTGGTGTTCGGTATTTTGACAGTTTCCATGGTGTTCGGTATTTTGACAGTTTCCTTGGTGTTCGGTATTTTGACAGTTTCCTTGGTGTTCGGTATTTTGACAGTTTCCTTGGTGTTCGGTATTTTGACAGTTTCCTTGGTGTTCGGTATTTTGACAGTTTCCTTGGTGTTCGGTATTTTGACAGTTTCCTTGGTGTTCGGTATTTTGACAGTTTCCATGGTGTTTGGTATTCTGACAGTTTCCATGGTATTCGGTATTTTGTTATTGCCTTGATTGTTCATGTCCCAGCTTTCATGCCAATTAGTAGTGTTGACGACAGTTATTTACATTTTAATGTTGCTTCGTTGTTATCTATAATGCTTTTGAAAAATTAATCTGCAAATCGAAACATAAAACATAAAATAATACCTGCATATAAACGTACATTTATTTTTAACTATAATTAACGTATTCCTATATAGGACCCATATATTCCAATATAGGACCAATATAGAAACAAAAAAAATCTAGTTGTTTAGGGGCATAAAGTTCGGGAGGACGATATTTGAAAAAAAAAGGTTGGTAAAAAATATGAAAATAAATGTGTTGATAAAACTGTTCCAAATGATAATCTCTGACATAAATCGTAATTTGTATTGTCACCAATGGTGTCGTTGGTAAATTTGTGATAGTAAAATCATAGATTATAGATAAACTGTTTTTTTGTTTGTTTGTTTACTGTTTAACGCCACATTCGGCAATTTGGCAGCTATATATGGCGTCCAGTTTTTATTGGGGGTGGAAGCTGGAGTACCCGAAGAAAACCCCTGACCTGCGGCAGAAAAATTGGCAATCCTTTTAATTATGATTGAAGTCGAGTACACCCTGCCCGCAGTGAAACTCGAACCCGCAATATCGGTGTTGACAGACCACGTGATATATAGAAGACGAACTAAACTGTGACTTCTGCGTACCTCTTTGCGAACAATTCGTCATCAGTATATTCCTTAAGCCTTTTCATTCTATGTATGCACCTTCGAAATTTTATGTCTTTGATTCTGTCGACCTTGCCAAAGTTTTATACATTGTCAAAAGTACAAAATTGTATGTAGTGACATAGTTACATCATTTAAATTGTTAATTGTACTTGACATGCGCGTTTCGTCAAATTAACCCTAACAAAAGTGTTGCTCTTATCCCGGACGCCTCTGCACTTCAACGCTTTTTTAAACTTATCTGGACGCACGCTCCCAGCTACGGCAGAAGGTTTTTATACTAAAGGTGCTCGAAACTAAAAACACACGAATTCTAAACACTGAAGGTCATCTATACAATAGACAAACTGGTACATATTTGCAATTTTAAAGCACAACCGTTAACAATGATTAATGAATCATAAATATACAACAAAAAATCAATTTTCGATTGCCTCGTCGATTGTATCATATACATGTATTGTGGGTTATTTTAGGAAATGAAATTGACACTGTGCATTGTGGTTGGAATGTGTGTAATTTCGGCTGTAGTTGGTCATGGCAAACAAGGAGACGGCAAGGGAAGAGGCTGGAGACACGATTGGCATGGCGGCAGTAAACACGGCGACTGGAAATCATTTACAGGGAATCCAATTCCGTACCCGAAGCCAACTGGTTTCCCTTATGATTATAGTAAACCAGCAGGATCTCGTTTTCCATTTCATTATAGACCCTCCCAAAATCCAGATGTCCCCGTAGTCATCAACACTGGAGAATAAACATACAACAACTAGATAAGTGTCTTTATTTATAAAATGTCAACAATTTGTAGAAATAAACAAAATATAATATGCAAGAAATGTATCAGTATAAAATAAGAAGGCTAAATTTTTTATTTAATTAATTAACGTACATAAAATACAAATTAAAAGGAACAATCGATGAATATTATCTTAGGCGAGCACTATTTCAGCTATGTTTAGGGCGAGGTTACAAACAATTAATCTTTGGTTTGGATAAAAGGAATGGGTCAACCGAAAACATATTCAATTGTCACGTCACGTGACATGTATGGGTTACTGGGTAGGGACGGATAATTAAGCATTATGATTTCACATTTCTTCTTTTATTCATATACAAAATATGTTTAACATAAGGTACACAAAATACAAGTTTTACAAATGCCACATGATGACAACATACACATATAACTATAACAATGGTGTAAATAAGTGATTACAATACATTTGAAATGTATTTTATAAATAGTGATAATATATATAATAGTTTTGTGTTACAAATTGAAAACAAACCTTAGAGTTTTTGTATTGTTGGTCCGGGCGAATAATATTGGGTTACATATAAATCTCGAAAGTGAGAGATTCTATCATTTTTACAAACAAACAGATAATGGAATTCTTCTCCTATCAATCATCATTACATAAATGGCAAACTCTTTCTTCTTTGGGAATGTTTTGCCAACGACCTGTCCCAATAGGAAATTTTACATTACTTAATCTAAATTTTGTTATCCTAATTCATGACTTCTCTTGTAGCGTAAATAAATTTTTTCAAAGCCAAAATTGCACTTGCAAATTTCATAGAAAGCCCCTCTAGAAGAAATATTAAGTCTCTATACCATTTTTGAATAAATTGGTTTTGAAGAGTTTGTTTGATTAAATTTTTATACGGAGTGGCTATTTGTCCGGCTAGCATGAAAAAATAGCTCTCACTCTATTCGTCCGGCCATTAGAAATGCGCATATCACGAGCAGCAGCAGGAGCCCGCGTCGATCTCATATCTCTCTCGCTATGGCTGAAAAAGGTGAACTTCATATCGGCCGTACATTTTCGTCTTATGTAGAATTACAATTAAGAATCCGTCTATTTGAACTTAGCAAAAATGTACAATTTTGCACAAGAGATTCACGCACGATATTGTAGGCAAGGAAAGGGGCATTAACTTTACACTTTTAAGATTCTAGCATAATAAAGCACGAGTCTTGAATTCATCGACACTTGACCATGGGTAGAGCATGACAAAATAAGCCCAACGGACAACTACACTACAAGTTATTCTTTAGATCATATATATCCGGCAAGTAGCCTAGGGACTATTTTTCTTGCTAGCCGGACGAATAGTCTCATGGCTATTTTTCCGGCTAGTCGGACAAATAGCAATTGCCATTTTATATACAGTAAAATCTATGAAAAATATATCTGGGAATATATAGCTTTGCCCGCATCAATCAAAAATAGACTTAACATACACTCTATCCACTTAAAATGACATACTCCACTTCTATGTAATCCATACATAAGTTTGAACATAATACTACTAAGTTTGCTTTCATTTTTCATAATTGGAGAATAGAAAGTTAACATTCTTAGTTTTATATCTATTTCTAGTGGGAATCTTCCTAATTCCCCATATACCATGAAATTTGGAGTACTTTTTAAGTATTGAGGATTCTCATAGAAAATTTTAAATGAACTTTTCGAATAATATTAGAATTTTTTTCATACCGCAACAAAATTTCAGAACCATACAATAAAATTAGAGCAATCATAAAGTAAAAAGTTTCAATTGAATATCTATAGGAATATTCATATTTCTAATTCTTAAATAGATACTAAACATTAATTTCTCTGCTTGTTCTACAAGTTTTTTCTTTGCTTCTGTAAAAGACTCATTATATTTTTTACATTAATCCCAGGTAGTTATAACAGTTATTTCAAGTGATGTATCGTTTAGTTTGAATTGCGGTATTCCATGCAGTTTTCTCTTGCAAAATATAACTTTGGTTCTGCTTGTGTTTACCTAGTTTCCACGTGTTGCAATACTCTGCAAATATATCTAAGGTTCTCTGCATGTCGTTAATTGATTTTTCCATTAATACAGTATCATCTTCGTACAAAATTGCATACATCTCGAGGTATATTCGAAGGGTATCCTGGCATTTTGTAGATAGAAAATCAAGAGGATGTATAACTGCTGGTGTGTGCATTATTTGGCGGCTACAATGACAATGAGCCTTCTCTTTTTCGAGGATTGATTGATTGAATGCTTGCTTCAGCTATATGCAGGACGAGAACATGTCAAAAACAGAACAACGGAGAAATACGACAAAAAGGCAGATAGACCTGAAGAACGTAGTTTTCAAATTTCGATTAAGAAATAATTTTCCAATAATGTACATGTAAAGTGTTCAGACAGCCGGACATTTTACAAAAATCAGGATTGTTGTCGCTGTCACCTATTGTTTCTGTTTAACGATTAATATGTTGTCATTGTTTAATCAATCTAATTAAAATTAAATCTTTCACTAGCTCTCCCTTTTTGTTATTGTCGCTATGAAGATCTAACAACATCCCATTACAGGTCATCTCATATTGAACTTTTGATATAAATGTTATCAAATGAAAAATTGCGGTATTCCCCCAAAAATTAACCAATCAAACGTAAGCTTTTATCTTAACTTGGGGTTTAGTTATGAAAAAGATACAATCATGCAAGAGAGATTCCGAACAATGACAGAGGATTCCCCAACATTAAAAATTGGTGAAGACAGTTTTTGATTGGTCAATAAGAAGTTCAATCTGAGATGACCTGTAATGGGATGTTGTTAGATCTTCATAGCGACAATAGTAAATCCAATGTCTACCTAAAAAGAGTAAAACTAGCTCAGGTAATGTGTTAAAATATTAGAAAACAAGGGTAAATTAATCTCGCCCCCACCCAAACCCCCGAACTTATCGTCGCAGGGGCATAAAAATCCATTATTTCCTCCAAAACATCTTTTGCATAATAAAACAACTCCAACCATGCATGGGGGCTCCAATGGCCAAGTGGTTAAGATATAAGATAGTCTACTATTGATCACATTGTCTGTCAACCATGATTTTGTGGGTTCAAGTCTCACTGTTGGCAGGGTGTACATGACTTAAATTATTATCTTCTATTACCTTGATTGCTAGTTTTCCTACCGAATGTCTGGTTTTTCTCCATGTACTACAGCTTCCTTCCCAATTTTAACTGGATGCCATGATTTAGCTGAAAATTGCTTAGTGGCTATAAACATTTAAACAAACAGACTAACCATCCTTTCAATTGTATACAATTCTGCTACAGGGCCCAGTTTCATAATAAAACATATCAAATTTGAGGATTTCCTCAACTTCTCCTCATCTCAAAAAAGAAGTTTTATGAATACCAGGCCAGATCATTTTATTTCATTAGTGACATAAAGGGAAAAGCAACCAAGAGACTCCTATTGTGAATGGAAATAATGTCACAGCTGTAAATTTTCTGAAACACCGAGTTTAAAGAGTAGACTTTCAATGTAGGCAGTGCTCAACTGCTACTTTAGTTGACAAGCATTGAAAGTGTTCCTACTAATGGTCAGGTACTCCAGCCTCCTACTCCAATAAAAACTGTACGCCATGAGGTAGTTAAAAAATAACTGAAAGTGACCTGACATTCAAACAAACCAACATAAATGTTTTGGTCCAAAGATAAGTCAGAGAGTGATTTCATGCGGTGTCAATACAAGGGGTGATATTGTTGTTCAGATACATATAACTTTTTTAAGATAAGATTTCATGTAAAGATATGTACTAAATAAATCAGTAACATTTTTTCTATATTTCCAAATTTACAGTGTAACTTCAATGACAATATCTACAGAGTGCACCCGTGTGTGTAGATCATGAATTACAAAAATCAAAGCTTTAAAATATAATCCTCACTTAAAAAAACAGCAGGAACTAAATTTCTTGTTGAAAAACGTATTTTTAGACTTGCAATCCAAATAAAGACAAACGTTTTGAAATATATAAATTGCACTTTGCGTTTGTGAGGCATTTTGAACAGCAAAATTAAACAAATTAAATTAAATGGTTAAATGTACTGATGGACTACAACTGATATATATTCCAGTGATCTGGTAACTTTCTGAAAGTTTGAGGAAAAATTGTCTTGTAAATTTTCTTGTAGATTAATGTTTTTTAAGCATAACATATCAACAACAGCTGATTAATGACCAGTTATTAACTGTGTGCCTGGTTAAACTATCGCTGTACACTGCACTTGGGTTAGAACAGTAAAAACTATATATCAGTGTCAGAGATGGAATCCATCTGTGTGGGTCCAGCTGACCTTGAAGTAAAGGTGAAAGGTCATCAACATCGACTTGATTGATTGGATGTTTGTTTTACGTCCAGCAAGCAGTATTTAAGCTATATTCAGGACGGGAAAAAGTTAACACACAATACATCAATTGAAAAAGGGGTGGGATGGGACACAGGGAACAAAATTTTGACTGCCACTGGAAAAGTACGGAGTATGTGGTAGGGTCGGAGAATTTAGCCTTCTGTAGCAGCTACAATGAGCCTACTCTTTTTCGAAATCTACAAAAGGGATTTTTATCGTGCAGGGAACGTGGCACTCTCCAAACACGTTACCCACTATGGTTCGCGGCCAGGCTTTCCGTATTATAACCTGACAACCCCCCCCCCTTCCCCAAACGAGAGGGTCTACCCAATGAAAGGGGAGCAGGTGAAAGATTAAATTTTAAGTAGATTGTCACTTTTTTATTGTTATTTTTCATTTTATTGTTTAAATTCAGTTAAATGCTAAGATTGGGATAGAGACGGGCAAAGCGTTATTTTCCCATTATATAGTTAACCCAGATACAAGCAACGAGAGCGGCTGCAACGTCACATGTTTGTTAATTCAGTTGGAAACCTGTACAAATTGTTCAAGCATAAAGTAAGAAATTAACACTTACCAATTAGCAAGATTAAGTTTGTTTTTATTAACCAGGATCAGCAGAAGATCACAAGTCATGGCAGCAAATATCAGTTCACGTCAACGCCGGTAGGAGCAGACGAAAAATAATTCACGTGAACTACCGTTGCACGTTTTTTGCATAACAGCAAGAATTATAATACTCTGGTTAAAACTTTTATAAATATAACATTAAAAAAACATATTTCGTCTGTATTTTCATCTAGTGTTGAGTTTTGCATTTATTTTACGTAGTTGTAAAAATTGCGGAAAGAAAATATCCTCAAACAGAAAAAATACATTATTAAAAACATTTGAAGTTGTGTCATGCAGTTTTGTTGAACACTTTTCTCCTACAACGGCGATTTTTTGCGATGTTGCGTAGGATTGGAGATTAACTTGAAAACTTCCGGTTGCTAGAATTTTTTACAACTCTATAGTCTCATAGTCATAGGATACTTCTACCATTAAGCGAGCTATCGCTCGCTATAATTTAGATTTTTAATTCAAAACATCGTAACGTTCTTCTCAGTAGATACCATAGTTGACATTTGATGTCCCAGATTTTTTACTGGTTTTTGTAGGCTTCGTTTTGCTAATTATTTTTAATTTTTGCTGTTTATTGTTAATACCTGTTGATATTCAAACTCCATTTTGGTGCGACCAGGAAGTTTATTGTTCATGACTGGGAATATATACATAGCGCAATGTTTTGTTTATTTCAATGGTGTTTAACGCCACTTACAGCAAGTTATCGCTTTATTATGGCGTTCAGTTCTTTTTTGGAGTGGAATACATAGTACCCAGTGCTAGACCTTTGGCAGAGTTGCAATCACTGTCAATTAAGGTTGGAATCCTGCGTACCTTACCCGTAGGGCTCAAATTTGCAAACTCGGTGTTAACCTGCCGGTGATCAATAGTAGATGTCTAACTAAATACTTCCTATGATGTTCACCTGTTGCTTTAGATATATTTTGAATTGAATTCTGTTCACCAAAAGTCCGATTGATTGATTGATTGATTGATTGATTGATTGATTGATTGATTGATTGATTGATTGATTGATTGATTGATTGATTGATTGATTGATTGATTGATTGATTGATTGATTGATTGATTGATTGATTGATTGATTGATTTACTTCCAGCAAGCAGCATTTCAGCTATATTCAGGATGATAACAAGTTGACAAACAATGAATCAACGGAAAAAAGAGGTGGGACATTAGGAACAAAATTTTGACTTCCACTGGAAACTATGGATTATTGAGTTGGCGCGGAAAATTTAGACATTTGTAGCGGCTATAATGAGCCCACTGTTTTCTTTTCGAAATACAAAAGGGATTTTAATCGTTCAAGGTGCGTGACACTCTCCTAAAACGTTACCCACTGTGGTCCATGGTTAGGCCTTCCATATTATGCCCTGACAACCCCCAAAGAAAAGGTCACCCCTATCCTCCACACGTGAACGCGCTGTGCTGACTTATGGGTTGAGCACTAGGAACCCTTCCAATATAGTCCCAGAAATGCAATCGAATCGCTTAGTCTAAAAACATCATACAAAATTTATGGGACAATAACAACACAGAACAAGACACAAAGAAGCCCGCGACACGAATTTTCAAGGAATGAGAGTGTTCCCATGTGATGCGGACAAGTAAGCAGCTGAAATATCACATAAGCTGAAAACATTTCTGTGAGAAATTTTAATGAATGGCATTTCTATGTAAGTGTTCAGATATTGTTTGCGGCTGTTCGTGCCAGTTAAAGTGATAATGAGTGATTATTCCTCGTGTCGGTTAAAATGTTTTCTTCAATTTTATGGCGGTTCTTGTTGGTAAAATGTTCTGACGTTGTTTATTACGGTTCATATCCGTTAAAGTGTTCAGGCGTTGTTTAACTCTCCGGCACAGAGAACATAACAGGTTCCCAGATATAACCTCTGCCACACGTCATCCCCGTTTACTTCGGGACTACATTTGTCGTCTGCCAGTGACGTTTGTAAACAAAGAAATGATGTTTATAAAATAATACACGAGAACTTATTTATTTTTATAAAGTCAATTTGTACATTTTTGATACAGTTTTACATTAGAATTAATGTGTTTGTGCGCGAAACTTATCCGCCATGAGAGATATCTATCGTGGCGCCAACCAATGTCTGGCAGAGGTGATTGTGGTTGACATATGATTCCCAGAATCCCTTGCGTGTAGATTGGCGTTGTTTATAGTGGTTCATGTCGGTATAAGTGCTTTCAATTTGTTTGTTATTCGTGTCATTTAAAATGTGTTAAGGGCAGGGTGTGCTCGACTCCAATCTGAATCGACAAGGATTGCCATTTTTTGTTCTCCCAATAAAAACTTTACGCGCCATGATATAGCTGAAAAATTGCTAAAAGTGGCGTTAAACACCATCCAAACAAACAACAGTAAATAAAATGTATTTATTATTTCCTTCAGTTTAATTTTCGTTTATGTCTGTTAAAGTGTTCCGTCGTTGGTTGTTGCGGTTCATGTCTGTTATAGTGTTCAGATGTTGTGTTGTTGTGGTGTTTATGTAATTTTAACGTCTGACGGTTTTTTTTACGTTTTTGTGGTCGGTACATGTCGTTATAAGTGCTTGCGAATTGTTTATTCTTCGTGAGGGTTAACATGTGTTTATTATTAGTAGTTTATACCTGGTAAAGTGTTCAGTCGTTGATTCTTGCGGTTCATGTCAATTAAAGTGTTTAGACGTTTTTTTTTATTGAGGCTCATGTCGGAATAACTCAAAACGAGTTGTTTATTCTTCGTGTCTATTAAAATTTTTTCTACAGTTTTATGGCGATTCATATCTGTTAAAGTCTTCAGTCGTTGGTTTGCGGTTCATGTCTGTTAAAGTATTTTGACGTTGTTTTTTTACGGATCATATCTGTTAAATTGTTCAGTCGTTGGTTGTTGCCATTCATATCTGTTAAAGTGTTCAGGAGTATTATATAGTTGCTGTTCATGTCTGTTTAAGTGTTCAGACGTTGTTTGTTTCGGTAAATATCTGTAAAAATGTTCAGTCGTTGTTTGTACGGTTCATATCTGTTAAAGTGTTCAAACGTTCGTTCAGTTTTACAGTTTAAGCATAGTTTTTATTTGTAGATATCTTCAAACGTTGTGTCATCAGCTTTGAGCTGTTTTTGTCGATTAAAAAGGTAATAACTTACTTTTTGTTCATTATGGTTTATTGTACAGAACTTTTCTCGTGTTAGTATCAATTAAAGTTGTCAGACATACATTTCTTTCATACTTATTAGGTTAACTTTTTTAAACAATTCTTAGAAGGATTAAGCTTTTGTTTTTGTAATTGTTTATTTTTTAAGGTTTTTTGAGTATTTTTGCCATAATATTAGACTTTTGTTTAGAGGTTGACACCTATGACGCAACTCCATTACGTTTGCGGAATGAACAAACAAATGGACACGAATTTAATTAAGTTTCTATTGTTATTTTATGAGAAATTTAAACACAATTAGCACCTTTGGACATGCCACGCTAACTCTAAAACTTTAATAATTTCTTTAATTTAACATAAATAATGTGATCCTTTGAAGTAATTCTTAATTAAATTTGATTCGTTGATTTTGAAGACATTCCATATAGTAGCTTGTTTGTTCTTTGGAAAATATTCACTGATTCCGTTGCTTTCGAGTAAAATGTCATCATTTTACCAAATTTAATAGAATTTACTACCAACAGACACGTGTTTAGTCTAGTTATACACAATTTACAAGGTTTCCCTTGGATTGTTGTCAGGTCAGTAAACTTATAATTACTTTGCAATAAAAAAATGTATAAAAAATTATAAAAAGTTTACAGCTTTTAAAGAAAATTTATTATGAAGTTTATATTAAAGAGATTTAAATATATATGTTCGATGAGTATATTTAAATATAATGACCAAATAAAAATGTTAATTAACATTTTGTGTTTCTATACTTCATGTTAATTGAAACAGTGAAGAAGACAACACTTTATATTTATGATTATAATATAAAGCGTCGTGCATTGATAAAAGTAACTTTCAAGCAAAACATATAATTTCACAACTGAAAACAGCGTGCTGATCAAATTAATGATAATATTGAAGTCATGAAAAGTCTTTTGACAAAGACTTCGTGTTTGCTTCTATCGTATGAATTAAAAAATGATGTAAATTTGTATTATACTAATTTAAACCTAAACATTTGTAGGGGCATGTCAAATAATGTAATAGCTAGTTCCTTGAAATTTACGTAATTTATATTTGTGTGTACATGCATCTTTGCAAGGTGTAACTTTAGTTTACTAAGTATTTGTGGTCAATTTGTCGATATATGTTGTTTATCAATAGTAAAATGTTTATTTTCATTCCATTAAAATAAACAATTTATGAGAGATTACAATCATTTCCTTTTTAAAAGAATTACATAAATTGAACAATTTTAATGGTCACTATGGTCAAGGGGCGATTGGCGCAGTCTACTTTGATGTTGATCACGTGCATATTTTAATGACTGCTACATTCATGACATTATAGCTTTAACGATTGTATTATTTGAAGAATTACTAACTAAAGTCAACAGTGGTCCTTGATTTTTATAAATTGTCATGGTATTATATTGTTTATTTACATATCAGAGGCACTTGTTGGTTAGGATAATTTTTTTTTAAATGTCAGTAAATGAGTTTATATAAAAATGTATTAACTCATTTGGTAACCAGTCTGACATGACGCTTACTGTCAAAACTTAGGAACTCTTCTCTTTTGTTGCAAATAAAAACGATTGTCTGAATGTTTCTTCTCAAATCTTAATTCATCGGACTAGTCCTCTTCCTCGTTAGAGTTGAACAATATATAATTAATTCTGTGCTGCAACTCCAACAATTATTTCTGTAACGACTTACAAGTAGGTTGATTAGCCATTGTGAACCTTCAACAGCCAATTATAAAATTACGGCTATATGCATTTAGTCAATACCATATAATTATGTTCAATATCGGTTTTTCTCGGTAAAATCCGGATGAATTCAATCTCCGACATTTTCGGTGAACTTTGGTTTTCTCCGAAAACCCCAAATCAGTGAGTTGTCAGTTTGTCGACTACGCTATATGTGACCACGATAAAGCTGCAAAATATCTGAAAGTGGCATTAAACACCTTTTAAAAACCTAACAATCTATTTTTTGTGTTGCTTGTTTCTGTCCGTTGTTAGTAAGTTTGCTTTTAAGTGCGTATTTGTTATATTTTTTAATGTTATTTTTTTTTAATCTAGGTTCCAGTGCATTACGAATTTAGAGTGCATACATGTTACAACTTGGGACTAAAATTTCCGGTAAAATGTCATTGAAATTAACTTTCAGAATGTCTCTGTTAATTATAAACCTGTCTGGCTTATTGTGGATAGCTGTAGTAATGAAAATTGATGAGACTTACCTTAAATACGAGAAAATGATCAATGCATCCATGCATACATCTGCACAACGGGATGATTCAACTAAACTAATTGATCAGCAGTTTGTTCATACGAGAAAAATTGTTATTGAAACACATTATCCAGTTGTCTTAGGAAGTCCATACAAAATAAATAATGAACAGATCTGCAGAACTGTTAGTAACTTATCAGTAATTGTCATGGTTACCACAGCACCAAGTCATTTTGAAATTAGAAAACAAATGCGTCAAACATACCTGAATTCGAATCATTATGATGGAAAAAATATTCGAGTTGTGTTTCTTCTGGGAATGGTATCAGATTCAACTCTTCAAAACAAAATAGAAGAAGAAAATTTAGCGTTTAGTGACATTGTTCAGGGATATTTCATCGATTCGTACCACAATCTAACGAATAAAGGTGTAATGGGTTTTAAATGGATTACGGAATTTTGTCGGAATGCTGAATTCGTTTTAAAAATAGATGATGACGTATTCGTAAACTTTTTCGCAGTTTTCGATGACGTTTCTCCAATTATAAAGAAGAAATCTAAGTATATTATGTGTAACGTTGTAAAACCAGGGACGAACCCAATACAACGAGGAGAAAAAAATAAATGGTACGTCCATCCAGACGAGTTTAGCCATTTTGATTACTATCCTTACAAATCGTGTAGTGGTTTTGCTGCTTTTTTGTCAACAGACCTTATACCTATGTTATACCAATCCGCTCTTATATCTCCATTTTTCTGGGTGGAAGATTTCTATCTTTTTGGAATTTTGCCAACAAAGATCAACGGAGTAGTGCACCACAGTATACAATCTAGCATGAGCTTCTTTGATAACAGAGGGTTTCAGTGCTACAACGAGAAAGGTAAACACTGTCCAATTGTAGTGGCTTTGAATGACGGGAAAGATGACTTTATAAACAGATGTTGGGACGCTGTCAATAACAACACAAATAACTCGATTACTATACAACACAATTGATAAATGATGTTTATTAAAATTTGTTACGCATAATTACATTTCTGATTCGTCTGAATGTTTGATAAAATAAATGATTGCAACACAATATGTCGCAAAACGTTGTGATTCAAATAGAGTAACAAACAAGACAAAATCATTAATGTAAACATTATTTTATTGATAAATGCCTAGTTGACAAAACATGTAGGTATAATACAAGTTGGGATTAGAAAACAAGTGCTACAAGGACTTTTGTAAATTCTTCTCCCAGTATATAAGAAAATACATAGTACAGGGGGGGGGGGCGTAAGGGGCGTACGCCCCCCCCCTTTAAAAAAAAGGAAAGGAAAAAAAGAGAGCAGGGAGGGTAACAACCAGCGCCAAAGGCAAAAATGTAATCCCCGCTCGTCCTCGCCATAAATTAATGCATTAACGGTACTACCCCTGCCGTAAATGCGCCTTTGCGAGGCGCGGGAGGACCACTTCGTGAAACCTGTTTCCGATATCCCCTTTTTACGCCCCCCTTTTCAAAAATCCTGTATCCGCCCCTGTAGTAGAATGCATGACGTACAGTGACATAAACACAATTTCATATTAAAGTTATTTTTATAACATTAGTGTTACTATTACTATGATTGACATTTTACTCTGATACAATATAAGAAACTTTAGAGCTAGATCAACATAAAAAAAAATTTAAAAAATTTTAAACCCCCATGTGTTAAACCTTTTTGATTTTATTATATATTTTTGAACAATTAATAAGTTTTGTGTATTTTCAGCATCGGAGAGGTTTGGATCACCATATAGAAGGTTTCTTATATTTAGGTAACATGATAAGTTTGGAAACAGAATATTTCGTGGTCTATTAAACAACTGACATGAGAGCAGAAAATGTTCAGAATTTTCTATTTATTTGCATTTAAAATAATGATCAGACTCAAGATTCTTTTTAAAAAGGTGATCTTTAAGGGCACTACTTTCAGTCCTTTCTAGCATGAAGTATTGGACCGATACGACAACCCGCATAAAAATACGCCGGAACTGTAATTGGCTTGTTTAAAAATAATTTTAAGTCATTGATAGAATAATTGTTTTTTTATATTAGCAGAAAGGTAATAAGCTGTTACAATACAACATACTATAGGTGGGTGGGGGATCTAGGTTATTAAAATTTCGGGTTCGGTAACTGTGAGTTTGAGAAAAGCTAGCCGGGACCACGTTTGACAAGTATTCAGGGGTATTTCTATGTACCATTTTATGAAATAGTATGAGCTTATGTTTTTTTCTTGCGATCCTCTAATGTTTCCCATCCGCATTCTTGTAAGAGTAATGCGATGGGAAACAATATTTGTTAATTTGGTAGCACCCAGTAACAAGGTGGCAGCCTCGTAGTTTATTTGTTCAAGCTTTAGTTTCATATAGTCTGGGCAGTTGTCCCATATTACAGCTGCGTACTCCAGAACTGGGCGAATAAAGTTGAAATACATTTTTTTCAATGATTTCCTGTCAACTTTAAATTTTAACTTTCGAATTAAATCTTTTTGATGCTTTCAAAATAATTTCATCGATATGAGTATTCCAGGTTCCGTCACTTGAAAATGTAAGACCTAGATGTTTTATGAGAGGTGACAGATTTTATAGAAACTTAGTTCATTGATAAAGTTGGATGGGATACAAAATATAATTTACGTGATATAACCTTCGATTCAGACTTTTGTGGGTTGAACTTTACCAACCATGCACCTTATCGACCATTCATGGATTTTTTTGAAGATTTCAATTGAAAATAAGAGAAGTTTCTAGGGTGTTTTCTACAACAGCATATATACTCGTGTCATCTGCAAAGAGTTTTATAGTACAGTTTACTTCATTTACTATGTCGTTTATAAAAATAAGGAATAGTACAGGGCCCAGGATGGACCCTTGGGGAACCTCTGCATTTATATTGGCCCTAGATGATTCTGTTCCATTTATACCTATCAGACAAACAATATTTAAGCCATAAAAGGAGATCTCCACTGACGCCCATTTGTTTTAGTTTATATACAAGGCCTTTGTGCCATACCCGATCGAAGGCTTTACTAATATCAAAGAACACAAATCGTATTTCTTTCCCTTCATCAAGAGCCTTGTTGAATGTGTGAGCTATGTAGAGCAGTTGATTTATAGTAGAATCGTTTAAGATGAACTCAGATTGATGTGCTGTTAATTAATCCCTAATAAAGTTAAAAATTCGTTTATAAATAAACTTTTTACAGTTTTCAGATGAATGTATCCCTAACAAAATTGAAAACTGTAATAGGAGACTGGAAAGAGCATCGACCTGATCGTTGAGACATTCTCTGGAGTTAATAATTTCATCCCATTCGACGTTTTCGAATTTTTCGCGATACAAGTCTAAATTTCCGCGATCGTATAACCATATTTTTCTCCTAAAGCAAGTGTGTACAGGTTTCTGGATTTTTAGTATCCCATTTAGTCGGACAGTGATAATGAACATGTTGGTTAAGAAATTGTGAACAAACATGAACAATGTCGACAACTCTGGGATTATTAGATATAACTAAATCGATGCAAGAACTTGAACTTTCTGTAAAATGAATTGGTTCATTTAACAAATTGGGTCATATTGTACTTTGCACAAATACTTGACATCTTAATATTATTAGGGTTACCTTAATCTTCGTTAAATTCACATAAAATCAGAATAGTATTAATACCCGAATCAACCGCGTATTCAATTAGGTCATATACGTGGATATGGGAGTCGGAGGTCTATAGAATGTTCCTAACAAAACTGGTTGGTTCCTACAATTTTTTAATTCGATCCATACGCATTCAACACCTCGCACCTCTAGATATGAATAGAAAGTAAGCCATTATTTACATATAGTGTCACACCCCCTCCTTGCCTATTAGTTCTATCGTTTCTAAATGAAAATTGTCAAGTAACATATCTTGGTTAACAATTGTAGGATTAAGCCAAGTCTCACTAAAACAGAGAATATCAATATTTCTAAGTTCTTCGTTTATAAGATCGATTTTTGGCAGTACACTTTGAACACATTTTAAATGTATAAAAGATGTGTATTGATTAAAACACCTACTAAATTCGCCGAAACATTGATCTGATATGTATGATTCAGTAGTTGACTGGGAAGAGGGGCTAGGATTTGGTTCTATGTCGCCCGACAGAATTATGAGCAATGTGATATATATGATAATGATACATATAAAATAACAATGACCTTTTTGTGCAATTAGGTAAAGCATGGCTGTTATAATAATAGTTCGTTACATTTTTGCAATTGCTACTTGTAGAAATATCACAATGTTCATAAAAGCACAAACAAATAAATAGCAACATAACAGTAATATAAACAATTATTAATTAACTACTGTAATATTCGCTTAAATAACAGTTAAACGGCCAATATGATATATTTTGCTGAACCAGTCCAATACGGAATTAACTAGCCCAATATCGGTATTGGCCTGATTCGCCCTGTATTGACCTAGTATGTCCTGTATTGGCCTAATTGCAACCTGTATTGGCCTGACAGATTTGGACTAGTTAATTAATAAAGATATCATTACGTGATGATTTCTGTATTGGCCTAGTTATTGGTCCTTGGCCAGCTGTATTGTCCTTCGGCTGCGCCTCAGGCCAATACAGCAAGCCTTGGACCAATAACTAGGCCAATACAGAAATCATCACGTAATAATATCATAATATAACGTGGTATATATTCAAAAGCATGTTGCTCTTGTTTCGTCTTGCTCTACAATAGAACAGTCATATTCTAGCAGTAAACTCTGCACTGGCCATAACCATTATGTGACTTTAGTGTCCCAGGCAAAAAATGTACTGCTAATGAAGGGATTGCTCGAATTGCCACTAGTAGTTAAAACAACATAATTGTCAACCATAAACAAAACATCATGAGTAAATTATGTAACAAATGTGAACGAGAAAACATAAAATAACGATTTACATATTAACAATGTAATGTACACGGAGTTGTCTTAGTAATTGGTACTCCAGGAGTAAAGGAAAGTAATAAATAAAAAGGTCCAAAGGAAAGAAAAACAAAGACAAAACAAAGACAAAAATTGTGTAATTAAATATATCAAACTAATAAATCAATCAGGTTAATCAATATATTACTACTAGATACGTTCTGAGTATAATTTACCAAGATATAAGTTTATTATAATATTCTTAATAATGAAGTCCCTCGCTTGTTTTGGGGCGAGCAGCATGAGCAAATACTAGTATTGCCTAATACATGATAAATAAAAAAACTGGCTTTGTTTTAAATATAATTCGAACAGTAATAGTGGATCGCATGAAACATTGATATATGTTTAAATTGAACGTTACAAACTATGTGTCATTGGAATACGATCTGTACTTTATATCAAATTATAATTAGATTTTTTAAAAGTATAATAAATAAGATGTAGGTTCGGTACAAAATTAAATACAACTAGTGAACCAAGTCAATATTAGCAAGTAGTTGCATATTGCATGCAGTATGTCTGCTGATAATGTTAATATTGCTTTGATGAGAGGGGTTGCTGGCTGAACAAGACGGGCATCGAATGTTGATACACATATTGTGGCACTGAAGATATTATTTGAGGTAGTATAAGGTTAGCCACACAAAGTCATTATATCCCAAAATAAATGTTTTATACCTCTCAAACTTCTCCGTCCACTTAAATCTTTGAGTAAATCATATGCATCCGCTGAAAGCTGTCCAAAACTACTTCAAAAGTAGACTCTTATCAAAATAGACAGCACACTAACTTCGTTATCCTATTCAGTTTCACAACAAGTTTGAAAGCCTCGATGATCAATGTGACTATCTTCGACGACTCCATTGATACACATCTTCCAATACTGGATCTAAAATTAGACCCTTCATCAGAAACCGGAGAAAGAATTGATAAAATAATATTCTCTAATTTTGACGTAATATTTCAACCGATTTACCGATTTGGAAAAAATATTTCTCGTCACTAGTGAATTTGTTGATTGGTTAAAAATAATGACGTCACAATAAGAACTCATGACGTCATAAACAAAACACCTTCCATTTACCGTATTCAAGTCATGAACGTAAAATTGGGGTTGGGAGAATTTGTTCTTCGTTTCGCAAATTTACTACCTTTTAAAGTTAGAGAAACAGAATCTTACATTAGTACTCTTGGGTTGTGTCTGTCCACACCGGGGTTTGAACATACTGAAGTCATGGTGTGCTTGACTCCAACATTAATTGACAATGGGTTTCCAGTTTTCCTGCGGAAGATCGGGCTTTTTCCTGGCACTCTGGTTTCTCCTCTAATCTAAACTCTAGGAACATACTTGGAGGATTCCCAGTGCTTGACCCAATATACAACCAGCGCGTATCCGGGTGGCGGATACTGGAGACCCTCTCGTTGAGGGTTGTCAGGCAATATACGGAAAGGAAGGCAGCGGACCGTAGTGGGTAACGTGTTTGGAGAGTGTCACGCTCCATGCACGATAAAGAACTCTTTTGTGATTTAAAAAAGTGCAAGCTCATTGTAGCCGCTACAAAAGGCTCAATTCTCTGCCCCTTCTCAATACTCCATACTTTTTCTGTGGCAGTCAAAATTTTGTTGATATGTCCTATCCATCCACTTTCCGTTGATCTATTGTTTGTTAATTTGTTCTCGTCCTGAATATAGCCGAAATACTAATATCCAAATATTACTAAAATAACGAAATACTAAAACAAACATCCAAGCAATCAACCATATCTAAACTGCGCGCAATGAGATAGCTTAAATGTTGCTGAAAATGGCTGTTAACTGCATTAACTATTGAAACGTCAAGGTAATAAGGCTAATTTTCTTGAGATGTCACTTCCAATACTGTATCTAAAATTAGACCCTTCATCAGAAACCAGAGAAAGAATTGATAAAATAATATTCTCTAATTTTGACGTAATATTTCAACCGCTTGACCGGTGTGGAAAAAATATTTCTCGTCACTAGTGAATTTGTTGTTCTAAGCATTTGATTGATTAAAAATAATAACGTCACAATAAGAACTCACGACGTCATAAACAAAACAACTTCAATTTACCGCGTATTCACGTCATGAACGTAAAATTGGGGTTGGGAGAATTTGTACTTCGTTTCGCAAATTTACTACTTTTTAAAATTAGAGAAACATAATCTTACATTAATACTCTTGGATTATCGGATTTCTCCTATCTCGATAGTTAAATTATGAAAATATAAGTTCTCGCCAAAGCTCGGACTTAAAATTCCATAATTTAACTATCTCGATTGGAGAAATTTGATAATCCACTCGTACCAATGTAAGATCCTGTATTTATGGAATAGAGGGTCTCAGTGGCCGATTGGTTATAGCAGATAGGCTACTAAAATAACGAAATACTAAAACAAACATCCAAGCAATCAACCATATCTAAACTGCGCGCAATGAGATAGCTTAAATACTGCTGAAAGTGGCTGTTAACTGCATTAACTATTGAAACGTCAAGGTAATAAGACTAATTTTCTTGAGATGTCGCTTCTTGGTTTCTATTGCAAGTCTTTTTCCCTGTTTCATTTTATCTACAAAATTTCACCTAATGAAAGTCATAATATAGCATTCAGCAGTGCTACAAATACTCGTAATGGAGCAACCTGGGACTGACTCACACCTAGGGTTTTATAATTCCGCTATTAACCTGCTTTCGTGGTTTTCTGAATATCTGTTCCCTTCTCCACCATTCAGTTGCTTTTGTACAATGCCTAAATTTAATCATTTTCACACTTGATTTGTAAGATATTTCATGGTATTGATATGCTGAGTGAAATTTTAGAATGAATTCCGGTAAGAAATACATTCAGGGTTCGTCCAATCATTAAATTTGCTGAAAATTATACTTTTGATTAGCCAAGACTCAAGCTGATCGGAATGTCATTTATTCACAGATGGCGAATTAAATATGAAAATTCAAATTAATAATAAGCTGCGAGATAAATGAGAATAAGAAACATAAGCCAGAATGTCATTTATTCACTGATGGCGACTCATGTATGAACATACAAATAAATAATTTGTTGCGAAATAAATGAAACATAAGCAAAGGAGGGGTCATTATGGTCCTTCCCACTCGAGCTGTGTGAAAAATGAAAATCACTATCAGTTTTCACTGGTAGATCCGCACTAAAACCTACAAAAATCTAATGTTCAGTGATTAAAGGAAAGCGATAAACTACCAAGAATGTATTCATTAATATTTATAAGAAATTTCAAAAAGAAATTTTTCTTAAACTTTTCAAAATAAGATTGAAAATTCAGTAAAATCAAACATGAATCTTACAATTTAATTTAATTAGCAGAAAGATCGCAAACAAACGAACAAGCTGTTACTTAATCTTAATTAGTAACAGTAAATTAATCAGCATCCGAATAACTCACTGATTATATACAGTTGACTGCAGATGGCTGTATCACATAAAACTAAGATAATTACTATAAAGATTACATACTACAAATTTGCTTCTCTATACTGCAGGTGGACACATTACATAACATACTGATAAAATAATTTTAGTCGCCTGGGGCCATGGTTTCGAAACTATCAAAATATGTCTTACGACATATGTCCTAGGACATCAACTAGGACTGGCTTAAGACAATCTTAGCACGTGTCTTAGATCTCAAATCGAAGGTTTCCGTAGACTTTCCCAGCAAAGATGTTCTAACTCTATCGTAAGTATTCTATTTATACATAATTAGAACATTTATAAAGTCATGCAAAGTTCGAAGTGGACTGCACTTAAAAAAGGTAAATCAACGGTCTATAAACATGTACCAATAAATATATATAATTACTAGTATATGTTTTCAAAAAAAATGTTATAAATTTAAACGCCAAATGTCTCTGTGTGCGCATTTCAATGTGATATAATTTGGCACCGGTTTATAATTGAGCAAAACCAGTTTGACTGCAATCACTCTTCTTTGTTTGGGTTCAAAGGTTGATTTCGTGCTGTAACCTTATTATTTGTATATAAATAAGGCTGAAATTTAACTTTTTACAGTTTCTATAAAGGTAAAAGTCCAAATTGGGACACGACTTAGGACAAAGATTTGTTCCAAGATGGTCTAAGGACACGTCTTAGTCTTCAGACATCATCGAAAACATGGTCCATGCTATATATAATATAATACAATGAATTAGTACATTTTCTTTTGAAGTTTGTATCGTTGTAAAATGCATTATAAGGTTGTAGGATAAAACAACATTCGAACGTTGTCAGAAAATATAAAGTGTCTGTGTACGCGCCTCGAAACAGGTCGGAAATGCTCGGAAGTCGTTTATTGTTCGTGTCGGTTAGAAGATAGCGTTTTATTGTTCATGTCTGTTCAGAGTTGTATGTTGTTTTCATCAATTTTGATTTTCACTGCAAAAGGTAGCATGAGATTCGTATATCAGCTTTTCATTTGATTTATAGGTTATCGTTTGCACTTGCACCATAATAAACACCGCCCGCTTTATTTATCTCCAATTATTAATGGGCGGGATCTAGGATCTAGAGACTTATTTATGTTATAATTAATTTATAGCACCGCCTCCCTCGTTAGAAAAAAGACACTTTCTCAAGCTTCTCTAACTCTGAAGACTGTGCTATGAATAGAATTTTCGTTAATGTCTGACATACGTTTTCAGAAGTTTGTGTCTGTTAAACTTTTAACCACAGCGGCCTCTGTGGCCAAGTGGTTAAGGTAGTTAGTCATCTACTATTGATCACGTGGTCTGTTAACACTCAGGTTGCGTGTTCGATTCTCACTGCGGCCAGGATGTACTCGACTTTAATCTTAATTGACCAGTATTGCCAGTTTTCATACCGAAGGTCAGGGGTTTTCTCAAGGTACTCCGGCTTCCTTTATTAATAAAAAATGGATGTAGCTGAGCATTTGCTTTTGGGTTAAGTTGCGTTAATGTAAAAACACAATACAGGTAGTTTACTGGTTGGTAGACTCTTTAGACGTTTATATAATATTTTGAACTACCTGTATTGTGTTTTTACACGATCCCAGTGGACTTATATTATTCCATCACCGAATGAAAAAATACTTGAAGCATTTAGAGTTAAACGCCACTGATGAGTCTTAAGTAGACGAAACGCGCGTCTGACGTAATGAATTTGTCACCGTGGTAATTTTGATTTCATCTTGTTGGAATATTTGAGGAAAGCCAAGTAACAGCACGGCACGTCCGCGGCTGGCGGACTTGAAAAGCAAGTATTTTGGGTTAAGTTGGAAATGAGAAAGTTTAAGATTAATATGTTATGACTTGTTTACGTCATTTATTTATATTGACATTCAATGACTAAGGCCATTCGTTGGTCAGTCTTTGTCTAAATTTTTGACAAGAAACACCGTCATTTGTATCGTTGCATAATCTTCTAGACTTGTATATATATATTGTACTCTAATTCGCAATTTTTCTGGGTGGAAGATTTGTATCTTTTTTGGCATTTTGCCATCAAAGATTAACGGAATACAATCTAGCATGAGTGTCTTCGATAACAGAGGGCTGCAGTGCAATACAGAGAACGGTTAACAATATTGAATTGTCGTTGCGTACGATGACGGGACAGATGCCTTTACAAACAGATGTTGGAACACTGTCAATAAAAACACAATAACTCGCTTACTTTACAACATAATTAATCAATGATGTTTATTAAACTTTTTAATACATTTCTGATTCGGCGGGATGTTCGATAAAAACATTGACTACAACACAATATGTCGCAAAACGATATGCTAAAGGCAGTTTAATTAAAACAGAATGAACTAAACACTTATAGACTGAATAAAAAGTATAGTGGGCTTAGGTGTTTTCGATAGCTAATTATTTGTCGATGGACTTGGTTCATTGGTAGATAAACATATAAAATAATTCATTTATTTTGAAACTATCGCTACAACTATACAAATACGATCCTAGGAATAAGGCAAAGCATTATTTGTAAATAATAACTTCAGGTCCTGGTACCATTGTCTTCATTTCCAACTATATTTAGTATTCTGATCTGGTTTACGGCATGTTGTCGAATACGGTATTTTTTGTGACATCAGGCTATCACTCGCATATACGCCGAAAATTTCAAGTAAAAAATCGGCTAAAGTGCACCTTTTCATGTTTGTCATTAGTATAAAATGTATTTTCTGCTTTCAGAATAAAAACATTATTAATTTCGTACATTATCAGAAAATAAACAGTTTATTTGTACTTTCGCGAAATAGGTAAGAAATTCTCGGCGGAGCCTCACATTGCTAACAGTTTCTACGGCTCGTACAAATAAACTGTATATTTTCTGACAATGTACACATATTGTATATTTATACTGATTTCAATAATTACCGAAGGTCATGTTTTTCACCAAGGTTTTATCTCTCCCTCTACTGTTTATTGTACCATACTTACTTAATTGAGAATAGTGTAAAAAAGTAAATAAAAAATAAACGTAAGGACGTAACGCTCGTTAAATTCGAGAATCTAAACGTTACGTCATTTAAGCTTTTGTTTTATGAGCATGCACGCATGGTGCATTAAAAGAGTATCCTTGTCTCTATGTGCACAATAAATGACCATTTTATGAAAAAATCGTATTTAAATTCGCAAACATACAAAGTTTTTTGAATTAATATTTTCTTCAGCGGAATAATAATAATATTTTCATTCAACTATTTTTGTTAATATTTGCTTGGCATTACATGAAAATATGGCGATAACCAAAACGACTAGACATGGTAAAACCCATGTTAATCTGACAAAAATGTAAAAATTTTCGACACGTCAAAAGTTGTAATACATCGTTAAAAAAGTTGTACAAATGTGTTAATAACAAACGTGACTAGACATGGTTGAATGCATGGCGCTTTCACAATACTTAAAACATTTTTTTAATTAAATGGCAAAAATTACAACAATAAAGAAATAACGCATTCTTTAAAAAAAGTCTTTATTTTTCAATAACACTTTTAAAGTAAGAAACAACGTACCAAAATACGGCAAATCTTCGTGTTTTACTGTCCCAATATTTGCAGACATTCAGAGTTATGGTAACGTCATCATACTAATGACGTCATATTTTGACGCGGAAAACTGATGACATGCACAATTTTGAGTACCCAATACTCATGCTAAATTTATGGAAAATAAGTGACTAAATAAAAACGTTTTGAAGGTTTAAATGACATTGTCTTGCTTAACTTGTTACAATTTACAACGCGATTTATAGTGGAAATCTTAGTTAAAACAAATTGCAGTTTCCAATAATTCGATTATCTTTATTGCTCAAAAGACGGATACAGCTGATTTTGATCCAAAACTAAAACAATACTAGTTTATTTAAACTTTTTTCATTCATTAAAGATTTAAAAACAAAAAAAAGATATTTATCGGACATTAAAAATCCACAACAACGTGCACTACGTCAAGGTGTTTTCGATAACATGTGTTGATTAGTATCCAAGAATTTGAGGCTTTATGCGGTGAAATACATCATTTATTCGAAGCTGAAAGATCTGCATTCAATTTTATTTTAGTAACATTTATATCAAATGTCGGTTTATTATACACCACTGTAGAACATTAATCTTTTGAGTAAGAGAACATTGCATTTCATATGTTTGTGTTGAGTCTGAAAAACATGATAAATTAAGAAATAGATTATTGCGAGCGGGCTTTATGGGAATTGGAACATGGTCAGACCTTATATTTGTCAATATTTTATTCCGAGCGATAGCGAGGTATAAAATGAAGACAAATATAATGTCTGACCATGTTCTAATTCACATAAAGCCCGCTCGCAATAATCTATTTCGATTCTAATATGTCTAACAAATGTTTTAAAATTTCGAAGCGGTTCTAAGAGGACGCTTTCAGTGGTAATATTGTTTTTTTTAAACTAATACCTTATTTCCCAAAACAGTATGTTAAAGCAAATAAAATTGACATAAACATATTTTCTCGTCATTTTATTGAATGTACGTACCTTTTAAACAAAAATATGGAGAAATCTTAACGAAATTGCATCGTTCCAGTTTGAAATTTTCAGTTCAGCGTAATATGACGTCGGAATTCTAATTGTGACGTCATATTAATTCGAATATAGAATTGTTAAAAAAATAATGTATCGGGAGTAGTTTAAATCATATAAATCTCAGAATTCAGACTAAAAGTAACTAAATTATTAACAATAACGATAATTATGGATAACACATAATAAACGGCATTTGTTAGTCAGTTTTTACATTTACACTTAACACGCAGTTTACGCATGTGCGAACTAAACTTATTGGAATTTTGACACGGCTTTGTTTACATAGCTAAAGCAGGACGTCATATTAGAATATACCATTGAAAACATGATCAAAAAGTCTTATCAAATGAAGATAGTTTACCAGGTACATAATACAAAAACACCTTTTATGTGCAATTTAGCATCAATGCAATAATATAATTAATGCCGGTTGCGTCGTTATCATTCATGCGGCTTTTGAAAAATTATTCTGCAAATCGAATAACGAATTCCAAACCCCAAGGTCATTTACACAATAGAAAAACTACAACATACACCATATTTTTTCAATTTCAAATAACTTCATTTAAACAATGATTTGTGAATAATGATATATATATATATATATGTATTAGCGCAATTTTTATCTGAATGTTGTTTAGCGCCACTTACAACAAGTGGATGGCGTACAGTTTTTATTGGGAGTTGAATACATTGTACCCAGTGCCCATCCTTTGGCAGACAAAAGTTGCAATCACTGCCAATTAAGGTTGCCCGAATGCTCAAATTTGCAATCTCGATGTTTACCTGTGTTACTTATATTCACAGATATAAATACTGAATGACAGGTCACTGTGTACCTAAAAGTCCAATGGTGAAATCAATTGATAGAATAATTGATTGATTGACTTTACGTCCAGCGAGCACTATTTCAGAGAAAGGTGGGACATCAGGGACAATTTTGACTAGCACTAGAAACTATGAAATATTGGGTAGGTGCGGAAAAATTTGTGTTTTGTAGGGACTAAAATTAGCCCACTCTTTTTTGAAATCTATAAAAGGGGTTTTATTGTGCAAGGAGCGTGGCACTCTCCAAACACGTTACCTACTTTTGTTCGCGGTCAGGCTTTCCTTATTATGATCTGAAATACCCCCTAACTAGAGGGCATCCCGTATCCGCCACCTGGGGAAGCGCTGGGCAGCTCTATTGGTCGAGCACTGTGAACCCGCACATGATGGTCCCTGGGTGAAATCGAATCTATTACTTTAACAACAATAATACAAAACATATGGGGCAATACAAAACACAGAAAAACACAAGAAACTAACGACACGAATTTTCTAGGAAATATAGTAAACACAATGTGATCCAAACGAGTAAGCAGCTTAAATGTAACATGTGTTGAAAACATTTCCTCTGGAAAGTTAAATAAATGAGATTTTTACTACAGCTTTGGGCAACTATTTTTGCGGCAAGAGTAAGTTTGCTTAACTATGTTTTAATATCAATATTTTCTGTTAGTGTATTTTCTTTTTAAGTTGCCTCGGTATTTTGCTGCTCAATGCGGTTTATGTCTTAACAGTTGCATTCAAATATTCTTAATAAGGTTTTTGCCGTTCATATCTGATAACGTGTTCAGAAGTTGGGTTTTGCAAAACCTAAGTGTTCAGATCTTGTTTGTTGCAGTTTGTATCTACTGAGGCGTTTAGACGGTATTGATTGCGCTTCATGTCGGTATAAATGATTGCGAGTTGTTTATTTCTCGTGTCGGTTAAAATGTTTTCTTCAATTTTATAGCTGTTCACATCTATTAAAATGTTCAGACATTATTTGTTGCCGTTCATATCTGTTGCAGTATTTAGTCGTGGTTGTTGTGTTTAATATCTGTTAAAGTGTTCAGTCGTTGTTTATCTCAGGTAAAGGGTTCAGAAGTTATTTTTGCGGCACATGTCTGTATAAGTGCTTGCATGCTGTTTATTCTCCGTGTCGGTTATTTTTTTTTAATTTCCTTGAGTTTTATGGTGGTTCATGTATGTTAAAGTGTTCCGACGTTAAAGCCCATATTCACCCTATTGTCTTTACGCAGTTATCTCCCCAAATACGAAACACTCGTAAAGTGGTATCGGAACCTGCATGTTAGTCGTCCGGGAATAGTAACAACAGCAATAATAGTTCCAGTACATCTGGGCCATTATCCTTTATAGTGTATTTTTCATTAAAATTTTGATGCATAAAGTGGTCTTATGGCATGATTTCTGCTAGTCGACTCTTATGCCCTTGTAGCTATGCTAACTACCGATCTGCTCGCAAAAGGTTCTAACCATAGATAATTTTTTGTGAAATTTCAGATGATGTCCTATTGCTGGTGAAATTCTTGCAGACTTCTTAAAGTGATATAATCGTAAAAGATAATCAAAATTTAATTCTTTGAGATCTCTGAAAATTTGTATCATTAAGCCTATGAACTGGACAAGCTGTGTCCCTAAAAGATCTTGGATATTCAAAGGCATTTTAGAGATACATTTTAATGAAATTTTGTAGAAGCAAACGGTGGATCAGCTTAAAACTTGGTATGTAAGATAGGGTTTTGGTGTTTTAAAGAAAGTTATTCAACTATGCAAACATACTTCAGACTCTACAACCATAGGGTGAGGGTTAGGGTAGAATTTGCGTTAATAAAGTGTTAGGGAACGAACTGTTTTATGCAATTTTGAGATGCGATGTTTTTATCTTTTCAAGTTGGGGTTATATTTAGATAATATATTTTTATGGAAGCAACGTTTTATCAACTGGAAACGTGTTATGTGAGATATGATTTTGTGTGTTTTAGACGAAAATTATTCAAGTATGCCTAAATTCTTATTTAAAGACCCCCTCCATTCATCCATCCTCTCTTCCTCCCTCCTTCCATCATAAAAATTAAAATGCACAAAATTAATAAACTTTCTAATAAATTTACGTTCTGATACAATTTTTTATATGTTCATGTAGCTGTATATAACTCTTTTCATCTTACGTGTCCTATGGACAGTCTTCTTAAGCATGTATCGTTCATATTCAATAACGGGTTTTAATACAAAGGGACTTGAGTAAGTTTTCATATGATATTTCAACTGTTGATATATGCTGGGTAATAACAAAATTGAGCTAACAACATTCATCTCTTATTCTAATCAATTTCCGTTTGGAGAGAGATAATACTAGAGCTATTTATCTCGTATGTTTCACTGTAAAGACGACTGCTGACCCTGAAACAAATTATATACGGCAAGAATGGAATTTTGTTATTCTTGTTATTTTACTTCAGTAAGTCTTATATTAATATATGACGCTGATATTCGTCGATGGGTAAGCATGTATATTATTTAAATGAAACTTTTAGATTTGTAATATGATCTTGCAGCTGTTGACTTATTGCTTATAATCAACTTTCCTTTATAAGTTTTAACTCAATATTAACCTTTAAAAATAAGCTATATCATCGTTTATTAACATATTGAATTTCATTGTAAAGACTGCAGCCTAATAAAACAGGACGTTATATACGGTAAGTCTTAAGCTTGGTTGAATCTGTTCTTCATTAACTCAATAACCATTTTGACAGAGGTAATACCATTGCTATTTACACAGTAAATTTTAATTAAATACGACATCTTATAGACCAGAACGTTACAAATCTGTTCTTAAATAACTCAATTAAGATGAGGAGAGATTTCATATCATATAAATGTTAAAGTATTCAAACGTTGTTTTTTGCGGTTCATGTCTGTTAACGTGATCAGGCGTTGTTTTTTTGTTCCTGTCTGTTAATGTGTTCAGACGTTGCTTTTGTCGATCCTGTCTGTTAAAGTATTTAGACGTTTTTTTTTGTTCCTGTCTGTTAAAATGTTTAGACGTTGTTTTTGCCGTTCCTGGCGTTCTTTCAGACTGACGTTGTTTTGTTATAAAGTTCATGCTATTCTGTTGCCGTACATGTCCGTTTACGTGTTTATATGTTGTTTGCTGTTTTCATGTTTATTAAAGTGTTCAGACGTTGTTTTGTTGCGGTTCATGTTTGTTAAAGTGTCCATGCGTTGTTTTTTGCGGTTTATATCTGTTTACGTGTTCAGGCATTGTTTTTTGTCGTTCCTGTCTGTTAAAGTATTTAGGCTTTTTATTTGTTCCTGTCTGTTAAAATGTTCAGACGTTGTTTTTGCCGTTCTTGCCGTTCTGTTGCCGTACATTTCCGTTGACGTTTTCATTATGTTGTTTGCGGTTTTTCATGTTTATTAAAGCGTTCAGTCGTTGTTTTGTTGTTCATATCTGTTAAAGTGTCCATGCGTTGTTGTTTTTGTGGTTCATGTCTGTTAACGTGTTCAGACTTTTTGCGGTTTTTGTCTGTTAACGTGTTCAGACGTTGTTTTTTGCCGTTCCTGTCTGTTAAAGTGTTCATTCTGTTCTGTTGCAGTACATGTTAAATTAGTTATTTATGCGCATTTTCAACTTTTATTTTCGATTGTTTCTAAGTTAGTTAACTCATAATTACTTCGCAATATAAAACTTTATTTAAAAAGAAGAAAAAAAATGTATACAGTATTAGGAGAAAAAATTATTATGAAAATTAAATTAAAGAGATTTTATGCTATAAGCTTTTAAAATATACAGTTTTGTATGATTCTAGTTAAATCTATTGATGAAGTTGCGAGATAAAATGCTAGAGTCATAAAAAGACTTGTTGGTTTCGTATCTTGGTAACTAAGACTACATGTTAGATTACGTATTACTACAAATATTCAATCGATGGTATAAATTCGCCAATGATGTTAATAGCCTTTATGATTGTATTATTTTAAGATTTTCTAAGTCAGTAGTAGTTCCTGATGTTTATATTTTTTATTTAAATATAAGAGTATCAAACATCGAACTCACTGACACAGGGGGAATAAGACACATCAATGACGAGATTAAGAAGAGAAGGATATTTATAGGGCACATTTGAATGATGGAAAACAACAGACATGTAAAAAGATGTGGACACCAGATGGCAAGTGAAAACCAGGAAGCCCAAAAGGTGCTAGGAGGAGGAAGCTAGAAGTAGGGATGAAAGAGTTGTGACACAGCTGGTGTGAACTGTAAAGGAAGGCAAAGGAAAGATGTGGTTGGCGAACCCTGGTGAAAGCCTTATGTGTTACCTAACACGAAGAGGATACTGACTGACTTAAACAGTTTTCCCAATTTTTGAATTCAGTGGACAGAGAACGTGCTACGATGATTGTTTGATACACTTAAAAGTGACTAGTGGTATATGATACACATCAATTTTAATTAACGTTCTAACTCAAATTCTACAGTAATGGCAGCAGGAGGTTTGGCATGCCACAAAACCTGGTTTAACCCACCATTTCGTTTGAAATGCCTGTACCAAATCAGGATCATTAATGTAGTTGCTTTATATTGCTTGTTGGTTCCGGAGTTTGTCGGTCTCTCGGACTTTGATTTGTGGATTGTCTTTTTTTAAAGTTTCATCGGTGTTTGGTATTTTGTTATTATCTACATTAAAATCAGAGGCACTTGTTGGTCAGCATAATTTTTTTTACTGAATAAAATGTCAATAAATGTTTGTTTGTTTGAATATTGTTTAACGCCACTTTCAGTAATTTTTCAGCTATATCTCGGCGTCCCGTTTTTATTGGTGGGAGAGCAGGCGAAAACCCTGACTTTTGTTAGGAAACCTAGCAATCCTTGTCAATTAAGATTGGAGTCGAGTACACCCTGCCAGCAATCCGCAACCTCAGTTAGAGTTAGAATTAGATTTTTAACACTATGCACTATGTCCAGCGGTCTAGACCCCTCGTCCGAATCCGCTGTATGTACACCCGATATATAATTGACATTTTATATCCACAAAACTTAGGAACTCTTTTATTTTGTTGCTCAAAAATAGCTGAATGTAATTTCTCATTTTTTAATTCACCGGATTCGTCCTCGCCCTCGACATTTTATTGAATTTTAAACTGCAACTCAAACAGTTGTTTCTGTAACGACTCACAAATAGGTCGATCAGCTATTGTTAACCTTCAACAGCCAATTATAAAATTACGACTATATGCATTTAGTCAATACCATATATGGAAATACCGAGAAAATTCAGTCTTACACTGTGCTCACTTAGTTTTGATCATAGTTAAGCAAAAATTTGGACGACAAAATAGTTGATTCAAAAGATGACACACTATACACAGCTTAAATAATCTGGAAAAAATCATGAAACCATTATCTATTTTTATAGTTTAGTTAATGCATAAAATAAGAATGAAATACTAGAAAAAATGTGAAATCAATTAATCGATTAGTTTATTTTGTTTAATCATATTTCACAGAGGCTAACAAATCAATAATGTAGGAGGAACTCAAATTCCTTGTATGGCAGAGGTGATATGTAGCCTCTGTTTCGGAGATTGCATGTAATTATGTACAATATCCGTTTTCTCTGTAAAGTACGGATAAAATCGCAACACCTCCCACAACTCCGTCAATCTCTGACTTATTTTTCTTCCCCAAATACAAATGATCGGCGATTAGTCGTCAGTAATAACCAGCAATCATTGCCTTGGGTTTGTCGACGACTAAATATGTGACCATGATATAACTAAAAAAAACGCTGAAATGCCACAATTTAAACACCCAAACTATTCATTTTTGCAAGTTTATTGTTTTCGTTATTTGTATGTTTGCATTTAATTGTGTATTTGTTTATTTTTAATGTTAATTTTTTAAAAGTCTAGGTTCCATTTAGGGCATCACATATTGGAGTGCATACGTGTTTCAACTTTGGATAAACGTTTATGGTAAAATGTCATGGAAAACATCTTTCGGAATGTTTCTGTTAATTATAAACTTGTCTCTGTCTGTCTTATTGTGGATAGCTGTAGTAGGCCAAGATGATAAAACTTACCTTAAATACGAGAAAATGAACAATACATCAATGCATACATCTGCTCTGTGGGATGATTCAACTAATCTTATAGATCAACAGTTTGCTCATACTAGAAAAATTGTTATTGAAACACATTATCCAGTTGTCTTAGGAAGACCATACAAAATAAATAACGAAAAGATCTGCAGAACTGTAAGTAACTTATCAGTAATTGTCATGGTTACCACAGCACCAAGTCATTTTGAAATTAGAAAACAAATGCGTCAAACATATCTAAATTCGAATTATTATGATGACAAAAATATTCGAGTTGTGTTTCTTCTGGGATTGTTATCAGATTCAACACTTCAAAACAAAATAGAAGAAGAGAATTTAGCGTTTAACGACATCGTTCAAGGACATTTCATCGATTCGTATCAAAATTTAACAAATAAAGGTGTAATGGGTTTTAAATGGATTACAGAATTTTGTCAGAATGCTGAATTCGTTTTAAAAATAGATGATGACGTATTCGTCAACTTTTTCGCAGTTTTTGATATAGTTTCTCCAATTATAAAGAAGAAATCTAAGTATATCATGTGTTATGTCGCCGACCCATGGACGCAACCAGTACAACGAGGAGAAAACAGTAGGTGGTACGTACATCCAGACAAGTTCCGACATTTTGATTACTATCCTTACAAATCGTGTAGCGGTTTTGCTGCCTTTTTGTCGACAGACCTTATACCTATGTTATACAAATCCGCTCTAATATCTCCATTTTTCTGGGTGGATGATGTCTATCTTTTTGGCATTTTGCCATCAAAGATCAATGGAACAGTGCACCACAAAATACAATCCAGTATGAGTCTCTATGATAACAGAGGGTTGCAGTGCTATAACGAGGTAAACACTGTCCAATTGTCGTGGCGTACAAAAACGGGAAAAATGACTTTATAAACAGATGCTGGGAAGCTGTCATTAAAAATACAAATAACTCTGTTACTGTACAACACAATTGATCAATAATGTCAATTAAATTTTTTACGCATAAATACATATCTGATTCGCCTGCATGCTTGACAAATTAAATAATTGCAACACAATATGTCGCAAAACGATATCTTTCGAATAGTGTAACAAACAAAACAAAATCATTACATCCCTAAATAAATGCTGTTTACTTCTCAAACTTCTCCGGCATCAAGAAAACTTCAATTAGTAAATCATCTGCATCTGCTGTAATAGGTCCAACTCTGATAAATAAAAATAAAGTGCTTACCAAGATATCACATTTATACGTAAATAAAAATGTTTAGAGAAATTTTTGTGCATGCCTGTATATTGTTGCTTGTTCATGTCGGTCTAAATAATCATACAATGTTGATTGTTCAAGCATGTTAAAGTGTAGCGATGTTGATTATCCACGTTAGTTTCGATTGAGGTGTTTAGACGTTCTTTTGTTGTTCGTAGGTTTTTAAATGTTCTGGCGTTGCGTATTGTTTTGGTCGATTTAAGTGTTCTCGCCCATGTATTCTCCATGTCAGTTTAACTTTGAAGGATTTGGTTATTGTGGTTGATTTTCGTTAGAACTTTCAGACACGTTTTATATGGCTGCTCATGTAAATATTATTGCCTTCACGTTTACGTCAATTTAGGTGTTGAGTTGAGATTGTTCGAATTGTTGTAAATGTCTAAGTTTTTAGAATTTCGTTTAGGTTTTTAACCAGTTTGTTTATTTAAAAGTTATTTTAACGCCACTTGCAGTAATGTTTCAGCTATATAGTGGCTTCCAGGTTTTATTTGGGGGATGGGGGGAGTAAGCCGGAGTAACCGTAGAAAACACCGACATTCGATAGAAAAACTGGAAATCCTTACAGTTAAGAACGGATTTGAGTGCACCCGAATGAGACTTAAACCCACAACTTCAGTGTTGACAGAGCACGTGATTAATTGTAAACTCGGGATTTTATTATAACCCTGACCAAAATGTAGCATTCTTTTAACTGATATCTAGTCCATTTTAGTAAATATCGTTGAGACCAATAAGCTGAAAATTAGTGCATCATTAACATATTTGTTAGAATGTAATTAGAAAATTAAATTATACTAGCTCAACTACTCCAGACCATGCTAAATCATGCTACAGTTTTTATCAACAGATAACTTAATATTTTTAAATGTACGAGTATAAAAGCAATTTGTAGCATATTATGAGCGTTTCAGTTATATAAATTAGATCTAGAGCAGGAAATCAGCGTGTCCGATTAGTAGACTTCTAGTATAAATAAGCAAATAAGCTAACCAGTATGTTTTTTTGCAAACAATTAATCTACATTTAGTAGTATATAGTGCACTTTCATGTATAGTGTTGAAGCAAGAATCCAGCATGAATTTAGTAGGTTATTATTTTTGTTGTAGTATATATTCAGCAATGAGTCAGCATGAGTCTAGCATGTATTAAGCGAGCTTTTAGTATTGTTGTAGTGTGTAATTAGCATCATTTGCAAGATTCAAGTATGTATGTAGTGTTGTTGTAGCAATGAGTTAGGAAGAATTCAGGACCAATTCAGCAACATATTTTCACTTCTATTTTTTTTGTCTTTTTTGTCTTTTTTGCACAAGATTTTCTTAAGATTGGAATTCTGATTTTTTATGGGCACACCTTTTCAGTATCTATATTCCAAGAAGACAATGTGTACTGGTGCAGACATTACCTATAGAAATAGAACAACCAAGCATAATCTATAAGAACATTGTGTATTTTCTATGGCATCACATTAACAGCAAAGATGAACAAATATGTACTATTTATCAACTGTCTTAAAACAACAGTAAATGCCTGTCTTTTCATACTCATGTGTAGTTTAATAAATCACATCCCATAATTTTTATATTGTATTTTCAGTAACTCGTGTCTCACATATATCTCTAGAACTAAAATTGTCTCCGATGTCTATTCTTATTTCCTCAGTCTACATGTGCACAACGCGTTGCATCAAGCATCAAGTTATTCAAAGAGGTTCTGGCACCAGTTGATGTCTAAAAACCATTAATTGTTAGAACACTTAAGCAAAACACAAAACAAAAAATAAAAACAATAGATCATTAGCACATTGGTTTAATTGGCAACAGTATTATAGTGTTATTGCATGAATATTGGGAAATATTGTCCCAAGCAAGTGTTATATTGCACGAGCTTGCGAGTGCAATATAGCATCTTGCGAGGGACAATATTTTCCAATATTCATGCAATACCCTTTTATTATATAGTAATAATTGTTTGTGCTTTTAAGTGATTATTCATTATCTTTGCTATTTTGTAATATTTTACTAGGTCCAATATTATCATATTTTCACTTGGTCAATACACTTGGGTCAATATTACAGAATATATTTTGATGTAGATTTACATATAATAAAAACAGATTTTTTTTTCAATTTTGTGTTATTATTTGTTGCTCCTTATTGTTGTGAATATATGGTCACACACTCGAATTCCGTCCATACTCGAAATTCGGCGATAATCCTTCATTCGGCAATGTAAACACTGATCCAAAGGCTAAATTATTTTAAAAATATCTTGCATTTATTGTTCTAACCAAATGACTCCTAAATAATAAAATACAATGCGTTTCAGCGAAATTAACGTTCGTTAAAGCGACACACTTACATCGTCTAAATTCGAGTGTACTACTACTAACATAAATTCCTGCTTTGAAACGAGCCACTTGTACACGATGTTTAAATCCCGTTTTGTACAGTTTACACTTGATTTTTTCCTTTGTCTATTTACTTTTATCTACAATCGAATTCACTTCATTTGTTCAGTTCAAGCGGTTCTGCTAATTTTTGCCTCGAGAGCAGATCATGCGTGTCACTTTCGGCCATGTTTATTTACCAAACACGCTTGACTGCACACCAAAACTAATTAATTATATACTTAAATAAAACTTTCAAACACGTTATATAAACCCTTTTATTTTTGAAAAAATGTTATTTATATACCATCAAGTTTGACTACGTACACCAAGTGTTTAGCAACACCACTAGGTTTTGCACAAATGCAGAGACAAAAGTTCCAATAAATGTCATTTTATTAATGACGCAAATTAAAACAAGTATAAAATATGTACATTCAACAGATAGCATAATATAATGAAAACACAGCTATGTATTCATGGCAGCAGCCATACCTAGAGTTGTTGAATTAAAGCAATAGGGGTGACAAGTAGCTTGTAAAAATTTGTTCTTACACCTCTTCATATTACATGTATCTGTTAACAGGAATACCAAGCATACATGTACAACTTGGGCCTTAAAGAACCATGGTAACTGAGTTACCGAACGGACCAAGAAGCTTTGTAATCTGAAGCATCAAAATGATGACATTCAAAGAAGACACATATATATTAAGACAAAAACATAAATAGTTGCAACATACTACTTACAACCTCAAAATGACAATGCAAAAGTATATATAAGAAAAATAGCTAAGGAAACCGACCTAACAACAAGAGCCAAAAGTCAAGGGACGGTTACAAATCCGGATATAGACAAACGCAACACAAAAACCAAAAACAGAAACAGAAAAAACAGAGAGTAACCCGAACCAAAAAAAAAATAACATGGGTTCACTCAGGTGGTCCAGACGAGTAAGAAGTGCATGCCTCTAATTAGACACCCGTCGAGTTACTCTTTGTCATGTCTAGAGAAAAGTCAAATCCAGAAATAGAAAACACTACATATGACTAAGCGAAAATGTCAGATCGTATTTTAGACACTGATTTCCCATAACGGTCGATCAGGTCATGGTGACGACCGAAGAACTCTTGAAGAGATAACATCAAAATAGGTACAACAAATCCCTGTTTGAGTAGTTAAGCATTCAACATTAGGGATTGGTCAATGAAATTGGAATACCGATCACAGGATCTAGAATACCCCGGTAACCTATAAGTTGTGAAATGTACACACCATACGCTGGAGCTGCTGAAATGTTGCAGCTAACTGCTGAACTTCAACATTTATGTACGTGGAGCAAACATTTAAAGTAATATGTAACCATAAAATTATATGTGCATGTACGAACAATTCAAGTTTAGTTATTAAAAACAGTGTGTAGCAAATATGAGCCATCGGCATAGGTTAATTGATTGATTGATTAATGGTGTTTAACGCCCGAGCAGCAATATTTTAGCTATATTCAGGCGATCGGCATAGGTTCAACATACAATTACAGAACAAGAATATATATGACACATGCATGTAACACAAAAAATGTATTCTTTAAAATCAAAATGTAAACTTGCAAAATGGAACATGAAGCAGGCAAAACCCCACTCTCCGGCGCAGAGAACATAACTGGTTCCCACATTTAACCTTTGCCACACGTCATCCTCCATTTACTGGGGGACTTCATTTGTCGTCTGTCCGTGACGTTGAAATTAATTGAAATTAAAATATATTAAAGAACAGAAAACTTCCAACAATTGCAAGTTTAAAAACTAATCTATAAATATTATTTGAAACAAGCAAATCTTTACCTCCAATAAAAATACTGTTACTGTAAATTTTGGCACGTATTGCAGATGAAGGTAATATCAAAATACCGAACACAATGATATTGACGACTATGATAATGATTATAATGAACATTCTGAAGACCAAAATGATCTGGACGAGGTCCAAAATGAAGGTTCAATAGAGCACCTGATGGAGAAGAAACAACTAATTCAAGGTTTTCATAGATGAATAAAAGGTTTCGCTCTGGGGAGAAATGCAGTGAGCAAATAGATGCACAACTGGCTGATAATGTAACCGACATTTTTAGAAATGGAGTGTCAGATGACAAGTTTAGAGATCTTATGAAAGACGATAAGCTACAACGTCCCGAAAACTGTAAAGGGCTTCAGGTTGTTCAAACTGATCAGCTAGTTTGCGACTTGTTGTATCAGAAAAAAGAAGTAACGATAATAGACTAAGAACTTGCCAAAACATTTTTATAAAGGGTTCCACAGTATTGGCTAAAGTTGTCAATAAACTTGATAAAGTTCTACATCCATTACCACCTCAAGAAAAAGCAGAAATGAAGTCAATTTTGAATGACTGTATGGACTCGTTGGCCTTATTTGGACATGCAAATAAGGAGCTATGTCTCACAAGCCTGACGTGAAAGATAAATATAGCCATCTATTTAGTAATACACGGCCACTCAATAAATGGCTCTTTGTAGGAGATGTCTCATAGCAGGTGAAAGATATAGGTGAATGCAGTAAAATCTCCAGGAGGTCGCACAGGTCAATACTTTCGAGGACGTACAGGAGGTCGAGGTAGAGGCGGCAGAGGCCGACCTGGAATGTTGTCAGGATTGAATAACAAGATACATGTGGATGCAAAAAATTCCAGATGGGCTCACAACAAATGGAGAAATTAAATGTTGTGATTATAAAAGAGAAAAACTTTCAGGCAAGTAGACTGAAATTATTTGTTCATGAATGGAAAAAACTAACTTCTGACAGGTTTATTCTAGATGCTGTTCAGCATTGACATATAGATTTCATTGATAATAGACCACCAATTCAAAATAAATCATTTATACGTAATGCTAAATTTAATTGCAAAGAAGCGGAAACAACAGATGTTGAAATTAAAAAATTATTAAAGATGAATGTTATTGAGGAAGTTGAGATAAACACTAATACTGAGAATTATTTTATTTCACTTATATTTGTAAGACCAAAAAAGAATGGAGAGTACAGAATGATTTTGAATTTAAAAGATCTAAATAAACATGTAGAATATCAGCATTTCAAAATGGAAACTTTTGAAACTGCTTTAAAATTGAAAATTGTTTCATGTCAAGTGTCGATCTCAGACATGCCTATTACTCCTTAAACATTGCTGAACAGAACCGAAAATATTTGAGATTTGAGTGAAAAGGACAAATATTTCAGTATACCTGCTTGCCAAATGGTATAGCCATGGCACCAAGACTTTTTACAAAGCTTATGAAAGTAGTGAAGTCTAAGAAAACTAGGTTACTTTAATTAGGTTACATAAATGATTGTTTGTTATTGGGCAATACATATACTGAATGCAAGAAAAATGTTGAGGAAACTGTCAGTTTTGTAACGAAACTAGGTTTCATAGTTCATGAAGATAAATCAATTTTTATTCCTCAAAAGAAAATTTTATTTCTTGGGTATTACACTGATTCCGAAAACATGACATGCTAAAAAACAATGGACCATTCTGGAAGTAGCCATAATATTGGGTTTGCGTATATCTTTCTCAGTTGTAGATTATGGTCAGTTGTATTATGGAAATATTGAAAAAGAAAATAGAAAAGCATTACAGGTCTCAAAAGGAGATTTTGATGAAAAAATGCTTGGTACAAAAGAAATGAAAGAGGATCTTCAGTGGTGGTTAGTAAATATTCACACACAAAACAGAAAAATAAAAAGAGGTAATCCATAAATTAAAATAAAAACGAGAAAAATAATCATATTGATTATCTAGAGGTATTACCAATATTTTATGTATTGAAATCATTTAAAAAAAGAATTGCAAGGTACCGAATTTGTAAAAGTAATTAATGATAATACAACAGTGGTAACCTACATTAACAATATGGGTGGAATAAAGTCTGAAAAATGTAATAAAATAGCCAAAGAAATTTGGTATTGGTGTATAGATCAGAAAATTTGGATAATGACTGGAAAACAGAATATTGAGGCAGACTTTAAATCCAAAAATGTTAATGATCACATTGAGTTGCAGTTGAATAAAAATATATTTGAAAAAAAAGTGTTTGATTTGGGAAAAACCTGAAATTGATTTATTTGCATCATATCTGAATACTAAATTGCCCAACTTTTGGTCATTTAAAACTTACCCTGAATCCTCTCTTGTTTTAGATTCAATATACATAATTTACTAAAGAATAGAAGACCAGGATATAGAAATCCGGACATTACTTTGAAAGCGTACCCACCAGATAGAAGATTGTGTTCATTTACTGTGGCAAAAGAGTATTTGTAGCGAACTAGTACACTTAGATCAGCAAACGATTCATTTATTATACGTTACATTAAACCGTTTAAGCCAGTAACGAGTTCAACTTTATCATGATGGATAAAAACTATAATGTGTAGTGCTGGTATAGATATAAGTCAGTTTACAGCACATTCAGTTAGATCAGTATCAGTGTAAAAACCAAAACTGAAAGATGTTTCTGTATCAGAAAATCTATCCAAAGCAGAATGGTCCAATTCGAAAACGTTTCGGAATTACTATGATAAACATGTTGTTGAGAGTGAAGTAGACTTTGCTGAAAAAGTCTTAGAAATTTAAAATTTGTATTTTCTGTATTAAACGTGTTTGGAATCAATTTATTATTTTATTTGTATTTTGCAATATAATGTATATGGGTTCGTTCTATATATACCTTGGTTGGAGTTTATATTCGTGGGGTAAATGTGCATAAGACATGATACAAATATGTCCAAAAATTATTGCTTGTATCTTTGAAGTCTCATTTAATACCGGAAGTGTTATGACGTAATTAGAATTACCTAATTTAACAATACTTACCTCGGTCAAGTTGAAGTTAAAGTGTAATTCTATAAAGTCATAGAATTACACTGGAGGTAATTATCGATTTATATATTTGCGCTTATATGATCTTTTGTCATATATTAAAGCATACATTTTCTTAAATTAAATCTAATGTGGTTAGTTTAAATAAATTACCGACCCGACATAACATCATTTATTATTGCATGTTATAAAAGTCGGCATACTCAGGAATTGTATACACCACATAGCTTGTTATAGTCTCCGTTTCGATTTGCCTTCCGATATTGTATACACAAAATATCCTTTTATTCTGGTTGTCTATTTTTTAAAGCTATGCTCATCAATTGCACTATCACCGAAAGACATATTTCCAGGATAAAAATGGTCTCCCTGTATAATTAACTTGCGTAAAGTGTAGGACCACCATTGTTTCTGGACTCTAAGGCTATATTAAATTTTATGATTTTGACCTATTTTTTTAGTTCATGGTAACTAAGTTGAAATGCCTACAAACATCTTAATGACAAATTACTTCCAGATTAAAAAACACATTGTGGACTGGATTTTCTAGTGGATTGCAGTATATAAGGAAGTTTATATCAAGATGTTTTCAACGCTTTAAGTAATTAATTGCAGCAATAATATTCCTAATTGAAAGAAATGAGTGTTTTCTTCCGATAACTAAATTAAAATAAACTTTATACTTATGTCAAGTCAGTACACTTATGTTATATATCTACAAATGTGTTTTACCTCTATTACTTAACGTTGTTAAGAGACAACGCTGTTCACTGACAATTATATGAAATTACACGAAAAGGAAATACATATTAAGCAAAGAACAAATACATTTGCAATTAAATACGTTATATGTATAAAAGAAACATAGCTTAATTTAGATAAGAAAGCAATAGATAAACAAACACCTTAGTATTGTTTAAATTGGTTTCTTAGTATAATTTCTTTTTCCAAACTGGGTATGGGAATGATTTACAGCTCGACCCACAAAGTTGATCATTACGTCCTTATGAGGCGGAGAGGAGGCTTCTTGAATTTCTGTCGCTATAAGTGGCTAAATTATTCGTCTCCACCAAATACAATTTCCAGTGGCATTTAACATTTAGTGCTATTTAGTTCGATCGATCAATCAATTAATGAACCTTTTCCTTAATCTTTAAAAGGACATTGGCTTGTTAAAATATTTTGGCGTTTAGTTCAAATTCTGTGTGGTCTTCTGTGGAGCATTCTTTACACACAGACACACAATAAACAACCAGTTAAAATTTGTCAATTTTTGGTTATTATTTTGTGCGTCTGTTTTTTGTGGTTTTTTTTTTGTTTTTATTTTGTTGTTGTTGTCTTCCACATTATATGCCCCCGCTCGACATATATTGACTTCTATAATATTATTCCATAAATTATATTTTATGTGAAGGAACGATGCATTGAATTGTTCACACGAACTTACTCTCACTCTAGAAGTTAGAATTAGACACTTAGACCTAGAGTTGGACCTGCATTTTAAAGAAGGGTTTCGGTACTTGTCTGGTGAAGTAGCTGACCGAATTGCAATGTAATCAGTATATTTTATATATTATGCAAAATTATAAAAGAAAGATGTCTACTGACAATTCTTCATAACATATGTACAGCCAAATCTGTTACAAGTTTGGAGTATTTTTTTCCAGGAAGACGTGCATCGTTTTCTAATAGAAGCCGGATTAGAGTTATCACTTCCCTTATGTCCTTATTTATAGACACAACTTTTAAAGCATAATAAATGTTTAAGTGCAAATTAACAGCTAAGTCCCAGCTAAGATGGTACAACAAGAAGTGTAAAAAAATGCTGCGCAAGACCATAGAGTAATCCTTATGTGTCGAGTCTATTATCCTATCGACACAAAAAGTAAAATGATACGAAGCTAGTTTATGTAAAAGTAAAACTGAGTTATTCCATGTAATTTGCACGGCTTGGTAGACACAGGACTACGGAAATAAAACAGATTAGACTGTATGTTACTGATTTTTTTGCATTTGTATGGAACGTAAATTGTCTGTCAAAATGTGTTAGATACAGAAATTGTAGAACTTTGCCTACATAAATTACAAATGATGTCAATGGAATATTAATATAAATTTCATTGACACCATAGACGTAGTTGGATAAAAAAAAATTGTACACAAGCTGATGTTACCGTCGAGACAAAATATAATAAATAAACAACAAGTAGCACCAGAAGTGAAGCAAGCACAGGATTCAAAGTACCATTTTAGCATTTGTAAGTGAAGATTACAATCTTTAGAAAATCAGGATACAAGCAGATGACCCTTCTAAATTAAAACCATGCTCTATACTCCTTGACGGGTTGTTGTAAGTGAAGTTTAACCGGATCTTAGAACACAAGGTACATTAGCCGTGTCAAGAAAATATTCTAACATTGTTTTGACTGTTAAATATTATATATAATAGTTTGTTGCGTCCTTTATGTAGAGCCGTTAATGATAAAGGGAAAATATCTTTTTCTGGTGAAACATTCATTCTAGATCCATATTGTAAATGTAAATGATTGTGTCGAAAACACAAACACAACTTTTTTTATAAACATCCCACAATGTTGAAAGAGTTCTTGAAAATAATCATTAACTACGAAGCCATATAAAAATAATTAATCATGAAACGTAATATTATTAAATCTTTGACATAAAGGTGTTCTATGTTTAATGACTGCTTAAGTGTATTCAATGTACATTTCTTCTTAAATGTTTTTGGGATGATACAATTTCCGGTGCTCGACCCACATGGATGCCAAGTGTGTCCCGAGGTGGCGGAAATGGAAGGCTCAACTGTTGAATGAGCTGTTATGTTATAATATGGAAAGCCTAATGGTGGACCACAGTTTGTAATGTGCATCGACAGTGCCATGAGCGATAAAGAACCTATTTTGAGATATTTTGCACGTTGAAACCGCTTGAAAGGGTAAATATTTTGCCTCTACCTTATCCATACCCTTTTGAGTGGAGTCATAATTTTGTCTCTCGATATCCCTACGCCCTTGACCACAGATTTATTGTTTTTGTTTACCTTCTCTCGTCCTGCATATACTGGATATATCGCTCGCTGGACGTTAAGCAATTATTTAATCAATCTATCGTAATTTTTTTACACAGACTGAAAACTCCCAACTATTCCTATTGAAGGATTTTCTTCTAAAATAGCCCTAAAAACTGATCCAAATCAAGCAACTCTTGTCACATTTATGCGCGCTATCGAAGATAATCGTGACCTGCATTGAAAGAAGAGTTATATTGTTTTATATTTTAAAACTGTTCTCTAAAGTGCAAGTCAGTTGATGACGTTGAAACCAAAACCCTGTGTTTAATAGCCTATTAGAGAGTCAATAAGATAACGTAAAATTCTTGGTTTAGGCCTAATAAGTCTCGTAATCATAATCATAAATGAAATTCTCTTTTAACCCAAAAGATTTTCTTTTTTGTATAGATGGACCAGATGACATTCAGTCGTCCGTGTTAGGTTAGTCCGTGAATGTAACGAAAAGGAATAATTTGGGTCTTTTTACATGTACGGCACAATTTTATCCAAATTGTAACTCTGCATAGTGATTTGTCAATAAAATAAATGCAGAGGTGGTGATGGGTCAAAACCTTGTCATAGATTTAGTTGCATACAAAAACAGTGGAACCTATACTTGTAGCACCCCAGAACGATTCAAGAGTACGACCGATTAGTATAGAATTGAATGTTCAAACCAAGACTTTTGTCATATCTATTAGAGGCAGGCAGACACTTCTTACTCGTCCACCCATGGTTTATTGAGTTCTGGTAGATAACTTTCTGTTTTTTATGTTTTCGATTTTTGTTTCTTGTTTTATATGTTTGTTTTAGTTCGGATTTGCAATCGTACCTTGACTATTAACTATTGGTTTCCTTCATGATTTGCATAAAAAAGATAAAAAACACTTTTTGTTTGTATAGAAATAAATATTTGCATGTAGTATAAAATTACCATGACACATTCATTGGTTTATTCATCTTTTTTTATTTCGTTCTTTTGACATTTTTCATATTTTTCATATTTTCATATTATTCACAATGTTTATGTATCCGACTGCAATGACAGAACATAGTATTTATGAAGGAATACGCACGACAATAGCGTATTAACAGCACGAGTACTGCATGTCACTAAATACGAAATTTGACTGTCGTCCATTCTGTCACATATATTGCTGAAGGTTAATAGTGCATGTAAGTATTTTTAACAAAAAAACCTTCAGTTTTATGTATTTTTTATATTTAGAAAATTTGTTTATAAAAAATTTTAAGGACAAATGTAGAAGACTTTTATATTAACAAACACGCTTTTGACAAGATTCAATATGAATATCGAGATTTTTCTAGAATTTAATTGTTATTGTTTTAACGCTCTTTACATATTTATATATACTATGAGTATATCAAACTATGTATTGTGTGGTAAATTTGTTACTGAAATACACAATTAGATTTCTGAGGATAAAATAAAGTAAATTCTCTATTTGACGAGTGACATGCGCCGATGTTTCGTTGGATGCTTGCTAATTGAAATGTGCATTTATTACTTTTTTCAATTACTATATATTCGTTTTAAATTAAAAACCATCTTTGTACACGGACATTTATTGCTTGTTTTGGTTATTAAACATTCAAATATACGGGATTTGTTTAATTTGGATTCTACAAAACGCAAATAAAAATTTTGATAAAACCAACTCTATAAATTTCTGAATCATTTATCATTAACTCGTTAATTTTTTTCCATTGACGTTTTTTTGACAATTTAAAACGCTAGCGGTTTCGCATAATTTATTCCGAAAATTTGATTGAACATATACTCAAATGGTATTTTGCGTTGACAATGCACAAATTAAAAGGGACAGGAAGATCAACTCTAGCACAGTCAGACCAATGATTTTTTATTACTTTAGCATGCTTGATAGTTTGAGTCAGCTAAATTTATAGCCTTACAGCAAGAAAGTGGTTTAAATGAAGCAGCTTAAATTTATTTTAAGAGCATAAACTTACGTGTTTGCCGGTTAAAAATAACTTAGTTAATGGAATTGATGGATTGTATGGTTTCTTTACCTCCAACTATAAGTACTTTAGATTTATTTAGGAAAAGAACAAGTTAGCAAACAATTAGTCAATTCGAAAAAGATGAAACAAAGGGCAAACACTTTGACAGCTACTGGACAAATAAAGGTATTGGGTAGGGGCGGAAAATTTAGCCTTTTGTAGAGTCTACAACGAGCCTACACTTATAGAAATGTGGTCACGACAACATTGGTTGTTAATTTTCTTCTTTGTTTTCAATAATAATCTTCCCGTCAAATCGTAAAAGATATTTGGTTTGAATGCCACGTTTTCGTCTTCAGCTGATTGTGTATATTCCTTCGTTTCGCATGCTTATAATATAATTTTATGTGAACAGTGTTTCGACCGGAAAAGTCAGCAAATATTTTTAAGAAAACGGAAAAAACGCGTATTTGTTGTAATTACTGATAAACGAGGTCGACTCAATCACGAGGGCATTTGTAATTTGTTTGTGACCTCGTTTATACAATACACGAACTACCGGAAAGAAGCGTTTTATCTTATAATCATATCTCGGACAACCACTCACTATATATCCTTATGATAACGTTCAGTTCAGCTTCCCGGTAGAATTTTTATATGTGAAATGCACCACAGCTAACGGTACATTTTTTGTATCAGACTGTTTTCCAGGAATGTTAATAAATATACTTTAACGAAAAAGTGTCAACAAGAAGAGGACACAGGCGTAGAGCATGGAATTGACATATTTTTCTTTTTTTGCCTTTGTATTTGGTCATATGGTTTGCTGTTCTACAAAACAAGGTGAGATGTGATTTAACTAAAAAATATAAATGTTCTAAAGATGTGCTAGGGTATTCAGCCCTGCATGTATATAAATTTTTAACTGTCAAATTCTACATTGTAAGGAACATTAAATGACCAAAAATCAACTTTTTTTTAAATTCGTAATTAAAAAAGTATGTAATAACAACAACTTTAAATTTATGTTGTTCTTTGTATCTAAAACAAATATTTATGATTCTATATAAATCTTCACTTTATAGCTGGTTGTCATTTTATAGAATTTAAATATACAATATATATAAAAATCATCATTTTACAAGCAAATGCTCTTCGAAAATTAGACAAAAATGAAAATCAAAATCACTTTTAGGTATAGATTTTAGTAATATGTATGGGTATGATGGAACAATTTTCAACCGCACTAACTTTAAATAACAGTAAGATAAAGTTGAATTTATACTGAAACTTTACAACGTTTGCACACGTTCTGTTCATGCTTACCTCAACTCATATATTCTTAGCTTCAGCAAAGTATGATTCTGTCGTCGCAGATTACACAATTATTCAAAAGTTAATTAATGACGACACGAGCAAACGAGCGAAACATGGTCCAAATTCTTGCAGTTTTTTTATTATTGTTTACACCTTTCAGGTCTTTATACTTGGCTTTCTAATTCTTTAACAAATTTATTGAAAACATAATGAATTTTGTATGACGTACGCCAAAATAATATATATCTGATTGGTAAACAAATATCCATAAACATTTTCATCGGCGACCATTACAGCAATTGCTAGAAATTTAGTTTACCTCACATGGCAATAAAAAAGTTATTTTGAAAACAAATAAATAATACAGTATTATTCTTGACAGAAAAAAATCATGTTTTCTGTGTTATGCATTCTTGTAGTCTTTTCCAGTCAGGCTATTACGTTCATTAAACATAATTTGCAAATGTACTTAATCATTTAGTTGTTTAATCTAAAATAAAGACCGTTTTATATATGAGTTAATGCTTTGTTGTATGCTGTATCAATATTAGATAGTGACAATTCTTATATGATATGCATATTAGGAAATATTTTTAAAATGACTGCCGGGGCCTCGGTGGCCGAGTGGTCAAGGTAGTTCGTCTACTATTGATCACGTGGTCTGTCAACACTGAGATAGCGGGTTCGATTCTCACTGCAGGCAGGGTCTACTAGACTCCAATCTTAATTGACAAGGATTGCCAGTTTTCCTACCGAAGGTCGGGGGTTTTCTCCGGGTACTCCGGTTTCCTCCTCTAATAAAAACTGGACGCCATGATATAGCTGAAAAATTTCTGAAAGTGGCGTTAAACACCATCAAACAAACAAACAAACATAAAATGACTGCCGGAAGATGTTTTTTTTCGATAGATGGCTCTGACTGAACTACTTTAAAAACAAGATGAAGATGGAGAAATAGATATGTGCAAAATAGACGCATGCATTGAAAACGTACGATAATTAGATTTAAATTTAAAAGAAATATAAGGATTAAAAAAAAATTTTTAAGGATTTTGTGATGTATAAACAGGACCAATTCACTCACAAACGTATCATACAAGTCCTTCAAATTTATTTTGTGTGAGTGAATCGGCCGTGTTTATCCATAAATTCCATTAAAACGGCTTTTAATCCTCTATAAAATCATTTAGATGTGTTATTGAGAAACAATGATGGTTACAAAGGACTAAACACAATTAAATGTTTTGTTTCTATACAAAAAATACGACCTGATGCTAGAGTAAATACGAAGATATCGAGGCGTAATAAAAGAATCAAATGTCTTTAAAGTTATATCAACAGTTCGGTACAGAGCGATATAATATTTAAGCTGACTTAAGCAAATTTCTTTAATAGTTCAAGTAATGATTTTTTAGTCAATTTATACATTTAAAGCGGGTGATATGAAATTGTATGCACATCGTTATTTTCAAATTCAAATTTGAGATAAACTAAGGTATCTTAGACAGTACATGACATCATTTATACTCGCAATATAAAAAAAGTAAATAGGATTAGTATTATCATAAAGCGTTTTATTTACACACATTAGTTGTTGTCGATTGCCGAGTATATGGAAAATTAACGTTTTGTAATATTATATACCTAACTCGTAAATTTCTGTACAATTCCTAATTTTTATTACATGATACTTATGGTGTTTCTATTTGTAGAACACAGATTTATATTTTTCCTAGTGTTTGACGAGTGTAAAGTATAAAACTTGTTGGATTTGCAATAAATGGGGTAAAAGGCGTCATTTAATATATTTTTAATAATATGGAAAATTATTTTGCCCTGGGAACAACACCATCGTGTCAATAAATTTCTCTTTTCTTTATTTGTTTTCAATATAATAGATTTTGTTACCTTTTTCATCTTCTATATTCAAATGAGTTGTAAATATTAAAAATAACAGCAAGATAAAGAAACGATAGCTTTTGCCTAAATATTTTCTTGGAACTGTGAACAGTTGCAAACTAAAATTAAACATTAACAAACGTATCAAACAATGACTTTTTATATCATTATTTTATATTTTAACATTCTTGTCAACTAAAATTTCAGATTTAAAATGTAAGTATGCGGTATTTGCCAGTGTGATATGAAATACAGTTGAATACGTTACATGTAAAATCAACATATATACGAACAGTTAATCTACTTCAATCAATCAATGAACCTGTGAATTAATCTTTTAAAGAGACATTATCATGGCTTTGTAAAATATTTTTGGCATTTAGTTCTAATTCTGTATGGTCTATGGCGATGATTTTAAAATGTATTCAGGCGATACAATAAACAACCAGTCAAAACATAGTTTATCTTTTGTAAATAATGAAGTTGCAAAACCATTTTTCTATCTCACAGTTTCACTTTGTAGGCAAAAGAAACTACCAATTGCTTGTTTGATAGAGAAATTGTAGAACTATAATTTACCAACATCAGAAGTATTTTTCTCCCAAATTCAATATCGACCTGATGATTACTAGTTCAAGCTTGTTTTTCATGACTGTTCCAATTTAACTATAAATTAAAATTATATTTATCATTGAATTTGATAATCTGTTATTATAGAATATACTGTTAAAAATGTAAGAATAAAATTGTTGATTTATACTCTGCTCAATATTTGAAATGTGATGAAACTAGAATTTTAGTATTATCAGCAAATTAATATCATAATAAATCCTGATAGTGGCCAAGACTTGGTACAGGGATATAAAATGAAATAGTGGGTTAAACCAGATTGTTGATGTTCCTGGTGGTCAACTTCTTTACTTCTGTTCAGTTATTGCTTGTTAATTTGGTCTCGTCCATAATAAAACTAAAATATTGCTTGCTGGATGTATGGCAAAAGATTAATCAACCAAGTCAAGAAATCATTACTTTTAACCCGATTTCGTCACAATTAGTCTGTACATCAATACTGGCTAAAATGTGCTGTTGTCGAAGATAAATTTTCTGTGTGCGTTTTTCATTAAGTTACCCTATACTGCGCACTCGAAGTATTTTCCTTCACTAAATCTCTTTTGTATGTTACTGAAAAAAGTTATTACAGATTTTCAAATTGTTCGGGTGTTATCCATTTAGCCATTTTAATCCCATTGTTTCATTATTTCATACCAAATTTTAAAAATGACAAAAAAGTATTAAATTATTCTTAATATTTTTCTTTGTTCCCCTTCGCCAGATATAAATCGACCAGCTTCCAAGTAAGCACACTTTAATTAATTTTATCATTTTTGCAATTTCTATAACAAGCTTCTTAAAACTATTACACACATCTGAAAACTATTCCGTTGAAAACTGATCAAGTAATATCCTTGAAATGTATTTCTAAATCAAGTGGATTTGTTTGAAGTCCACTGTTTAAATTTACAAAAGCCGAACAAGTGGGCGATGTTATGTCAAGGAATAAATAAAAAGACGTAATGAATATTAGGAAACATTTTTCAAAATATAACACACCAAAATTCAATTGCATTCATTTATAATTTTTATATAAAGGAACTAAGCCATGGATTGTTCATACGAACTTGAACACAATACAGAAGTTAGAATTGGATACCTGGTCAAACACTACACTTGTGACTGGACTCAGTGGAGCTGTGTCTGTGGACTACCATATCAAAAAAGCCCTATTGTTCTGGTCTGATCAAACAGCTGACCGAATTACAAGGTAAACTGTAGATGTTACACTAGTATTATCAATAATGTATTAAACAATTTCTGTACCTGATACTTTACAGTGGCAATGTTTACACAGATACTCTATTTGTTCTCACCAAAGCAAATACACATGAAGGTCTCTAAAATATGAATGGATTTGCTAAAATAAGTCATAAATTGTGTGAAACATTATACAATGATCTATAAAAGTAGATTTTTACAGGATGAGTATTTCTAATCCCAATGATAAGGAGGATATAGCTATCAATGGTATGGATTACGCAGATGCAATAGCAGTGGATTGGATATACAACCATTTATATTGGGTTGACAGAAGACATAAACACGTGAAGGTTTCTTTACTGAATGGAACTTTACAGAAAACCTTGATCAGTACTGAACTGGAAACTCCTAGGGCCATTGTAGTTTATCCTAATATTGGGTAGGTATACATGTAATTATGCAACAAAAGGTAAACTCTAATAATTTGACGTCTTGTGCAGAATTATAAGTCTCTTTTGCAATTATACAGAATAGCGGTGCCATTGAAAACAAATAAATTAGTTGTGTGTATTGTGGTATGCATAAAAATAGGAAAACACACATTTCTTTTTTGTATATTTGCTTTGACTAGTGTTATATGATACCAATCCATTTTAATCAACTGTGCCGTAAACCTTGCTAACCCACCATTTCTTCTGCTGAAATGCCTTTTGCATGTCCGGATTATTACTGTAGTTGCTGTGTTCTTTTGGATGTTAGTTCTTAAGTTTGCCGCTTTCTCGGACTTTGATTTGTGGATTATCTTTTTTGACATTTTTATTGGTGATCAAGTTTTTATTACCTTCATTAATAATTCCTTACAAAAATTTAAACAGAAAAGAACAACAAATTCTAATACATTGAAAATGGCGGTGCACGAACTTTATTCTCTACCCCCCTCCACGATCTATCGCGATAAAATTTTCCTATTGTTGGAAAAAAGACAAAGTAACTATATAAACGCCTATACATTTCAAGAATAGTCATCTATTTTATATCAGGCTTTCATACGTTTCAAAAAAGTGCATGATTATTTGCCCGTACACACATCCTCCACGAACAGAAGGATAAAACAAAAAACAACATGGCAATGTGCAACGTTCTGTATACCTTGTGCATTTATTATATTTAATTGAATCTACAAGCTATGAATAATAACCAAGTTTAAAATAAAAGCTACCAACAATCATTTGTCTTTTCATATGCAATGACAATGTAAATAGTAGTATCATTGTAATATGATTTTATTTCAAATCTTTTATTTACATACATATATGCATATCCTCTTCGTGTTATAACACAAAAGCCTTACACGTGGGTTCTCTATCCGTATGTCTTCTTTCAATTTACGCCAACTAAAGTATTCCAGGCACTGTTCATATTATTGGCTTTGGTAACAGAAAATTTTAATATAAAGTACATTTAAGGACATTCTAAATTAATAATAACAAGTTTTCATACAGTTATGACAAATACAATCTGGATATGATATTAATATTTGAAGTTTATTTTTTTACTTTTAGTAAAATACTGATATTTTTTTCATTTATACTGTTTTATTCAAACCTATAGCATCTTATACATGTCTTTTATTTTTTTTATAGCTGGATGTTCATTGCAGATATATATTATGCAAAAATTGAACGATCTTGGTTAGATGGTCGCAACAGACAAATAATTGTCTCAAATAAAACAACAGAAATAGATGATCCAAGCGGACTAGCTTTAGGTGCAAATCCTTCTGTTTATATATAGATTCTTGTTCTGAAATGGAAAAAGAAACTTTTGTACTACCTTATTTTCTGCATTATTGGTATTCGACTACATTTCGTAAATAATATTGTTAAATTTGATAAAATTTGCAAGGACAATTAAGCTAATAAATTTACTGTAGTTTCAAGATATCTTTGTTATCGATACAATATCATACTTTCCGATTTGCTAGTCCTTAATTAACACCTGTGTTATAGTGTGTGATGCGCGAAAAAGTTTTAATGGGAGGTGTCAGTAACACCAATTGTGTGGGTGTAAATGGGAAACTATTTTAAAAATTACACAGACATCAATTTTGCTATTTTGTAATTGAAGGGGACTAGATGTTAGAGTTGGTGATTTAGTTATCTAAATCAATTGCTTGTCAATACTGATTCGAGTCTTACTGCAGGCAGGTCGTGCTTGAAACCAATCTTAATTTACAAGGATAGCTAGTTTTTGTACCGAAGTTCGGAGCTTTGTTTCGGGAATCTAGCTTTCTCTCCCCTCCACACAAAAAAACTGGAAGCCACGATAACGCTGATACATTTCTAAGATTGGTGTCAAACATCATTCAAATAAACAAACACAGTAATTTGTTTAGATGAAAACAATTAATAATACCCTTTCTGCATTCAAAGTATTTCCACAACTTTTTCATTTACAGATTTCTCAAGCAACCGATTGTATTGGATAGACGAAATTTACAAAGTATTGAAAACATCGAATTTAGATGGAACAGGAATAAAGACGGTTGCATCCTCTCTGAGATATATGCGATCAGGATGGGGTTTAGCTTTATATAGAGATTGGATTTACTGGACTACATTTACGAACAACACCATATGCAGAGTAGATAAACAAACTGGGTTAAATTTCCAGGTCGTAAAGTCCGAGTTACGTTTGCCTATTGGAATCAAGGTCTATAGCTACGAAAATCAGCCAACCGGTATGAATCAAGTGTGTCAGTAATTGTTGCAAAATTGTTGCTGCAATGACGGATCGAATTAAAAAGATATTTGTAAAAAAATTTATTGGTTGAGAACTTTTATTCGCGATTGATTTCAATTTTGTTAAATTTTTTGAGGTATGAAATCATAATTTTTGTATCAGGCTATATATGGTAACAGCGACAAGAATAAAAATAAAACTGACAAACACAGACATAAATTCCCGCTCCTTTCGGCAACCAGAAGGGGTCTGTAAATTATTTTTGCAAACACAATATTGTTCTCTGTTATGACTTCTATAAACAGGTAAATACACCTGATAAAGTTTGCCAAGTTGAATGGCCTGTTTAGGTCAATATCAATATCCAACACATATAATTTTTTACATTTATGCAAAAGGAAGATACATGTTTACCGATTTCAAAAACTATCCCAAGTAGGAAGCAGCCAAATTTATTGTGTATATGTGGTATATCCGAAGTACACAAAAATTATCGTATGCGTTGAAATTGTTTCGTGTTAACTTTGATAGGTATTTGGGAGTAGTTTGTGATCCTTATATCTGGCAACTGGAATACAATTCGTATTGAAAACAATTAAACAGACATAACAAGTTCATAGTTTGGTTTTTGAAACAGATGATAGGCATAATCAATAATTACCAAGTAAATCTCGGGAACGACTGGAGCAGACTTGCTTGAAAGTGTTAAGAATATTTGTATTTTTTGTCAGGAGTAAATCTATGTGCTGCAAATAACGGTGGTTGTGAACAGCTTTGCCTTGCAACGCCAACATCTAGTATTCGATGTGACTGCGCTGATGGGTTCAAGTTAAAAAGCGACGGAAAACATTGTTTGAATATTGGTACAAGTTATTTCTAGTAATATTCTTGAAAAGTATTTTTGATTAATTAAAATGAGTGTTTTTTTGTTCTTTACACTATTTCTGTGACATTGCATTGCAGACGATTACAATACTTTCTTAGTAAAAATATCGTAATTTGTTAAGATATGACGTACAACACGAATGTATATTTTTCTTTTTTCAACCTCATTCTGCTTATGCTTCAAGCTTGTCTCTTTCAAGACTTCAAGATATAAAACAATTAAAAGCTAACACTAACGTTCAACAACACAACGCTATAATTATCCCCTCTTAACTGTATTTATGTGAAATATTCCTGAATACCTTGTACTATGATACCCAACTTGTTTTCATTATTCCACCAACACGCTACAGTATTGAAAGTGAGAGGTTTGGCTATAAAACTGGTTAAACCCACTAATTCTTTCGAAATGCATGTATTAAGTCAGGCTAATTGTTGTAGCTGCTCCTTTTTGGTTGTTGGTTCTCGACTTTGCTGGTATCTTGTACTTTGATTTGGGAATTGTCTCGTTAAATAGTTTTCTAGATGTTCGGTATTTTGTATTACCTTCATTTATATCATCAAACGTTGCATAGCAAAACATTAGAAATTTGCTTTCTTTAATAATAATGTAAATTTAATTAATTAATACATCTTATTATGAACGGATTTTTGGATAAAAAGTATCAGTATTGATGTACTACATAACATTTATCTTCTGAAGAATTTTCATAGGAATTAAAAGCAAAAACAGTCGTTATTAATGTTGTATTTCAAGGCTCAGGAAATTGGCTAACCTTCGCAAACCATTACGGGATAGAAAGATTAGACATGACCACAAATGTGACAGAAACTGTGATTGGTGGACTTGTGAATGCTGTGGACTTAGATATTCATTACGAAAAAGGATTAGTGTACTGGAGTGATGTTGCATCGAAGAAAATATCGAGGTTGTAATACAATTATGTCGTCAAATACAGATTATTATTATTTTCGACAAGAAACTTTAGTCACGATTTATCAAATCAAAGATAACCATTTGTAAACTCAGGTAACAAACGCATTACTGTTACACATGGCTTCATTGATGATCGAAATGTTTTTTAAAATGAACGCTTTTCTTTTTTCACCTGTGTTTGTAAATTGTACAAGTCTTATTATCTTATCAGGACTTTAGTTACTAAAGACTCAGTATCGCGAATAGCAGAGGATGTTATCACGGAATCTGTGGATGTTCCAGATGGAATAGCTGTAGACTGGATGTATGACTTGTTATACTGGACGGACACTGGGCATAAGCATATACAGGTCTCACGTCTGGATGGAACATACCGTCGAACTATTTTAAAGGACAATAGTCTTGCACAACCAAGGGCAATAGTTGTTGATCCAACTACAGGGTATGCAAACTAGTCCCATTTTGACAAGATTTCAAAATGTTCGTTCTGTTAATGGGCCCCTTTCTGGCATAACATTCCAACAATATAAAGTTTTTTTCGGCTAATTAATTTCGTGTGACTGTATTTCGTTTAAAATCCAATGTTGCGGGCATTTATTATCAACGTGGGTTAATTCTCCTGTTATAACGTAAGGGACTATAAATAGGGAATTTTGCAAGGAATAGATTTGAAGCAAAAAGGTCCTGCAATTCAAAATGCATATTAGGAAAGTTGAGTGCAAACGGGTGCAATATATGGAGTGGATTTGTAATTTAAATCTGATGTAATTTTGTATGTGACAGACTTATGATGTAAGATTGAATGCATCTAAGTCTTTGTTTTGCAAAAAGCTAAGAAATAAATAAAATATTCTCCTCTTCTTGTACACAATGGTTTGCACACTTTGCGATTTCCAATGTCAAATAAAGCTGACAGTCTCCATAACAAGTAATTAAACGCATTCGTTGTAAAGTGAATGCATTGTTAAAATTTGTGAAGAACACAGTTATATTGCAAAAAGTGATGCGTACTTATTAGTTTCTGGAAAACTGACCATTTTTGATAGCAAAAGAGAAAATTTGGCAAAAATCCCTCACATTTATAAAATGATATTGTGTCTACAGTCGGACCATGTCTAAGGATATATTCATTTATAAGATAAAAAAATGCTTCCAAAACTTATATTGCTTTGAATTATCTAAGTGTATTGGATAATAGAAGAATATTACATCAGCAACTCTTTTTGAAATTAAATAAGATTACGGAAATTCGAACAGTAACTCTCGAAAACAATTTTGCTTCTTTTAATGTACCAAATGCATTGATGAAAACACGCGGTAAAGGTCTAAAGTAAGTTTAGATAAGAACTAACAAAGGTTATTTTGGAAACTATTATTTGTATTATAACATTATTACTTATGACATTCAATATCGACTTTTGCAAGGAACAATTACCCATTAAGTTTTATTATACAGATGGCTGTTTTTCTCTGACTGGGGCAATAGACCTAGAATAGAACGATGTAGAATGGACGGAGCTGAAAGACGAGTGATTGTTGACACAGATATAGTATGGCCCAACGGAATGTCATTAGGTACAGTACTTGAGATTGAAAACGCAACACTTTTATCAATCCGTCAGCGATCCGTCAGCGTTCCAAAATCCGTCACCAATCAGTTATCATTCAGTCAGATCAGTCAAATCGTTCCCAATCCGTCAGATAGTTCCCAATCCGTCCATCCGTCAATTGACGGATTTGGAACGATTTGACTGATCTGACGGATTGATTTGGACTGATCGCTCCAATCCGTCCATTCAACTTCCGGTTAGTAAAATTAATATTTCGAAATGTGAAAATTCGTTTCACTCGCAAATATTAAAAGTATAAAAATGTCAACTGTTATGTCCTCATTGATGGATCGTTTTACCTAATAATAAGGCTAAAACTGGTCTAAAGTTATTAATAAAAAAAATGGAAATTCCCCCAATCTATTACTAATGCATCTGTGACGAAATATAAACATTACATAGTGTAATTTTATTAACAAAATAATTAGAACAAAGTAAATTTAAAAACGCACACACACAATGACTTTAAAAAAACATCTCGCGTGCCAAGGCGCACGTCCGTATTTTGAAAGCGGAAAACGTCTAGTCTAAAGTTATAAATGATAAATGGAAATTCCCCTACCCCCCCACCCCCGAAAAAAATCAATCACTAATGCATCTTTGACGGAATATAAGCATCACATAGTGTCATTTTATTAAAAAATAATTAAAAAAGGAAATGAAAAAAAAACAAACACAATAAATTCCAAAAATATTTGACCTCGCATGCCAAGGCGTCCATCTCGTATTTGACTTCGAAAAGTTTTAAAGCGGAATAAGCGAGAAACACGAAAAACGTGAAGGCGAAATCGTAACATTTTTTCACTTCGCCTTTTCGCGTTAGCATTGTATGTATGTTTGAAGTTTGTTTAACACTATTTTCAAAAATTATATTAGTTTATATAATATGACGTCGAGTGTTTATTGGGAAGAGCTGGAGTACCCAACGAAACAGCAAACCTTCGATAGGAAAACTGGTGCTCTTTGCAAATTTATAGGGATAAGTCGAGCACACCATCTCGCTGTAAGGATCGAACAGACAACTTGGTGATCAATAACAGGTTACTGCTACCTTAACCTCCGAGTTCGAGGTTTATTTTTATTGTAAACGCTTAAAAAGATCATTTGTCGTGGTTTTTTTCAGTTTTTTTTCTTTGCGACATTCCTATGAATTCCGGTGTATAATACTGAATAAGATTTACGACAAAAGCGAAAACATCTATTTATATATTTTATTCACTATCTCATTGTGTCACATGAATTTACACAAAATTAAATCTGAAATAAAGATTAAACTACTAACCGCGTTTGTATATCGAAGCTTATGAGTTAAATATGCGAACATGTAAGCGTAATACGAAAATCAATTCTGCTTTCGCATTTTAGCCGTCGCAATTTGTTTATTTTACGATGTCTGGGATGTCCTCTCGTTTTTTTTTTTGTTTTGTTTTCTTGGGGGGGGGGGGAGGGGTGGTTCAGGTCATATTAAAATCGCCGCGAACCATAGTGACATGTTTAGAGAGTGTCACTCTCCTTGCACGAAAAAAAAGTAAATCTTACGCCCCAACACATACCCCATATTTTTCAAGTGGAATTCAAAATTGCCCTTTTGTCTATCTTTCTCTAATTGATTGAAGGAGCCGAGTGGTGATGTTAGTTCATCAACTATTGATAACGTGGTCTCTCAACACTTAGGTTGTGGGTTCGAATCTCACTGCAGGCAGGGTGCACTCGACTTAATTGAAAGGGAGCCAGTTTTCCTACTGAAGGTCGGGGGTTTTATCCGGGTACTCCGGCTTCCTCCTCAAATAAAAACTGGACGCCATGATATAGCTGCAAAATTGCTGAAAGTGTATTAAACAATATTTAAACAAGGAAACACATCTAATTGATTCATATTAAACTTATTCTCGTCATGAATAAAGCTGAAATACTCTCGCTAAAAGAAAAACAAACAATCAATCAATAAAATAAGTTATTGTTTAAATTGAATGACACTCTTTTGAAGGGCAAGTTTTGAAAAGGTTCTGTTTCATCGATAATACACTGTAATGACAATGTTAAGACCTAAAGAATGAATGACGTTTTGTTAAAAAAAATTACTATTTCGTACTGAAACACGTGTCTATCTGTAACACATTTTTACGCTTAACTTCAGTATTCGCAGACAATTCTCCCCGGCGTTATTGGGGCCTAGGTGGCTCATTGGTTAGTCACATGCCTGTCAACAGCTTGCGGCGGATTTTCGAACGACTGCAGATAGGGTGCGCCCGACTCCACTTTAATTGACAAAAGACTGTCGATTTTAACCTGTACTCTGGCTTCCTCACACCCCACCCCCAATAAAAATGGACGCCATGAAACAAATGGAACAATCCAGCGTAATTGTATGTATACTTTTTTAAACAACTTTTATTGCCTGTCCAATAAAACTTTCGACAAGAATCGCTGTATATTTTACAATATAACTTTTTGTTTAGTAAACAATGCGTTTTGATTGACAATGATTGTTTAACAGTTCAACAATTGTTATACACAACAGTTTTATAATTGTATTTAAAATTTTGTAGACTAATTAAAAACACGTAGGCATACATTTAAGTAACTAATAATGATGTCAAAAAGAGGCCACGTTCTTTCCTAAATGTGAAATAAATCTGTTACTGATTTGGGGAGTCGGGTCGGCTTAATATATGACAAAAAATATAAATGTAACAGGTCGCAAAAAGTAAAACAGTCCGAAATCACGAGTCACGGGAATAAAAAAAGAGAATCAATAATGAATTAGGAAAAAAAACATTTACCTCGTCGCTACTGATGTGCCTTAAATAGAAGTTTTTTGAAGTTTTACAGGACTCGGTTCGCAGATATGTCCTGCTTTAAAGAAATGTGCTTAAATATATAATATAAAGAAAATTGTTTTTCTTTAAATATGTTTACTTATTCATTTAGAACGAGACATTGTATTAACAATTCTTTTAAACGCATGTTTTTATTTTATTATAAAAATGGTATAATAAATGCATATATTATATACAAATGACGCAGAATCCGTTTTATCTTTAAGTTATTTATTTATACAAATCCGTCAATAAACTAACCGATTTATACATATAAGTAAATGACGGATTCTTGATCGCACTGATTGGACTGATCGCACTGATCGCTGACGGTTACCAAGGTAATGACGGATTCATAATTTTGGACGAATGTAGTCATCATCAATCAGTCAGCGATCCGTCAGCGTTCCAAAATCCGTCAGCAATCAGTTATCAATCAGTCAAAGTGTTGCGTTTACTGGTGCAAGTACTGTAACTTTAAACCATTATAGTCTTGTTCCGCTTCTGATTTCCGTATTTTGAAATTGAAATTTGTATACGTTGCATTGAGTGTATGAATTAACTACGCGCGGGGTCATTTCGGTAATAAAATTATTTTTGTATAAAATGTTAAATTAAAAAAGAAAAAGGCAGCTATTATTTAAATGCAGATGTAGATACTATTATAATTAAAACAAACTTAACTGTAAAACGTCTGTAAGCCATATATTTCACAAATCCCTTTCTGAATCTGTTTATATTACATTCAGTACAAATTTTAAACATCTATAAAATACACCTCTTAAAGAGGTGCAATCAATACCTCTCCTCTGATAATTCTTCTTAAATTTATAATGGAAGAAAAATGATGCATGTTTGATTCTTTTAAGAGGAATATTAATAATTTCGAGCTTTGACATTTTTTCTAGATTTTTAAATTGGTTTTAACGAGTCTGTTTGATCGCTTGTTGAAATATTGTAGTTGTTGATGCATCAATTTATCTCTTCCAATTAGAAACAAATCTGATTCATTTTCAGATCTCAGAGGTCAAAGACTATATTGGATAGACGGCAGTTTAAATCAAATTAAAAGTACACGATTTGATGGGAGTGACACAAACACAGTCTTAAAAAACTTTTATGTTTTAACAAAGCCGTTTGATTTAGTTGTATTTGACAGTTCTGTCTACTGGACTAATTGGGAATTTCGGAGTATATGGAAAGTAAATAAGTATACGGGGAAAAATCTAGAAATTGTTGCGAATTACGTCCGGAGACCAATGGGGATACAAGTGTATGGAGCAAAAGTCCAAATTAAAGGTAGGTTTACAAAAATATATGTCTTTAACATTTTAATTAATTATTTAATTATTACGTTATGTTTCTTTATGCTTCATTTATATCATGTGATACACCTTTTTTACACACAAAGATCAACATAATGAAAAATTATTCGATTTCTATAGGTAGGAATATAATTCAATTAAGTTTTTTGATTTAACATTGTCAATTTTGTTAAAGCCATTCAATGTTTTGTGAGTCTGTCCCGAAATGTAAAAACGGTATGACCAAAAGTGTTTTTTTAATATAAATTAACCCGGAAAACACGTCAAATAAAAGATTATAATACAAAAGTTTCCAATGTGTTAGTACTATTCCATTTAGTTCTTTGACAGAGAAAATTTTGCAAAAAACAAAACTAGACGTTGGCTTTGGTTATCCTTTTAATTTTATAATTGAAGGCGAAAATGTATGTGAGCAGAACAACGGAGGCTGTAGCCACCTATGCTTTCCATTACCAGTAATTAACACGACTAAAGGTACACTCTCGTCTTGCATGTGCCCCGATTTCTATGTTATGCAGCCTGACCAGAAAACTTGCGTAGCAGTTGGTAAGTCTGTACCATACTTGTATACATGTAATTTACATTATCTTCGTAACGCAATAAACACATCAGTATTTTGTGTTTAAATAGTAAGTTATTGTTCACTAGATGTTACAAATCAATTGTTATTAAATTTGTCTTATATTTTTCATCAATATAAACAGCAACATACTTGTGTATAAATATAATCAAAAGGTTATCGTAAAACTTGAAGTTTAAAGGTAAAATCGATCTTTGGCTTTTCTTCTATGTTGGTCAGCATTGAACAGTGTGAGCGATAAATGTTGTAATCTTATTAAATGCCGCATATTGACTGTATTGAGGTGTGTTCTGCTTCTTTTTGTACAGTGTTAGGGAGACGAACTATAGCTTCAAAATATTTTCTAAAAGTTATCTTCTTTTTGAAAACGTGCCCGCCAACACGGAGGTTGCGAGTTCGATTCCCACTGCGGACAGGGTGTGCTTGACCCCAATTTTAATTGACAACGATTACCAGTTTTCCTGCCGAAGGATGATAGTTTTCATCGAGTACTCCGGGTCGGGTTCATTCTCATTAAAAGGGCACCAAGTCATAGCTGAAAATTGTTGAAAGTAGATTTAAACCCCACAAAAATAGTTTTTTTTCTTTAATGAATTTTAAAGCCCGCTGCATACTGGTATGAAACATTGGAACGCAGATTGATTATATACACTTTGTTGAATTTTAAATTTTTACTTTTGCATTAGTAATATTCCTTTGTTAATATTTTCACAATTTCTTTCTTACGACTCAGTCTTTGTTTTAGATCCACCAACCAAAATACTGATTGACGTTGCGGGTAGCCATGTAAATATATCGTGGACATTTACTGAAACAACAGATATTATAAGCGAAACTGATTTAAATGTGTATGATACAGACAACAATTTGACTTATTCTGCAACTGTTTATGCTCCGACAACAGCTCATGCAATTACATCAGTTAAGCTAAAGACGTGTCAACTGTACAAAGTAAAACTTAGTTGCAAATACAGCCGACAAGGATGGTCTAGGCCTATTGAGGTGTCATTTTGGCCAACTGGTAAATATAAATTTTGATGTTTATATATATCTTTTGCAAGTTAACTCATAACTGAAATGTGAACAAATTTAACCAAAACAGAAATCATGACTCTAAAAAATGCGATGGATAACAGAAAACTCACGAACACAACAAACAGATAAGCTACACTAACACCTCTGAACCAGATGTATAAAGGTTATAATATTCTGCTTCACAAGAGACTCCCACTGCGCTACTTATGATAAAAAGGTCACGAAAGAAAGTAGAGACCTATAAGCTACACAAGAACATTCGTCATTATCTGTGCGACACATGACCAAAAGTATCAACGAATTCCTAGTAGCGACCCTAAGATTTACGTAGGCGTGACAAAGACCTGACTGACTTTTATTAATCATAGATGTCAGTGTGTATTTGCCAGGTGTGCATACTACGTACAACCTTTATGCTTCGTGATCGCAATCCAGGACCATAAAAAAAGTTCCTTATATTATCGCAATACATGTGCATATATATAGTAGAGTAAAACCTATCTAAGGCCCTGTTATATATTCTGGTCAATATGGTACCTATTATTCCTACTTTTGTCCACTTTAGAAGAACATCTACAATCTATAGCTAAAAGCGATTTTCTCAAAAGGTCACGCCATTATATACGAGTACAGCCTTTCTGCTGGACAAAAGCTAATAAACAAGCATTGCTTTGATTTAATTAAAACAACTAAGTATTTTATTATTGCCCTTTTTGCTCCAAATATTTTATAAAGGTTTAATCAATGGGCATCAGATGCGTTTGGCCTTACATTTTCATGTTATCCTTGGTTTTGACTCTGCACAATCTTTTGTAGACACATTTTCACAAATCTTCATATATTTTCAATATCAGGTTTTGTAGCAGACTAGTTGATCTAGGGATATTCTTGAATTGTTTCCAATGAGTATGTCGAGAGCGATAGAATGTTGCATTTGGAACAGTAGAAGAGTAAATGCCAAGTTTTTCTTCTACAATTAACTCTTTTCTGTCGCAACTCAAAACCTTACCTCGAACAGCAATGTCGCAAAAGCAAAAGACAAGTAAAAAAAGAGCGATAATTCTAATTTCATTTTGATTCGAAGTTTCACTAATAAATTAAAAATACAAAGAATTGTACCTAGTGTTGGACTAGTTGTGCACAATTTTAAGACGCTGATGAGCTATTGTCACATCAGATAATGAACGGTCATTTTGACAAAACATTTGACCCAAGAGTGCTATTTTGTTTTGTTCAACTATGGATTACTCTGTATACTTATATTTGCAAATACTTTATATTTTACAGATAATCTTATTCACGCAGACTTGGTTAATTCTATAAATATCTCATGGACAAGGACATCATATCGGGCACACTTTGACGTTGCATTTAGCAAAGTATCTGATCGTTCTGAAACTGGTACAACAATATACTCCAACAGAATACTAAAGCAATACCCATCTAAATATACCGGGCTGTTGACGAATGGACTCCATATTCAATTTACTCTGAATAATATTGAAAGAAGAGATGTTGGTTTGTACAAATCAATGGACAATTTTAACTCCACGTTGATAGATGGCTGTGCTTTGTTAGTTTTAACAGGTAAAATGTAATTCATCAATTTTAAGATTGTGTTGCACTGTTATTCGTTTTTAGGGGATCCAATAAACACATCGTGTTAATAGGCTCGTCGTTTAATCAAATATTTGTTTCAGTTGTATTATAGACAAGCACAAATATTGACTTGTTTAATCAAATATTTCTTTTTATGGTGGACGAGACAATATATCGACTCCTGAAACTGCTAAATCCTACGTAAATATATGCAACGTTTTAAATATGGGACATTTTGTTTTGGTGGTCTATGACATAACCCGATACGTGAAGCCGAGATAAAGTCCGAATCAAAAACAAAACTTCCTATACCCTATGTATCTGCAATTTACCTGACCCAATCAATTCGGTAATAACTGTCAATATATTGTTACAGTCTTGATCAGCGGTACAAATCAAAGAAAATTGTTAAAATTAACGATAAATAAAAAATACAAGTTTTAATAGATTAACTATGTTTGGTTTTAATGACGTAAAGTATAGTAAACTATTTGTGTTTGTTGTTAATAAGCCAAAGATATGCATATAAAGTCCTTTTTCATTTTTTGTCATTGTAGAAAAACCACTAAAACCTAAGTTGACGTATGACAGGTATCCATTTGTTGGCCACAAAACATCCTTTGCGTGCATCTCTGATGTCAAGCGTTTGCCATCTTTTGTGCCATACAGCTTACAGTACAGGTGGTCGTTAGAATACAGTCAGCAAAGCAATGTTTTAGATATAAACCCTGTTGCCAAGTCTGATAAAGGAAAAATCGTTTCATGTACAGTTGTTGATAATATAGGACATGTGTCTGATTCTAGTGAAGCATTCATTCTGGATCCATATTGTAAGTGTAAATAATTCTGGCAAAAAGACCTTTTTATAAACATGATGTAATGTGATGAGTTCTCGAAACGTTATAAAGCATTGTTTAAAAATTATTCATAAAACGCCACAATATTAAAATTACTTTTTTGAATTAAAGCGTGTTGTGTTTCCTGGCACCTTAAAGTGTATTCTATGAACATTCATTCCGTAGGTGATTTTGTGACCATAATGTTAGGGTCAGTGCGCGACCCACAAAGCTCCCAGTGCCTCCAAAAATTGCAGAAAAGGAATATAATACGGAAAGACTGACCGCAGATCACAGTGGGTAACGTGCTTTAACAGGGAGACTTTCTACGCACGATAATGACACATTTAGTTTTCAAAATAGATCAGGTTTAATGATGTCGCCTCAAAAGGCTATGAGTTCTCCGCCCCTACCGTGTCCATACTTTTTAAAAGGCAGTGATTAATTTTTTTTCAAAATTCCCACGCCTTTTCCAGATGATTTGTTGCTTGTTTACTTGTTTTCGTCGTCCTGTATATACCAGGGACATTTCTCGCTTGACGTTACGCAATTATTTTATCCAACAATTGTCAGTCAAGAAAAAACACAATGAACACCTAAAAATATTGGGATATCTTATAAATGTCCATTGAAATTTCCTCTTTCAACCCAATTGATTTTTGTTATAGATGGACCAGATGACGTTCGGTTGTCCGTGTTAGGTGAATCCGTGAATGTTACAAAAGAGAATAAATTAGGTCCTATTAAATGCACGGCGAGATGCTATCCAGAATGTAACTATGCATGGAGACGAACCGTCAGTAAAATAAGTGAAGCTGTGGTGATGGGTCAAAGCCTTGTTATCGATGTAGCTTTATATAACGACAGTGGAACCTATACTTGTTTGATAACACACCAAAATGATTCGTCAAGAGTACGAACGATTAGTATAGAATTACATGTTCAAAGTAAGACCTTTGTCATAATATATCAATTATATTAGGTACCATTTTATGATGCGTAAATCTAAAACATTACCATTTGTAAGTTAAAAACGAATCTTGCAGTGATTGCTAATAGGCAAATTATCTATAAAAATACTAAATACGACAAACGGGATAAGCACCAATTATTAGCTTAGAACATTTCCATACAATCCTTAAAGAGATCCCGACCGTCAACTTTTTGTTTAATATTAACAATACAGTGGTCTAGACTTATGTCACATTAAGAAAAAACAAAAGTAAAAATAATTGAATAATTGAAAACATCTTCATAAAAGGAGAGCATTGAATGTTGTGCGGTTGAGCAGCCTTTAGACGATCAGCCGATCCATCGATGTTAAAACTGATACAAATGCTTTACTATTATTATATATAGATATGTTTGTAGCAGCTTAAGCCCACTATTTCACATAAGATGTTTTCTGTCGAAGTTTAGTCAGGTCATTCATTTTTACATTAAAAATACCAACATACCAAAGATACTGAGGATATAACATTGTCTACGGCAGGCACCAGATTTGCCTGATCAAGACTCTGGCGCTAAACCAAAGCATATTGGACAATTAAATAGTTAAGACGTTACAAAAATCCATCTAATCCATTTACCAAAACCCGCTTTGATGCTAGTTTAAAAGACATAAAAAGTTTATCGAATTAATATCGGGGTGTGTTTTAATAGATACTAACAAAATAACAAGTTTGATGTGTTGTTTATAAAAAAGAAGCCTAATTTGTTTTTCATAGCTTCAACGTTTAAGTTTCTAAAGTAGATTTATGGGGTTGAGAATTTCTTTTTACTTATTCAGAGCTCCATTGTTATCGTGTTTTCGAAGTCAATTCACCTTAAGAAAAGTTTATTAATATCGAATGATTGTATTCGAGATAAGTCTGCACCACAGCCAATATTGTCACCGGGAACAAATGTTTGTAGAAATATAGAAATGCACGACAGATCTAAAAAAATCTCTACCTGTTTGTAAGGCCTGTACAAACAAACGTTATATTATCTGGCAATGTACGGATATTGTATGAATTCTGCAAAAAAATACTTCAACGAATCAACTTTATTGCCTGTATTCATGAAAATTTTTCAGATGATTCAACAGAAGGTCAGCAAACAGATAACTCAAAAACTGGAGATCATGGTATGTATAAATACGCCCATGAATTATTCAAATTCAATTATTGTTACTCACTTCTTTTAATATTGTTCTTTCTCTAAAAAATCTCGTGCCGCCGACTGCAATCCTACTGCAATTTATGGAAAGGGGATTGAAATGATTTTAACTCGACGGGTGTCCTAATTAGAGACAGGCACTGCTTATTTGTCCGGAGCACCTGAGTGCACCAATGGTTTTTATTGGGTTCGGGTTACTCTCTTTTTGTTTTTTTGTTTTTTTATTTGGCGTTTTTGGTTTTTTGTTTGTTTGTCTATATCCGGATTTGGATTTGTTTCTTGACTTTTGGCTCTTGTTGTTCGGTCGGGTTTCTTTGCTATTTTTTTTACTCCTATGTATAATTTGAAGACTATAGTAATCAATAAAGTGCAATTATGCTGTTGAATACATATAAACTATATCGGTGTCATTCCGTTCGTTTTATATTCATTATTACAGGCATGATAATATATCCGTCTATAACTGGAGGAATTGTTTTGATTGTGATTTCGATCGTAATATTAAGACATTGGCGACTCCAGAGAAACCCAAAACATGGTACAAATAGGCCAGACATAAAGAATCCGCGAAACGCATCCAGCTCTTTGTACGACTACATTATAGACGACGACGATCTCACTGGCCATATGCAGTTGTCAGATTCAAACAAATACACGGGCGTCATTTATCAAAATTTGAAGTTGTCCCACGCAGAGTCAAGCCAAGCTTATATCAGCTTCAATACATCATCGGAAAGACAGGGAGTGAATCAACTGATAACAGGAGAGAACGTAGGAATGTCAAATGATGATAATTTCTACGAGCCTATAGCGGATGCTTGAGAAAAGAAGAGTGGAAAAATATGCGGCAGAACAAAGTGATGATTATATAGCTCTTTTAGGAAATAAAATGGTTAATTTCGATTTTAAACTTTTAAATTGTGAGAAATCATAATATTTTTGCAAACTACGCTTATAAAGGCAAATAATGAAATGGCTGCTCCCTTATTTTGACGGTTGAAATGTTAACAATTGTTGACGTTTTTACCTTCGAATATTAGAATACTTCCTTTATATTGTACGAATTTGGACATTTTCATCGTCATTTTCTTAATCTTTAATTCAATATGAAAATATGGGTACCTGTATAGGCATTAGTTCCTTACAAAAAGCTTTACATAATTATTGAGGCAGCCACAATGATATCCGTTCAAACTTAATAGATATATTGAATGAAGAAAGAACTACAATGTAAATAGGATATTATAAAAAATGAAGACAAGTGCGGTTAATGTTTTGTAATATATGAACATTTACAATCATGAAGAAATTACTTTAGTTTTTTGTAATTATTTTTTCCGGAAATTTTTACAAATTGCTACATATTTTGGTCACTGGACAGACCCATACCTGTTGTTTATATGTCTATAAATATTTACGTGTAGCATAACATTATCATTTCAAATTCATTGGTTAATTCATCTATTTCGTTCTTCTTACATTCTTCATACTTATGTCATTCGAACTGAACTGGAATACGGACTGTAAAGTTTTATTCATAACGTTGACGTATCAAAGATGACAGCAAAATCTTATGAATGAATACATGTTTTCGCGCCTCATATTAACTGCACGAACATTGGCACTTCATGATTGTCACTAAATATACAAGTATATAAAAATCCACATGATATGTTTTATTTGTACAATTTTGTCATTTACATAGCGGAGGATTAATATCAACGTTTACAGGTACAGTGTATTTGTAATAATTTTTACTAAGAACAATTTCTTTCATTTTAAAGTTATAATTTGGTGTGGTTTGCTTTGTCTATATAATTTATATAGTAACGGTATATGATTACGAATACCTCTTTGTGAAGAATACATTTTTAAAGCTTTATATCTATTTCCTATGACGAAATTAATTGATATAGAAATTCAAGCATTTAATTATGTAGTTTTCAACGGCGTTTATGTAATATCAAACTATGTATTGTATTGTAAACTCGAATTATATATGGATTTCATGCTTATGAACTTATTAAGCGCATTTAATAGCTTTTTGTAATTATTATCTATGCAAAAATGTTTGTTATTGCTGCTACAAAATACCCCAATTTAAATTTTATTAAAAAACTCCATATATTTCTGAAAAATTCACCTTTCTCTTGTTAATTGTTTTATTGTCAGGAGGTTCCTATTTGAGGAAACATAAAAAAATTGAGCATAATTTATGTAGCGGATGATTCGTTTTTGATAGTGTGATGTGTTAATATAATATTCATGTAAATACGTATGTTTTTACCTTTATTATGAAAATGTTTAAATATACTGCCTTTTCTTCAGTTGTTGTTTTGTTTTTATTGTTTATTGTTTTGTGTTAAGTGTTTACTGTTCTCATGTTACATGACTATAATCTTGTTTGCAGTTACTGTGTTGTGTTAATTTTTCCTCTTGCAAATTTAGCATCTATTGTTTCTTCTTTCGTAGTTGTTATTATTTGGGTTGGTACTTTGCCTTTGATGCTTGCTGTTTTTACATCGTCTTCTTACATTTCAACCACAATAATTGACCTATAATTCGTGTTTCTGATAACGCTTATCTTATTAAAATTGTCCTTCGCGTCGGTTTTAGAATTTTATTTAATTCTATTTGTTCAAATGTTTAGGCATGGCAAAAGTATCCAATATCAAATCCAATGCCATATTTTATCGACAGAATTATGTACAGTTATGATAAATGAAAACAATACGCGCACGTGCACTCATAAGGCAAAGAGATTTTGGATGAAAATTTTGAACATCTAAAACGTTGATTTTTACATAGGATTGGTCAAGTTTGAAAAAATACAGAGGAAATCGTAAATGATATATTCAGTGGTGAAAAATAACTCATTTATCCTATTTAAGCATTTTAATAGACGGGTTGTTTAAGATACCAATTCAAATTTAAATTGCAATTTTAAGATATGGACATTTAGTTTTTAGTTTATTGGTTGTTTTTTTTGTATTTTAATAGCACGAGGATATAATCGTTAAAGTGAAGTAATTCAAGTTTGCATTGGATTCAGAAACCCTTTAAAACCATACAGTTAACCTTTAAGTCTCCAGCATAAAAAGTGAAATGCTTATATATTTATACCCCGTTCCCCATAGTTGATAGGGGTATGCTGTTGTTGGTCTGTTTGTAACCATTTTTGTCCCTTTTGCCTCACATTAATAAATAATACAATACTGAAACAGAGGATAAGCTCACAGTAACTTGTTTTACAAATTGAAAGAACCCATTTTGTGAAGTTTAAATTATGTACGTGTCATTTGTTGTATTATATTTCAGTATAACGGTTCATTGTCCTGTAGTGATAAAGCATAGAGATCGTTATTTAAATATAATTTTTGAACTTTTTACAAGAAAAGATATAATGTATCTGAAACCTTTAAAACATTTAAGAATGACAACAACCTAAAAGATCGAATTCATTTAATGCACATCAGTAATTCCAAATATATCTATATATATATATATATATATATATATATATATATATAGATTGTTTCTATATTTTATTCAATTAATTTATCATGCAGTAATATTGGGCAGCTCTAAAAATCACAATCGAATATAGATTCATAATACGACATGACAAACTGATCAACTATTGACTATACAACCAATTTATAACAGGATTACAGGTTTACACATAAATTTGAATAAACCTTTTAATTTATATACTGTACTTAGGAAAAATGGAATGTAAACCCCAAAATTAAATATAGCTGTATCAAATCTAACAATAATGTATTAATTTTATTAAAATGGGTAAAAAATAAACATTAAAAGTTTTCTCAGTTTCTTTCTTTTCTAATTTCAACATTATGCAATTTGGATTTCCATTTCAATGGTCCAGCCATTTGTAGTACATTATTATGTCTCCCAAACGAAGTTTTGGGAGACATATTGTTTTTGTCCGGTTTATTATTATTATTCTTCTTCTTTCTTTCTTTCTTTCTTTCTTTCTTTCTTTCTTTCTTTCTTTCTTTCTTTCTTTCTTTCTTTCTTTTTTCTTTCCGTTCAATCTTGTCCGCATATTTTCTCAAAGATGCAATGTCCAATCAAGATGAAACTTTGGGAACATGTTAAGGGTGACCTGAAGTTGTGCAATCCACTTTTGAAATTTTCAAAATGGCCGCCATTTTTAAAATGGCCGCCGTTGAAAAAAAATGACGGCCGTTGTCAGATCTCAGTAATTGCCAAAGCAATTTCAATGAAAATTGGTATACTGATACAGCTAACTATCCCGAGCATTTTTGCAAAAAAAAATTTGACGCGGCCGACATTTCAAAATGGCCGCCATCCGAACACCACCCCCCAAAAAATGTAAAAATTTAAACGTCACCCGATTTAGACGAAATTTGGTATACAGGTAGCTTATGATACCCTGAGTGTGCCACTATTTAAAATTTTTTTGTCCGACTTCCGGTTTCAAAATGGCGGCCATTTTACTGCAGGAAAAAGTCAACTTTGTCCGATTTCAACAAAATTTGATTTCTATGTATATTTTAATGTACTGATTTGAATGAAATACTATCCATTATAGTGGCAATGGGGGTTCGTTTGGGAGACATTCTGTGTTGGCATCCCAACACAATCAGCACTAGTTTAAAATTGAGATAGTTCAAATAATTTGTTGCAAAAATTTTAATGAGAATTAATATGTCTCTTATAGTTGAAGAGTAATAAATTAACATTGTATTTAAAAGTATTGAGCGTAAAAGTATTAAAGATAATTCGTCCACTAACTGAATGTCTTTCTAAACAAAGAAAAGAAGCTCTTCATAGAAAACAGAATTAAACCGGTGTTCAGCTTATATTTTAACATACAATCGTGACATGATAAGTTCGATTCTGTGCATTTGAATTTCCTTCCTAAAGCCTAAACAATGTACTGCCTTTCTGAGTTCGAAGTAGGAAGTATTTATTATGGACTTTCTTAGAACCAGACATGAGGTGATTTTTGGTTAACAAGGAAATTTATTTTATTTTGCTCAAAGTATAATAAAATGTATGTCGATGACCTGGGTCATGAGGAAAATACAGTACAAAAGCTGCCAGAACGGGGAAATAACTCATGCAATACCAATTACTGCTTTTTAAAGAACAAATAGATGATATTAAATAGAACATATTAGCACACAATAAAATGCAGTGAAAAAAAGAAAAAGTATCAGATATATTATTTACCAATCATTGCGCCACTACAATAGTTTAAAGACACAACATGCAAAACGTAGGTAAAGAAGAATTCAGCTAACATGTGTTTTGTCTGTAATCATAAAATAAAAATGTAAATTTTTTTTGGATTCAGTTTATTTAAACTTCTCTCTTTACGCGTGAACAATTTATCACTTTCCCGAGTTACGTTTTTGCAGTTTAAAAAAAATATTTTTATCTGTAAATAATCCTGATCTTGGTTTGTTGATGTGTTTTCCATTCTTGAGAATACTAAATTTTGGTGCACATGTCCAATGGTGATCTCGATTATCATTACACCTATATATTTCGGGGGGCCTCGGTGGCCGAGTGGTCAAGGTAGTTCGTCTACTATTGATCACGTGGTCTGTCAACACTGAGATTGCGGGTTCGATTCTCACTGCAGGCAGGGTGTACTCGACTCCAATCTTAATTGACAAGGATTGCCACTTTTCCTACCGCAGGTCGGGGGTTCTCTCCGGGTACTCCGGCTTCCTCCCCCAATAAAAACTGGACGCCATGAAATAGCTGAAAAATTGCTGAAAGTGGCGTTAAAACACCATTCAAACAAACAAAAAACCTATATATTTCGCTAAAATCTATACTACAAGTGAACATATTTTGGTAAGGGTTATTTGCTTGGCAAATGAAAACTGATTACCACGTAGTTCAGATTATGTTCCTTTTGTAGATCGAGAAGGGTACGTGTTGCATATAATAGTCGAAACTTTTGAAGAGGTCAATACGCTTTATATGGACCTTGTAGGATGATATTAACCGACAATGAAGTTGGAGGTCAATATCTTTCTAAGGTCCATATAAAGCGTATTGACCGAATTTAAAGTCCTTAATTGTTATATTGCATATACTAGCAATTACTGTTACATTTTTTGTTTGAATGTTGATTCATGTACAGTATACAGTTATTTCATATGTGATTTGGGAACAGTCAAACTGTTAGCCCGAGGTGGAGGGGATAGTGTTTTGAACTGTTGCCCGAGGCCGTAGTATCTTTGGTGATGGAAGTGAAATTTAGCCAATCAAATTTCAAGAAATTTTATTATTTGTAATATTTGAAGGTAATTAGAAAATACCAAAACACCGAGAAAACAGTCAAAAAAGACAATCCGCAAATCAAAGTTCAAGAAACTGGCAAACTCTAGAACAAAACCAAAAGTATAGTAACTACAGCAATGGTTCTGACTTGGTACAGACATTTCAAACGAAATGGGTATATTTTATAGCGTGCGAAACCTCCCGCTTCCGTTACTGTAGCATCTGAGTTGATTAGTTGATTAAAACCCAACAATCAACGTAGCACATTCGCTGAACACTGACTTCAAAAGTAGATTGGAATAAAATAACGAGTTTGTCTAAAAGTAAAGTTTAAAACATCACTGTCGGGTCTCGTGCAACTATAGGTTATAAATGTATATGACTATATTTTTCAACTTATCATTCAAATCGATTCCAATTCATCCATCCGTCAATGATCTGACGGATTTATTTGGAATGATCGCTCCAATCCTTGATGCCCGCAAATCTTTAAATACATTACTGTTATCTCCATTCTAATGCTTCGGCAATAAAAAAACTAAATTAACTGATTAAAATTGGATTTTTTTTATTTAGTACCGGAAATAACGTCTGCGCTTGCGTTAAGTTCTGACGGCATCAATCGTGAAATTGATGCCATGAAATTATTCTCGTTGTTCAATCAGAAGTGACGTTACATCAAGAATTGCGTTAGAATTGTTCCGTCCTCTTTTCTGGCTTGTTTTACCTAAAAGTAAGGTTTTTAACTAGTCTACTAAAGTTAAAAAAAATGATATAAATATTAAAAATTGAAATTCTCAAAATCAACTACTCCATCTGTGACGGAATAAGCACATGATGTTGGCAAGTTAAATAAATGATGATCTTTAAATATGTGCAAAGAAAATCACAAACTGTCATTTTATAGAACAAATAAACAAAGAAAAATATAAATAAATAAAAACACCACACAGACAATGCCTTATAAATAATATTTGACCTCACGTGCAAAGGCGTACTTCGAGTGTTTGTTTTCGAAATTTTAAAAAGCGGAAAAACGCGAAGGCGGAATCATAAACAAGGCAAACATGTTCACTTTCGCATAATTTGTTTCTTTAAAGTTTGTTCAACAGCATTTTCAAAAATTATATTAGGCACTATCATATACGAAGGGAATATTTACGTCCTGGAGCATGTGCAGGATAAGCACTGACTACTATCAAGGTGCACTTTTTAAGGGATTTTCAGACATTGAATCAGCAATAGACTTTATGGCCCCATATTCCTCCCACTGTTGCTCCATACCAGTGTATGATGATGTTGGCAACATGAAATCAGTTAAGGAATATGGTCATGACAGCCACACGCCATGTACAAGTGAGTCTGACCCTACATCTATGTGTAACATAACAAAATCGACAAACCCTACACATGCAGATGTTGACACCGACTTCGATATTTCCAACTGTGAAGATTTTCCATTAGAGGAAACAATGATCCAATCTAATGTTAATAACACTAATGATATAGAACAAACCATGTTAAAAGTGACAGCGCCTATCGAAAACTTATGTAATGTATGTCATCTTAAAGAAACCGACAACATGATTCTGTGTCACTCTTGCTCTAAACATATACACTACCTGTGCACAGATCTACCACCCTATGCCCTATACACATTGAAAACATCTACACACAACTATACATGCCAGAAATGTGTCACTATACCAGATGAATTCCTATCGATATTACTACCAAAAACAGACTTGACATCTAATAAACCAAAATCAGACAAAAATGACACCCCTACAGATCTAGAGAAAAATGATCAAGAAAATAACAACTATATTGACACCATTGCCAGTAGATTCCAAGAAACAATTATAACTTCACTGAACACATTAGATGGTGGTACAAATCCTAAATATGAGGCAGACTTAAAACTCACTCATGAAAAAGTGAAAGATTTAGAACAGGAGATCAAAAAAGGTGTCGAAGCAATACAACAAACCATCAAAAACTCGATCCAGGACCAGATTAAGTCAATGACTGAGAAAATATATGATAGAATCGAAAAGAATTCAGTGAAAATAGATCAGATTCAAAAAGAGCTCAAAACGACCGAAAATTCGATTGAAGATCAACTAGGAAAAATGGCCGACAAAATATATGAAAGTGTTGATAAGAATTCATCGAAAATAGATCAGCTACAGAAAGAATTCAAAACTACAGAAAATCCATTTCTAATCGAAAGTGTGGAAAAATGTTGTATGACAGTACCGATAATTTCTAATTCCATAAAGGACTTGCCATCATTTATCCAGAGGGGCGACCAGAAATTCGAAGAATTGGACCAGCGAACTAGATGGAATACTAAAATCATGGAAGAACACAATGACAAACTAGAAAGAATATCAGACACGTTGGACAAATTATCTGAGAATAAATTATCTTACACCTGTAGCACAAAGAACAGATTTGATATTTTACATGAAAACTCAATATTTGGCCAAAGCAAGCAAAATATGGACAATTTATTTGATGAACAAATTGTAACAACCAATTACATGGCAACAGACCTACATGTAGATAACTCTGAATATACTCAATTATCAAAGAAGGCAAACGCAAACAAACAACAAAGTGCGAACAAAAAGAATGAAACCTCAAAGTCAACAGCTACTGACAAACCAGCACATGAAATAATCAGCACGAGCACAACACATGCCACCTCAAACTCTTCAAATAGACAGAAAAAAATTCTGCTGTTGGGAAACTCCCACCTACGCCCAATCAGAACTTTTAATTTTCTGGAAGGATGCTCGGTTGATAAGGAATTATGTTACACCGTCGAGAAGGCAGAATCATTCATTGATACCAACAATATACCTTACGATTGCATAGTACTTCACCTTTTCACAAATGATGTAAAGAGTTCAAACAACACTGAAGAAACCTGTTCAAAATTTAAAAACTTAGTCAAGAAAATACATAAGAAACATCCAAACACCAAAATAGTGTTTTCGCTTGGAATTTGTAGAGGTGATTCGTATGCATTGAACAACAAAATCCAAGAATGCAATATTATCCTCCAACATCTGTTCTTACACAAAGACTATATAATCTTATGTGAAAATTCATCACTGGGATACAGGGGCCAGGCAAACAGCTGGTTTCTAAAACACGATCAAGTTCATTTAAATTTTAGTGGTGTCAAAATATTTGTAGCTAACTTAAAGTACCATATTTGTAAAGCAATTAAAATTAAACGAGTCAGGCATGCACAGAGTAGTCCCAAAAGTTATTGGGGTGATTATGGTTATTATGGATAAATTGTAGGTGATACATTTTTGTATAGTAGTAACAGTACAGGCCATTAGAGACTTTTTGTCATATCAGCTAGCAACCAAATTTGATTGATAGATTTTTAAGTGATCACTAATTAAAATGATCACTAATTAAAACGATCGCTAATTAAAATTAGAAATTTTAAATTGTAATCTTGAAAATCATTATAGAGGTTCACACCTTGCAGCTTTGAAATCAAATAATTTTCTATAAAAGGTCAATTGTCATGTATAAATATGAACATTTTTTCTATACATTGTATATTATTCAAACTTTATATACATGTACTGTGTTATATATAAACCTTACATCATGCTCACTAACAATTTATATATATGTTCACTAACAATTTATCTACATGTACTATGTTATATATAAATCTTACATCATATTCATTAACAATTTATTCTACCTATTTTTAATTTAAAGAGAATAAATATTATTATCAAACTTCACTAAAAATAGGAAAATCAGATCTTTAAAATTTGTGACTCTTTTATTTGGTTCTTTTGAATAAGATTGTTAATTGTAATGAAACAAAATCCCAAAAAATTAAGAATATCAACTTGGAACATTAATGGTTATATAAGTAAATGTTTTAACAAGTTTTTAGACCCAACATTTAAAGAAAAAGTTACTCAAAATGATATATTTTGTCTACAAGAAACCCACTGTGATCTGGGGAACTGTCTAGAATTAATAGAATTTTCCAATCCTGTTCATTTAATAAGATCAATTTCAAGTAATGGGAAAAGATATGGAGGTTTATCAATTTATATTAGAAATACCATAAGAAAAGGGATAAAATTCCTACCAAATACAACTAGTGATTATATCTGGTTAAAGTTAGACAAATCTTTTTTTGGACTTCCAGACCATATTTTTATATGTTTTGTATACAACTCACCAGCAAATTCAACTTACACTAGAAAACTTAGTTATGATGTCCTTGAACTCATTGAAAATGATATTACTAAATATTCTGAAAGTGGAAAGATAATTTTAGCAGGAGATATAAATGCAAGAACTTCTTCCGAATATGATTTTATTATCCAAGATTCTGATAAACATATCCCAATATTTGAAAATTATAGATATGATACAAATCTACTACCCAGGCAAAGCAAAGATAAGACCTTAACTCCAAGGGGTAGACAATTAATTAATATATGCATGTCATCTTCACTTCGTATAATAAATGGAAGAACATTTGGGGATCTAATTGGTGCTTTCACGTGTTTTGAACCTCTAGGAAATAGTGTTGTAGACTACTTCATTGCCTCAGAGGAACTTCTACCATATTTTACTTATTTTCAAGTTCACAATTTGTCACCTGATTTATCAGATCACTGTCAAATATCTTGTATGCTAAAATGTAATTATACAGAAAAAGAAATTAACTATAACTTAAGTCCAATGCCTGAAAAATTTATATGGGATAAAAGTTCAATCACTCAATTTCAAGATGCCATGAACTCAAATTCTGTGAAAATTCTTATAAAAGACTTCGAAAATAAAGATTATAATCAAGTTACAATCAATAACGCAGCTGACGATGTTAACAATATATTCTTAACTGCAGCAAATATGTCCCTTAAGAAGAAAAAATATAAAAGTATTGATAAAAGAAAACCAAAACAAGACTGGCAAGATAAAGAAATATACCAATTAAAAAGACAATTGTATCAAAAGTACAATTTACTGCAAAAAGACAATAATAATCCATTTATTCGAGGCTCTTTTTTCAAAGCTTTAAAAAACTACAGGAAAATTAGACGCTCAAAAATAAGAAAACTTAAGCAATATATTCTGGACAAGTTAGATAATTTACAAGAACAAGATCCCAAATCATACTGGAAATTGTTAGAAAATCTGAAAAACGATTCAAATAATAATATAAAACCTGAAAGTAATGTTAACCCAAGTGAATGGAAGGAGCATTTTGAAAGTTTGAATACCATCAAATATCAAAATCAAGATTTAAACCAAATGGGTCAGAAACTCGAGGAACTAGAAAAGGATACCACCTTTAATGAACTTGATTATTTGATAACATCTGACGAAATACTTAAAGCAATAAAAACCTTAAAAAATAATAAGGCTTGTGGCTTCAGCGGAATATCTAATGAAATGATCAAATGTAGTCAAATTATAAATATCAAACTATTTAAAAAACTCTTCAATCTTGTATTTTCATATAGTACCTATCCCAAATCTTGGGGTAAGACATTTATAGCACCCATTCATAAAACAGGACCACACAATGATCCCTCTAATTATAGAGGAATAACAATTGCTGATAATATTGGAAAACTATTTAACCAAATACTTAATGATAGACTTACAAAATTTTTATCATCAAAAAACATAATTAAAAATGAACAAATTGGCTTTAGGAAAGGTCGTAGAACAACGGACCATATGTTTATATTAAACACTTTAATACAAAAATATGTTAAAAATGAATCAAAACGTCTTTATGCATGTTTTGTAGATTTTAAACGTGCTTTTGATTCAGTATCACATCTACATCTTTTCTATAAACTTAAAAATACTGGAATAGGTACCAAATTTTACAATATTATAAAAAACATGTATTGTAACTCTCAAACTTGTGTAAAAATTGGAAATCAGAGAACAGTCTTTTTCAACTCTGAAGTAGGAGTTAGACAAGGTGACAACTTAAGTCCTAATTTATTTAATATTTATCTGAATGATTTACCATCCTATTTTGATAGTACATGTGACCCGGTCTCTCTACACAATAGCTCTTTGAATATTCTCATGTATGCAGATGACGTTGTTCTATTGTCAACCTCAGAACAGGGACTTCAAAACTGTGTCAATAAACTCTCTAATTTCACAAAAGACTGGAAAATGACAGTTAATATTAAAAAGACAAAAGTACTAGTTTTTAATAAATCTGGAAGAGTACAAAACATAAAGATAAAACTTGAAGACGAAGATATAGAGTCAGTAAAACAATATACATATTTAGGAGTCAATTTTATGGCATCGGGTAGCTTTAAAAACGCAAAACATGAATTATACAATAAAGGTTTTAAAGCATTTTTTAAACTAAGGAGAACATTCACAACCGAATTGCCTAAACCTAAAACATTAATGCATATTTTCAGTCATACTATAAGACCAATTCTTTTATATGGTTCAGAAATTTGGGGCTATATCCCATATAATAAAACCAAAGATATAGCATCATATACTAATAAAGAGACTGATAGGCTTATCTTAGAGAAAATACATACTAAATTTTGTAAATATGCACTTTGCATTAAAAACAAAGCCTCTAATACAGCCAGCAGAGGAGAATTAGGATCACTTCCAATTTTATATTATATATACATTAATATGATAAAATATTGGTGTCATTTAGTTAAAGATATTGAAGAAACAAATACTATACTAAAGGAAGCCTTTCTACTCTCAACATCAATGAATAAAAACAACCATGAATCCTGGGTAGGCTGCATACAAAAATTTTTCAAATACCTGAATTTGGAATATATCTTTACTAATGTAAGTAAATATAAGACAAATTTTATAGTAAATAAGGTGAAAGAAAACTTAATAGAAGTATTTAAAAACCAGTGGTTAAATAACATAACTAGCATCCAGGGAACAAGTAAAAATTCATCTGGGAATAAACTAAGAACATACAAAAAATTTAAAAATAGTTTTACATTCGAAAGTTATTTACATATAGGCTCAAAATCTAACCGCCAAATCATTACTAAATTCAGAGTTAGTGCACATGATCTTGAAATTGAGAAGGGAAGATATATAGGTGTTAAGGCAGAAAATAGAATATGTAAACTATGCGAAACAGAAGTGGAGGATGAATTCCATTTTCTTTTAAAATGTCCATCTTTAACAAATATAAGAGAAATTTATATACAAAAATTTAATAATAACTTTAAAAACCTAGGTCAATTATCAGATGAAAATAAGTTCATATGGTTACTTTCCTCTGAGGACAAATTAGTAGCTGACATCCTTGCTAATATGTTACACTCTCTATTTGAAGAAAGAAAAAATATATTAAATAGCAAAGCAGAGTCACCCCCACAAGGTAAAAATAAACAGAAAAAATGTAATAATAACAATAGAAACAATAAATAATAAATAGTTAACCCATGATGAAAATTATCAGATATATTCCCAGGTCACAGCGGGAACCTCTTGTTTGTCACTCAAGTATTGTATTTAACTACTTTTTTTTTTTGGTATATGCATCATCATATGTATTCCTAATCATAATAATTATTTCCTTAATTGTACTATTAATTTTGTTTTCACAATTCATATGATTTTGATTCGCCCAAAGTGGGCACCTTGATTGGTATTAATAAACGTTGTTGTTGTTGTTGTTGTTATCGTCGAGTTTTTATAGGGAAGAGTTAACGTTGGATTACCCAGTAAAACCGCCGACCTTCACCATGTAAACTATTACTCTTAGCAAATTTATGGGATGAGTCGAGCACACCTTCTTCGCTGTCACCTTAAATACCGAGTTAGGGTGTTTTATTATAAACGCTTTAAAAGATCATTTGTCACGGTTTGATCAAAGTTTTCCTTCGATGCCACCACAAGTCCTAAGAATTCCGCGGTATAATTCTAATTAAATAAGATTTGTGACAAGCTACAACACATCGTTTATATATTATATTTACTATTTCATTGTGTCACGTGAATTAACAAAAATTCAATATCATGTAAAGAATACTTCGAATCTGTAATAAATTATTTTACTGTGACACGGTTTGTAAAATAGGCAAAAACCTACAGATGCTTGTATACAGATACTTCTGAATCAACAATGCGAACGCAAGATGAAAATCATTTTTTGCTTTTCGCATTTTTGCTTCGCGTTTTCGTTTTATGAAATATCAAAGATAAGTACTTTTGATTTTATAAACGTTTTTTTGTTATCCATTCAGTAATACCTAAAAAGGATTGGTAAAGATTCAACGAAAAGATTTTAAAAAATAGCTATGTAATTTAATCCTTTTAGGATGGATTTTTGTAATATTCATTATAAGTACGGAGCTTATTCGGGTCACTTTCTTGGAAATTTTTGTATTGAGTTTAAACGCAAAACATAACGATCAAAAGCAATAATTATTGCGATTATAAGCAAAAGTTTGCGAATAAGCGCAATACATTTTGCGATTAAACGCAGACCTCATTGCATCAAACGCAATAATATTGCGATTAAAAGAATTAATTATTGCGATTTAACGGAAAAGTATACCATTATAGGGTGTGATATGATAAAAGAAGGTGCGATAATAGGGTGTCATTATCTGCCGAAATTTCGAACTATATCACCCCTCGAGCCACCCTTGGGGTTATATAAGATTCTCGGGTTTATACAGACTGTGATATATATTACGACATGTAATATTCATTATATATTTAATACTAAATACATTACCGTGTGTTCATTCCATGTTGCGAACCCCTTTATCACTCCTCCTTTTATCATAGCACACCCCCATTATGGTATACTTTTGCGGTCAATCGCAATAATTTATGTGTTTAATCGTAATATTATTGCATTTAATCGCAAAGTTTTGCGTTTAAACGTAAAGTATTGCGTTTCATCGCAATAAGTTTTTTCCAACAAAGTGGCTGATGTTTTTTGTTTGTTTGATGGTGTTTAACGCCACTTTCAGCAATTTTTCAGCTTTTTCATGGCGTCCAGTTTTCATTGGGGGAGGAAGCCGAGTACTCGGAGAAAACCCCGGACCTGCGGTAGAAATACTGGCAATCCTTTCAATTAAGATTGGAGTCGAGTACGCCCTGCTTGCAGTGAGAATCGAACCAGCAATCTCAGTGTTGACAGACCACGTGATCAATGGTAGATTAACTACTTGACCACTCGGCCACCGAGGCCCTTCAAAGTGGCTGAATAACCTAGCGTAATTAAGATTAGTATGTGTCCGTTTTTTTGTTTACTCAAGCAGAAATGATAAACAGTGGAGGTTAATTCACGGAAAATAAGATTTTCATTTATGTCTTTTCTTTTACGATGCCTATTATAGGCATTGGTAAATATTGAAATGTAAGTATTAATGTTTTTTCTTAAAAAAATCCGCAGTATTTGAAAAAAGTTATTGAAGGCTGCACTTTAATCGGGCATGTTTTGAAAAGGTTCGTTTAATCGATATGATTACAATGACAATATTTAAGGGCCGGTGTCTACAAACTAAAGTATTAATGACGTTTCGGAAACCAAATTTCAATTTTGTACCATAAAATGTGTTTACTAGTATCACACATTTTTACGATAAAATGCCATATTTGCAGTTTTCTCTCAAGCGTAATTTGTTTTCTGTAGCTGGTTGATTAGTCATCTAAATTTGATCACGTGCCTGTCAACACTGATGTTGCGGATTTCGCGAGGTTTTTTGAAAGGGCGTCTGGGGGTTGCTCTATGCCCATAGAAGCCCTGACATAACGGAGATTAGGAGAGCCAACTCGAGCAGTCTGACAACCTGTCGCCACATTATTATCGCTGTTTTCTGACACCAAACTCATGTTAGGTAAAACCTGGATTTTAAGATCGGGTAACAATTTTATTGATGATATGAACTCGGCTGTGTTTTTGCGTTCGGGTTATAGCGCTCCTACGATTGTAGTAGCGATGTACGGTTGAAATAAAACCATGTACCAAACAGAGGACTCTAGGCAGATATTTAGTATCTTTTTAACTGCGTTGAGAAACTTTACTCTGTCTATTGCAACATGTGAAATAATTTATTACTGATGGGGGAGGGTTTGATTCCTATTTACGAGAAAACACATTTCTATGTAACCGGTCACAGAAAATATAAATAGTTTCATTTTACTTTTAAAACGAATAAATACCTTAATCACGAGTAGCGATAAAAGTACCAATAATGGATTACGAAAAAAAAAACATTTATCATCCCGCTACTGTTATTCCTAATTCTAACGGTGTTTTAAAATATTTAAACGTATAAATAATCTAAAACATTAACATAACAATCGTACATTATCACTGTAAATCTAGGTACATGTAACTAGTGGGGGTGGGGGCTTTATCATCGGCTTTAAAAGATGTCGTAACATAAACATAACAATTGTATATCATCACTGTAAGTCTAGGTAACTAGTGGGGATGGGGGCTTTATCATCGGCTTTAAAAGATGTCGTAACATTAACATAACAATCGTACATCATCACTGTAAATCTAGGTAACTAGTGGGGGTGGGGGCTTTATCATCGGCTTTAAAAGATGTCGTAACATTAACATAACAATCGTACATCATCACTGTAAATCTAGGTAACTAGTGGGGGTGGGGGCTTTATCATCGGCTTTAAAAGATGTCGTAACATTAACATAACAATCGTACATCATCACTGTAAATCTAGGTAACTAGTGGGGGTGGGGCTTTATCATCAGCTTTAAAAGATGTCGTAACATAAACATAACAATTGTATATCATCACTGTAAATCTAGGTAACTAGTGGGGGTGGGGGCTTTATCATCGGCTTTAAAAGATGTCGTAACATAAACATAACAATCGTACATCATCACTGTAAGTCTAGGTAACTAGTGGGGGGTGGGGCTTTATCATCGGCTTTAAAAGATGTCGTAACATAAACATAACAATCGTACATCATCACTGTAAATCTAGGTAACTAGTGGGGGTGGGGGCTTTATCATCAGCTTTAAAAGATGTCGTAACATAAACATAACAATTGTACCTCATTACTGTAAGAAGGAAACTAGGTAACTAGTGGGGGTGGGGGCTTTATCATCTGCTTTAAAAGATTTCGTAACATAAACATAACAATTGTATATCATCTCTGTAAATCTAGGTAACTAGTGGGGGTGGGGGCTTTATCATCTGCTTTAAAAGATGTCGTAACATAAACATAACAATTGTATATCATCACTGTAAATCTAGGTAACTAGTGGGGGTGGGGGCTTTATCATCGGCTTTAAAAGATGTCGTAACATTAACATAACAATCGTACATCATCACTGTAAATCTAGGTAACTAGTGGGGGGTGGGGCTTTATCATCGGCTTTAAAAGATGTCGTAACATAAACATAACAATCGTACATCATCACTGTAAATCTAGGTAACTAGTGGGGGTGGGGCTTTATCATCGGCTTTAAAAGATGTCGTAACATAAACATAACAATTGTACCTCATTACTGTAAGTAGGAAACTAGGTAACTAGTGGGGGTGGGGGCTTTATCATCGGCTTTAAAAGATGTCGTAACATAAACATAACAATCGTACATCATCACTGTAAATCTAGGTAACTAGTGGGGTGGGGCTTTATCATCGGCTTTAAAAGATGTCGTAATAGAAGAGATTTATTAGAATTAGAGATGTTTTAAACTGGTTTTATATTGTTTCTCGGAGGGGAGGGGTCTCGTTAATGTTTTTAGCCAAATTCACCAGTAATTGAGATATTTAAAAAAAACTGACCACATATAATAGTCTTTATACTCCTTAAACTTTTTTCAACAATTTTCTAATTGATTCGATATCATTTTCGATTATTATTATTTAGAACAACGTGTATTGTCTTTCTTACATCTTATTTCCGTTTAAAGAAATTTTTACGTACAAATTGTGTTTATTGTAATACATGTAAGACCAAATGATACAACAGCAACACAAATTTTATATGAAATTGTTGCCGACATACAAGGTGAACATTTAAATTGTTTACCCAAGGTGCGTTGTCTTCCTAAGTGCTCTATTAATAGTAAACAATCTGAATGTTCATCTTGTATGTTAGCAACAATATACCGAAACTACAAATACATTTTTTAATCAAAGACTGTTGATATGCGCATCTTTAAGCCGACAAAATATGTTTTCTATTGCCATTTTTCTGATAATGGCTAGCAGTAGAAAACTTTATTTTCGGTTAAAACAATAGGTTGTAACACCCCCCCCCCCCCAGCCGGAAGTTATCTGCTTGTATGAAAAATGTTTGAAAAACAACTTAACTGCCTTATTAAAGTATATGTATGAGAAAATAATAAATATTATTACATGAATAGAATTTTGCGTGCTTTTGATTGGTCTAAAACAACTTTCGGGTCACGATAAATCGCAACAGTACTTAAATTATATAAAATGTTTGTACGCTGCACGTTTCCGCTGTATAGTAGTCAAACAGAATCCGATATCGACCTGGCTTTTATGTTTTAGCCAATCAGAATAGCCGTGTTAATAAATTCATTTGACCAATCAAATCGATTGTATTAATTGTATTGTATACAATTCATAGACGTCTGCTACACATACATCGTTCGAGTCAACAACAAATGGGAGAAGCGTCGGCTCTGCGATATATTGATTCATTTATACTCTTCTCAATATTTGAAACTGGAATTTCAGGATTAGCAGCAAATTGATAGCAAAATGCAGTATTAAATAAAAAATATTAAGGGTAACTAGCATTACAACAATTACAATATGTAAGCAGGTGCTGCAGTAGAAAAGACATCCTCTGTTTTTTCTGATCAAGGGAGATGGTGGTTTTATTCATGTAATAAAATAATTAATGACTTTTATATACGGTCGCTATCAGGATTTATGGCTCGGTCAATATTACATTTTCTCTGGCTGATAAATCCTGATAGCGACCTATATCAAAGTCATTAATTGTATAATATCACATTGTAGGTTAATGTCACACCTTTCTGTAGATAGTATAAAATCAATGACGATGTTTGTCATCTGTACTGCTGGTCTTCGTTTTGGTAAAATATTTAAAGTTGATTATCTTTAATCAGTAAATAAATTTGATTCTATATATATTGGAAAGAAAATAGTTTATTTTGAACGAGACATTTGTATTAACTATTCTTTTGAATATTTGCGTTATTTCAGTACAAAAGCACACATAAAATATACAAATGACACAGAATTCGTTTCATCTTCAAATTATTATGTTATACATATCCGTTAATTAACCGATATATGCATATAATTAAACGCGGGATTCTCGATCGGACAGATTAGACAGATCACACTGATCACTGACGAATACGAAGGTAGTGATGGATTCACTATTTTGAACGGTTGTATTCGTCAGCAATCAGTTAGTGGTCTAAAAACCGTCGGCAATCAGTTTTGAATCAGTCAAAGTGTTGCGTTTATGGGTTCAAGTACTGCAGTAACGATTCAGTAAGTTTAGAGTAAAGTGATTTCAGGCGTGTACTAAATTTAACGTTGTGGACGCTGAGATGTAAGTGGTGGGCCAATATACCGACGTTTTGAAACTCGCACAGCCGGATTTTCTTAAACACTTGAATACACGATGGGCAATACGTAGCAATATCAATAATCTTCCTCATTGTCAGCATTTGCACACAATTCATAATATTTCCTTGTTATTTTTCATTAATCAGAGAATTGGTTGACCGTCGCAGACGTTGATAAGTGTGGTGTGTGTACACACGTAGTTACTGGTACCGTTACGCTAGTATATTCTATACGTTGGTTATTGGATGTACCAAGGTGGACTGGATCCCGGAATAATGATACCGTTGTGCGTGACACTGTGTGTAGACGAGTGGAAAAGGGTATCGATTTGGCGGGTGTGAAGTAAGCAGACGAGTGACGACGATCTGTGTTGGATATCGGCGATTCACCTGTTGTTGTTGAGTGTTTATGGTTTAGAGTCACTCTCGAGTTGACATTTGGTGTCATTGTTATTAATAATTGGCTAACACAACACTGGCGCTGCGAGCAGTTGTTCTTTTCGAACTGAGACTGCATTTTTGGCTTCGAAGTGTCACGGCAGACACGTGGTTTGTCATTTCAGTTGAAATTTGGTAAAAAGTTTTGAATTATTGTTGCCGTTGTACAACAATAGGATCTGGTGATCGATTTTTACAGTGCGTTTGGTAATTTCGAGTCAAATTACCGTGTTTATTGGTTTTGTTTATCGGTCACATATTTGCCTTCGTCTATTCAAAATAAACCAGAGGTACACTTGTGTTTACATGGTACAATTGTGTAGTAACATTTTGTTCAGTTACTTCATAATCGTTGTAAGTAAGGAAGGCTAATAGGTTGTTTTTATGATATTTTACAACGAGTGCATTGTAGAATATATACATAAAGTGAATGTGTAGAACACACGAATATTGCACTTAGGTTATATTGCCACATGAGCTATTTGTGAAACAGCTGTGATCTTATCACACAATTTTTTTGATTGTAATTGATATTATTGTTTTCGTGATATTTAGCATATGAAATTGTGAGTTTTTCAGGATGAATAAGATCCAGATAAACAACTGCCCGGAATACTTTAGATTATTACCAGGGGTAGGCGAAAGGCTAGCAGAACAAATATTGCTACTCAGAGAAAAGTATGGCAATATTACATTGACAAATCTCACGAGATTCCGAGACTCCGTATCACAGATAAATTACTGGACATGATAGACTTCACACCATTTGACCCAACAGAAGGTCAGTATGCACGGACTGAGTCCGCTTTTGACTTTGCAAACTACTACATTGATGATTATGTTAATGTAGGCGCATCGGAAAATATTCAGAATATTGGACACAATGACGATGAGTTATCTGACGAGTTTTTATTGGAGCCTGAAGAGTGTATTGATGAAAACTTAGAACAGTTAGAGTTACGCAAGCCATCTGATTACACTCGTGAGTTGGGTGACCACCAGTACTGCAAACAAGAGAAGTATCCTGCGGAGGCACATGTCAAAACCGAAGGTGCCTGGTTCCACAAACCTACTGTTGAAGTACTAACTTAAAATGTTGTACGTGATAACTCACGTCTGAAATACGATACTATACTGCAGTCAGAGCGCCCTAGCCAATACTCTGATACTGCAAGGAGGAGACCAGTGCCTGCACCAAGGCGCAAGGCACCCCCCACATCTAGAGAGCCAATGAAAGATTGCAATGCACAAAAACTGGGTAGACTGCAAAATCCAGTTCTACCAATGCATACAACACCAAACCGTTATAGAGCGATAAGGGCTGTTTCAACACCATATCCAGTCACAAGCAATTTGAATATGCATTTACCGCATCAGACACCATGGCGAAATGACTTGGCTGCACCTCGCAAGAATTCAAGTCGGATAGACATGCCGAAAGGTTTGTCGTATGATGGAACAGGTAGCTGGCGAACATTTTACACTAAGTTCGAGAGGTATGCAGATAATCTTTCTTGGAATTCCACGGAAAAGAAGGATCACCTTTGCTGGTGCCTTCATGGGAAAGCAGGCGATTTTTATACTAATCTGCTAGACAGAGACGAATCCATGGATTATTTTGAACTAATCCATAAATTAGAAAAACGATTCAATTATCAAGATTTGCCGGAGACATTAAAAGTTCAATTTGAGAACGCAAGGCAAGATCGACATGAAAAGATAGAAGACTGGGCAGACAGAGTCCTTATGATTGCCAGTAAAGCCTATAGGGAATTGCCCGACGATTACATGTACACCCAGGCAATATGGAAAATTTGCCAAGGCTGTGCAGATAAACAAGCTGGTCAGCATGCAGCGACCATGAGACCCGTTTCAGTAGAGGCGGCAATAGATCACATTAAATGGTACCAACATACTCACAACTCAATCTATGGTACAAATGCACAAACTCGGGGTCTTGCCCCGTATGATGAGAACAGCGACATTGACTACGAATCGACGTACACAGCTAAAGCAGCAGCAATGTCTAGGTCAGAACCCAAGTCAAATGACATGGATAAAAGGTTAGAAGGGTTAGTTGGATCAATGATAGACAAATTAACACAGAAAATAGACGCACTCCAGGTTGCACATAAAGAGGAGCTTGATACGCTGAAAAAACAATTTTCAGAACAGCTCAAGGAAAACAAGGGGAGAGGCACATATCAAATAGGCCAGCGTGGAAATCCCACAGTAGGTAATTCCCAAGGGCCAGAATGCTATAATTGCCACAAAAGGGGGCATATCAGTCGTAACTGCCCTGCCAAGGTTGAAACCTTGCCAAAAGATAACAGGACCAATCCTTTAAACAGGAAAGGGTCGGACTAGGCGGCGCACCTCCGGCCCAGCCAATTGAAAGTAGCCAAAAATCTAGTGAAAAATATGTCCCTCCACCATTACGTAAGGTACAAAAATCTGACAGTAACCAATCCAGGTTAGCCACAAAAACAGCAAGTATGCAAACTCAAACATCAGGAATTATGGAGAGTATTCCGTTGAATAATGCGAGCAGTTCAATATTTAATGAGAGCCATTACTTTGACGTACCTGAACAGACGAGTTTTTCTCGTGATCCTGGCTCACAGAGTCCTAGCATGACTGATACAATCAATGTAAATTTAATTCCTGATCAACTAGAAGCCGATTTGGGAAAAACCGTTACAATCCGACAGCTAGGGTCTGCGTCATTACTTCGTTTGCCTTTAAAAGTAATGGGCCAAGAAGTTGTTTCAGTAGTTGATATGGCGGCTGAAGTTACCATTATTTCCGATACAGTTTTTCAGTCTTTACCTGTTAGACCACCAATTAAGTGAAGAACAACAATGCACGCTGCAGGGCGTGGCATGAAAATGGACGCATTTGTTGTAGGTCCAGTGGAGTTGCATATAGGCACTAAAACCTATATAACAGACATATACGTAGCACCTATCGATGATTCAGACAATTTGTGATTTGCAGGACAAGCAAAACTGGTCGCAATATGTTATTGAGCCCTCAGAATCAGATACTTGTTTTTTGATGCCTCGTGGTTACTATGACTCGTTCACCGAACCTTGGATTAGTATTGTAAATGTGACTGATAAAGTGGTCAAATTGGCCAAGGGTACATGTATCGGCGAAGCATTCGAAGCTCAGCCCATAGATGCTGAAGACAGCGAGTGTATACCCGTAGTCGCCTCCATTTCTGGTAATATCAACGACCAAAAACTGCCTGAACATTTACAACAGCTTTACGATAAATCATGCACCATGTTGTCTGAAGTTCAGAAAGTTCAACTACATAACCTATTGAAAGAATTTTCGGATGTTTTTGCTAGAGATGAATTTGATCTTGGTACTTTTTCTGACATAGAACACGAAATTGATACTGGTGACGCAAGACCGATAAAGCAACGCATGAGACGTGTTCCCACATGCTTTGCCAATGAGGAAAAAGGTCATCTGGAAAAATTAGTGAAAGCAAACATCATAGAAGCCTCAAATTCTGAGTGGGCTTCAGCACCAGTTTTAGTCAGAAAACGTGATGGTTCTATTCGTTGGTGTATCGATTACCGGAAGTTGAACTCCGTCACCAGAAAAGATGTATACCCACTACCTTTGATCGACGAGTGTCTTGACACGTTAGCTGGAAACCGATGGTATTCCAAACTCGATGCAAATAGTGCCTATTATCAGGTCAAGGTTAAGGATTCAGATAGACCAAAGACTGCCTTTATTACAAAATACGGCCTATTTCAGTTTGTCCGTATGAGCTTCGGTCTCTGTAATGCACCGGGAACGTATGCCCGTGTGATGAATCTAGTATTGCGAGGATTGACATGGAATATTGTCTTGGCATTTCTCGACGATATTCTGGTAATGGGGAAATCGTTCGAGGATCACTTGAACAATCTGAGAGCTGTTTTTGAAAGGTTTCGCCAACATGGTCTGAAGCTGAAACCACCCAAGTGTGACCTTTTAAAACGAGAGGTGGAATTCTTGGGAAGAAAGGTAAGCCAGGATGGAATGGCAATAGGAGACGAATATGTAGAGGTAGTGCAAAAATGGCCAACACCCAAGACAACTCGCGAGGTCGAGCAATTCCTGGGATTCGCCAATTATCACCGGAATTTTATCCAACACTTTTCCGATATTGCCTATCCTCTTCACCAAATCACTGGTAAGAAACCGTTCAAATGGGAGGAATCTGAAGAGACTGCGTTTCAGAAGCTCAAGGAAGCGTTGGTTACAACACCAGTACTGGCCCTACCGAATGCATCAGATCCGTTTATACTTGATACGGATGCGTCTAATTGTGCAATAGGAGCGGAGTTAATACAGGTACAAAATGGAGTAGAACGTACGGTTGCCTATTCCAGTTTTTCGTTGACTAAGGAGCAGGTTAATTATTGCACCACTAGGAAAGAGTTGCTGGCAGTTGTAAGGTTTACAAGACACTACCGCCATTATTTGTTGGGGCGGAAGTTCACTGTGCGGACTGATCATAGTAGTCTAATCTGGCTGCTAAACTTTAAGGAACCGCAAGGGCAGCTAGCACGTTGGCTCGAGGAGCTGAGCCAGTACAACATGGTTGTGCAGCACAGACCAGGGAAACAGCACATTAATGCTGATGCCCTATCCAGGTTAACACATGACAGATGTTCAAAGTATCGGCGAGAAGTAGGACACATGTTGCAAAATTATCTTCTTTGCGGCGCTTGTAACTATTGCACTCGTGCTCATCAAAATTGGTTGGGATTCCGAGAGGAAGTTGATGATATAATTCCATTGGTACTCGAGCCTACCAGGGAGGTTCTGACACTCAACAGCGATGAAAAACAGTATTTGAGCGATGAGAAGTCGAGTAACGTGGAGTATGAAACAAGAATGCTAGATAGTAAACCACCGTCAGGAATTGAGTTCCAAAATAACGTGGAGTTCCACGTAGTGCAACATATTAAAAAACAGGATGAGTTAGTTATACCTCCGGAACCTCATGTCAGTTCAATCGACATAGTTTGTACAATGAAAGAAATTTCTGTGAATTGTATGATTAATGACTCCCAAACTGACCATACTGTAGCGACAGTTTTAGAAGCAACATCGTATTCTGCAGAGCAACTAAGAAATTTTCAGTCCAAGAACCCTGATTTAGAATTAATAGTAATGTGCCTTACCACAAATGAGGAGCCATCAGAGGCCACATTGTTTAGGTGCAGTCCACGTGCTAAAAAGTACTTTATTAATAAGGAATTGGTTTTCCTTGATAAAGACGGTGTATTGAGAAACCATCACAAAAGCACGGATGTAACTCGTTTAGTGGTTCCTAGAGATTTGATTAGAGAAGTGATGATTCTTAATCACGAAATACCTGTGGCAGGTCACCAAGGTATAACAAGGACGATTCTCAGAATAAAAGATAAGTTTCATTGGTTTGGTATGACAAAGGAGATCACTGATTTCGTAAAAACATGTACTGTTTGTAATATACACAAGAAACCAACGAGGAAAGCAAGGTGCCCTATGACACAATACGTCGCAGGAGCTCCCATGGAAAGGATTCACCTAGATTTCTTAGGTCCATTACCCGAGTCAAAATTTGGGAACTCATATATTCTAGTAATGGTCGATCAATTTACGAAATGGGTGGAATGTATTCCGTTGCCTACACAAACAGCAGAAGTGACTGCTCGAGCAGCTATTAACGAGTTTTTCTCTCGTTTTGGTTTTCCTTTTCAAATTTTTACCGACCAAGGTAGCAATTTTCAGAGTAAATTGTTCACGGCTGTATGTGAGATTCTACAGATACACAGAGCTCGGACAACACCATATAGACCGTCTGCAAACGGTCAGGTGGAACGTTTCAACAGAACCATAATGGACTGTGTACGATGCTATGTCTCAAAGCAACAAGACAATTGGGACGAACACCTAGCACAACTGGCGGGAGCAATACGTTCTTCCGTAAACCGCAGTACTGGCTACACACCCAATGCACTTATGCTAGGCAGAGAGGTGAATAACCCAGCTGATTTGTTATACGGACAACCAAGCTCCACGGATGCAGTGCCAAGCGATGAATATGTTGTACGCCTTCAGGACGCAATACGCATCGCTCACGAATCTGCCAGGGAAACATTGAAATCTGCCCAAAAGTCCATGAAAAGAGATTATGATGTAAGGGTTCTGGAGAAATCTTACAAGAAGGGGGATTTTGTCTACGTGTTGGACACGGCCCAAGTCAAAGGAAGGACCAAAAAGCTGGACCCAACATGGAAGGGTCCTGGGGTCATTTGTAAAAAATTGACTGCTTACCTTTATAAGGTAAAAACTGATACAGGCATACACGTGATGAATCACGACAGGTTGAAGCTTTGTACTTCAAGGGATATACCGCAGTGGTTGGTCAGATTTAAGACGCGATGGATGGAGACGGATGACGAATCATTACTGTCAGAAGACGGACAGTTGTACTGTCTCTGTAGAGGGCCTGACGATGGATCCTTTATGATAAGGTGCGACTACTGTGAGGAGTGGTACCACGGAGCTTGTATCAATATGACCCCGGCACAAGCACGAAGATGTGGGAAGTATAAATGTCCCCCATGTCAAGTATCATCAGATTCCAAGTAAGTTCGTTATATGCCTAAAATGTATAGTGTACAAATATTGTATCATGACTGTAGTAACCTACAGGAGATAGGTTCATTATGTTTATTACAAATCGTTGTAAATTTTGATTATTGGAACTTTTCGAACACCGGAGCAGTGTAAAGAACAATTTATGTACGTTATCTGTATATCATGACACTGTGAAATTTACGACTTGATTCTATGTGATTTTCTGCATGAATTATGGACACTTTCATGGAGATGTACACTGTAAGATCATTTGAGATATAACTCCTCTTTTTCGAAACAGGGGGGAGTGTGGTGTGTGTACACACGTAGTTACTAGTACCGTTACGCTAGTATATTCTATACGTTGGTTATTGGATGTACCAAGGTGGACTGGATCCCGTTGTGCGTGACACTGTGTGTAGACGAGTGGAAAAGGGTATCGATTTGGCGGGTGTGAAGTAAGCAGACGAGTGACGACGATCTGTGTTGGATATCGGCGATTCACCTGTTGTTGGTGAGTGTTTATGGTTTAGAGTCACTCTCGAGTTGACATTTGGTGTCATTGTTATTAATACTTGGCTAACACAACATAAAGTAAAACAACTGAACCTGGCCACTAATGTTAGGGATAGGTAATTAAATGCTGTAGGCCTAGACTTCCATTACTAAAGATGATTCTATATGATGAGGAGATTGAAGAGCATGACGAGTAATGGAAAAATCATGTTTTGTGAGTTTATCGAGATGTAGGCCTTACATGTATGACAACGAAGTAAATTCCTTCAAGACTTGCAAAAAAGCTTGATACGCTTACAGATGTTACGTTACATCTTGCTGATAATATTATCTTTTAAGATCTGCAATATATGATGCATTTGGAGAACCTTAACAAGTTGAAAAAACTATTTATTATAACAGTAAATAAAATATATTTAACATGCTTAATATTAACAAAACAGTTTTGGACATAATTAGCCTATTAATTTTTCTTTCTTGGGATAGAAGATGTAGCCTGATCTTGCCTCATGCATGTGTGAACTTGTTCAATTCAGGTGTGGTCATAATTGCACGAATTCGTTGGTTTCTATTTGCATTCATAATGCAATTAGCATATCTTTCATATTAATGTGTATCCTTATAAAAAAGTTCATTAAGATCTAGCAATAACCATATTTATATGGTTGATTGGTAAAATCGTTGTTGAATGTCCAGTGAGCAGTATTTCAAAATTTCCATTCTTTATTTTATACTTTCCAGGCTCCTTTGAGCATAATAATCAGGAAGCATCACAAAGAAATCGCAAAGATATTATTTCCTCTACTACGCACAAACAGACCGGTTTTGATCATTTTCAAAGTCAAGTACATACCGAGAAAAAAATTCACTTAGTGATTACTGCTTCCTTAATACCTCATATATATTTAATTCCTACCCAAAGCAGCTCGCTATATTTTTTCTTGTATGTCATAATTCCATGTCCGATTGTCAACCACTTTGCACATAAATATATCTGTTATACAAATAGTGAATATCCGTTTAAATGATATTAAATAAATTCTTTCGGCTGTATTCTACGAATTGGTAGTATTTATTCATTGACATTTCTAATGTTGTGAAGGTTTCAAAAAAAATTTATACGCGAAAATGAAAAGAAATAAAAATAACTGCTGAGCGCACACACATGTACCCACGCGTGAAAAATAATTCTGTGAAGATCATCATTATTGTTATATATTTGTATGTACTACACGAGGTTTGCGCAAATTGTAATGCATGCATTTTCTTACCGTCATTTATAACAAATCAATCATTTTATAAGTATTTGTTCCAGTTTTATTTCATAATGCTCATACGCGCTTAGCACTAAAAAAATCGGATCATCTATATATGTTTCCGCTTACCGACATTTAGAAAACCCGGGAGAAACGGGTTATGATGTGAAGATAAGAATATGTTTACATGCTTATATGTAAGTACAAAACCACGAATTGTATTGGTTAGGGAAGTAGTAATTACATCCATCTCTTTTGTATTTTTCTATAAATTTGGATTCTGTCTCTGCCCTATGGTTTTCGATTTTTGTTAAGCAGTATTTTTTTCATTTGATTAAAAAATCAAATTTAGGTCCATACAAAAGTCAGGCATAATGCCAGAAGAATTTTGTGAAAAGGTCATGGTGCCTGTTTTACAGTGTACAATAAACATATTATCATTAATAGTATGATACCATCAGGGAGTACAATAGCTGCAACGTACATTTTGACATGCTTAACAAGTGACATGTGTTTTAAGACATATACTAACAAAAGGTTCAACATAATTTGCATGAATATTTGTTTACGAGTGCCTGTTCAATTACAAAAACTATTTACTCAGCCCTTCTGTTTATCAATAATCATTGTACTAATTTGTGTCGACACAATTTAAGATTCATAATCAACATTTGCATAAATTTGAATGACAAGAAGTTTAAACTCAAAACAAAAGAATTTCAAATGGTAGCAACACTCCTAAGTCTTCATTTGCTGTAAGTTTTTAACATTTTAGTCTTCTTTTCCAAAACCACTTGGATAGTTGAAACTAAAATTGACAAGAATGATAATGAAAAAAGACGGAGTTTCAATCGGTTTGAATTGTTTGCACTGATTGAGTTATTAACTCGACAGCATCACCAATAATGCGTTCTAAAAAGTGTGAAAAATAAACAAAATCATGCAGAAAATATTTCTTTTAATGTCTTGTTCTTGATAAGACACTTTAGGACATTTGGAGGAATGTTAAACACATGTTAAACATATATTCCAAGGTACAAGACTTTGATAAGCCATTTAAGCAATATATTCTGTTAAAAAAATTCTTGTTAACCATAACCCTTACCTTGTCAAAATTATCTTTTTTTTTAGTTTTATTTTATTCAAATTATAGGTATGAAGATGACAAGGATCTTGGAAATAATGCATTAGCAACGCTTTCCCAACATGAAAACAACTCATTAATCTGCAGTAATATTTACCGCAAGAACAGATTACCATGAACATATAAGCAAAGCATTTTGCAATTTTTTAAAATAAAATGTCATAAAAGGTACTAACAAAGCTTGACACGCGTTTAGTCTAATCAAGACTCAACATTGGAACTCAAACCACAAATAAAATTGAAATCCAAATAACTTCAATGTAATGGTTTTTATCCTCAAAATTCCTAAACATTCTGCCAAATATGTATAAGACTATGTGATTACACCCAAGTCTCTTCTATTTTAAAACTGCATTTAAAAAATGTGTTTTCATGTATACGTTTTCGCGACACCTTTCAAATTTAATAGGAAGAAAATGGCAATTTTTGCACCAGTATTTGTAAGAATTTTAACGTTTACAAAATAAATAAAAATAAAAGAAAGTTAGTTGTACTTTAGCAATAGGTGTTGGCAAAATAAACTTCTGGCAATTATTTCAAAATACATATTAAGACCTGCATTTCTTAAATGCTAACATGAAAAGAGCATTTTGTACTTTACCAGTCAACCAATTTTCACCGGAATATCCATATTATAATTGCATAACTTACAAAACAGTACACTAAACTTTACAGAGAATTAAAGTGTCTGTCTTACTTGTAAGGCTGAGAGGCTATTCCTTAATTACATTGTAGAAAAAGTATTAAAACGTATCAGATATATTTTATACAAATTAGTCCACTACATAAGGTATATGTAGACAGAAAATGCATCTGCTGAAAACATGATAAAAAAAGCAGCTTTCAGCGAATATATTTGTGAATAATTATAAAATCAAAATCAAAATCTATCCTCGATTAAATGTATTTAAACTTGCTTCCTACAGCGTGGGCAATTTATTACTGTATCGATTTAGCAAAAGGAAGTATAAAGTAAGTATTTTTCTTAGACCAAGGCAGTGGTGATATAAAGTAAAGAAAAACAAGGAAATGTTTTTAAAATTTGGGGGGTTTTTTGTTTTGAAATTGTAAAAATATATAAAATGATAAGTGCTAAGTTGTTCCTCTCAAAAATCAGAACAGTTACAAAACAGAAGTGAATTTTATGCGTGGGTATTTTTTGTCGTTCAAGGAGGTGGCGAACTTACTAGCACGTCAGCCGCTATGGTCTGTGGCCAAGCATTTTGTATTATGACTTGACTATCCACCAACCGGGAACGTAATAACTTTTTTAAATACTACATACGCTATAAACAAAACCTACCTAAATGCGAGAAAACATTTTTTTTACGTTCACCTACATATTAAAACTTCAAAACATTAGTCGATAAACAATACAAGCAGACAAATTACAAATTTAACTAAGCATGAACATTAGATATATCAGATGTGCACCAGTAAATAGATATAGCAAGGTTATTTAAATTATTAACGATATATATACATAAAGAAATATAGAGATACTATTGCAATAATTGGGTCTAATGATAATTGAACGAATGAAGGTAATAACAAAATAATCAACAACAGTTAACTGTCAGACAATTAATCACATCAATGTTCGAGAAACCGGCAAACTTGAGAACAAACAACCATAAATATAGCAACAATAACAATGCTCCCGACTTGATAAAGGCATTTACAAAAAGGGCGGGCAAAACAAGGTTTTATGGGATGCGAAACCCTACGCTTTATCTTAGATAGTGTGTGATGTTATTATGGTCACTCCTTTTCTTATGAAAAATAGAGTGTGAGGTCCATAAAAATAATAGTTGAATGTTACAATTGAACGGGGCTAAAGTTAGTATACCTGGCGTCGTGCAATAAACCTGGGCTTGTGTTTGTCAACTTTTGATTCATCGGAATACACGAATTACAATAAGTGTCTACCATTAAAACAGGATCTGTAGAGGATTTGTTGAATTCCAAATTACTCGACAGTTCCCTTGTTACTGCTGGTATCGCATATCCATCTCTTTCGAGATGTTTCATTTCGTGTGTATCCTCTGATTTCTGAAGTGTGGATTTTGGCTGCTTACATGACACTCTCAAGGTTTCATATCTAGCGTCCAAGGTATTGTTTGAATGTGGCATCGACAAATTGGTAGTAGGATTGATGTCATCTGTGATGTAGTCATAAATAATGTTGGTTGAGTCTAGTTGAGGTAGGTTTGGTATTTCTTGCCTATTTTGCTCAGGATTTTTAGTTTTTCGTAGTCGACGACATCCAAATATTATTGTCACAAACAATATCAAAATCAAAACGATTCCTCCTGCTATGGTTGCATACATTATAACGGTAGATTCGCCTGCAATACATGTAATGATGCTATGATATTCAATTAAGAACATAACAATATTTGAATTTTACTATTTTTGTTCTTCATTTTTTATGGGTTTGTATGCCACAGTTAGCAAATTTAAGCTATATCATGTCCTCCAAATGTTATTGGTAAGGACGCCAGAAAACCGGGTTAATAATCCCACACTCGGCAGGAAAAATGACAATCATTGTCCGTGAATGTTGGAGAGTTTTTTCAAACTGTTTGCATAAGTGGATTTCCTATATAATGATATTTAAAGGTATTACTTTTATTTTCTTATTTATGAAGTCGACGTATGTGACGGCATGTACATCTTACCTTAGATACGAATGATATCTCTGTTGTTTTTGTAAATTGTTGTTTACGCAATTGCAGAAATTATTTAGCTTTCTGCTTTTGCATAAGCGAAAGCAGTAGTGGTTTAAATAGAACACGCTTGCGCGAAGTCAGATAGAACCGGTTTCCAATACTTAAAACAAGGTATGTGATCAATTTAGACTCACTACACCAAGGCTTTTAAAACAGTAATGTATCGTGCTTGTGTAATAATGTATTCACCAAGCGGGATTCATACACACGTTGATTTGTCATATTAGTTATTTAATTAATAAGAAATTTATTGATAACGGTAATAAATAGATATCGACGTATGTGTACATACCCTGATTTTCACTCAGCGCCCCAACCGTCGAGTCATCTGAAACATCGCCATGAGAAATTATAACGAGTATTGTGTCGTTATCAGTATGTATATTTATGACACACACATAAATATGCATGAAATGGAATCCTAGTATTTGAATATGAAAAGTACCCAAAAGGAGGAGTACGAAAAGAGCTCATGATTATCAAATTTCATCGTAGTTTACGCAACAAAAGTGAATAACTGATCATTGAAATATCAGCAAAGATTTTTCTTCTATAAAATAACTGTTACGCAGAAAAGTATTTGTGTGTGGAATAGAAACCTTTGAACGTAGTATATTCCTTAAAAACATAGCAAAGCAATAGAAAAAACTACAGACGGTTTCAAGTGCAGAAATTCTTTTCAATAACAATAATGACAAGTTATGAAAATATCATTTTGTACGAAAAACAAGAATTAAGACATCGATAAAGAATCTTTAGGAGTCTACATTATGTTTGTAGTTTACTAGGGTTGTTTTGTTACTCATGATGACAAATTATAACTCTAGTGACATTTAGGCATCAAAAAGTACTTCATACCTGTAAACACTAGCAAGGCACAACCGTCTATCAATGTCGAGTCTAATATGTCCATAGATTTATACAGACCAGCGTCCTCTTTGACAACGTTATTCAGAGTAAATTGAATATAGAATCCATTCCGCAATAACCCATTGTATTTGGAATCATTTTTTTTAAGTATTCTATCAGAATATATTACATCATTAGTAGCAGAATTGTCAGAGAGTTTATTAAATGCAACGTCAAAATGTGTTCGATCTGTTGTTGTTGTCCATGATATATTAACAGAGTGGGTTTGTTTTGCGTAAATCAGGTTGTCTGCAAAAAGCAAGAGAAATGTATACAATTTTTAATTCTTAACTCAATCAAATGCACACATGGGAGATAAAAAAATGATGTTAAATATTTTCTAGTCATGTATATGGAACGCTATCCAGTTACATTCCATTGTGACCAAAACGTGTGTACTAATATGCAAGTAATTATTTCTTTGGCATGCTTACTGTAAAAGTGCTACTTATTATCAGCAGTTCTAAGCATATGAAGCCTCACAATAATTTTTAATTATTAATCTAAATGTGCATAAAACATCCAATCTGATTAAAATCAGCTGTTATGTTCGCTCCGTATACAACGTTACTACGCTACGTAGTAACGTAGTATACGGAGCGAACATAACAGCTGATTTTAATCAGATTGAAAAAAACATCCTACGCACACATTGGTTTTCTCAATGTTTATGTAATACTATCTTTTTGTACTACACGCTTGTCTTGGCTTAATTGCAAAGAAATAAATTACCGTCAAGATGCCTACTAAACTACTAACCTGTTGGCGAAAATGAAAGCTCAACGGGCTTTGACCATCCAAGTAGACTGTATAGACAACTGAGTTTAACTTTATATAGTTGACACTGTTTAAGCTGCACTGATGTAAAGACATGAGTTGTTGTCGGAGCATAAACAGTTGCAGAATAAATTAAGGTGTTGTCTTTATTGTATACTTTTAAATCTGTATCTCTTATAATATCTTGTATTACTGGAAATTTCCATGATATATTAACACGACTACCCACTGCGTCAATTAGTATTTTGGTCGGTGGTTCTAAAAGAGATAGTAATATTGAAGAATCGTATAAATAATGGACATTAAGGAAGAATATTACTTTAAGAAATCAGCTGAAAATCAATTATACAAGCACGTTTACAGTTCTCATTTAATTCAATCTGATGCGTTTGTCGGAATTAAGATATAGCATTTTAAGATGATTCATTGCATAATCACTAATGTAACGTAAGTGACAAAGTTATACGTATTATATAAATTTTACATTGTACTATTTTTTAATAAGAAAATAGCAAAGAAAACCGACCGAACAACATAAGCCAAAAGCCAAAGGACAGTTATAAATTCGGATATAGACAAACACAACACAAAAACCAAAAACATAAAACACGGAAAGAGAGTAACCCGAACCCAATAAAAACCATGGGTGCACTCAGGTGGTCCGGACGAGTAAGCAGTGCCTGCCTGTAATTTGACTCCAGTTGAGTTACTCATTGTCATATCTAGGGAATAGTCAAATCCAGGAATAGGAAACACTACATATGACTCAGCGAAAATGTAAGATCGTATTTGAGACACTGATTTCCCATAACGATCAATTAAGTCATGGTGAACATCTGGAGAGATAACATCAACCTAGGAACAACAAACCCTTGTTTGAGTAGTTTAGCAGTCAACCGCAGTGATCGATCTAGAAAATCGGAATACCGATCGCAGGATCTAGAATAACGTATAAGTTGGGAATTGTGCACACCATACGCTGGAGCTGCTGGAATGTTGCTTGTCGATGAACGGGAAGTTGACAATTGGAAAGTTGAAGTCATCACGTTTGTCGAAGAGCCTAGTTTGTAGTTGTCCTGAGTCTATTTATAGAAGTAGGTCTAAGTAAGAGGCTGACCTTAGTGTATTGGTGGTGTCTTTAATTTCAAGCTCGCTAGGGTAAATTAAAGTAAAAAGTCACCAAATTTAGCATTGTTGAGGGACAAAACATCTTCAATATAGCGGAATTTTAAATTCAAGTTCTGAGCCAGTGCCTTTTCTTTCTTCTTCAGTAGGCTTTCTAGGAACTCAGCCTCATAAGAGTACAAAAACAGGTCGGCGAGGAGAGGAGCACAATTAGCACCCATTGGAATACCAACAGTCTGTTGAAAAACATGTCCTCCAAACATGACGAATATGTTGCCAATCAGAAAATCAAAGTTAGTCTTCAGTATATTTAGCACTAGATTTAGAGTCGTTGACTAATTACCAGGTATTTATATCATCTATTTCCGCTTTTCTGGAAAAAGCAGCGTTTTATAAGATCTTTAAGCCTGGTTTTAAGCTGATTATGAGGGATGGCCGTATAGAGTGTCGAAAAATCAAATGTTTTAATGCTGTTACAATGGGAAAGAGATCCAGACCTCAAGATATCTATCAGGTCTTTTGATTTTTTTAGTTTCCACATTTCATGAATTCCACTGGAGTAGAAAGTGTCACTGTATTTTTGAAGTCCCGTTTTTACTGTTGTTAAAATAGTGTTTTGGTAGTACGCTTAGACGATCCTGCTACGAAACGCTGGATTTTTGTGAAGTTTTGGAATCCAATACAATAAGAGGATATCAAAATCTTCGACATTGATTTTGAGATCAAAGGATGCCAATACCGATTTGTGATTTTCAATAATCTCCTCTTGTGAAAGCGCAGTGATGTGTAAGCATGATTGCCAAGTGAACTGTCCATGCCTCATTAATTAAACACTCTATGTTTTTTTGCAGATAAAAATAATGTTGTTAGGGGCCTTATCTGCTGGCACAAAATATTTGTCATGAATGTCGGACAAAGTTTTAAGAGCATCAAGATTTCTGAAGTACTCATAGATCTTCTCAAACGACTGATTCTTATTTGAATCAATGACATCAAGGCCTTTACCCACTCGGACTAGGTATTAACCTCCTGATCCTCTTGCTTTGCCCATTTTCTGGCAGTCCTCTATTAAATCCATCAATAATTTAAAGTTATAATTTCAGTTGATGGATTTTGGTTCACGGTACTTAGGTCCTTTGGACAACACATTGCGGAGTCATTCATTTTCAACAATATTAAGATCACTTATCACGTGACCTGAATGACTATATATGAATGGGGAATTATGGCAAGAGCAGTCGGGGGTTTGGCTTTGAAGTCATTGATCAAAAGATCATGCAATACACGTTTGTAATTGAAAATTCTGGATGCAATTGGGGGTAGTATAGGTATAAGATATAAACGGAACGGATTTGTTTTTAAAGTATGGTGGAATTTTGGAAGTAACAGACTTGTGATGCAAGACATTACCAAGATTGTTAGCAAAAAGTAAAGAAAGAAAGGAACGAGGCTCTTCTTCATCTTTGTGTGTGTTAACCAGTTGAACAATCTGTGTTTTCCAATGTCTCAAATCATAGCTACTTATCCATACAGAGTGGACGAAGGGTCTGTAACAGATAACTGGAGACATTCTTTGTAAAGAGAATTTAGTGTTTTGAGTGAAACAGAGTACAATTTAGTGCGAATATGATGAAGTCCTAGTGGGTTTTGAAGAAACGGTAGTAGGCCATTTATAAATACATCATGTAACAAAGGTGATGTATAGTGACGATGACCATGACTACGTTGTCGCCTGTGATTGTGATTGAAAAGGGACATCACATTCACATTGCTGCAACCAGGACTGGAAAGGTTACCTATACTATCGATTTTGTCATTGCAAAAATATAGACATATTTATTTACATAATTTCGTTTAGATTATAATTCATGCGGCAAGATTAAGAAATAAACTATTCTCTGATAAACACATTTGGTTTTTTTGTGTAACTCGATGATACGTAATTTGAAGAAAGATAATGTTAAATATACATGTTATATCAATCGACTCACCAATTACTATGCAGGTTTTATGGTCAATCTGTATCGCATAGTAATCAGGGCACATACAAGTTGATATCGTACTTTTAGTCGTGTTGTACGCCGGAAGGGGAAAACATATGTGACTGCAACCTCCATTATTTTCTCCACAGACATTTTGTTCTGTAATCATAAATTAAGATTAACTTTTTATACTTGATAGTTTTATAGGGATCATGTAACACAAATATATGCAACGAATCATCCATTTTTAATCAAGCGATTTTCTTATTCAACATTTATCAATTTCTCTGGCATAGTCTTCGACTCCATCTAGAATTGGTTTTATATTTAAATTCCAGTCAAATGGGTGGATTTCTCTGAATTTTGCACCACGAAAAATATTGATTCTGACATTATCATGGGGAATGGCATTCAGATCACCAGTAATGATATGACAGGTATGATTGGATATGAAAGGAGACACAGAACATTTGAATTCAGTTGGTTGCTTGAGGTATTATCAATGTATATGTTCTGCAATTCTTGTCTCTTAAAGAAATTTACCGGCAATGGTATATTTATAAGACACGATTGGAGTAGATCGAGTTTTAAAAAACAAAGGGATCGGATCTGGTATTTTTGTATCTACTGAGAATATTGCTGATGTTGACTGCATCAATTCCTTTATTTCTGAATTTTATGTGAAGGAATTTTCTTTTTCCATCAACACGAGGGTTTGTGCGCATAGGTGAAGAAAAAGAAAAGAGTTACGATCACAAATAAGTCTATATTTTGATGTTAACGGATCTATTCTTTCAACTTTAAGTACATAATCCTTAATTAGTTCCAAACAGTTGAAAGGCGTTAAAAAAAGTGATACGAATGTAATGTAAACCAAGAAGAAACTTTGTCCTTACATTTTTGAAAAGATGAAAATATGATGTTAATAAATCTACTCCTGCAACTTTAAATGGATTATTCCTTGAGAAGTTTTAGACAGTTTAATGAAAAAGTGGTACGAGTGAAATGTAAACTAAAGGTTGTTCAAGATCAGTAATGTCATTAAATCTATCTAAGGAAGAATTTCACTCCGGGTATTCTTTGCTTGTTAAAAGTTTGTATTTTTATATCATGATTTTGTACAAAGAATCGGTATGAAAAAGACTCATAACATTCTCTTACTTCCAGTTGGGCTTGATAAATTGTCAACATCTCTTGAATGCTATCATTGCAACCGTAATGGCTTTCAGTACCTTGTTCCTTGATCTAAAACTTTCCTTTATTTTCCGGAGAGGCTTGTTGAATACTAATGTACGAGACTATAAGTATGATGGTTTATTTTTTATGACAGTAATTTCATGAATAAATGATAGACTATAACTTAATTAGTTGTTTTCAAATGGACAATAAGTTATAGTCTGCATTATCATGTAAAGTGCACAATGTGAAATAATAGGCGTTGAAATAGTTTTATACCTATCATTCTACATGCCCTATGTAAACTGGTCTGTCTAAATCCTGTTTTACCATTAATTAAATGAATCAACGCAAACTGTCAAATAATGTTCGATTGCATATTCTTGTGATGAGAGAAGCAGGAATATCCCCAGATATGTTTAATTGGCCATCATCTTTAATGGTTAAATAAACCGTAAGTTAACATCAAACAACAAATTTTGTTAAGGACCTTACGATATCCTGAAAACCCCTTGTGACGTCAGACAGTAAAAATAGCGTTCTTGGAAGACCCCGTTTGTACACGGCACTGTATTGAAACGATAACTGTTGCCTTACAATGTACTTTCATCAAGATCATACCATAATAGACTCACAGCTGTAGTTTACTGTTAAATACGGTCATAGCTAATACAGAGAAATAACGCAGCACGTTTGCAGTCGTACCAAGCCAGTTGTCAATGAAATTAGGCCTCTTGAAGAAAGTCCATTTGTTTGTGGACAACAACTTTATGTTGCATGTATCTGGCGGCAGAGTTCAAGTATGACGGCGACCAAAAACGTCTTGTGCCGAAAGGTGGCTTAGTAATGGTTTGAGGAAGTGCGTCATATGACCACTGTTCAGGATAATTCAAATGCGCTAAGGTACATGTACCCGCATGACATTCGACATTCTGGAAACAAGCAATACGGACGAGACCTATCTTTATGGACAACAATGCAAGACCGCATCGTGCTAGCTTGCTACCACTTATTTGCTTGACGAATCAGTGGACAGATTGCACATAGCTGAACTTTCATGAAAAGTTTACTCTCGCATATCTGCAAATTTGTTCATTGTAAATATATCGTGTATTGCAAGGCGTTTTTCAAGATCTCGATAGATTTTTTGTAACTGTAACAAAATGCTACAAGACAAATTGTACAAAATAAAAATGTGTAATATTGAACATAATTTGACGCTTCATTCAGCTACTCATCTAATCCAAATTTACCTTTAATTTGTGCTTCTGCTCCAAACATCTGTACCCCCATTGGTCCTCGTATTTTAGTGATAACATATGCAAAATCTTGACCTGTATGCTTATTTACTCTACATATACTCCGGTACTGCCAATTAGACCAGTACACATAACTGTTGAATACAACTAAATCATATGGCTTTGGTAACAAAGCGACGTCTTTTATGACTATGTATGTGTCTCTCCCATCAAATCGTGTACATTTAATTTGGTTTAAATTACCGTCTATCCAATAAAGTCTTTGACCAATGAGATCTTGAATATACAAAAATACAATACATTTATTTCAAATCATATTGCCAAAAACTTAAAATGAAACATGGGCCTAAATATATCTATACAAACATAGAAAAAGCGTTTAAATTGATTTGGAAAACTTACGAAAAACTGCGAAAGCCCAGAAGGCTCATTCGAGATTCGAGAATTCGAAACTCGAAATTCGAAATTCGAAATTCAATAAAGTTATAACCAATCAGATTGCGTGCGACATAATCGTCTACCCAACTCTTTAACTTCAGAGAAGTCTGAAAATAAATCCCTCAATATGGCATGGTCATACAAGCTATTGAAATCATTTCAGCATTGTATATTTATATGAGAAAACCGTTACGAAAATTGTAGGTGCACACACACATACACACTTCATATGGTGAGTATAGTAATGTCAAATTAAAATTGCAACATATGATATTCAAACATGATTTACTATAAAAAAATCTACCAAATAATATATAATGCTTGAACACCTTCAATAATCACCTGGACAAGCCATAAATTATCAGATGCATTCAACTACCATAACACAAAGTTCTGATTAGTAGCTTGTATGACCATGCCATATTGAGGGATTTATTTTCAGACTTCTCTGAAGTCAAAGAGTGGGGTATCATCAGGGAGCATTAGTTGACAGTAATACTAATATTACTGTTGATTCTTACACAAAAACATATCCTTTCAAGCACCTTGAACAAAACCCGCGAACTTGATAGCACGTGGCTACTTCTATATAAGAACTATTCTGATTGGTAGACGATTATATGACACGCAATCTGATTGGTTATAACTATATTGAATTTCGAATTTCGAATCTCGAATCTCGAATTTCGAATCTCGAATCTCTAACTTCGAATTTCGATTCTCGAATCTCGAATGAGCCTTCTGGGCTTTCGTAAAAAAACAATATAAAAAAATTACACGACACAATTGTGTGTTTATTTTTCTACAAAAAACTTTTGATACCTACGTCTTAAACAGGCTTGTACAGAAATCAATAGATACACAACACTACAATCATCCATGTTTTTCATAGCATCCGTGTTGTTAATAATATAAATACAATTTAAATAGACTGAAATGCAGATATAACTAGTTAGTACGTTTTGTTTGCTGTGGGCTGTTGTTTTACACCTTACCTATTGTCATTCCATTAGGCCATATTATATCTGTGTCTATAATAATCCGCCTATCAGCTCCGTCCATTCTGCACCGTTCAATTCTAGGTCTTTTTCCCAAATTAGAGAAAAAAAGCCATCTGTGAAATAACATAGTCATTTATTGAGCACTTCGCGGAAATCGATCTTGAAAGCACTTTGTTATAATACATAATTTAGTTTCTTTGTTACCTTTTATTCTTTTATCAAATTATCTAAACTAATATGACTCTTTTTGGATGTTATATATACAGTAGGTGCATGTAAAGGAGTTTCTGTCCGTTTTCCGATACATCAGAAATTCACTTTTCTTTAAGGATTAAATTATTGTGGGCATTCATGCACCATCAAAGGTGATGACAACAAGAAAATAATGACAGCGATTAGCGGCTTTGAACGAGAGCGAAAACAGCTTCAGTTTGTAAACGACGATATAAGGAACATTGCTATGTTTATGATAGTATTCTCTTTAACTGACAAAACGGAGATGTTGTCAATCTGTTGTCAATACATTTTTCTTGAAATCCACTAGCTTTATTATGAAACTTGTTTCCATAGTTTTTTTTTAAATAAGCAGTTAATAAATTTTCGTTTTTCTTGATATTTTAAAGGAAAGGAAACGACGATGTGAATATATGTGGCTTATTTATTGCTTACTCACAAATTATGCAAATTGGCAGTTGCGAAAGGATATTTTCCGTCCGTCCTTCCTCAACATGTGAACTTTCTAGTCTAAATCTTTCAATCGATTTTCGTACACACACACAGTCCTAACAACTACCTAAAGCCTATTGATTTTCTTGGTTGCAATACAAGGTTCAGGTCAAGTTTTAAGATTTTTTGAAAGGCAATAACATAGGAGAAGCTAAAATATAATTTGTTTAACAACAAAAGATTGCTGTACATTTACCGAAACGGAGACTGGAAAGAAGTTTTTTGTACTGTTAATGTGTTATTTTTAAACATATTAAAAACAACGACGTTTCAGTACAGTAATTAGGACTGTTCAGTTTCAATTTACATTTATGTTAAAGATTTGGACAATTTTAATCTGAGTGGTATTTTTTAAACGAAAGATTTAGAACAATTGTTATCATGGACATTTCTGTCACGTTGCAAATGAAAACAGAGACTACGTTTATTTTTTCTGCAGTGGGCATGTTAGTCAAGGGACATTGAAATAAGATATTTTGATCGTTTTCTACAACTTTGCAAAATTGAAAATATATATCCTGTTTGTAAATTTTATAAAATCAAAAATTTGAACAAGATCAAAATCAGAGATTGGCAGATAAGTCTATCATATTAAAACGGTCAAATCGACAAGGTTTTGTCCAAAATCTGAGATTTTTCACAAATACAGAGGTATAAAACAGAGATGTTTACTATTTTAAGTTAACTATATGTTTGTTTGTTTGAATGTGTTTACCGCCACTTTCAGTAATGTTTTAGCTATATCGTGCAGTTTTTATTACATAAGAAAGTTCGTTCTTAGAAACCGAAAGATCTTTGGTAGCAAACCTGGCAATCCTCGTCATTAAGATTGAACTCGAGTACACCCTGCTCCAGTGACACTAGAACCTAAACATCAGTGTTGAGAGGCACGTGATCAACTGTAGATGACTAACCAATTTTTACCACTCAGTCACCTAGTCCCGCAGTTACCTTAATATAAAGTTAGGAATGCACTATGCTATAGTTGGCATAAAACAACATACCCTGTGGTTGGATCAACAACTATTGCCCTAGGTTCATCAAGGTTAGTATCCTTTATAATTGTCCTTCGATCTTTTCCATCCAGCCGTGCGACCTGTATGTGATCATATTTAGTATCCGTCCAGTATAATAAATCATACATCCAGTCAATAGCTATTCCATCTGGAGTATCCACAGTTTCCGTGATAATATCCTCTGATCTGCGCGATACTGAATCTTTAGTTACTGAAGTCCTAATAAAATTAAGCAATTTACAAAAATGAAGATTTCACTATTTCAAGATTCATTTTCAATACCTATGTAATCGCCTGTGTCAAAAGCTACACTATATTTTGGCTGATAAAAACTCTGACACTGTACATATTTCCTGCAGATTTAAAATTTTACAGTTTTGTGAATTTACAAAAAGTAAAGCTTAAGCCCTGTTTACATGTAGATGTCCTTCAGTAGAATATGGTATTCTGACTGAGTTTGTTTTTAAATCGTAGGGGAAAGCACATATAGCAGCCATCATTTTGTTTTGCTTTTGTTATAAGTTTAAATTTATTCTCCTGGTACTTTGTCAATCTTTTATGTTTATTGCTTAAGTGATGCATACTAATTTAATGATCATGCATTTAGGTTAAATCAGTAACCTCATTTGACAAACATGTTTTCATAGGATATCTTCTGTACTTATTTGTTTCATGTTTTGCCTTTTTAAGAAAGTAGCGTTGATCGTTATCCCCGAATTTGTGTATATACTTTCAAATAACACAACCGTAAAACATTGATATATCTTTACAAGATAATGATGCATACAACTATATAGCAATAAAACCTTGATATTTTCTTAGTCACGACATCACTCCAGTACACAAATCCCTTTTCATAATGAATATCTAAGTCTACGGCGTTCACCAGTCCACCAATCACAGTTTCTGTCACATTTGTTGCAACGTCAAGTCGTTGTACCCCATAAAGGTCTGCAAAGGTCAGCCAATTTCCAGAGCCTTGAAATTAAAAGATTGATTCATTAGATGTTTGGATGTTTGCTTTATATCTATCAAGCAGTAATTCAGCTATATTCAGGACGTAAACAAGCAATAAATGAACAAGAAAAATGGATGTGTAATAGGGAACATAATTTTGTCTGGACTGGACAAGTATAGAGCTTATGGTATTTGGTAGGGCTACAATGAGCATACTCGTTGTTGGAATCTACAAACGGGTCTTTATCGTGCAAGGAGCGTGGAACTCTCCAAAAAGTGTCACCTACTATGGTCAGCGGTCAGGCTATCCGTATTATGATATGACAATCCCCAACGAGAGGTCTCCCCTACCCGGACACGCTGTTCTGCTCTATGGGTCGTGCTCTTGAAAGCCTTCCATTATGCTCCCAGAAATTAAAAGAAGAATAAGCCAGTTATACTGCACATAGCTAATATTAAAATGTTCTATAATTTGTTTCAGGTTTGTTCATAACCCGACTTATCTAAAAAAAACAGCAAAGTAAATGAGAAAAAAAGTTTTTTAACTAGGACAACGGGATGTTCTAATTATACCTATGTTCAAACAAGTCTTTCCATCGCTTTTTAACTGAAATCCATCAGCGCAAGCACATTTAATATGAAGGGTTTCAGTTGGAAAACACAGCTGTTCACAACCACCATTACTTGGAGCACATAAATTAATTCCTGCAAGTAAGCAAATTGATTGTAACGCTTAATCATATTCGTTCATGAGGCTTTCTTAAAAATTACAAATATTGTCGCGACAGTAAGGCTAAAAAGCCGGCCAAAAAGTAAGTTGCTTTTATTTAAAAAGAACAAGAACAAAAATTATAATATCTACAAATGCGCCAAGGTGTAAATGGGCTTAGTAGGGTAGCACAACTTTTTGAAATTGTTAGTGATAAAATCTGTGTAAGGTTTAATGTTTAAGATAATTTTGGTTTACGCTGCACTGTCGACAAATGGTTTGACTAAACGTGTGATTGTTGTAGTAAATTTTTTAACCTTGGCAACTACGATGGCACTTTTAAAATACCATCATGAAACCATACTCTTGCTTTCACACTTTATGAAATAAACCAATTTGAAACGACATGAAGAAAAATTAGACCGTTTCCCATGTATTTCATGTTTCAATATATGCATTTATTTTCAAAAACAGAATGTCAAGCAATAATTAAAGATGTTGCTTTTATTTATATTTGCCGTTGGATTATTTTTTTTTTTTGGTTAAACGCCTTTTAAACCAATTTTTCAGTTATTTCATATAATGCAGTTTTTTGTCAGAGTAGGAAACCAGAAGCGGAGTTTCCGAATAAAACTCCTTACCTTCGTAAATGATCAGTTTAAAAAGCTTAATATATATATGTTGTTCTTTCAATAAATCAACTATTTGACAAATTCAATATTATTATTAAACGAATATGTATATTCCACCTAATATACAAATTAACATTCTTAAAAATAATTGAAATGGTGCGAGAATCCTGTTTTCTTATTGTAGTTTATGATGTCTCATACCGTTTGGCTGATTGTCCTGGCTAAAGACCTTGATTCCAACAGGGACATTTAACTCAGACTTTACAACCTGGAAATTTAATCCAGTTTGTTTATCTACTCTATATATGGTGTTATTTGAATATGTGGTCCAGTAAAACCATTCTCCATACAAAACTAATCCCCAGGGCCATGGCATATATTTAGCGGAATTAGCGATCGTCCTTATGCCTGTACCATCTAAATTACATGCACGTATTTGTTTGTAAACGTCGTCGATCCAATACAATTGGTTACTCGAAAATTCTATGGAAGAAAATGTATGATATATGTTAGTGTAATTGCATGCCATAACGTGGTGGTGATATATATTAAATTGTGTATCTTCTATAATATATAAACATCTACATTTTAGCGTTATATCTTTATTTCTGTATAACAGTGGAAATAAAATATACCTTTGTTTTTGCAACTGCATCTTATTAAATTCACAACATGTAAAGCGTGTGTCATCGTACGATAATTAAAATATGTTTAAATGTTAATGCCAGTACCATGTACAGATCAAGTTGACAAAAAAACATTTATCAGTTTGGAAATTTACAAAATTTACAACACGCATCAACATGTTTGTATGATTTCCGGTAAATTCTGCCTTCTTATACCCGAAAGAGAATATTGATATATGTTAATTGAAATGATTTAGTGAAAATGCCATTAGTAATTCAACTTCTGAACAAGAATCAATTCAAAAAGAGATAATCTACCTAAAGCTAGTCCATTTGGTTGACCTATATGTGTAGATTGATTTGATACTATTATATGTCTATTGCTACCATCTAATGAACATCTTTCGATTTTGGCATGATGAATATCTGTGAAGAACAGCCACCTATCGGACAGACAAACATTTTAAGGGTAGATAATTAAAGCCATATAAAACATAACTAATATAGTATAAAGTTTCAGCAATCATTTAAACAAAAACAAAAACTAAAACCTTTAAATCGCATCGTAATATGAAAAGACATCTATCTATCTATCTATCTATCTATCTATCTATCTATCTATCTATCTATCTATCTATCTATCTATCTATCTATCTATCTATCTATCTATCTATCTATCTTTCTTTCTTTCTTTCTTTCTTTCTTTCTTGCCTTGTTAAACATGTTGTCATCCCATTCCATTATACCTACCCTTTATTAGGATAAACTATAATAGCCCTAGGTTGTCCCAATCCGGTATTGATCAATGTTTTCTGAAGAGTCCCATTCAATAAGGATACTTTTATTTGTAGATTTCCGGCGTCAAGCCAGTAAAGATGATTGTATATCCAATCAACAGCGAGGCCGTCTACATATTCCATGTTATTTAAAGCGATATCCTCCGTTTCACTCGGATTCGAAAGATTCATCCTGTGTAATATATGTTAAATGTATATATTATTGTTCGGATTCTGAGTCGTTGAACAATTTAAGGGCTTAGTATTGTCTGCTGGTATGACTTGAAATAGGAAGATGTGTCAGTTACTTAAACATCATATAATTGATCAGTCGTAACTAATACATAGTTCGGAAGCAAAAATATTTGAAGTGAACATTAAATGTCCTATTCATTTCTACTATAATAAATAATATAAATATCAATCTTATATAAGCTAAAACGGTATGTTGCTACCAGCTTACAAGCATAGTTACAATATTTCTTATCAAGTATAAATGTTTTTTTTTTGATTTGGTGCAATATTTCTATTTTGTTTTAGCAAAGATATTATTTTTTTCTATTTTTTTCTATTGGCGAGAAGCAAATATGCAAAAAGTTTTGCTTCCACCAAAAGAAAACAATTTTGAAAAAAATATCTTTGTTTATTGAGTTAACATATTTTCATTGTCTTTCCGGCTCCTTGTTAACTTTTAAGTGAAACATATTTATCGACGTTAAACTAAACGCAGTATTATTATATATTAAACTTACTATTTACCTTGTAATACGATCGATGGCTATATCAGACCAGTATAAATAGCCTTCTGTAAAATGATATTCTACAGACGTAGTAAAAGTAAGTCCAGATACAACTGTACTGTTAGACCAGGTTGCTAGTTCTAACTTCTGTATTGTTTTTAGATTCGTATGAACAATCCAAGGTGTCACACCTTTAGAATAAAATAAATAAATATTGGCCCCCTTTGGTTCATTCCTAAAGTCACTACTGACATGATCAGTGGCGTGACCTGTACTGCAATGTTGTCCGATTTTCTATGATATAACAACAAAAATGTAGAAAATGAAGAATATTTCTCAATTTGTTTTTTGATCTTAAGCTTGGATAAGTAAGGCTTTTTTTTTGTCCTTCTGATGACTGAAAGAAAGCAGAGACGTAAACTTTTATAATGCAAGATATTCCTACGATTACCTAGCGTTACTGTTGATTTTATAGTAGTTTGTGTTTTATTTGTTGTTAGCGTCATCCGTTCCTTGTTCTTACCTGTCCTTAATACCGTTAATCGTTTTTATCTTTTACTGGTTATTTGCCTTGTGTTTTTTCGATTTCTCAAATTTCAAATATTGACAGTTTTAAAATCGTAATATTACAATAGACTTCAAAGCAGACAAATCTATTAGAGCGTTCGAAGGATAACCATAGCTTTCAAACATGACTTCAATGTTAATATTATACAAGAATTTCCTAATACATATTTCTTAAACATCGTCAAAAGTTTACAATCTAGTCACGCATGTACAATGATACTCTTCATACACTTATGTATTCTGCAGTCTTGTCATACACTGTACACGAAAGTCTTGTTAAATAGAATTATTTTTCGTACTCCTGTCTTTGAGTTTTGTGCTGATATTTTCAAAGACTTGATTGCAATATGTTAACGTCACTTATCTATCCATTACACTTTTCTAACACGTTTTGGATGTTTGTAACTTTGCCATACATATGGCATTTGTACATTTGGTGCACTTGTTATACGAATACATGTCAAACATTAATTAGTACTGTGTTATGCGCAAATTATTATTTGACCTTTTTACCTTATATTAGTATTTATACGTTAACAACAAATCCTCCTTACAAATAAATACATTGTCATCTTTGATATACATTGGCATTTGTTAACTTTTACAAACGTTGTAAAATACTCTAGAATTGTTAACACGAGATATAGAAATTAAATTAAGGAATATTTTGGTTTGGGTCTTTTTACGCCTAATACACCGCGAAGCGTTTTATGAATGGTGTAAACAGACCCAAGCCAGGTTATAGCGTATAACCTGTTCAGAAATTATTAATATTCCTTATAATTTAATTTTAACTATAAATCTTAACAATTTTAAGAGTAAAAACGTCGGTGACTTCATGGAACTATTTTAATTTTAACGGCGTAAGAATAGGTCATAGGTCATGCAAGTTATATCGTATAATATGGGTTGCTCGATTTGAATAAACCAATCAGATTTCAGTTTATAAAGCAAATTAAATTATAAAATTATAGAACATTCCTTATTTACAAGATTCTAGAATATTAGGTAATCTGCAAAATTCAAGAATATAAGGTAATCTGCAAGATTCAAGAATATTCTCTTATCTAAAAATTTCCAGAACATTCAAAGAGCTACAGAATTTTAGAACAATCACTTGTGATAAGCATAAAGTACACGCATCAGTTGTTCGATCTTCATACTTAAAATGTCAACACTTGCGGGATCGATTCTCACCACAGGCAGGGTGTACTCGACTCCAATCTTAATTGACAAGGATTGGCAGTTTTCCTACCGTAGATCGTGGGTTTTCTCCAGGCCCTCTTGCCATGATATAGCTGAAAAGTTGCTGAAAGTGGCGTTAAACACCATTCAAACAAACAAATGAAGTCATGCTTTAATAGTAACAAATTATTAATGGATTTAACCTTTCGTAGAAGTGGACACAATGTTTAGTGATTCATCTTATTCCACGGATTTTGAAGATAACTTGTGGGACGACGTTGCAAATTGGACATTCTTTTTGGGATACAGACTGAAACTTCAAAAGACAATTAAGTTAAAATTCTTTCTAGTTTTTGTACTGTGTAATCAACTGTAACTATTAACTAAATAAACGTATAATTTGTAATTATCTTTTGTTGCTAAGTTAAAGTTTATTTCTACCCGTGACAGCTGTTTAAGTGTCATACATGCTTTAATACTACTGGCTATAAGAACGATTGCAAACATCAGTTGCAGTTGTTTTCCTTCTACCACTGATTGATGCTGATTGTTAAAAAATGGTCAAGTTTTGATTGCCGATTGTTCAGGCGACATTTGATCGCTACAACAATATGCTCATTCCGTGATTCAACAATTGTCTGTCACTGACATTTTTCCCGGTTACAGACTTTTTCTCAGATGTGCCAGACAAAATACAATTGTCACAACGTGGGATCGCATTAAATAGTAACTGTGAATTTTGTGCGTCTTTTTTAGGCTAATAGTTTTAGATCCCTACTTGTAAACCAAATATAGATATAAATACAATGTGCAATTTAGCCAGGTATTTAAGGATTGTTTTCAATTGCTGGTTATATTATTGGATATAGACGACTTTGGGTCGGTTTACGCCAATAAACCGCGAAGCGTTTTGTCTACAGCGTATACCCACCCAAAGTCGTTCATATCCAATAATTTAACCAACAATTGAAAGCCATTCTTCTATTTTAAATTTAATATCATAAAAATAAATAATAAAAATATTTAACCAATAGTCAAATAATTTTTGCAATTCACAATTATTAGTGTCGTCACTTGTTGTTTGCGGAGGAATTCATGTTTAGTCAACGTCATCAATACATATAATTATGACGGCAACAATCAGTCACGTGCTGAAATACCAAGTTAGGTTATATGAAATGGACAATTTTGCTCAGCTATTGAGTATTTAAAGGAATTTAAATAGTACTGGATTCACACTGGAACCAGAATATCTGACTTATAGGTTTCTGATTCATACTGAGACCTGTTGTCGATTAAATTAAAACGGTATTGTTTAGTTTATATTCGTAATTATTTCAAAAATATGCAAAACGTTTAAATGTTGATATTAATTCACAGATATGATTACAAAAAAATATTTCTAATTTGCTTGCACGTACAATGCAAATCGTCATCAATCGAATCATCTCGCTTCCATTGCGGTCAAGGGTCATAAGTGGAAATAACCGAGGTGATGCTATTGAATCGTAATCTGCCGGAACACTAAAAAACGTATGATGTTATGGGTTTTACAGTGGATTAATTACACCAAAAGGACCAAAATGAATAAGACATACGAAAGAAATGAATTAAAGAATAATTATATCGACCAGTTGTCTTTTCATTGCCAAATTAACAAAAAAAAAACATAAACATTTAATATTCAAGACCTAAAAAAAAAAATTAAAATAATACATGTAGTGATAAATTTTAAATTAAACAAATATGTTTTAAGAAGATATTGTTCTTGTTAAAGAAATATTTACATCTATTTGGTAAATTTTACAGGTATTTTAAAAGGTGAGATATATCGTTAAACATATTAGCTCCTTATTATAATTAAATATTTGCAGTCTTTTCATAGCAGTAGTTGTCAGTTAATTTCGAGCTTATTTTAAACTAATTCACTTCTGTTACAATTGTCATGCACTCTTCATGGCATATAACACAATTAAATCTATACATTTATTTTCAATGTCTTAATACAATTACAGCCATATCGTATTTATGTTTAAGGTTATGAAATTTGTTTGCATTCAAATTGACACAACAACTTCCAACGATGATCTGGACAAACATTTTACATAACAACTATTTCTGTTAATATAGTATAACTAATTAAGTCGTTTCAATTTCCTTTAGGTCGGAAGCGACCCGTGTCTTAAAGGAAGCATTTTAGCAGCCATATAGTTTTTGTTTCAGAACAATATTTAGTGTCATATTGTTCAATGTAATCATAAAAAATGTCAATTTCAAACTTCCATTTAATTAATAAATATCATACAATTAATCAGTCGTTGCAATTTCCTTCAATACGGAAGAGACTAATGTCTTAAAGGAAGTATTTAGCAAGCACATAGTTTTTATTTCAGGACAATATTATATGTCATATTGTTCAATCTGAGCCACAAAAATGTCACTTACAAACGTCGCTTGCTTTCGTTTTCACATGTAATAAACTAATACGTACAAAATGAATTAATTTTTTTATTGTTCTTGCATGGTCTTCTTTCTACGTCCTACTCAATGAGTCTGTTGTATCTTCTAAGAGCCGATTTTAATAACTTTTTTTGTTGTTTTCACATTTGTCCTGTTCTTCATCAAACATTGCATTTAATATAAACTCAGGGAAGGGCGGACAATGGTGAAGGAAACAAAGTCTGAAAATTCTCACTGATGATAGTCAGATTGATTATGTAATAATAATTTCCTTTTTTATTGGTATGACTCAATTATTATATTCTTTTAAAATTAAACTTATTTTCTAGATCGTTATGAAAATAATAGCGCAGTTTAACGATGCAGTGTCGCTTGATCAAAACGAAATTTAAATAATTTTGCATTATGGATCATACAATTATGCATTTAAAGTTAAGGTTTAAATTGTCAGTGTAGACGCATTTCATCTAAGCTTATCTATGGATTCCACTTTGGATATGCTTTCAGAGGGCAGAACAGATTTAACAGTTTCTACTCGGAATGATTCATTTTTGTTCCCATTTATTTTCTCGTATGGGGTTTTGAAAAATGTGATCTCTAAATTTCCGGATTAGTTTTGCCTCGACCTTTCTGGTATTTATACAAATAGCGTCGTATTAATAAGGTGTACCATGTACCCTGAAGATGAAGCAGAAAATTTATAAGTAACATTAAAGAAAATCTTTGTTAAAGTGGCGTCTCGCATGCATAAAATCTCAAAAATTAGTTAGTAGATTTCAATTGTAAAAAACAACAACGACTGCATTTTGTAGACTTTTTGTAATTTAAATTATACAAAAAAGTTACAATTGAATATTCATACAATTTTTGGCGTCTTCTTTTGGATTTGGCCACATTACGATTCAGGTCTAAATGCATGTCAATGGTACAAATAACATGTGCAAAAAATTATAAACGAAATAATACAATAGTTTCTTACCTTGTTCTGTTGAATGACATTGAAGAACAAATACCACTCCAAAGATAGGAAAAATTAAAAACTTCATATTTTCTTAAGAATTTTTCCTTGTAAACATTTACGTTTATATTTAGAAAATAAACCAGCTGACAGAAAATTACGTGGCCTTTAAATATCTAAGTTCAATGAGGTTGAAAAAAGTGTATTGTTTCACCTCCAGTAAATGGTTGATTGATCACTAATAGTGAAAAAATAAATAAATTATAGTCCTAACTTAATATCGACGACATTTTCGACTGTATCAAATAATATCATCAATGATGTATTTTTGTTTTTGAATGTTTTAGTTGTATATATAAAGATTCGTATTTTATTGAAAACACATGAAATTCACTTTTATGTTTTAATTATTTAATTACTAGTATGTGTCCTTTTTATAAGAGTGATTGACTAATTGTTTGGTTCAAACATGAACGACGATTCTGGGATGGTTCCAATTGCTGAACCAACAGAGATGCCCAAGGCATCCACCGGGAAGAAAGCTCCCTCGTTGTGGTTTTATCAAGTTATAATGCAGAAAGCTTGACCGCGCAAGGTATGGTAGCGTTTAAGAAAGTACCATATAAAGACTTCTTTGTTTGAAGAAATCGAAAAAAGATATTGATTATTGTAGCCCGACAAAAGGCTAAATTATCCTCCTCCATTACTCCATACTTTTCCAGTGAAAGTCACAAGTTTGCACCCAATATCCCACTCCCTTTTAAAAGTTTTAGTTTACAGTTTTTTTATTTATTCTCGTCCTGAATATCTAAAATATTGCTTGCTGGACCGTAAGCGAACGTTTAATCAGTCTATCGATTTTAACATCCGGTAAAAAAAATAAAAGAGTTCGTTATGTAATTTACAAATGAAAAGGTGTGACTGATTTGAGTTCGAGTTCATAAAACGATAGACCACTTAAGCTATGCGACGCTATGTTAATGTTGAGAAGTTACAAGTTCCTATTCCCTTCTCTGAAATAAGTTAAATACAATCTTACATCTCTGGGAGGGCAAGACGGGAGACTTTGAAAATCTCAGAAGCTTAAGTGAAAAGATGTCTGGTTTCAACGAGGCTCCGATTAAGAAGATCCGATGCTGTTGTTTGAAAATGTAAACAAATATAGTTATTTACTCTGAAAGTAATATCAAGTGTACTTTTGTTACGTCAACGTGCTTGTTTTAATGGGTACTATCATATTGTCCATAAATGGGGTCAAGGAAGCTCAGATATGTTTTTCTGGTTGATATTTAACGAGGTCTAGTAAACCAACACACAAGTAAATATTTGTTGATTATTTGATTGCTGAACCTAAATTACGACAAGAAATTTTCAACCGACCAAAATAGGTACCATGCTCTCTCATTAGTGAGAAAAGTTGATACAGTACATTGTGCCCGGAAACCTCCATGTTCATTTCGATGTAGAAAATACTTTTTGATTTCGACTAAATTGAGAATATCAATACTGAAAATATCAAGGTAGAAAAGATTTGACACAAAATTCTTTCTGTCAAATATTCGACTATAAAGAGGTGTGCAGTTCAAAGATAGTTTAGATTTATCTGATAAAAAGACCATTTATTGATAAAATATATAAACAGCCTCAAACGTATACCTCATACAAATTTATAGGAGATAGCCCTAATTTGAAGTACTTTAATAATATATTCACAAAAAATAATATTAACTTTAAGGTTAACTTGACAACGCAACTATTCGTCTGGTATACAAATATATCAACATACTTTGCAGCTGAAAGTTAAAATTTACACATCAATTCGTTATCTGAATTTTATCTGACGTACGATCAAAACAATCAAATTGAAGTAACAATACTTTAAATAAAGTAAAAAAAGTAACAATACTTTAAATAAAGTTACGTATTTATAGATTATTTACGTTTTAAGCGAGATTCATTTTTGAGGCCTCGTCTCATCAAAGGGCACCAACCCTGAGATGAAATAGATGAGAAAATACATCGAGTTCCAAAAACTGCAAATAATCTATTTATCGTTGTTTTGTAACATTGTGACATAAATCTTAGCAGCGAGGTCTTGATGCTAGTATATTGAGATGGAATAAAACGGCACAAACGGATCGTCTCAAAATACTGCACAATAGCGATCGTTTTTTTATTTAATTTATATTTTTATAATACAGTAATTGCATAATATGCAGGACATACGACGTGTATACAATTTTTTTTGATCGGATCTAATTGAAAAAAAAATTATTAATGACATTTACATTAGGTAAAACGCATTGCATATTTTTAGTGAGGTATAAACCATAAGTTCCCACAAAAGTCAACAGAACAAACTATACTATCAGACAAATCATGACTAGTGCAGTTCTAGCCGGGAACTGTAAGGACATGTCAAAGCAGCATGGAAATATTGTAGTCCTACCCCAGACTAAAGATTTACTCTATAACAATTGATTTTGTATTATATAAGTATATAAGTCGTACATTTAACACTTCTCCCAATTGTGGTACAAACTTGTTGTATATGTCATACACTTTTCGTACATGTCATATACTTGTTAAACTTACACATAATTGTCAATTTCACACACTGTCGTTCATCTCATGCACTTGTAGCACATCTCATACACGTGTCAAACATGTTATACACTTGTCGTACATATAGTATATTTGTCGACGACACGTCATAAACTAGACATGCACTGCACACATTTTGTGATAAATATAACCCTCTTGACGTACATTGTACACTTGTCGCACATGTTATATACTTGTCGACATCCTAATAACTTGCCGTACACAATTGTAAATTTTACACATCTGTACATCTCATGCACGTGTCTTACATTTCATACACTTGTAGCACATCTCATATATGATATACACTTGTCGGTCATCTCCTACAATTGTCACACATCACAAACAATTTTGCGCTTCTTATAAACTTGTCGTACATTTGATACTTTTGGCATACATGTCGTATACTTTTCAATAACCTTACACAATTGTTACAATTTTCACACACTATTTTTGCATATCATACATCTTTCGTACATATACAGTCATGCATTTGTTGTTCTTGTCATATACTTGTCGTTCATGTGGTACACTTGGCATGCATAACTATGCCCACATCGTCGTACACTTGCTGTTTTTATCAGAAGGTTATTGAAAATGTCCTACGATTGTGGTGTATGTAACAACAGAATAACTACTCGATTTAAACACATGAACTAAAAATTGTAGCATATTTCAAACATACCTCGTACATATCATATACTTGTTCCATGTAATAAACGTTTCGTATATTTGTAAACTTTTCGTTCATATCAAACATTTTTTGCACTTGTTATACGCTTTTCAGACACAAACGAACTTTCCTACGCATATTGTACAATGTCATATTACAGTTGCTGTTTAAGGCATATCCTTTATTGCAAGTCATACTTATTCCATACAAAATATACATTTTTCCGGATGCCATGAAACTGTGTCCACTTCAGTTCCTTTTGTTGGGTATAAAACAGTAAAAAAGTGTTTATAGTAAAATACGTAATAGTCTTAAAACGTTTTTCTGGCAAACAGGATACATTGAATTAATAATAATTTTATGAACAGCGGACAGAAACAGAAGGAATGTGTTATATTTATCTTTCTTTGAAATTACATCTTCAAAGACAAGAACACCGATTATCATAATTGTGTGGGGATAACATTTTTTTAGTGATCAAAATTTATAGTGTATGTGGGCCAATTAACGTTATTTTTCACTGCCAGATGACTTTATAGACAGATCGCTGATTTGATTTGCTTGGTTAATGTTACCTTTTACCTGATACCTTTTATAGACAGATCGCTGATTTGATTTGCTTGGTTAATGTTACCTTTTACTGTTTGATGACTGATTTGGCCGATTGACCTTACATTTCACTGCCAAACGGACGTTTTGCTTGTTTGACAATACCTATTGCTGCCAGATATTTGATTTTGGTTTGATGTTACCTTTTTACTTGCAGATGGCCAATTTTGTCAATGTACGTTACCTTTCACTGCTAGATAACCGATGTTTAGTCGGTTTTCATTTATTTTCACTGCCAGATGGCTGAGTAGTTTGGTCAACGTTACCTTAATTGATTTAGTGTATCTCTGTTACCTTTTACTGCCAGATGGCTAATTTGGTTGTTTGACCTTATATTCTACAACCAGATGGCTTATTTTATCGACTGACGTTACTCTTTACAGTCGAATGACATATTTTGGTCGATTGACGTTATCTTTACCGTTTTGGCCATATACTTTACCTTTGATTGCCGGATGGCCGATTTTGGCCAATTGACGTAACGTTTCACTGATAGCTGGCATAATTGCACGATTGACCTTATCTGTATAGCTGATTTGGGTCAATGTTCGTTACAATTGACTTCCAGATGGCTGATTTAGCCGATTTACCTTTCACTGTCAGATGGCTGATTTAGCCGATTTACCTTTCACTGCCAGATTGCTGATTTTGTAGATTGCATTGCATTATCAGGTAGGCACATACAATGATTTACTTTTGCTTCCCTTTAAAACAAAATATGAAGAATTATCTTTATGGATCAAATAGAGGTTATCCTTTGTTTTAACAGGTTTATAACTCCGTTTTCTGCAAAGCAAGCAAATTGCAATAGGCGAAAGTAGTAGAACTTGTTTCTTTGCAAATGTTTCTCAATAAAATTTGCAGCTGTCAATCATTGAAACAATAAATATATTGTTTTTTAAATGCTTCCATGCAATTATAAAAATAGTCTTATCTCTGTATCGTTTTTTTTTCTTTGTGGTCTAATAAAGATATTCAATAAAAATAACACAAAATAAACAAAGTATTTTGTTACATGCCTAATGCATAAAGGATATAGATTTCGACCTTCACAATATTGCTATCATCGAGTGATATTTTGATGATATTGCACATATGAAGGCATACATTCTAGCTGAGGAATAAAGCTAAATACAGACATTCTGGACTACGATATCAGGATCAGATTTACTATCAATTATTATGAAGGACTCCAATGTTAATAACCCTACACAGAATTAACAAATCGGCCATTCGTTTAACCATTTCTCGCAATTTTTGTGTTAAGGTTGTGCGCCAAACTACGTTGTTCTTGTTTGAAGTTGCATGCCAATGGCGAAAAAAAATACGCTTTTATCATTGATTGAATAATTGTGTAAGGTAAGTTAAGAGCAAGTTTTCATTAATATATATATAATAAATCAAATACGCGACATAGAATGAACCAAGCACACGTAGGGGCATACTTTTACGATGGTATGATAACAATGCGACATATCGATTTTAACATTTATAAAGGATTTTTAACTTGACAGGAACAAAGCACTGTCCACACATGTCTCATATTATAGCCTTATGCCAGGCTTTCCGTAATAAAGCCTGACAACCCCAAGTCGAATCAAGAAAATATCTTGTAGCCTAATGTGGTCTGTTCTTTGCGTCAAGCTGTGGAAACTGTCCCAATACCTATTAAGGAGCACATTTGATTATATTTGTTTAATCAATTTAAATGAAAGCAGATTCTTGTATAATTTTGTGTCGACATGTTGTTTAATAAATTTATTTTTTAATATCGTGCCATCTAGAAGTCAATTGTAACGAACATCGACCCAAATCAGCTATATGGCAGTACAGATAGGTCAATTTCCTTGTTGACATACTATTGATTAAAACAATGGAAATAGCAAGATATTAATTATTCTTTATTAAATTTTGATGACTACGACTCTTTAATGGAAGCACCCAAACAAGTTAACGAATATTTATCCTGCAATCTTGACATTTGCTGTACAATAAAGGTAGACGGATAAATTTTTGCTTTATTTTGCAGTGCCGAATAAAGTCTCCTGGTACACTTGTCCTCGCTTCTAACGATATTTAGCGTTCTGTTATGGTTTACGATATGTTTATTGAAAACGATATTTTTGTGACGTTAACTATACTAGAAAACGCGCCGAAAAAGTGCACAATTTTCATGTTTTTCATTGCTATAAAATGTACTTTAGGGTTTCAGGATAAAACAATATTCGTACAGTGTCAGAAAATATAATGTTTATTTGTACTCTCCGCGAAACAGGTGAGAAATGCTCGGCAGAGCCTTGCATTTCTACCTGTTTCTAAGGCTTGTACAAATAAAATATATATGTTTTGACACTGTACGAATATTGTATATTTATTTGATAATTGCATTCACTACGTTTACTGTGACAAATCTAATAGAACATTTCCCCCATTAAAATTATCTTAACAATTGTCACGTACAAGGCAAGTTTTCGTCTTGTACAATCAACTGAATTGTGCACTCAATTCACATTCATATAATTAACTTTATTATTACTTACATCTATCTCACTATTAAAGTGCGGAGCAGAATTCTGTCTTTAAATACCCGTGATGCAAACTGTATATGCTTTGGTACTGCTCAAATTGTTATTATTCAGATCTATTACAGGTACCATGCAACAAAAATAAGTCATAAACACGCAATAAAAACGACGAAGGAACAATATAATTTCTATCAATTTTCTTGGTTGAAAGGCAAACTCTTTGCACTTATAATTTTTTGGAATGAAATTGATAACATACTCTAATTATAATCTGTATTATCCAAATAAAGCATTAGAATTGGTAACAGCATGAAATGTCACGTGTTACTTTCTTGGACTTTCCATGCAGTTGGCAGATGAATATAAATAATATATAAATGACCATTTAGGTGATTGAACATACTTTGGCGTCCACAAAAACTGTTTGCATTTCGTTCAACTTAATAAGTATATAATAAGTGTTAAACATAAATTTAAGTTATACCCACTACGAAATATGTTTATTATGTTCAAATAATAATTTTATGCAATTGTTGCATTTATTTACTAAACAAATCTAATAATTGACAGAAATATAAACTTTTGTTGCAGATCACATTCAGGACAGATTTCATTTGTTCTCAAGGTCACGTAGGAGAAAAAAATTTAAAATGAATTCTTTAGTATACTTTGTCCTACCAATTTTCTTTCCACAGTTATTACTTTATTCAAAGGGTAGGGCGATTTGGCTTCGACGTATAAATTTATCAATCTCTTACCTTGATCTCTTTTAAATAGACTTAAGAGGAAAACTTAGCTCTATAATGAATACTAGTACTCATATATCTTTACTTTCCGTTCATTGATAGCAATGTCCCCTCATCTTCGTCGTATGACATCTCATAGTTTAAGATGTGTTGGAATCAGTATGACATTCTCTTACACGATGTTTTTATAAATAATTTACTCAAACGAGATTTGTTAAACCGAGGCTAATCATTCATTATGTTCTAAAACGTTATAATACAGTTTTTATGGTAAGTTTTAATGTCACAAAACATTGTAATTCATGCATGAATGGATAGTGTAATTACGTAACTTCAAGTACGGTATCTGGCACCATGACAAGCAATTTTCAATACAATCTAAGTGCTAGTCACCAACACGACTTAAAGTGGTTAAATAATCCGTAACACTATCTAGTGCAAAACCCAGTTATGCATCAAGTAATATGTAATCGTACCATAAAATGCTGTCATCCAAAAAACGCGATATCGAACTGCTACGGCAACAATCAATGCTGATTACTGGTTTTAGGAACATAGCAGCCCAGACTGTCCGCAGCGGGATATGACAACATGGAATTCGATCACTATACCCTATTTTGGCCCCGTTTTAACCCGCAAAACGTTTTCGGGGGTGTAACAAATTTATATATTTTGGACTGTCAGACACTGGTGTCGAATAGTTCAGTTTCTGCTAAAACATGGCGAAGAATCCATGAATACCGGCCTACACACTGATCGATCCAATCGAGTCTGCATACTGGATCTGAACAGAAGCGTCATGGTGTGCCGCAATATTTTATGACTGCAGGACTTCAATAAAAATTTATGGACACAATATTCTGACACCACACTTTCTATCCGCTAATAATTTAATTTGCTTTGTAAGCTGAAATCTGATTGGTCAATTCAAATCGGGCAACCCATATTATAAGAAATAACTTGCGTGACCTATGACAAATTCTAACGCCGTTAAAATTCAAATAGTTCTACGACGTCATCGACGATATTACCGCAAAAATTGATAAGATTTATAGTTAAAATTAACTTATAAGGAATATTTCAAATTTCTGAACAGATTATACGATATAATATGGTTTGGGTCTGTTTACACCATTCATAAACCGCTTCGCGGTTTATTAGGCGTAAACAGACCCAAACCATATTATATCGTATAATCTGTTCAGAAATTTGAAATATTCCTTAATTAACCGACAGATTTAGTTATTTCAGCATGATAATGCCCGGCCACGTGCAGCATATGCGACCACGTACTTTTCTTACCAATATCAGTGTCGATTTGTTACCTAGGCCTTCGAAGTCGCCATATTTGAATGCAATTGAACATCTATAGGACACAGTTAAACGTTCACACGGGCGTCAACTTGAACCGAAAACACCAGTTCAACTAAGCAGTACGTTACAAGATGTGAGTTCATGCCGAGGAGATGCAGGATAGTTATAGTTGCACACGGCGGTCATTATAAGTACTAACTTTTGTGAATGCATATACCTGTACTTCATTTGAATGAGATTTATATGCAAATGTATGAACAGTGAATAAATATGATATTTGACATGGGTTTGTTAGAGAGAATGCCTTTTGCAAACTCAGCTTCTACCATGCTTCACTGAAACATTCAAAGATATCCATTATTTCAATTTTTATTCATCACTTGACCTCATGTTCACAAAATTAAAACTCATTTCAACTAAATAAGTTATATTTTCATTTATGTTTTGGATATTCATTTAGTAGTCAGCGACGAAATGACTACATGCATGTACTAACTTGATGGTATTTTTATTGTATTTGTACTTCAATTTTTATTTTTACCTATATTATTTAAAGGGATGTTTATATATCGAAAAAAAATAGTATGACCCATCACCAGGTTAATTATAACGGTAGACACGTGTATGACATATTCAACAAGTATAAGGCACGTACGACAAGTGTATGACATTTCCAAAAATGTAAGACAAGTTCGACAAGTGACAACGGCTTGGTAAATGAACTTCGACTGAGGTAGGAGAAAACAGTTATTTTATATCTGGCTGCGCCGAACTCTAGCGTAGCACGGACAGTGAATTGATTATTCAATGGAGTTTCAATACTGAAGCTCTGATTTAAAAGCTGTGTCTTACAGAATTGGACATAAAGGTGTCAATGAATTGGGTGCTCTTTTGTTTGAGCTGATTTTAAAAAACCCATTTCCGGACTACTTTTTATTTTGTTTGTCCATTTCCCTCTGTACTATTTGGGATTTCTTAAATTGCGAAAATTTTATCTGACATGACACCTCGAAAAATTAATGTAATATAGCAGAATATATTCCTCTCGTTTTGTTGCGTCTCTCATTACTTAGCAAAAAATGTTATCCATTTCTCCTATGAACAAACAAGAGGCCATAGTCAAGTATATGGCAAATTCCACGCATTTATAACACGTACTTTAGGTATTTGACATGTAAACAATTGTATGATATGTGCTTCATATGTATGATATGTACGTTATGTGTATGTGGCATGTGCGTAAAGTGGATAACTTTACGAGAAGTGTAAGATATGTTCGACAAGTATATGACATTTACCACAAATGTACGACATATACGACAAATGTATCAGATGTACAAGATAATGACGTACGACAAGTCATCAGCAATTTAGGGCCCACATTTTCCACAAATAAACTTTTTTACAAAATATGTACTTTGTGTAAAACATTTGTAGACAGGTGTACGGTTGACAAATAAAATAAAATTATCTGTAACTAATGATAGGCGTATTTAACAGTTTTAGCATGTAATGCACAACAACAGCAACAAAAAAGTGTAATTTTATGTAAAGAAAACACACCATTTTAAGAAAAAAAGACATTACAAATTGAAGAAAACATGTAAAAAAACATACTTGGTTTTTGATGAAGCAACCAATTATATACCAAAAGTCCTACATACTTGAGTAAATGAACATGTAAATCTTTAAAAGGGTAATACACCGTATTGATGAAAACACATATGCAATTGAATGAGTGGCTTTGTGTATTTTATTTGTACAATTTATTAAAATATTGTGTTTATAAATGTGGCGATCAATAAAAACAAAAACATTTTTCACATACGCTGAATCGTAAAAAATTATCTTGTTTTGAAAGATATTTAAGCATAAAGGACTGCAATACATCACTTTTGACCATTTCTGTTACAGAAAGATTATTAAAAAAAATGGCTTAATTGTGGACCCTACCATGTGTAGGGATATATGCCATAATCAAATTGCTCTAAACGTTTGACATTGAAATGCCTCTGATATAAAAAAAAATACAAAACGTACTAATAATGGAGACAATTCTTGCGAAAGAATTTTAAAATATGATAATCCTGAAAATTTGACAAATTTCGTAGTAATCAAAAATACAACAAAGATCCATGCAATAAATTTTGTTACGCCTGACGCGCGTTTCGTCTATTCAAGACTCATCAGAGGCGCTCTACCCAAATAAATTGAAAATGCCAAACACTATATGAATATGAAGAGCATAGAACAATAACACCAGAATATGCCGAACTGGAAACTAAATTATGACTACGATCAACCTATACATGGGGTAGGAAGAACCTTAGGGTTTAGACAGTTTTGAAATTTACACGGACAATTTCATAACGTTGATGTGTTCTTCAAAACAAAAGTGTTGAAGCCGGAGCGGGCTAACCTCGGGGAATTAAAACTCCACGAGCAGCGCTAACCATCACGGATGTTAAAAATCAAAAATACAACAAAGTTCATGGCAATAAATTTTGCTACGCCTGACGCGCGTTTTGTCTATTTAATACTCATGAAAGGCTCTCTTTGCCAAAATAATTGAAAATGACAAACACTTTATGAATATGAAGAGCATAGAACAATAAAACCAAAATATACCGAACTGGAAAACAAATTATGACTAAGATTAATCTATACCTTGGGTGGGAAGAACCTTAAGGTTTTGACCATTTTGAAATTTACACGGACAATTTCATAGCTTTTAATAAAAAAGAGAAAACAATGAAAATTATGTTTCGAAGCTTATACGTAATGAGCTCATTAAGACGTCTAACGAAACTATTATTTTGTCTCTCACGTAATATACGAATCTGAGTTTTCGGGCCTTTTGTTGCCAGCACTTTAAAATGCTATGTGAGAGGCATTAAAAGGGTAAAACACCTATGTTATTTGTTTGGAAGTAAGAGTTATGGGTTTACTTTTTTCAACAACTTTGTATGCATTTCATTTCAACAGAAGCATCAATAATGTTGCTTCCACGAACTGGTCCAAACTGCTGAATGAGACCTCTGAGTGCAATCAGCCTACGCTTCGAAATTATAAGCGGCGCACTTAATTTTGCTATGACCTCTATGTGTTTGACACGACATTCTTTGCAGGTTAACAACAGGAATCATCGTTTCTGAAGAACTATATAATCTCATTATTTCCCAAACATTACATCCTTTAACGTAACAACAATTTTTCTCGAAAAACAACAATTAACAGTAAAATTTCTGCGATCGAATAGCCCATTGATGGTTGACAGAACACAATTTATCGTACAGAATTTATGACATCTGAATCGGACTCCTCTACAAATTTTATTAAGACATACTTTACAATTGCTGGCGACGTACTATTGCCAAATACGTGATCCGTCATTCGGTATGGTAGAATAATTGATTAAGACAAATCGTTTTCAGCGCGCCAAAATGAAAATTCAACAATTTTAAAATCATTCAATGTTTGCTGGACGTCATGAGTAGTAGCAAAAGCCTCCTATCGAAAAAAGTGAGAATGCTTGAAACAAATTGTCTGTTATGATTATACCTCTTAATAGTACTTTTTAGTGAACTTCAACGGTAGACCGCTTAGGCATCAACTAACACTTAAGCTATCTACATGTAGTTTCTTGTGATGATCTGAAAACTTAGGCAAATATCAATGAGAAGATGAAAATGATTTGCAAGTTTTTCAAACATTGTTGCGCTAAATTTCTTTACATGTCGTTGCTTTGTTTGGGTTCTTTGTCAAATTGTTGTCTCTTTTACTTTAGAACTGGTCTGTCCTTACGATAAGGGTAACGGAACAATCCAACTACCATCGATATCTCCTACCATACAAGTATCCAAGATTTCAACAAATTCGATTATCGTTCTTATACGTTCATCTATGTCTGTTGTTTGAAATATATCTGTCTTGGCTACTAATCTATTATGACCTTTAAGAGAATAGTACTAAATTGAATGTTGGTCCTGTTACGTTTTCTTGTAACTTATTACATGTATTAGGATGATGAGTTTTCATCAAGCAAACTTCTAGTGTCAAAACTTAATGATCTAATTTCCATATTAAGTTTTGTTTGTGAACAAACTCATTTCTTGTCCTAACTCCTCAAGAAGTCAACGACTAAAATAAGTCAGAATCTGATTCCATCGGCCATCAATGTAAATACGAAAGATACTGTTTTCTTCTTTGACCATGTATGACATACTGGTTTGTTAACAAAACTGAAAGTTTATGTCGCGAATGACTTAACTGGTTTTAACGTCATCTTTTACATATATTGCAACGTGTTTTTATAGCAATTTAAAATAACCACTTAAACAAACAAACGCTGGAGCGTCACAAGGCTCTCTTCGTAGTCCCCTGTTTGTTACTAGTATACATTATTGACCTAATAAGTTTCACAAGGCTATTTGCAGACGATACCTTTCTATCATACACTTCCATATTTCGAAGACGTCGTAAATTTAGATCTAGATAAAAAAAATTGCATCATGGTCAGAAAGGTGGTTCATTTTTTAATCCAAAGAAACCGAAGGCATTGATTATATCCATTAGCAATTAAAAAAGTTATAGATTTATCATTTAAGAACCACCTCATTAAAATGTTTCGTCTCGTGAAAACACTTTTGACTGTTGATTTACTTTTGACTCGGAAGGGTAATACTGTACAATTCGTTTTTAAGAAAATATCAGTACTACAAAAACTAAAAAATATTTTTAAAAATATTTATCTGAAATTATCTCACTTTTACCAGTGCTATAATAGAATAAGCATCCGATGTTTGGGACGAGTGTAGACTCGGTGTTATATACAATTTACAAATATGACATATTAAAGCTGGTCACATTATTACATGTTCTGAAACTGGCTGGTATATGATAGAGAACAGGATTCGAAAAAATATCTACAAAACCGGCATAATAACAAAAGGACAGAGTAATACACAACGCCTATTCAATTCATTGTTACTTGTGACACAATGGCTATGATATTACTTATGACAAATCCTTCTACTTGTATTTGAGTCAATAAATATTTGATTTGAGTATAACAATCCATGAACAACTTATACCATCTGCACTGTGTTGTACACCTTTGCTGGTAAATGACAAGTTAAAAACTGTTAATTTGTTCCGTTTATATATCTCCTAATTCACCTACGAATTTAAATTTGTTGAAACAACTTTCTGGTCCATTCACAAGGCGGCATTAATATAAATAAAGGAAAAAAATCACATGAAAAAAATATTTATATTGTATCATATCGCTAGTACCTTCGCTGTTTTCTGCAGCTTTTAGCCGACAATAATGTTTACAAATATTGTTTGCATACACAAAAGATACTAAGATGACGTGATAATGCGCTTAAAAATTCGAGAAAATAATTGTTTTTAATATGGAAAATTAAAATAATCAAGCATTCAATTTACTATAAATAAAAAAAACACAAATTCCATTTTAGATATTATTGTTTTACTAAACGGAAATCAGATTTCAACAGATCTGTTTTTAAACCGACTGCCACTAAAATGTATCCTGATTTTCATTCATGTCATCCTAGGAATGAAGAACTTATATTCCGTATAACCTCGCATTTAGAGTGTCGTTAGTGAAAGACCCTTTACAACAACAATGAACACAACCCACATAATCTTATAAAACACAATATATTACAAGCCAGGTTGAAAGGTCCAAGCATTTACGAAAACTGTAAAGTTAAAAATGTAAAAGTACAATTATACCACATGTGGGTATACACAATCCTAGAAATATATAAAAGTACAATTATACCACATGTGGGTACACACAATCCTTGAAATATATATATTTTTCTTTATAAGCCAAGCAAGACTATAAAATCTATACTGGAACAAAAAAAATTATCCACAAGACGGCATCAATATAAATAGAAAAAGAAAATAAAGAAAAAAAATCCCATTACAAAATCTGTATATTGTATCATATCGCTAGTACTTTCATTGCTTCCTGCAGATCTTCACGCGACACTATTTTTTTTAACAAAGAGATTCTTTATTACGAAACCTGCTTGTTACAAAAGCGATTCACAGTCCAAGCTCCTGTGAAACATCCTTCCATCTTTCCATGGAATAGCTACATAGGGAACTACATATTTATAAGTAAAAATTCTTTCTAAATATTTCTGCATATTTTTTTAACAAATATTTACGTTAGTTATTCTTTCACAAATAATATCAAAGCAATTTACATACTTTCTTTTTTGCTCGGATACATAATATATCTTATAAATTACAACTCCTAAAATCGATAAGTAATAATTAAAATCATCGTAATTTTTATACATATCATGTTCCTACATACAAGTTGCACAAGTAGGGTCTTAGTGTCATAATTTACGGGTCTAAGAAGTTCGTAAACCTTTTCCAAAAGTGCTCTAAATAATCACACAAAAAAGAAATAATGCGTATAGGCGTATTCAACGTTACATACATTACATTTATGTTTTGTACTCATGTTCCTTTTTTGAGTAAAATCTTGGTTGGAATAATATACTGAATATTCTGAATAAGCTTCCATCTGAATATTTTAATTTTGTTTATATAGTTTTAAAAATGAATTAAAAATATTGTTCTTTTAAGGCCGTTTTGTGAGATCTAATTAATTTATCCATTTATTCATTCCAATACTAGATATACCTATTATAGGTTTTTCCATTGTTATCTTTCCATCGAATGTTTGAAGTTCTCGGGACGAATTATTATTCTCTTTTTCAGTTGTTTGTAAATATTATTTTAACAATATATTATCGGTATGCATTGATGAAAACAATTATCGTAATCTCTAAATGTGTCATGGATTTCAATCTGATCAGTGGCTATTTTACCGTTTTGTTTCTTGATTTTATTTATAGATTTCTTGGCTTGTTACTTTTTTGTAACTCAAGGAAGAAAGAATGATTTTTTCGCCCAATTCTATCAACTTTTCTCCTGAACGGATTTACCCACCCCCTTCCCCGGTTGCTTTTTCCTTGGTAAGCTTTCGTCATCGCAGGAAAGTTGATAAACCCTTAGACATTGTTCCAATTCTTTCTCTAATGTTTTTGTTACTTCCCTTGTTTCTTTTGATTTATTCTTGCAGTAAAATATTGTAAGTTCCCTTATTTCAGTTTTCAATCTATCACACACAATAATTTAACATATTTACTGTTTCTAATTTTATATGAGTATCGATTAACAAGATAGTTTGGTATTCTATATCGTTTAATTTTGATTGATTTAATCTCCAAAACCCTTTTATTCTTTCTGACGAACCATTAATAATACATAGACACATATATTGGTGGTCAGTTGATTTAACAAATGCTGGTTTAATCTTACAAGTTTCTACTAGGGCTACATATTCTTTCCCAATTAGAAGAAGAAGACCAATTCTTCTTGAACTTGTTCCGTCTTTCCTTCTCCAGGTTAATTGTTGTATGTTCTTATTTTGAGACCTCCATATGTCAATCAAACCATTTACTTTTATAAAACTTTTAAAACTATAGACTGACTTATCAAATGTTGCGTGTACTTTATGTTTTCTATCAATTCTTCCTATGACTTCGTTAAAATCCCGCCATAACAATATACCTACACTATGTTCTTTAATGAAGCTATTAACTTTTTAAAAAAGGAATTTCGTTCAGTTTTCAGTTAGGTGCAGAAATGTAAGCTAAAAACAAGTTCACCTATTTCAATATTCAGTAACAGAATACGTTCGTTCTCGTCATAATGTTGGTCGTTGAGTTTATAGTCAATAGATGTCTTAAGTAAAATTACAATTTCCCTAGCTAGAGGTTTATCCGTCATTATAGCATATGAAAAAGTCAGGGTAATATATAATTTATCTCCGTAGCTCCATATCAAAATGTGTTGTTTGAAGAAGACCGACTCAAACCCTGGCATTCTTTAGCCATTCTAAATCCTTATAGTATTTATCATGAATGTTCATTCCTTTTACATTTTTCGAGCAAACATTTATTATATTTTTTTGTTTTATTTTGATGTGTGAAAAGTATGCAGATATAGACAAACACATGCATAAAAACGTAGAAATAAAACAATGGCATTATTAAAAAAACTCAATTTACTCTTTTTCTATTCGTTTGACATCAGTGTAATTGTGAAAATAATACACATACACGACATGTTTACAATTAACGTATTCAACATATTGATAAAGGTACATTGACATATATTTGAAGAGTCCACCTTGTCAAGTTTGTGTATTCCACATGGTATTCCGATTCTGATATAATGGGCTTATTTTCGAAAAATGTGTATGTGTAAGTAACAGACACGTTAGCCAAGTTAATATAAAATACATTATTAATGATTTGTTTTTTCCTGGTATATATTCAACTTCAAATGATATTACAAAGTACAGAAAACCTTGATTTAGATTAAAGGTGAAAATAAATACACAGTACCCATAAGATAAATTCTACAAATATACTTTACATACACGAATAATCTATTTCTTTTACGATTTGGGATGCACTGAACGACACTATGAATATTTTATTCTAAGAAAACCATGTTCCTAATTTTGAATACTTGTTTGAATAGGCGATATATAAATAAGGACAGATTGATCAATTGTTCTAAAATAAGTAAGCGTGTAAACGTAATAGCGTAATTTTAAATAAATGTTTTGCTAACATTTTATAAATAATAACTGGAAAGATCTTTTATAATGTAAACATTTGAGACATTTATGAAGTATCGAAATCACTTTATCGTTAAATGCTTGATAAAGCAATCAAACAGAATGAAGCGACTTTATATACGTATGCAGATCGGTTACAAAACTGCGTTTATAGAAACTAGGTTTGATTGGTATACAATCGTTGGATGTGTTTATGTTCACTGCGAAATTTAATATGATCTCGCCTTGAAATATTTCTAATGCTATGATCCATTAAGCTTTTTTTGCATCTGTTACTTTGTACTTTTGTTTATAATTCAATTTATTAATCTTAGTTTTAACATTACACGTAACAACACAGTATATAGCAAATAATATTATAACAATCCAACATTCAATCTGATAGAGAGCTTCAAACCCAAATTTGTTCTTTTTTTTTTAAACATGTTGTATTTGTTTGTAAAAAACATATTATTTATAATAGAGTATATTTACTTAAGTATTTGCTTTCTTTTCTGCATTTATTCCACTTGTTTTGTCTTGTACAATATCAGTAGGTGTTGTGTGTCTTACAACCGGTGGTCTCCTGTTTCATTATGCTGGAGTACCTTCCAATTATAAATTTGTCTAAAGTGGTTTGTCTTTCTTTTATATTTGTTGCTTCTTTTAGATTCTTCTTGTTTTTTCAGTGTTCTGGTCCTCCTTTATATCCACTGTGTCTCAATGTTCTACTAATTTGCATCATCAATTTGTTCTTCTTTCTCACTATTCTCATGTAAATCTGGATCCTTAATTACTTTGGCAGTTTAGTTTATCATTTTGTGTCCAATTGTATTGATGATTTGCATACCCAATCATTGGGTCAGTATTTAAATACGTGTCCAGGTTCTAAATATTTGTTGCATTGACTTTCATTGCCAGATTCTGTTGTTTTTGGAATAAATTATGTTTGACCGCTGTGTAACGCTGTATCCATGTATTTACCAATTGGTAGTGTTCTTGGGATAGTTTTCTAAAATGTTTCACTAATGACAATCCTACCCCTTGTCTTACAATTGATGAGTGTGCTATCTACTCTTATTATTCCCCTAAATATACCTGGTATATGCAATACTTTAATAGATAAGGGGCAATCTATTTGGCTATGATCTGTAAGTATAGGTATAGCTTTAGCTATGATGTGGATAGTATTAGGCTGCAGCCTACCTGGATTATGAGGGTTTTGTGAATGCAAGGGCACATTCCTGCTACGTAAGTGTAAAACTTGTTCTAACCGCGATAGTTTGTCTGCCACATTATCCATATAGATTCTCCACATGTCTTTAATTCCTTTTATACAGAATGCTGGAACTTTAGCCCCTATCGCCTTGTATATCTCGATATTTGTTAAGCATCTCGAAGGAATCGCACCACCGACAAAATCTTACAAGAATATGGGCTCTTCACCTTGGCTAAAAACGCGAGAGGGGGTCTGCGTCCTTTGTTTATGTTTTCTTTTACCGCTTCGATTTCAGTTTTATTGTATTGAACTTTCAAAACTTCTAACAATCAATGCATATGTTCATCTGCCATTAACTTACAAAAAGGCATGTTTATTGTTTTCCATTGAAATACACTCTATATTTCTGTCCATATAATCTTTTTGGGAAGGTGTTCTTTAATCCAGCGATTATCATTTGCTCGCACATCAGGGTACCGCCAAAAAGTTACAAGAGACAAATGTGTCGCCAAAAGTAATCACTGCAATTGGATAAAATGGTATTAAAAGAGCAAAAATTCAACAATCCGGTATTGACATATTTTTGTGTGCGGTTTACAATTTATGAAATATATATTAAAACAAATATATTGAATGAAATCGATTATCTGTATTTAATTATATATTGACGATTGCATTTCAAAAATATCCATGACAAGCAATTTAATAAATAGTAAGGAAATCGATTAAACGACAAGACCAGAAAGTCAAGGGATAATTACAAATACGGATTTAGACAAACATATACAACACAAACTATACTGATTTAACGCTCTCTTGGATATATTGAATGCAAATGGCACATACTTAGTATTGTTTAAGTACAAAAACAATATTGCTATAGCGGAATATGAAATTCAATGTCCATTCCACTGTCTTTTCTTTCTTTCTCACCAGGCCTTCTAGGTATTTGGCCTCACTAGAGTACAAAAACAGATCGGTGAGGAGAGAAGCACAATTAATACCCAACAGTCTGTCCTCCAAACATGACATAAATGTAGTTGATCAGAAAATCTAACATTTGTCAGATTTGGACAATTATATTAATTATTTGATTTAGATTTATTGATGACTAAATAAATTCTTTCATGGTTAATTGCAAAGTATTTAAATCGTCTTATTCCGTTTTTCTTCCAAACGCAGCGTATAATAAGATCTTAAGCCACGTTTTTGCTGTAAATTTGGAATGAGCGTGTAGACGTTTTGAAAAATCATCAAAGTTTTTAAGCTGTTACGTTACGGAAGATTATTACATTAAGTATTACATACTGTCATTGAATATTTCTATTGCTGTTGAAATAGTGGTCAGGTGTTCCGATTGTACATTTAGACGATACAGGGTAGAGTTTCACATAATGTTGTAAGTGTAAACTATATCGAAAGTGCTAAAATGCTAAGAGTCAAAATGTATTTCCCTTTGATCTTTCAATATTTACAATAGATTTTACACTTCAAACTTTTTGTGAAATGAACTCTATGGTAATTCTATGACACCGTGTTCAGAATGATTTTTTATGAAGTTAGTATACAATACAGGGGGATCACAATCCTCAATTGTGCTATGGAGACTAAAGAATACCAACACCGAATTGTGATTTTCAAGACTCCCCTTTTTAAAAAGCGTCATGTTTTTATAACAACGATTGCCAAGGGAACAGTCGATGCCTAATTTTTTTTATTAAACGCTCTATATAATGTTTCTTGAAGAGATGAAAATAATGTTGTTAAGGACCTTATCTGCTAACACCATAAAATATTTTTCATTAATGTCGGATATTAGAATCAATGACCTCAATGCTTTTAACATTTAAATCATCTTGTATTGCCCATTTTCTGGCATAGTTTTCTTTTAAATCCATCAATAATTTAATGCATTTCCAGTTGCTTGATTTAGGTTCGCGGTGTTTCGGTACTTTGGACAAATATTAAAATATTACCGAGCCGTTCATTGCCAGCATTGTTCTGATCTCCGGTTATCACGATACCAAAATAATGGGGAATGCAATTGTGGCAAAAGCAGTCAGAAGATTTAACTGTGAAGTCAAAAGATCTTTCAATGCTCGTCCATATTTGAAAATTATGGGTGCAATGAGGATAGTATATTATGTATTACATAACCGGAATGGATATGTTTTTAAATATGGTGGACGTTTGGAAGAAGCAGACTTGTGATACAATATTTTACCAAGATTGATAGCATCTATGTCTTTGTTAGCGAAAAGTTAAGAAAGCAAGAGCTTAGTTCTTGTTGATCTTTGTGTAGACTGAACGATTTAATCAGCATGTGATTTTTACCGTCGAACATAATCGCTACAGATCTAGATCGAGCGGACAAATGGTCTGTCACAGATAAAATGGGACAGTCTTTGTAACAAGAAAGCATTGCTTTGAGTGAAATGGAGTATAATTTAGAGCGAATGTGGAGAAGTCTTAATGCTTTTTGAAAGTAGAAGGCCATACAAAGAGAATGTGTAGTGAAGATGACCACGACTACTTGTCATATGCGGTTATGTTTGAAAAGGCCTTCCACATGCACACTGTTCTTTTTGCCTACGTAGTGATGTACTTAATTTAGGATTGTTAGAATAATGGTAGCTTTTTTTAGAAAGTTCATTGAGAGAATAGAGTCGTCCGGTTGATTTGAATGTTGATACAAGGCATGACTATTGCTGGTATTGATTTTTGAACGATGTCCAAATGTATGTTTGTTTATTCAATCTTTAGTTTCCCAAACGTAAATAAGTCAGCAAAAGTTGCATTATAACGCCAAGACTGATTTTCAATTCAGATTATGACAACTTTTGATGAAATTAGTAAAAGTGCTTGTTAATTTAGTATATATTATCATAATACTGTGTTTTACAATTCTTATATTTACGTATGTAGTAGACATGGTCAATGTTTTTTATACCCTTGTGGTCAAAGATGTCGGACAACTGGATGAAACAAGGGCTAATATTTTGAAATTGATATGAATTTACATTGAGTGTATGTAAAATCCGATGCATTTTGGAAATTTGCAATGAGTATTTGCAAGACCATTTGTATTTGGCCAAGTTTGTACAAGTTCACACTTTTACATTTGTTGTGTGCAAACCTGTCTTTTGTTTCCATGAGAAAGACTTTTATTCCAACTCAAAGACAAAATGTCATAAAGATGTTTTCGGTTTCGTTATGCTGTCATCAAGTCTGCAATCAGAAATAGAGACTTTATGGCAATGTAACTATACAAATCTTGGAATTAGTAATGAATTCTACTAGACTTTGGGACTCTAAGTTGGTTATTGTGTGGATGTAGATCCAATTTACGTCAAGTCTTTCTTTTGAAAGTTTCAGACATCTACTTTTGGTACTTTCTTCAAACGTGGGTTTATTAGTAAATGATGTATATATTTTTTCTTTTTGTAACAACTGGCATATAAAACACAGATTATACATACACCTTTATTATTGGGTTATAGATGTTACATTGATTCAAATTCTTTTATAATGAAAAAGGTATTGTAAAGGCAACATATATCTACATATACAATATTTTAAAATAAAGACAACAATGATAAGTATATTGCAAATGATAATAATTACAAAATGTATCTATTTGTCATTTCACCCAAATTTCCCCAAAATGAAATATAATGAAATATACTTTTAGAATTATCTCCCTTTTGAAATTGAAAAATTCTACTTCAAAATATGAATTGAAGAATATTCTTGTGTAAACAACACTTAATGAAGCATAAATAAGTCTTTCATTTAGATGACCCTTAAATAATATTCTTCTTTAAAAAAATATCAATAATATATTACAAACATGATACAATTCAAGTATAATGTAACTACCCCTAAGTAAGGCTATGTAAACATGTATACACTGATAACTGTATTACAGCATCTAAATATTCATTATTTGGACAGTAAAGAATAGCTCAGAAACATTTACTCTGAACATCAAATTGCCACTGACGCTCTTGTACAAAAATCCGAGAAAAAATGGCTTCTAATGCGTTGCTGTGATATATGCAAATCAGTTTAAAAATTCTAAATCTGAAAATATTGTTTATCAAAAATTTATCAACAATAAAATAAAATCATCTCAATTTGTCAAAAATTTATTTTGTGGAAAACTTCTATTTTTAAATGAAATTTAAAAACTTAACCGAAATAATAATCAAAGTACTCGAAGCACTGTCATCTAATTGAAATATTTTTGCATAAGAAATCGGACATAATACATTTTGAAACAATGTTTTCGCCTAAACTGTTTCCTAAGGTCTTAGCTTTTGGACGTAGGGGAAATTTTTATGCGATTTACAGCTGGCGATTTAAGTTATGATGTGAACAGCCAGGGCCCAGCTTGCAAAATAGGCTTTAGTACTACCAGCATTTCAGATTTACCCTCAAAAGTTTATGTCTAGTTAGAACTGGAAAATTTGTGTAGTTTTTCTAGTGTAAAACCAAGCACTACCTGTCTTTTTACACCTATTAAATAGTGAGTGTGATGCTATGTTAAATTACACTTAAATCAGAAATATGAAATTATCAAAAAGACTGTTATCATGGATGACAAAATAGAAAGGAAATCGACGAAACAACAAACGCCGAAAGACAAGGACGATTACAAATCCGGATATAAACAAATATAGACAACACACAACCAAAAAACTCAAAATCACAACGTGCGTAAGCCGCACCCAATGGAAAAATTATTGGACACAGTCAGATGCCTGGGACAAATTATCAGAGCCATTTTCTAATTAAACATCAGTCGTGTTACACATTGTCATGTCTAGAAACAAGTCAAAGCTAGAAATAGGAAAGAATACATATGACTCAGCGTAAATGTCCAATCGTATTTGAGAGATGGATTTCAAATCGCGACTAACCAAATTCTGCTTTGATATTGAAAACACTAGTCGGGTTTCAAATGCAGATTAAAAACTTGTAAAACATGCGAGTTTATTAGAAGATTCTTCCATTTCTTTTATTTACCACAAAACGTAAACGGTAAAACATAATTTGTTTCCTAAAACTAAAAATGTTATATTATTTGTGCAACTGTAACGAATTCTAAATTTGACAAACTATAAATCAAATATGGAAAAGTATGAGTTTACATCGTCAACAGAAGAACTACGCTTCCTGTGGAAGCAAACAATCTCTGCATGATAAAAACAGAAATACACTATCTAACTTTTATGTAAACAATATGGAAAAAAATTGTCAACAAGGAAACAGAAAGTACAGTAATAAGATAAATTATACATATTTTGAATGTTTGTTATTGTGCTTTTTGTCTTTATTTAAATTCATATACATATATATGTGTGTGTTTGTTGTGTTTCTTCGTGTTTAGCTCTTACTGCTGAATAAGTTTCTTAAAAATGGGATAGCTTTTGTTTTCATAATTACATGTAACTGTTTGATTGATGTTCATCACTGACCACAAAGTTGTTTTCATCATATTCCATCGATGATCTCATCGGATTGTCTGCAGAATCATGCGAGGTTTTTTGGATTTGTTTGAGATTCATGTTTAACTGGCTCTTCATATGACAACTGTGGTGCCATAGGAAAACCATCACTAAGAACTGACTCTCTAAATGATAACGTTGGATCCATAGGAAAACCATCACTAAGAACTGACTCTCTAAATGATAACGTTGGATCCACAGGAATACCATCACTAATTATGGAAACATAATGGTGATTAGTTTGACCACTTTGAGTTGATTGAATACGTGATGCATTCACATTTTGCGGACCGTAGCAATTCCTGTTACAAGTTTGTTGTTTTCGCCAGCATGCAATAATACAAATTCCAATAATCACAACTGCTACAATAGTTGATGTATACACATAGATATTCCCAGTTGTTGTTTCACCTATAAATTATATATATTTTTTCAATTGAGACATACAATAATAAACTCAAGAAATTAAAGCAATACTTAAAACGAAAGTATTCAATGTGTAAAGAATAAATGTATTCCAATAAATTGGTAACTCGTGTCAATTAAGGTTAAAGTCACATACCCTTTTTCGATTACAGCTCGAACTCATTTCATTTTTTGGTAAAAGTTATGTCAGTTGTTTATATTTTGTATTCATCTTGTTTCTTTCTTTTGTGTTTATTTTTTGCTTAATTATTTTATTTGTATGTTTTGTAATTATGTCTGTTTAGAGTTACATTTTTCCTTTATCGTAATTAAACTCTGTTATTGTTTTTATAATTGTCCATCCATATGTATACTTCTTTCTGTTGTGACTCCATTTCATCAGTTTTAACTATATGTTGGCGTTCACTTGAAGGTGAAGAAGTCAACTTACACATGAAAATCCCCCAACATTTGAAAAGAGTTAGATTTGACCCTTCCTTGCTTACCTACAAAGCCCTTCCAGAGTTGAATCATCATTAAAAGCGTGTGTTAGTTGCTATCGCACATAAGTTGATTTTAATTTCGCGTACATTCAATTTATGTATAAGTATTATCATTTCTTTTCTATAAACAGACAATATGTCTTACCTGATAATTCTTCTGGCTTATCAGTTTTACCTTAAAAAGTAGATTTGCTGTCAATAAGTATATTTAATTTTGATGGCTGTTTTGAAAACACTAAACAAGAACAAAGATAAGGTCTTTCCCTCCACAGTAAACCGCTATGATTAATTCTATGTGACATATATTGGATTTAAAAATATCAAGATCAAAGGTCACCTTTGGTCTCAAAAACCAAGATAGAAGCAGAATATAAATGGTAAAAACTACTGTTTTTGGTACATTACTTTGAAGCTGTGCGATGAACCGTTTTCGTGTTACAGCCATTAGCTCATTTCGGTTAATCAGTTTTTTTTTACTTACAACTTGAAAAAGATTAGGGATAAAAGAGTTAACGTGACGTTTAAAGTGATCAGTAGGAAAAAAACTTTGATTTGAGCCATAGGTCATTGATCAAGGTCATACCATAGCAACAAACTAACTGTTATAAAAGTTCTTAGCAAGCATATATTTTTAGAATCAGGGTGTACTTTACTGCAATATGTCATTTCATGACATTAGGTGGCATTTTATCACTAGCAACAATCATGAAATTTCTTCTTCAACCATATTTTGTTGGCTCGGATCACTTTTCTACCCAAATAATAATTTTTATATAACTGGAAATGACATTGTGTGCTTAGCAACAGAAACAAACGTCCATAGCATCATAGATATTTTCTGATTTAAGAGCGATAGTGAATAACCTCATTTTTTCTCAGAACAAATGGCAGTTTAAATTTATTATTATTTTTATACATGCCATTAGACTATATTAAATATTTCAAATTAAAAATATGTTAATACACACTCAAACCGCTACTTTAATCAATGGTCTACAATTATTTCTACGAAATATTGCACCACTAACGAAATATCTTACTATGTATATGCAGCTCAAAACTGATTGTCCCTACTCTTGACGTCTCGTTTTGATGTGTTATAAAACACGTGTATCTTCCACTGTCATTGAATGTTGCTTTTTCGATGACAAGGTTTTGTCCATTAGTTATAAAAGCGTTTTCTCCATCACGATGTCGTCTCCATGAGTAATAACATTTGGGATAGCAGTTTGATGTACAAGTCACTGGGCCTATTGTTGCATCAACTGTTGCGTTTAGGAATTTACCAATAACTGATAAAGATACATCATCTGGGCCATCTTCGAAATATAAATTGAAAAAGACAAAAAAAGTTTATAAATGCACACGTCAAAATTCTTATTTGCCTTTAATTCTGCGAAATACAGAAAGATCAACACATATTGCATGACGTGATCCCATAGTAATCAAAACTTACAGGCTGTTATCTGTTCTGTCATTTTATTGAATATATTTCTATTTTATTATACAAATTATTTTGTTTGTTAGAAGTTTAAACACCTTTCAGCTATAGCATGGCGTCCAAAGTACACAGAAAATACCTCAGATTTTTAAACAAATAAATACGCAATTAAGGTTAGAGACGTGCCACATCTTTATAGTAATAGTATATTGCTAAAAACCACATGCCACCACAAGACCCAAATTCATACTTTTTTAAACGAAATCTTTAAATGTAATCAACTGCAAGATAGATTTGGAATGTCATTTTACGACGTTTGTTTAAAATATTAAAATTAACAAAATTAATACTTACAATATGGATCTACTATGAAAGTGTCACTTAAATCCGATATTTGTCCTGTTTCATCAACAGCTGTACATGATACTGCTTTTCCTTTGTCAGATTCATATATGGGGTAAATAACTGGAGCAATGTTTTGCTGTACACCATCAATGAACCAGAAATATTGAAATCGATAAGGCACAAACGACGGTAAGCGCTGAATTTTAGAACTGCACGTGAATGATAATTTGCCACCAACAAATGGGTACTTGTCATACGTTATACTTGGTTTGAAGGGTTTTCCTGAAAGGTGAAATACAACTCTTAAATTGTTATTTAAATATGTTCGCTTCAGACATGTCGGATCAAAAATTGATTCAAATTTAAAAAGTGACACATGTAAACACTCTTCTAGATGGAGTGACATTAAAAAAGAGTATTCATTATTGCAAAAAACTAGCATATCATGTAGTTTATTTCCATTCGAATGTATAATATCGATAATTAAAGAACTGCTTTAAAACTTACTCTTGTTCTACCGAGGTAAAATGGACGATCAAAATATCTTAACGTTTAACATTTTAAATAGTTTGTTTTTTATACTTAACTTTAATCAGAGTTTAGATGAGATATTTACATAATGTTTAGCATTTACATAGAACATGTAACTTGTACAATGAATAAGATAGAGCATAATATTTAGAAACGCGTAAAACACGTGTTGGCTACTCAAGATTAAAGCTATGTGAATTACAGTGATATTTGTCAATAAGCTATCATCGATCTGCATTAATGAACAATCAAAAGTACTGGTTATCAATGACGCAAATAATAATTGATATATCTTACAAGTAATAAAATAATTTTTTGTCAGAGTAAAGTCACAAAAATACCTGTTAAAACTAAAAAAGCGCAGCCATCTATTAATGTAGAATTAGATCTGTATTGGGATTTATACAGACCAACATCCGACTTTAAAACGTTATATAGTGTTAATTGCATAAATAATCCATCGTGCAATAAACCGTTGTATTTTGATATATTTCTTTGAAGCATTCCGTCTGCATATATTAAATTGGTTTCATTATTTGCCAAGCTGCTGAACAAAATGTCAAACGTAGATCTATGCTCGGTTGTTGTCCAAGAAATATTGACATTAGAACCATTGTTTGCGTAAATCAGGTTATCTGTAAAAAAATTTCATGTATTTGCTAGATCACCCATTATTTTTTTTATGTCTATAACACAGAAGGCGGAAGAATATAAAAGTGTAAAAAAGAGTTACTTGACAAATTAAAGTAATTAAAGAAAATCATAACAGTTATTTTGAATTAACTTAAATCTGTTCGAAATAAAGTATTTTTAGATCAATAAAACAGACATACTTATATCAAATACCATATTTTTACTGTTTGACTGTTTCTTATTTTCATGAAATATGCAATGGCCCTGAAGTCATCACAATATACTTGTTTTCTGTGCATAAAACAATATTTTCATTGCAATAAACTTCAAATACTGATTTCAATGAAGGCTAGTCCAATGCGAATAAACGAACAGTAGATAAATATCATAACAATTATTTGCACACGCACAACGGTTTTTTGGTTATATCTTTTAATTATAAATAATGCAAGTCTTACCTGTTAACCAAAAGACCTCCTCGCTGTATTGAGACCAACCAAGCTGACTGTAGAGGTATCTGAGCTTAACTTTATACAAATAACATTGCTGTAACTGTACCGTTGATATGCTATGTGTTGTTACAGGGTAGTAAACTGATGTAGAATAAACTAAGTTTTTGTCATTATATAACTGTATTTCTGTATCACGAATAACATCGATTGTTTCAGGTAGTGTCCATGATAAAGTTACTCGGCTACCAGCTACGGAAACAATTATATTTGCTGGTGATTCTGAAACAACAAATTATTGTGTTCATATTTTATGAAATAAATAATGTACATTGTATTTGTCCTATCATTAAAAATATGACACAGGTATATTCACAAAATGGTTGGTTTAATTTTGTTTAGCGTATTATCATATTGGGCATGGCCGTCACAAGGCAGTTATATTTTAAATCTATGAATGATACGTTTGATATAATGTCGTTTCAACGCATCAAACATACAGTGACACACTTTCTTTATAGTGCCTCTTGCATATTCATAAATGATTCGTATATATCATTATGTTATTTATTTATCCCTACTATTGCATTTTTACATGAATTTTGTATTCTTAAAAATACAGGCAAATAAAGGTTTAGGCAGGTAATGCCACTGTTCGCATTTTTGGGAAAAAGGTAAACACAATGACCTAAAGAAACACATCTCTAACTTAGTGCAGTTTTTGTGATTTCGAAAAGAATGTCAGCTAAAATTTATTAATATATTGTACGTGTCTATGATAAAATGTTGATATCGAGTTTTGATAGTAATTGTGTGTAGATGATTTTGTTTTATTATAATGTTGATACCTCAATTGGAGTTGCTAAAATACTATAAAATCTTTACAGTTTGATGTAGTAATGGCACATTACTTTTATATGTGTGTACAGAATAAATAAGTAGAGTTATATTAACAATAGCTGTAAACTAGTTATATTTTGGGTTGTTAATTTATCAAATGCAAACTCACCAATAGGTATGCAAGTTTTTTTGTCTGCATGCATAATATAGAAATCCGGACACATACAAGATGACACCGTACTTTTAGTTGTATTGTATGCTGGTAAAGGGAAACATATGTGACTGCATCCTCCGTTGTTCTGTCTGCATAGGTTTTGTCCTGGAATAATTCATTCAGGATTATAGCAGAATTGTCAGAAAACTCCTTATAGTAGTTATTGCCCTTAAATGGCAATTTTTTATGAAATTTTCTGTTTTTGTCCAGTAACTTAAAAACCCATAACTGCTAGGGTGAAACTATAAATAGCACAAATGATCAGCAATAAAAGCCCAACAATTCACTTAAATGGTATGAAATTGTCGACTCCTTATATGAGCTATTGCCCATAAATGACAATTTTTAAAGAAATTTTCTGTTTTTGTCTTGTAACTTGAAAACTATAACAGCTAGATTGAAACTGTAAATTGTACAAATGATCAGCAAAGCAAGGCCTACAAATTATTGCTAAGTCCAAAATTGCAAGATGACACTTTATAGGCGTTATTGCCTATAATTATGAATTTGTACAAATGAACAGTTTTTGTATAATAAATTAGTCTATAACACACTTAGAGTAAAACTGTAAATTTCTAAATTACCCTAAAGGACAAGGCCTACAAACTATTTAATTTTCAGAAATTGTCTGATGGCACCTTGTAGAAGTTATTGTACTTAACCAAAATTTTTGAAGAAATGTTTAGTGTTTGCACAGTAACTTAAAAGCTATAAGAACTAGACTGAAACTGTAAATTTCAAAACTGTAAAATTTAATATAGTTGAAGTCATTTGGGTTCCAGGTAGCGATAACAGGTTCCTGGGAGCCTCTAGTTAGTTTGTTGTTAAAGTTGGAATTTTTGATTTTAAAACTCAAATTTTACTTAATATTTTCAATAAAATAAAATCCCACACTCTTAACAATAATTTACAAAGTTGTTACAATGTACAAAGCTCTACATTTTTATTTGAATAAACTTCCATACTGTTGGGTTTGTTTAAAAACTATGTGCCGCAGAAAAGTGTCTACCTTTAATTTGAATGCCTTCTCCAAACATCTGTATCCCCATCGGTTTCCGAAGATAAAAAGCAACTATTGCATAACCTTCTCCTGAATATTTATGTACCCTGCTTATACTCTTAAACTCCCAATTCGACCAGTAAACATAATTGTTGAATACAACTAAATCAAACGGATGAGGGATAAAATCGGAATTTTTTAAAACTGTATACGTGTCACTTCCATCAAATTGGCAGCTTTTAATTTGCAACAATTTACCGTCCACCCAATATAGTCTTCGACCAATATAATCTGTAAATAAAAATTAAATTTGTCGGACCTTAAATGAAGAAAAATACGTCCTTTACATATGTACATGTAATTTTATACCATACGTACTTAAATGTAGAACAAGACCCCAACACAATGGCGTAAATGTATATGACGAAGGGAAACATGAGGCTATTACTCTTATGTCTGTACCATTGAAATCTGATGATTTCATTTGTTTGTAAAAATTGTCAATCCAATATAATCTGTTGCTTGAGAAATCTGTGTAAGAAATCGAAATATTTTCTATTAAGAACATAATTTATCACTATCCATAATATTAAAAGTCAAAATCCTTTAAACAAAATAAAGGTTTACAAGTAAATTTTGTTACCACTCTTTTAAAGCCTCTGGGGATGATTGGGTAATATAGCAAGTCATTTCACTTGATAACCGATGTGTCAATACTGCGGATGCAATTTCGAGTCTGATCCGAGTATGATATGGTCAACTTTATGCCTAATTTGCAAGCGTGTTAGTTTTTTCCCATGAACTTTTCGTGTTCTTATCGGGTACATCGGTTTCCAGTCAATAAATACTGGACGCAATGATATAGCTATATGATTGCTGAAACAGGCGCTTAACCTATTCAAACAAAAGAACCAAAATATTAGGTACTGTGTTTCTTGTAGGAATAACTTTAACTTCACTTTTACAATTCACGAAAAATACTAAATAATTTGAATTTTGCTAGTTCCGAGCTATCCAGAAGAAACCTGTCGTAGCAATAAAGGAATGCAAAAAGTCTTACAAAGTAGTAGATGTGCAAGAATGGTAAAATACTTTATTGCAAACTAATTTTAATTCTTTGAATAACAGTGATCAATAAAAATAAAATATTTTTGATTAGGACCGCAGAAGTGTTAAGTGAATCCTTGTTTTAACATTTTAACTTTCTGTTCAGGAGCAGCATGGACATGCTACAGGTTTTAAGAATGTTTGAAGAATGTTAAAAACTGGAAATATCGTCTCGTTTTGATGTTATTCTGTCCCCATCGTCACCTTACCGATTTCAAAGCATATGATTTTAGATTTTAGAGTCTTTTTGTCTTTTACTAACACATTCGGGTTGCATTTGTGAGAATTATTATGATATTGACGGAAATGAAAGTATCGGTTCATCAAGTAAGAAAGTAATTGTATATTTCCGTGGCGGGGCGTAGCCTTATATTCTATATACGGCTAATTGAAGCTTATACATGAACACTTAATTGGAACGTATATATATATATTGATGAATATACACACCAATTGATAATCCGTTTGGGTGATTTATAAATGTTGTTTTTTTTTATATAATAGTCCGCCTATTGCTTCCATCTAGTGCACATCTTTCTATTTTGGCTTCTATAATATCTGTAAAGAACATCCACCTGTTTAAAAAAAATATTGAAGTATAGAAATATCGGAAAACAAAACATAGTTGTCGCGAGAAAAATGTTAAATAGCTCAAATTTACTTAAACCTACACTTAAACAAATAAGCAAAAACATCAAAGTTTGAAAATAAACGACCGATCAACAAGAGCCTACAGCTAAGTAACGATTACAAGTCCAGATTATGACACACATATACTTTACGAAACAAAACACAAAATACAAAAACAGCTAGGTAATAACCCAGTCTCAGTAAAAATCATTGACGCACTCAGGTGTTCTCGACAAAGTTTCTGCCTCTAATTAGACTGCCGTTAAGTTTACTGTCATGTCGAGCCAAAGTTAAAAAACAATAATCCGTGTATCAATAGAGTCATGTTGAACGCCACTAGCAATAATAAAAAAATTACTAAAGAGATAATATCATTGTCTGAGTAGCTTTGTAGTCATAATTCGAAATACTGATTGCAAGATATTGCATAACATTTAAGTTGTGGAAAGTATACACCGTAAGCCGGAGCTGAAAAATATTGCTGTAAATAAACGGAAAGTTGACAGTTACAAAGTTGAAATCTATTAAGTATGCAGTATCACAATTACGAGCCTGAGTTAACACAGAATCACTTTTAATAAACACACATTCACGTTCAAACACCTGGGTTCATTATGCGATTCTACACAAAAGAGAAAGAATCCTATGTCACAGTTGCCAATGCATATGATTTCGTGCCGAATTTGAAGCATTTGCCGCTTTACAAATATCATTCATAAACAGTATTAACCACTCATGTGCACGATAAAACAGAATGTATTTATGTCTTTATTTACTACATTAAACAAGTATTCATGTAACACAACTAGTTTAAAACATCTTGAAAAAAGTATGAAGAACAGAATTAGCGAAAAATACATTTGATGTTTTTTAGCAACAGCTTGAAAATAAAACTCAACTTTTTTGTTCAGTAAATTATGTGATACATTAAAATATTATTTTTGGTGATATAAAGCTAGTTCTAATTCTTACTAAAATCGATTTTTAAATTATAGTTACATACTTATATGATATTAAAAGACTTTGAATTTTTATTATTGGAAGATAGAACATTGTCTGTTTCCCTCATTCATTAAGTATAGATTTTTGGCAACATGCTATTGCTTAATATTTTAATATTTTAAAGAATTTACTGCTCAAGATGTGTTTTGATGAGCAACTGTCAGAAGTTAAACAAACAAACGATATGTTTGTGCACTCAGTATTTTACAAGGCTTCGTGGCAGTAATAAAGGTGATTGTATACAAAAACAAGCAGTGCATAGCGTATATCGAGTTTTACTTATATTCAACAACTAAAATGGACAGGTAGATATTTTTAAACATACTTATACAACTAATATTACGCATGAATCAGACAATATTCAAAATTTAAATTAACATATTAAGATTTTTCTGCTTTTAGCCCATAGATTGGTTCTTGCATATTTTCTAACATAAAACTAAACCACATAGTGTTATGTACAATAAATTGATAGCGTAAAGTAGTTTGGTAAAGTTATTTAATTTTACTACTTAAACTAACATATAATCTAATTATATCTACCCAATGTTAGGATAAACAACTATAGCACGGGGATATGTCAAAGAAGTATTGATCAAAGTCTTCTGCAGAGTTCCATTTAGTAGGGAAACCTTTATGTGTTTGTATCTTGCGTCAATCCAATAGAGATGGTTGTATATCCAATCAACTGCGATACCATCGGCCAAATCCATGCCGTTAGTGGCGATATCTTCTGTTTCCCCAGGATTTGAAAGATTCATTCTAAAAAAAGTATACACAGCTAGCATGTTGAGTAACAATTAAAAGTATAACCTTAAAGGCACACAGATATTCAAAAACAATAGATTCTTCTGTTTTATGATTTCTTCGTAAATTTTGACGAATCGATAGATTAAAACGCATTTGTAAAAACAGGAAATACAGATCATGTTAATCCACATTACAAAGTACTGTCTGTAAATTTTAACAAAACTATTTATTACTAGTATACTGATTTTTGCAAAGGTCACATATTTCTGAATTATCAACTTATAAACCGCGATTAAAGAAAAACGACAAGTTTTATTATAGATACCAATTCGTCGAAAAAATAACTTGTTTGAAAATAAGGTTGCAGATAGTTTTTCCAGTTTTTGTATTCAGTGTACAGTAAATATGCTACGATGATTGTTAGATACACATATTACTGACCAGTGGTATATGATGCCCAACCATTTTAATCAACTAACTAACTCACTTACTACAGTAAAGGAAGCGGGAGGTTTTGCATGCTATAAAACCTGGTTAAACCCACCAGGTCAGGACCAGTGCTGTAGTTACTGTATTTTTTAATGTTGGTACTGGAGTTTGCCGATTTGTCGGACTTTGATTTGTGAATTGTCTTATTGAAAGTTTCATCGGTGTTCGGTATTTTGTTATTACATTCATTTATTAAATAACTTAGTTATTGATAGCATACTTGATATGTATTATATCCAGAAATCTCTCAAGATAAATAATAGAAATAGCAGATGCCATAAGCCGAAACAAAAACGCATGTACAAATAAAGTTAGAACAGTAGTAAATGTTTTGGCTTCTGTAAACAATACTAGCATTTCTTTGATTAGCATTCCTTTCTGACATTCCTTAGCATTTACATGGGCTAGGAAATTATAAAACTATCATTCAACATTAACAAAATGTATACCATATATATCCGTGACCAATTCCTTTTATCACTAGTTAGAACATTTGAGACGTTCCCACTGTTACAAGGAATTTCTCAGGCAGTAAATGTAAAAATACTAAATTGTTTAAAAGTTATTAAAATTTTTTTCTCGCATGATTAGAGAAAAATTTTACCACTTTTTAAAACTTAATTAATGCAGAAGTTTACAGACAAAAAATGTTACACATGTATCCATTATTGACCAAATCAGAACACAATGCAGTATTCAGTGTTGTACTTAATGTGGGTACACAATCTGGTAGGCTGTTACTTTTACACATTTACTTTTTAACATTTATCACTTACCTTGTAATACGATCAAAGTATTGATCTGACCAGTATAAAAATCCCTGTGTAAAATGATAATCTACAGACACAGCAGCTTGAATTTTTCGAACAAGTGAAATGTTCGACCACGTTTCAAATTCTAGTCTTTCTATTGTATTTTCGTTTGTATAAACAATCCACGGTGCAGCACCTGCCAAAAATACATTATAACATCTACGATAAAAAAAGAAAGAATGGTCATGATTACAATGCCATTATATCCAGATGCGTAACAGCAAGTAGTCACAAGAGATGACGTGTCTTCGTGTTGCCTGGTAAAGTTAACCTTTATGTCGGAGCGCCTTATATCAAATTCCATGTTGTGTTTATTAATATCTCATATCTGACCTAACTTTCATTATGATAAACTCTAATTTTGCACCTTCTGTCGTATTTATTGAATACCAGTCAACTAACGCGGACACACTGACAATTTCGTACCACTAGGATACTAGTAAAAAGACACATTCGTCGAATATCAGTAAGATAATATTTAAAACCACGCAGGCTATAAACCAAGTATAATATTATATTCTGATGTAAGGTTATATCAAACTATAGTCCATTTTCTAGCCAAAAATGTTTTCTTTAATTTGTTTTATTTTATTAAGAATAAAATAAGCATTGCAATAAATATTATTCTAGAAACCATCTACCAGAATCCAAGTAACTTATTAAATATAATGCCATTTACTTTGGAAAAAATTATAAACTCATAACCTAATAGAATTAAGTGTCTTGATGGCCGAGTGTTGTCGCAGATAGCTATTTACTATTGATCACGTGAATGTCAAGACTGAGGTTTTATTCGAGTCTCACAGCGTGCAGTGTGCAATTTAATCCATCTTAAATGACAAGGATTGCAAGTTTGCCTGCCGCAGATGGAGGTTAATTTGCTGGTATTCCGGCTTCGTTCCCCATTAATAAGTGAACGCCATGTAACAGCTGATAAATTGTTGTAAGTTGTAAATGGTGTCAAACAGCAGTAAAAAGCCTATTATAAATCATATATACAAATATTATTACTTCGCTTTATTGAATGACTATTTTAGTCCAATAACGTGATCTATCCATATACAAAACATATTCAATAGTTATACGTATGTCAATTATACACATTACAGTGATTTTTAAATAAACTATTTATTTTCGGCTATGGTTACAAAACGATTACAGACATCATAATTTCAGTTATTACAATAACATATTTATAGACATTTAATCATGGAGTGTGAAAATAATAAACTATTAATCATGTATAGATGAAAATAGGACTCTTGTTGGGTGTTCTTCGTAATTCTCGATTACTTAAGGTGTTATTAGTACTTCTTCTATTATCTGTACAATGTACATAAAAACCCTTTTGTAAAATCAAAAAATAAAATCCATTAGATGAACGTATAACATTATAATTACCGCATATGCTTACCTTGTATTTAAGCGTAGCTCACATTTGATGCAAAAAACGTATTTCATTTTTTAAAGATCATATTTTTATGATAGTAGATCAACTTTTTGAAGTTTTTTTATATGGTTTAGTAAAGTGTGGTTGACGTCAAACAATATGCAAGTCAATAAGGGATAAAAAAATTCAAATGTTTTCATGTTTGTTGTTACATACGTGTGACTAATTGTTTTTCTTGAATGTTAACACGTTTGTAATCGATTATCACAATGATGCCTCTTGATCTATACGTATAAATAAATACGTGTATATGCGATTAATCAGCAAAATATTTTTGTCTGGACTTTTAATTTTACAAATGTGTGGCTTTAATCAAAATTGTTTTTACAAACTTTTATAAAAATTGTTACTCTATATCAAATTAAATATGAATAAGAAACTTATTAATGATATAAAAGGGGTTATAACTTCTTACCTTTGTCCATAGAACTCACTATATTTAGAAGACGTACAATTACCAACAAATACAGCATTTGCCGATACATAGTTTTTGCAACAAATATATCAGCTAAAAAACGTCAGCAAGTAAAAAACACGAAACGAAACTAGTTCTTACAAAAATCCCTAGTTGCATGTTTTTAAATATAGTCTTTTGTGTTTAAAATGACAGACGTGTTCCTTCCTTTAGAACTGAATTTATAATAAAACAGTATACACAACTACAATTAAAAAAAACAAATTTACATATGTTAACACTATTTGAGTTATGCGGTCTAGGTTGCACATTTGTAAATCCTGTGTCTGAGAACAAATATATCACCTATTTAAGTCCTCAGCTAATGATAAGACTCTGTAGAAATGTCCTACAACTTCTATGGTCAAATAACCATGAGAATAATTAAGCAAAAGACAACGCAGTTATTTGCATATGCAATGAGTAACATTACTTATGGATGCAAATATTTGTAAACTATTATGAAAATATGAGATATGACTATTAAATCAACCTAGATCAAACAGTTCATATTTGATGTAAGATATTAATGTCCTTACCTATAGGTGAGAAACGCATTTGATAATGTGTCTATCTAAAAGCCTATGACCTAATTTAATGAAATCTTTTAATTTATTGTACTTTTGAATAATGTAATTATATATTGACGATACTTCTTAAACATTCAAACTTGCATTTGTTCTAAAATATGACTATAATATGACGTCATAGATCGGAAATGAGGTTGGTGACGCAGCTACATGTATCAACACCAATATACATGCAAATTATGAAAAATTTGTATTTTAAGTTTGTATTGTGAGATTCATATTTAAATCCCAAATCGATCGATATCGCCATTGATAATTGCAGTATTATATTTCTCTTATTCGAAAGTACACTGATACACGTCAACGACTTGAACTGATTTGCTGATTTGTTTCATGATGACTATATGTTTTCATCAGTAACATATTGTTCCTTTTAGATGAAATTATGTTTATTCCAAATAATAATCGTTATTATTTGTTATTGTTTTAAAGAAAAATACATTTTTAAAACGGATAATTTAGTTTGCTCTAAAAATCATACGTGTTTATACGAGCAAAATTGTATATTGTTTACCTATTGTTTATTAGTGAAAAAAGAGCCAAACCTCAGTTAAAAAGGAGACATAAAAATGTCTGACTACCGGGTAAAGGATGTGCACATTTCTAAGACTCGGCAAAGTCCCGTCGGGGACCAGAAATTCTCATCTTGAGGGTGTAAGATTTGCTTGACTTTCATTTTCACAGGTGTTAAATTAATGTCTCGGCTACAAACTAGGGTTTTTGTTGATCTCCATTTACTTAAACTTATTAGCAGGAGGAGAAAATAGTTAGCTAATTAAAATTTGCGATGGTTATTAACATGATTACTCATTTTAATTTAAATATTGACGCATATTTAATTAGATTCTTAATGTCCATAAGTTACATGGAACGTCAAAGAGCATTTAAACTATGCGTAACAAATTTCTAAATAACGAAGACACACTCAAAAGGTTGGTTCCACGATTTATTTATTGCTGACTGATCTAGGAGTGCAACCAGGCAACGCACCGCGTTTTGAACGAAGCACTAATTAATTATTCTTTTACCTCTATTTGAATAACACGAATAATTAAGCAGGCAAACAACAGTGTCTATCGTTCTGTGAAGTGTTTACATGCTAAATCCGTAAGACGCTCTAAATAACATACATTTTCGTGCCGATGGTGCCATAAAAGAGTACAAATAGGCATTTCTTTGAAGTAATTATCATTGAGTCATTTACCTTGGCATTTTCAAACGATCCCAAACTCGTAGATTTACACTACTATCAACAAAGGGGTATAATGCTGCTTAAAAAACTACCCTTTTAGATGAAGTTCCTATTTCAAACACGTTCAATTTCCTTTTTGTATGGTTCCAACTGTATATAATTTTGGTTAACATGCCGGCCGACACTATATTAATTTACTAATTAATAATCCATGTCATCATAATTGCTAGTTGGTTTATATATAAGCTGTAGTCATTGTATGCATATGCATTTTGCATGATTAATAATTTCAAATCGTCAGCTTACAAATGAGAGATGATTCTCTTTTTTCAGATTTCTTGCAACACGTATTTTCTTGAAAACACCTTCCTACAAAAATATAGAAGCGTCATTTCCTTACGGTCTTTACGATCACAATTGTTCTCAACCGATTCGCCTTGCTCCGCGGAAGCACTCCAAGCGGGGTATAGGAATTCCATGATGTACACCTTTGTACTTGACTAAAACAGCTAGCAGTGACTTAATCAGCTTCGCACAATCTCTTTTACGCTGCAATAGCATCACATAAAATGTGAATTTGTTTATCACTAGTGCGAGCAAAGGACATGTCATTATACATACGAGAAATACTGCATTGTTGTGGTAGTTTTTACTTAATGTTTCTACAGCTGACGGTTAGAATCATTCAATGACTCATCCCATTATATACGATCCAAACATTACATCATTTGACATAATAACAATTTTGAAACTGATGGAATCGAAAAGGTCAAAGATGGTTGCCAATATACAACGTATAGTAAATGGTTTTAAATCCCTATTAACTTGATATGTGAAGCAATAACTCTTAACGTTTAACGACATGCTTAGAATCCTTTGCACTGGTGACTCTTTAGCACAAAAACTAAAGTTATGAGCCTTTTTTGCGTAGTCAGCTACTGAGAAATATCTCAAATCACGTTTGTTGTTTGATGCTATGTTATGAAGCCTCATGCCAGACGTCCACCAAACCAACAGCTGTGTCAACCTCAACACACGAAACAAGTCTGCCATCGGCATTAATTATGGTCTACAATTTGCATTACGTCTAAATACGCCTCCTATTAGTTTTTCTTGAGACATACGTGGCAATCGTATGCGACGGTGTTGCCACATACGAGAACAGTCAATGGGTATTCTACCAGAGGTTAAGACAAATGAAACTAGAGAGTCCCATGTAAACGTTAACACATTTGAAAACAACGCACTTTATCAGTAATAGCAACTGCCAGCTGTCGATAAGATTCCACAACAAACTTATTGTGAGGTCTGGACATCTTAACCGTAAACTTCCATTGTAGACATTTGCGGCATCAAACAAAACACGTACATTATCTGATTCTTTGTGATTTTAAACTGAGAACTGGTAAATATGAACACTCCTTAGAAGTTTAAAGTGGTGGTGCAAGTTCTTCATGACTATTTGCAAACATTGTTTCCATAAATTTCTTCGCATGCACTTGTTTTATCAATTTTTTCAAATTGTTTGAGGAGAATTTGCCCCTTTCATCACAAATGGTGGCTTGTTCTTTAGGACTGGTTTTTCCTTACGAAAGGTTAACGGAGAAACCGTCTACCATCGAAATCTCCTACCATACTAGTATTCATGATTTCGAGAAAAGCATCATTTTCAAAAAAAAAAAAACGTTCCACTTAGTTAAATCTGTCTGTTTGAAATATGTCTGTATTGACACAGTTTCATGAATTATTTATTCTGTTATCTTCTGTAATGTAAGCATTTTATCACAAAAGTTTATTAATAAAACATACAGCTTGTGGCGTGAATAATAACTTTCTTTATTGGTTTATCAGTTATATTTTAAACAAACGCTAGAGTGCTTGGTCTCCTTTTTTTCTAGTGTACAATCAGAGCTGATGATCTAATAAATTTCACGAGACTATTTGAGGCTACTATCGAAGACGTCGTGAATCTATATCTAGAGAAATATTTCATTGTGGTCGAAAACTAAAGAATGTTCTTTTTAGAAAGTAATTATTCACAACTTATCCAATTTTGTCTGTCCTTTCATGCAATTAACCTTTAAGGGTTGGGACCGATGTGGTCTCTCTCATAATTACTTGTGCCACAATGACAACTATTTTAATGCCACCCACACCAAATCAGTTTTCAGCATAAAACTTGGGTAAAAATAATGATAACTTTTTAACTTTAATAAGACAGAGATGAAAATATTTTTTCTATGCAACAGCACAAGCTTTGAAACAGAATAACAAGCTAATACCACCAGCTTACTTTTGTTTCGCGTCAAAGAAACCTAAATATACTTCATACCAGGATTAGATATATGTGTATTCACTAAAGGCAGATTTGTTGCGTATAATGGTAGTCCCTTTTTCGTCCTGTAGATGTGTTCATCCATACAAAGATTCTTATCATTACTTTTATGAAATGCACCTTGTACAACGAACATAGAAATAATATGTTTGCACAATTACCAAAACACATATATATCAACTTGTGTTAAAAACTTCATTAAACGTATGATTAAATATATCAACTGAACTCAATTACTATGTGAGGTAAACATTACTTTTCGAGCAAGTTTAAAGTGTAAATTAAAATAAATATGGTTCTTAACAATAAATTCAAACGGGTAACATGAACTGAACTCAAGTGAAGACGTTTTCAGTGCTTATTATCTCCCACTTAGCCCCTAGAAGCAAGATTTCTCTCTGTTATGCAATCGTATGCAATCGTATACTCACTGGTGTTGAATATCTGTTTTAATCTTTTAAATTTTTTTCCCTTTGGCTTTGTTTTATTTACACATTTTTGGTTTTATTATTGTTTAAGTGCTGTCATTTAGCACTAATAACATCGTGAAAGAGATGACAGCGTTTAGCTTTAAAGTTGTTATGACCTTTGATTGTTTATGAGCAAATAAATATGCTTTAAAATATTGTAATATTTTACTTGTAAATGATAGCATCAGATGTAATTTGAAACTAGTGCAGACTGAAAATCATTTAACTTAAGTCGAAATAAAGGGCATTTCGATGTAAAGTTTTTATAAAAGGCAAACAAAACAGGATATTTAATGCAAGGTTAAAAAAGGCAAACAAAAAACAATCTTACAAAACTTAATTATTGAATGTTAGATGACTCACAAAAGATAATTTGGTTATTGAATTGTGAAGATGTAAACATTATAAACAGGGTAAAAAATTGCTAATAAAGGAACTGCATATGAATATGAAGGATTTGAATTAGCTCTATACTGTCCTTTGTAGACCTTCCGTGGGGTCAACTTATTATTACTTGTTCATACTGGTCTCTACACTTGACAAACTGTAGTGGTGTTCTGATGATTTTATCTCGAGTGACATAAAGGGCTATACGGTTTTAAACCAATTAATTATCCATGAATTATTTCTATTCTAATATGTACATGTAGGATATTTATGCAAAGGTTTATAGCAAACACCATTTCCGCCATAAACTGGTTGCTCAGTCAATGTAACATACTATATTGCAACACATAATTATAGCGTGTGTTGCAATTAAATAAGGTTTATATGTCAGATGCAATAGCTTTCAGGTGGAAGTTACGGTTTTGTAATTGGAACAGCCCTCCTAAGTCATATTAGAATTATCAATATACATGTATCGTATTCCTCATTGTTATAACAAAATACACATGTATCCAGTTGATTTGAAATGTCAGTAAATCAAATATACATGTAAGTTTAGTTTTAATAAACAAAACAAAGTATGTGGCATCGCATTTCCCAGAGGATGATAGATCGGTTATAGCTCCTATCAACGAGCTTATTGACTATGGAACAAATTTTTCCAGCAAAACGCACAAAACAGTTAAAGTCATTTGGAACACTAAAGTTACAGAAGGACTGATCATTGCTTTTTCTGGTAAATATTAATCCTTGAATGACAAAAGTATTCTAGATTTTATGTTAAATAAATAAATATGAGTTATTGCTCATACATGTTCATGTTCATATAAATTTCATCAGAAGTTTAAGGACACATTTGTTGATCATAAATTAGAAAATGTCTGTAATAACCTATTGAGGTCCTTGCATTGGCCATGGTTACCCAGTGTTGAGGGTCATTATTTATTATGTACCATTAGAAATAGTTATGCTGATGCCATAAATATTTTAAAAATCTGTTGTGATTTATTTTTTTTTGTTGAGGCCTCTAAAAAAACTTGTTGCACTTGTATCTTTTCATTTTCTTGTGGCAAAAATAATGTCAAATTCTAAGCACGATTCAGACATCAATATATTTTTGATAATAAGGGCATAAAAGACCAATCAGTCTGTTGTTACTGTTTTAATAATATCTTATTGGTTATTTTTGACCAGCTAAATTAATCTCTGCTTCTGTACAAACTGAAGGCACAAACAAAGCAATATTTGAATTATAAAGTGTTAATTTCAACATATTATGTTACATTAAATGTTTTTGGTTGTAAAAAGTTCATACATACAATTTACTGGTTTCCTTATTCATTGTGCTATAGTTCTTGTTCCTTATATAATTTTAGACAATAAAGATACTTTGGAAGCTGCTATTTAAACTTATTTTGGTGAATCAGATGATGAAATTGCAGCCCAACCACCAGCCAAAAAAAACCAAAACAACTCTACATCAGATACATGTTAATCAACATCACAATGTATTATGTAGGTGAAGTAATAATTTTAGACTCGACTCATATCTTGATTGACAATGATTGTCAGGTTTTCTACCGAAGGTCAAGGGTTTTCTCAGGTACTCTGGCTTCCTCCACCAATAAAAGCTGCTTGCCATGATATATCTGAAAAATTGTAGGGTTAAACAACATTCAAACCAACAAAACATGCAATTGACATATCAGTTTATTTTCTTAAGTTCAGGTGAACCAGATCTTCTCAAATTTTGAATACAATAAACTGAAAGATCAAGTCTCAAATTCTGGGACCATACTGGGACGGTTCCCAGTGCTCGACCCACAGAGCAGCCCAGCGCGTCCCCGGGGGAGACCATCTCGTTGGAGGGTTGTCGGGTCATAATACGGAAAGCCTGGTCAAACACCATAGTGGGTAACGTGTTTGGAGAGTGCCACGCTCCTTGCACGATAAAGATTCATTTTGTAGATTTCGAAAAAGAGTAGGCTTATTGTAGCCGCTACAAAAGGCTAAATTCTCCGACCCTACTCAATACTCCGTACTTTTCCAGTGGCAGTCAGAATTTTGTTCCCTGTGTCCCATCCCACCCCTTTTTCAATTGATGTATTGTTTGTTTACTTGTTTCCGTCCTGAATACAACTGAAATACTGCTCGCTGGACGTAAAGTAAACATCCAATCAATCAATGAATCAATCAAGTCTCAAATTCTGACCATAATACAAGTAACCAGTGAAGTGAATAATAATCAAACTGATATTAAATAACAATACTTTCAATAATAGTTCCAGTAATTTTGACTTTTTCAATGTTTACCAAATATAGTGAAGCGAGCTTGGAATTGAAGATACCACCAATATACTTAGACACCCATGTCGCCCTCTTAACTACATATTCGTTAAGAGAATTAAGTCTCTTAAATTTAGTTAAGTCATAGGTAGTCTTTCCTATTCTTGGATTTTCCTTTTTCCTAGACATGATTACCAATAATGAGTAGCTTTGCGGGTGTCTTTTTAGAGTTAGGCACTACTAACTCTTTAGGAGTACCTGAATGCATCCATACTTTTACTGAGATTGGGCTATTCATTTTCAGTTCTTGGTTTTGTTGTCTGTGTTTGTTGTATATGGTTGTCTATTTTGTCCCTTGATTTTCGGCTCTTGTTATTCAGTTGGTTTCCTTGATATTTTTCTTAAAGTATTGCGGGTTGGTCTTGATAAACTATCTTTTAATCGGTAAGGTCTTTAATGTTTTGAGATTATTTTCTTTTTCCGTTCTACTAGCATAATTCAAAGGCGCCGAACACAGAGTTATCAAAGGCAGAATTTTCTTTTCCATAAAAATTATCTTTGTATTCTCTTCACATAATCGTGTTGGTGCAAATTGTTCTTTAGTCAGTTGTTTGTTTACCAGAGTAATTCCGCAATATCCAAAATTGCCGGTCGGTCGGGATATTATAAATACTATACTTAATTTATAAACAACCAAAAGTACCTATATATATATATATATATATATATATATATAAAGGGTCTAAAAGAAGAGAGAATCTTCTAGACTTGTATATATATATATATATATATATATATATATATATATATATATATATATATATACTTCTACAAATTAAGCCCAACACTGTTTGAATTAAATTTTTAACACTGTCAAATTTTTGTTATATATATATATATATATATACAGAAATTATGACTGTTGTGGGGTTTCCGTATAAAGCATTGTTCCGGGGTTTTTTGCAGTGTGTTTCACAGACATGAAAACGGGGTTTGTATATCTATACCCCACATTTCTAAACAGTTATTTAAATATATATATACACCCCACACTTCTTCCTATAGGCTTTTTATTCAATATTCAATACAGTAGGTTTACGGAAAGACACACTGAGCTTTTTCACGATTCATTGGTCATTGTGTTGATAAAACGGATTAACCCTGGTGAAATACTGAGTCATTTTATTTATTTATTAATGCATTATTACACCCATTTGGGTCAAAGCAGATACACAATATACAAACAATTACAAATCGTGTTACATATATACTAACAAACATATTTTGCCGACGTTTCGACGACCACTGCCGTCTTTATTCAAGGCATATATACAAATGACAAGAATATAAAATACAAAGAACATTTGACCAACATGGACTTTATTTCCCCTATTCTTTGGATCTTTGAATTAATTAATGTTTACATTCAATGAATTCATCATCCATTTTTATTGCTGTTATAAAATTTACAATATCTTTGATTCCTAGGTATATTTTTATATCTACCAATTTCGACCTCAAGTATATGACCATTGATTCTAAATTTAGATAAAAGTTGTCTATTTTGAAAATAGGTTTCTTTAGTTAAATATTCTTCTAATTTTATTTCCTGTTTAAGTTTCTGGTATAAGAATAATTTTGAGCTTTCATTTAGACAGTAATTGGTTTTTAGTTTCTATTTTATACGTTTCATTAAGGGTTTTTTAAAAATGTGTCTTATTTGTTTTTAAGTTTATGAAAAGGTTTGTTTCATTAAAAATACTAGAAACAAAGCTGTATCAGGTATATGAACCTTCATTATGAATACTTTTCTTTAACTCAAATGCATCTCTAACTCTAAGTAGAGGATTTATACTGGATCATTAAATCTCAAACAAATATAACACAATATGGGTTTTTATCAAGGAAGAAAGTGGGTTTCAGTTGGGCTGGACAGTATGACTAGATCATCTGCAAAACTTAAACTAGAAATAGTGTGGTCCTTAAGAGTTAAGGGATCACACCCATCATTAAAAATATAATGTAGGTCATTAATTAAACTAGAGAAAATGTCGCAAATTTAGACACCATCTTCAAGAGTCATGGTTCGATGACTTAATATTTCGTTATATTTGCGTCTCAGCAGTTTGATTTATAGTGCTGCATAATACCATAATTATTATATCTGCTGACTTCTGTGTTCATGCCAGCTACTATTTAAATGTCCCGCTTGTCGTCTTTGGGCCATTTGAAAGCAAGTAATAACATTTTTGTGAATGATTTCTCAGCTTGTTTATGTACATAGAGCAATGATTTGATAATTTGGGATGAAGCTCTGTTATAGTGAGTTTACAGGTCTGTCACCGACCTTTTTCTTGTCGACTTTATGTTGATTGAAATATTGCATGGAAAACAATTTCCTATCAACACATTTTATTTCAAATGTTTTGTGTCTATAGAATTAATCGAGCTAAAGGTATCCTTAAAGTTAAACTAGAGGTTCTTAAGAGCCTATATCGCTCACCTGACTTACAAAAAAACTTTTAGAATTTCCAATCAGCAGCAATTTGTAGGACAGTTTCTGAGAAGAAGCAATCTTGTATTTTTGGATAAAAAAAAACACTCCAAATTGGCAGAGGATCATACAATATCACATATCGTTCTACAAAGTGGTTTGTGATAAAACGAATTTTAAAATTTCAGCCAATCAGAATGCATTTGCAGTTCTGGCAGCCATGTTGAATTTCCTATTGGCTCGAAAAACTTAAAAATAATAAGAATACTATCTAAGATTCACTTCTGTATTATTTGGTTTAATTGTGAGGAACAATTTCAGATTAGAAGCTGTTTGTATAGTTTTCCCATAGGGTCCTATGTTAAGCTGTATTCCATAGTGGTGGCCATCTTGGATTTTGGATCACCACAAAGAACTCAAACTTTATAGAGGACCATCTAAGGTACATTAATGCAATATTTCAAATCAATCTGCAATGCCGTTTGTAAAAAGTTTTTGAAATTTCATCAAAACAGAACCCATTAGTGGCCCTGAAAGCCATGTTCAATTTGCAATTGCTAGAAAAAATCAAACTAATAAGATAAATATCCATCAATCATTTCTTCATAATTTGGTTTCATTGTGTGGAACCGTTTCTGAGAAGTTGTTTGTATGTTTTTCCAATAGGGTCCTATGTTAAACTAAGTCCTGCAATGGTGGCCATCTTGGATTTTGGATTGGCACAAAAAACTCAAACCTTGTAGAGGACCATCTAAGGTACATTTCTGCAATATTTCAAATCATTCTGACATGCGGTTTATGAGAAAATTTTTGAAATTCAGCCAATCAGAATGCACTAATGGCTCTGACAGCCATGTTTAATATTTGATCAGCACCAAAAACTCAAACTTTGTAACGAACCACCCAATAAACATTCCTGCCAAGCTTGGTTTTAATTGGCCAAGGGGTTTTGGAGAAGAAGATTGAAAAGTGAAACGTTTAATGCTGCCGCCGACGACAGACGCAAAGTGATGAGAATAGCTCACACTGACCCTTTGGGTCAGGTGCGCTAAAGAGTAAAAAGATTCTATATCTCCAATATTTATTCCAAGGCTTGTGACTAAAACTGCATTATACACAATGGCCCTAGATTTGATAATTTTAATTAGGTTAAAGAATGACGTGACTAAATTTAAATATTACTTAAGTGGTTTCAAAGAAAATTTTTTATCATTGTTTATGGACGACAGACTAAGTGATGGCATATGGTCACATGGCTTTAGACAGGTGTGCAAAAAATGCATATGTCCGTCTGTCACAAACTTGTTAGTGCTCTCATGTCTACAGATCTTGAACAGATTTTCATAAAATGTATACCAAATGTTTACGCAACTAATATGTTGGACAAGTTTGAAAACCAGTTCCAGAGACAATAATGCCTTTGAAAGCCTATTAATTTTTTTTTTAATTATTTCCCTTTGGAACATTTGACCTTTATTATCTTCATACAAATATATGTAAAACATCTTACTTTAAAATTTACATCAAACTGTGTTGAATAGTTTAGGAGTAGCACAAGTAAGTAGACAGGTAGACAGATAGACCTACAGTTGGACAGGGCGATTCCTATTTTTAATATGGGTAAAACTACGATCGAATATAGGTCAACTTCACAACCGTAGGAATAATAAAATAGTTGATGTCATAATTTATTTGTGCTCAAAATCATCAACAAAAATACCAATAGGCGCCTCAACTTTGTTTACACTAGGTGTGCATCAATGGCAAAATTTCAATATTAGAATCAAAATAATTCATCGCATACCATATTTTTTTTATGATTTGAACACAGGTATCCATTATTTTTGTACATTTAACCCCTCGATCCACTGCGCTTAAATATTCCCCCAAAAATGGCCACCCATGTTCAAACTAAAACAAAATATGGTAGACAATAAATTATTTCTTAAATACTATAGAAGTAGTAAAATCAAAATATCAGGAAACTTCAAATAAATGTAGACAATGACACTAAAGATTTATTTCAAATTTTTATTCAAAATAACATTTGCTAACAGTGTATTTAACAAAAATCCACAGAATTTTGGAAAATAAATGACCTGAAAACTTCTCAAATTGTAGGAAATGACCCTGAACATTTATTTTAATTGTTTTATTTAAATAGCAGTAAAATAATCTTAATTTTGTGGGGTTTTTTTGTAATTTTTAAAAATGAAAATGGAATGGAGTCTTTCAGAGAAGACATATATATATCTCCTGCCTTTCATTAAGTTGTTTAGTAAATGAGAGAATACCCCCCAGAAAACAGCAACACGTCTCATTGTGCCTTAATATAAAACTGTGAGCCTATTAGCCTATTATGAAGATATACTGTATGTAGTTGCTGAGTAAACTGTGACCAAAATTTATGTCTTTTTTTTGCTTAATTTGGTCAGTTAAAGGAAGTTGATGAGAGATTACCATAAAATTGTATACAACTGACAGTACCACGGTACTAAAACTGCCAGCGAAATATAAAGGAGATAGTGCTTCTACTTGCTGAAAGAACTGCAAAGGAAATTTTGTGACGATGGTCCGAGTGTAAAACAACAGAAAGTAACCCTTGTATGTCGCTATAGTGAAATGCAGCCGACATAAAAACACAGAGTTATTGAAAAAGGCAAGACACACACACAAAAAGTATCCAACCCATGTAAAAAATGACACTAAACATTTACTCTGAATGTTCTTTTTGTACAAAATAATATTATCAGCAAGCGTCAACACTAAAGTATATTCAAGAACCTCCCTTCATTCAAACCTTTCAGTTTCATTTACCAATTTTAGTTTATTGTAATTTAGATAAAAAGTTTCCAACCCATGTAGAAAATGACACTAAACATTTACTCTGAATGTTCTTTTTGTACAAAATAATGTTATCAGCAAGCGTCAACACTAAAGTATATTCAAGAACCTCCCTTCATTCAAACCTTTCAGTTTCATTCATCAATTTTAGTTTATTGTAATTTAGATAAAAAGTTTCCAACCCATGTAGAAAATGACACTAAACATTTACTCTGAATGTTCTTTTTGTACAAAATAATGTTATCAACAAGAGTCAACACTAAGGAATATTCAAGAACCTTCCTTCATTCAAACCTTTCAGCTTCATCAATTTTAGTTTATTGTAATTTAGATTTTCCTAGAACTATATTGTTTATTTTAGTTCTGATCATGGCTTCAGAGCGTTCAGTTAGGTGTTTGTATTTAATTCTTGCAGATCTTATTGCTGACGAACTAACTTTTCCTTTGCTTGCAATCACAGATGAAAAAGCCAAGGTCAACTCATTCTCCTCTTCTATTGTCCACCTTCTCCTTTTGATACCTGAAATATATATAGCATACCAACAATATTTTTAAAAGCAAATTAAGCTTTCTTCAATTACTTTTTTTTTTATTTTATAAAAATTACAGATGTATGGGGACATTTATTTGTCCAGGAAAACATTAATAACCGAGTTAATGACAGGCAGTAAAATTTTTTTTAAAGCTGATTGTACTAACGATTTAAAATTAACATGATGGAGACGTTGCCAATTATATTGGTTATTTCACCTTGCTCTTATCTTTTAACCCTCCTTCAGTGTCTTTCTGACTGACTTCTGAATAAAGGCTATAAAAACTTCAAAGAAAGTTTTCTTTAAGTACATGTGTACAAAAGTCTGTTAGAAAACTGCCTCTCTAACTGAAAACTGCTTTTCTTGATTCAGGGCTCACCACACTTCAGAATTACAGGGGGAAGCCAAGTAGGGAGAAGTGACATAGAAATAAAAAGTGAGCAAGATGTGTGACCCCAAATTATAAAAAGAATTTATAATTCTATTTATTTTTATATTGATATATTTTAAAGTAGTTTTATTTTCTTTTATTTATAATGTAATGAGGTTTATATGAATTATGATATATCTCTGACATTTATCCTATATTAAAAACTATTTCAGTAGTGCATTTGGATTTATATTGTAGTATTTATGTTCCTAGTCCTAATCTGAAATTCAAAATATACAAAATCACCTTATCTAAGTGTCTCTTAATAAGTATGAGGTGTGTTTTTTTCTACAATTCAAATGACCATGTTATATTGGGAAAAATACAAATATACAAAAAATTGAAAATGAAATAGGCATGGTAATCTTTTTTTAAATACTGAAACAAATTAAAATATTTTTAACCATTAAAATCATTTTGAGCTCTCTAAGATCTTAACTATACTAAGTGTTGACGTATTGTGGAGAGTTTTTTGCGTGAAAAATGAAAAATGCTTACCACGTATGGTTCAGCTTAGGCTACTTTTGTAGATCAAGAAGGGTACTTTTTGAAACCCATTATTATTTCCTTGAGATATTCAGCATTTCGAAGTATGACAGTTTTTAAATTTTGAAAGGGAGAATTTCCATACTAAAATTTGACCTTAATTAGGACGAAAGTGTACTTTAGGAACAATCGATTGTTGTCTATCGAAATCCTTTGGGTGATGTCATCTGCAGCTAAGGTGGGAAAAGTTTCATGGTTTGTCGGAATACCATTGAACATCACGAAAGCAGACGAACTTTTGTAAACATCGTAAGGTCCCTTTAGAAACAAAAATGGCTGACTTATTATGTAAAATTCCCGTAGCAAAAGTCAAGGACGATTTGTAACAAATAAACAACAGAGGCATATTATAAAACATGGACAGGATATCGTATCTATATTTTTTCTACTGAATTTTCATAATAAAAAGGTAAAATATAGAATAACAAAAAACTGCAAGCAAACAAATTTTTCCAACGGGGTTGGCATTTAGTATAGTATATTTCATGGAAAAAGTTTTGGAATTTAAATTTAATTTGAATGAAAAGGTTTGAGATATTGAATAAATATTCATTAAAAAGGTAGGCAACTTTATTCAATAATTTATCTACTGTTAAAGCTTTTTTGCTCATATTCATAGGTGTAAAAACAAGAAAATTACAATTATAAATTAAATAAGTTTACAAATCACATAATTATGAAGTTTTTTTCAATCATGGAAGCCAATGAATGATTTGGACTAAAAATCCTTTGTTTGTTTGTTTGAATGATGTTTAATGCCACTTTCAGCAATTTTTCAGCTATATCATTGCGTCTAGTTTTTATTGGGGGAGGAAGCCAGAGTACCCGACCATCGGTAGGAGAGCTGGCAATCCTTGTCGATTAAGATTGGACTCCAACCCCCCCCCCCCCCCCCGCAACCTCAGTGTTTACAGACCATGTATTAATAGAAGACAAACTAACTTAACCACTCAACCACCGAGGCCCCAGAAAATCTATGATCATCTGTTTGGTTAACAAGCCGACATTGCTGTCTGCACTTGGGGCGGTAATTGGTTAACAAGATTAGCTTTTAAAAACAGTTAGAGTAATGCTTTGGCAATATTTCTACGAGAATGGGCATATACTTGCATGGTCAACACCAGTTATTATAATCAATTAAAAAAAAAGGTTTTTTTAAAAGAAATAATTATATTACAAAGTGAATTAAATGAAGATAGAAGTAATTTTCTAATGTTTTTTAGGCCACCTTAATCTTGACCTCAACAGAATTCCTCAAATATTGAAAGGATTCTTGCCCACTTGATATGTAACAATATCTTAAGTTTCATTTGAATCAATTGAAAACTTTGAGTTATGACAAAACCACTTTTTTCCGAAAATTTTCAAATGGTTTTTGTTGGCAATGTTTGTTTGTTTTTGTTTAATGGTGTTTTAACGCCACTTTCAGCAATTTTTCAGCTATTTCATGGCGTCCAGTTTTTATTGGGGGAGGAAGCCGGAGTACCCGGCGAGAACCCCCGACCTACGGTAGGAAAACTGGCAATCCTTGTCAATTAAGATTGGAGTCGAGTACACCCTGCCTGCAGTGAGAATTGAACCCGCAATCCCAGTGTTGACAGACCACGTGATCAATAGTAGACGAACTACCTTGACCACTCGGCCACCGAGGCCCCATTGTTGGCAATGACCTTGACCTTTAATGGAATACCTAAAAAATTGATAGGGTATTTGCTCACTTGATATGTATCAATATCTTAAAGTTTAATTTAAATCGGTTAAAAACTTTCTGAGTTATTGTGTGGAAACCAAATTGTTGACACCTGCCAACCCTTAGGATCATAATACTTCAGTTTAACTTTGTTACAACTCGGCTAAAAATACATTCAATGTGTGTCCAAATCAGTCAAGTTAAGCTTACCCTTTGACTTGCTTTGCTCTGTGGTAGTGCTAGTTATGATTTCCTGTTCATGTATGTCACCAGTGTCAGATTCATCTGAATCCTCTTTCTGCTCCTCTACCAAATTTTCTATTTCCATTTCCTCACTTCCAACAGTTTCTTCTTCTTCATCTTCCATTGGTTTTGGTAATTCTAGTTAGAATATAATTTTGGGATTATATAGAATGTAACAGTTTGGAAAATACATAAAAAAGACAAGGCAACATAAGGCCCTCCGTTGGCCTACAAATTTTGGAATTTATGAAAACGAATCCAAATTTCAATTTCTTATGCCAATTTGAAATGGTTTTTTTTTAAATCAATCATGGTGTAAATTATTTGATAATGTTTGCTTTAATGGCACAATTTTAACACAAAGTTTACTACTCTATTTACCGATTATATCATTTGGACAGCATTCACTGTTCAACTACAAGAACTCTGATTGGCAATGGAAGTGTGAGGTTTTGCACTTGTTTAACCCATCACTCATATACCAAGTCAGGACCATTGCTTATTTAATTTCTCTGGTAGCTTTTGCCTGATTTTGTCTTCCTCTTATGATTTTTGAGGTTGATTATGCTTGTTAGGTAATTTTGTTTTACCCATTTGATAGAGTTAAAAGAAACCGTTATTACTGCTGTAAACATGATTTTTTAGTATGTTTACAATGTAAAAATTGGCTCTGCATGCTTGTATCAAAATGAAACTTTAGAGAAGAATGTATTTTGAAGAGCTTAAATTAAAGATTAAAATGTTTTACTTGTATGCAGAGGATATTTTTATTAGCCAAAAAGTGTTGATAAGGTGCTTAAGTACTGAATGGAATGCAGCAGTAATGATAAGTCTGATTTATTGAAATTCTATCATTTTACAAGCTTGTTTAATGTTTGGGCCAATTTTAGCCCTTACCTTATCTAGTCCTTAACATAAACTTTCTGAAGTTACAAAAAAAAAAAAAAAAAAAAAAAAAAAAACACACGAAAGCATAGCATGAAAGTCTGTCTGTAAAGGGTACTCTAGAGAATAGATTTTTTTTAAATATTATTTTTGCCATTGTACATGTTGTAAGCATCAAGAAAAGATGGCACCCTTTTCTTCAAAAAGAAACCTAGCTAAAATTTCAAAGTAGAATAAAGAAATACCTTACCTCTTTAAAACATTTAGCAAAATCACTTGTGCCTGTCCATTTTCCATAGTAAATGGCAGCCATTTTTTCTCATGTGAAACATTCAACATTGACTTAAAGAACTGAGCAAATTCATTGAACCATGTGAATATTTTGTAGCCAGATTGTTTTTGTTTGAGAGTGCATTTTTTTAAACAGTTTTATTTTTTAATTAAGACTTTTTGGTCCTTAAACATTTATAATATTGAAATGAAATTAAAATTTTAAGAAAAAAAAAGATTTTACAATTCTCCGGAGTACCCCTTACAGACAGTAGTTAACATGTAAAACTTTTTTAAATGACTGAAAAATTTTTTAATGACCTAAAGGAAATGTGTCCATAGTGCACTAATGCCTTTGCCATTACAATCCTATCATCATATGTTTCTTAGACTTGAATTATATCTATTGATATTGTTTACAATATTTTATGATTACCACAATAAAGTTTCAGACATTTCAGTTTTTCTTGCCACACAATTTATACATTAATATCACAAATTCTATGTGGTCCCTTCAAGTAACCATATGAAAATCCACATATCATTTACTTACAACACACAAAAATTTATGAAATCCATCAAATCTTTCAGGAGTTGTACTAATTGTGTATGGACAGAAGGACAAACAGACAGAAATATTCCTATATAGCCCCACTTTGTCTGCAGGAGTAAAATGAAATAAAATTTAGCATACCATCAAGGGAAATGGACTCCAAACACTGACCACCAAATTTTTTAAGGGTTCCATTTTCTAATGCCACTAGTGCTCTTGCAACCTTCGTTCTTTCTAATACTGAGCTTTGTAATTTGTATATGTCTGTATGGATGGCCACAGAATGGCCCATATGGTCTGCAACCAATTTCAATTCATCTGATGTCATGTCCATAACCTGTAGCAAAAGTTATTTTGACATTTTTTAAACAATTATTCACAAAATTGATAATAGCCATGATTTTTAATGGTTTTTTTTCCACCAATTTCGGGTCAGTAATTTAATGATTTGTAACACATGTTACCTTTGTTTGATTTTAACTTCAAATTTACTTTTTTTGAATATCATTTTGTTAATGATGTATTTATAATGTACCTGCATACCATATGGAGTAGTTCATATAAAACAGATCGTAGAAAAAAAACTTTTACAAATGATAGTTGTTGAAAAATAGTCAAAGTCAGTAAAGCATTAACACAGGGAGGGGTGTATGCAATATTTTCTGTTAAAATTGATTTACAAAGATGCTAATGTACCTGCATACCAAATATGAATGTCCTAACATTAAGTTTATATAAAACAGACAATGAAAAACTCTTCTGGCCACCACCAGAATAACCATCCCAAAACATGGTTTTCCCCATCTTCATCAAAGGCAAACAAAAATATGCCTACCTACATCCTAAATTAAATATTTTGGTTGTACACAGAAATTTGTTTGGAGAATTTCAATCTATGATTTTTTTCATTTGGGGGAAAGGTAAGTATGTTAGTTTTTTGCAAGTCTCTAGTTGTTTAAACCAAACTGATGAACATAGTCAACCGTTAATAATTTAATTTCTATTAGAGGTTGGAGAAAAAAATTCCCTTTGACTATGATGCCATCAAACAATACACAGTTATGAATTAAATTATAAGTAATGACTGTAATAATCCTATTCAGACATAACATCAATTCCCATGATGCACACTTAAAAATAAACTGCTATGCTGTTCATTTAGTGTGCACCACTTTATTGATGTTATATCTGCATAGAATGAAAAAATATTTCTCTTATTCCTTAAAAAGGGTCAAAGTTTATGAAACAACCTATTTTGTTGTAATCTGTTTTTGATTGACCTGTTCCTATTTGATGAAAAAGATGCATAATTGATGAATGGCTCTGAGCCTATTTCTTGCAGATAAAAGACATTTGCTTAAGCAACATTTCCAGTATCAGAGCTGGTGGCATACGACAGCAAAGGTGTTGCATATTGGAAAAATGAAGGAATGTGTCCAGTGAACACTAATATCAGCACACCCCAAACAGGAAGTAGGTGTATGACAGGTCTGAAATCCTCTTATAACATACAGAACACCCTTCCAAATTTCAAATCTTTCCCATGTACAGTTTCAGAGAAAATCTTCACAGAAATTTTAGTAAAGACAGACATGAGTAGAACTCAAGTTGTCGCAGGGAATAAGAAAACTCCTATGCACCATAAGTTCACGCTAAAAAAGTTAAAATTAAGCCACTGGTTTCAAATATCTGAAAAAAAAACAATAAACATTCCCAAATTTTCTTTGCAAGGGTTACAAAAGCAAAAGATTCAAATAAATCTGTACAATTTTACATAATTTACGTATTGGAGATTTTAACAAACCTGTGAGGTAGTTGCCAGATACTTCCTCAGAAGCCTGGTTCTGATCAAATTTGGGTTTGATAGGCCTGGGCATGCCTCAGACACAGTTCTCATGGCAGCACATCCATCTTGGGGGGTCATGCTTTTGCGGCCAAAAACATAAATGTTCATTGGATTGATGCCTGCATAAATTCTCGTGTTGAGAAGATACTTGATCCCTCTTACCATATCAGGAGTAAGAAGGATGAATACTTTACGTAGTCCTCGTGTACTTTTTCCTCTTACCTCGATCAACTCCATTCTGTAATTAAGAAAAAAGTTAAGAGACAATAATAAAATGCAATACTAAGAGTAAGTGCAGCTTGATACAACCACAACATGTGTAGCCCTGAACACAAGGAATTTATTATCATGGTGGATGGGAAATTTATAATAGACATACTAAGTATATTGTGGACTGTATATGGATGCTAGACACAAGGTTCCATGAAATTAAAAATCTAGGACAAATATTATAGATTTTTAAAATAGAACTTTTTCAAATATCTTTAAAACAAATAAATTTAAAACAGTACAATGAATCCCTTAATAGAGATTCATATGTATATACCTTTTAAACCAGAAATACTGTGAGTGCGCTAACAAAAGGATACCCCAACTGCTCCAACTGACAGTACAAATAAGCCTACAAAAACCTGTAAGTTAAATTATCTTCCATTAGGAAAATCTGACATTAATCATCTTGCTTCATGCACATATATATACATGTATTATGTCCTATCACTGTATAAAGTTTCATCAAAATCTGTTGAACAGTTTAGAATGCTAGGTGATGCAAAAGCTCACATAACCATTTGTTTCAGTAAGCTAAAAAATAAGAGTATTATAAAATTACCTTTTTAATAATGTTCTCTCAGAGATATCAAGTGATTTAATTATTTCATCATTTGTCCCCACATTATATCCATTAAGCCTTTTGTCAAAGTCTTCAACTTTAAGTTCATCTACTTCTGAGATTCGTCTTTTGTTGAACAGGGAAATACGTACAATTAGAAGCTGACACATCCCAACATAGTCTTCATATGAAGGTGTTTTGATTTCCAAAGTGCTTTTTATCTTTTTACATGTATAGTCTTTTAATAGAATCAGATCTTCAGTTGATGGAATATCTTCATTCTTGTTCAAACACCGTAATCGTTTTCTTCTGTTTGCAACTGAAGATACCCTATTCTTCCAATGTGCAGCATACAGCTCCTGGAAATCTTTTGCCTCTTTTTGTTTTTTCTCATTTCCTGTTTCAATTCCTTTGCTGCCTTTCAACAGTGCAAGTTGCTTTACATAATGTCCTAGAGTTAAAGCTAAATTTGGGGAATTAGCCTCTTGTGACAATTCCTTTACTGCATGTACAACATTTTTAAATTCACTTGGACATAAATAATAGTCTATGTCTTGCTTTCTAAATTTGTTCTCATTTAGTTTTTTCAAAAGACGTCCTACAGCCCTCAATTTAGTCCTGATATTATCATGGTCTTTCCTTCTTTGTTCACTGTTCATGCCCAACTTCTCCATGAGGGAGAGACCAAACTCTTTAATCATATTATCAGAAGTACACATTTCCTTTAAACCAGGATTTTTATTTGTTTCTTTCATTTTCTCAACTAACGCATCTAGTTCTTCAACCTCTACTTCTTCCCGTTGAAAAAATGGGGACAACATAATCCTTCCGTTTCGAACATAATTATTAGGTTGGTCGCATGCCACTTTCCTCCAATAACAGCTTTTAGCATGTAGATAGAGTTGTTTTTCATGGAAAAATCCCAGGCAATATTCACATGGTAAATATTCACTAGGGCATGTATTTGGTTCCGTTGACCTTCTCCAAACTATAAGGACCCCAGATCCACATTTAAGAACCTGAAATGGTGGTTTTTTATATTAGACAGACAATGGAATTAAACATCTAGGTGCACAAGCCGAGTTGCAATATAAATTTCTAACATTTCATTATAACTGAAACCTTTGCCATGGGCAAATGATCTTCAAAATCTAAAGGGTTCTTACCAATGTGGTTTTTTTATTCGAATCGGTTGTTCAGAAACCCCTTTTTTCTAATGCGTAGAACATTTTTTGGCTGCTGTGGACTTGAACATTGACCAAATTCATAACATTCCAAAACTAAGTTTAATATCTGCTAGGCTTAGTGTTTAGAAAGAAAATTCAGAATTTTGTCAGTAAAAATAAACAGACCAGAACAAAGTGCAAATATTATCTGTAACTAATCATGAAAGACTCGCATACCATAAATAAGTCAAATATCTGCAAGCGTTAATAAAAACATGGAGGAATGTGTCCATTCAACAAGGATGCCCTGCATCCCAAACAGGAAGTAGGTATCCGATGAGCTAAAAGATGGCAAATAGAGCTAATACATATTTTGGCAAATTTATACCTGGGTGTTATGAACATAGTTTCCCTCCTTCTGCAGCTTCTGGAGTTCCATTTTACGTTCTTGAGACTTAAGAGGTAATGCAGTTATTTTCATCACCCTTTCTTCTTTGCCATGTATAGCAATTAAATGCTTGGAGCATTTTGAATTCAGTTTTGTCTGACAAAACAAACAATAACATGTTTTGTTGTAATTTCTTTTCCCATTATCTTTTTTATAGATCTCAAGTGAAACTGAAAAACAAAAGGAAAAACTGAAAAATAATCTTTAATATAAATGTAGATGTGAGCTTGTTTGATTATTTTGTTTGTTTGATGGTGTTTAACACCACTTTCATCAATTTTTCAGCTATATCATGGCGTCCAGTTTTTATTGGGGGAGGAAGCCGGAGTACCCGGAGAAAACCCACTACCTGCGGTAGGAAAACTGGCAATCCTTGTCAATTAAGATTGGAGTCAAGTACACCGTGCCTGCAGTGAGAATCGAACCCACAATCTCAGACAAACATAGTGACTAAATAAGACATACAAAAAATAATAAACAATTTATCTAATTTCTTAATAATAACAGGTGCATATCTTAGTACATAATCCCTATGCAAAGTTCAAAAGCTTTAACTTTTATACTTTATTAGATATAGGATTCAAGTATTGCCCCCAATATGCTAATTTCCAGAAAAAGTGAAGTTCCACTTAAAAACATTTAAATCTAGTTAATTCTGCAATTTTCCATGATAATAATATGACATTCTCCCACTTCTGGTTGATAATCATCAAGTGATTAAAAATATTGAATCTCCCGGCAGGTAGCGGGCAATTAAAATGTCTCGTGCTGCCTCAGTTTTTTCACCAGAAGATTTGCATTTCTTAACAATTATACAACGGAATTTGTTCCTTTTTAACGTAAAAACTGAAAAGTTTCCTCCTGTTTTACTGACAACAGAAATAGTCATAATTAGGATTTTTTCTATTAAAATTAATCAAAACTATAAGGTGGCCCTGATGATGCATTTTCCTTTACAGAAATTTCAGATTTTTTGCTGTATTTTAATAAAATCGTGGGAGAAACAAATTCTCCTTCTGTAATTCTTGTGGATTATGGTATTTCTCCCTTCTCAATAGTTATATTTTAGATTTTACCGGTTTGTTAAAACTTGCCGGTTGAAACCTAAAATTTAACTATCTCGATGTGAGAAATACCATTATACACTCTAAACCGAAGGAGAATCTATAATTCAGCTGAATTACAAAGATAAAAATATAACAAACAGCAGAATACCATTAGTCGTCACATACCACCCTGACTTAAAAAACATTTCAAATGTTTTAAGGAAACATTGGAACCTTATCGAAAATGATCCGAATTTAAAAAAGCTTTTCTCTGAACCACCTATAATGGCATACCGTCGACTAAACAGTCTAAAAGATATTATTGTAAATGCTAGAGTCAAAATGAACTCTCCTTCAAAACCTGGTGGATACAATCCATGCAATCGCAGTAATTGCAAATGCTGTAAAGCAGCAAACGTCGCTAGCACCTTTCGAAGCACAACAACCAACGAAAGCTTTACAATATACTCCAATTGTTCCTGTAAATCCAGCAATTGTATTTACATAATGACCTGTGGGATTTGTAACATCCAGTATGTTGGAGAAACAGAGACAGCTTTCAATATGCGACTTAACAACCATCGCTCCTTTTTCACGAAAAACAGAAATTGTCCACTAACTCGCCACCTTAAAACTACAGGCCACTCTTTTGATACTGTAAAATTCCAAATTATTGATCAAAACCCAAAGTGGAATACATCAACCAGAAGACTTCGAGAAACATTTTGGATACATCAATTAAAAACGCTAGAACCTGATGGATTGAACGAACGTAATCCACAGGTAGAATACTAAAAATGTTTATGACCCAACAGTAATATGAACAACAAAAATATTTTAGATCTCAGCATCAGTATAGATTTTTTGTATAAAGTGAACAACAAAAACATTTTCTATTGTTTGAATTTTTGATTCAGTCAACGCCTGATGGAGCTCTTTGGTAGAGCGAAATATTGCGTTCCATATATATTATTTGTACATAGTAGTGTTGTTATAATTATTTTTATTAGACAACTATATATATAAAATACAAGCATATATCTGGTTTATAATTTTAGTTTTACGTAAACCGATCGTTTGACAATTTTAACGAGACCAAATCAGTCATGAATTGAAGTGCTTCTTTATAAAGAAATAATCTACAGATACGAATGCGTCTTCAAATTAGTCCTATTAAATTTCGTTGATTACGTCATTATCGAAGTTTTGTCACTTTCTCGGAGGGCAATTGCTTTCAGTTAGCGTTTTAGGATGTTTATGACTTGATTTTTTCAACAGCGATCATTGGCTACATCCTTCCCAGCGGGCACAACAACGTTGTTTCAACATTGAATCAACGTCCGACTTCAACGTTGAATCAACATTGAAATATAGGTTTGATTTGAAAATTGAATTGACGTTGAAAATGTGACGTTGATTCAACGTCAAGATTTCAACGTTGAAGTGATGTTGAAAATTGGTTGAATTCTGGTCAGTGCAGGTTGTAATAAGGTTGAAAAATGGTTAGTTTATGTTGAATTAAGGTTGAATTTTGGTCAGTGTTTGTTGAAATGAGGTTGAATTCTAGTCCTTGTCATCCTCTCAATTCAGGGTTTCTGTGTCCAGGAAACATGTGGACACAGAAACCAAGACTTGTGAGGATGGGTTCTTGTATGCTAAATGTTGGTTGATAACAGGCTGAATTTACTTTAAAAGTCATTGAAATACACTGTGCAAATAATAATAGTTTTTTAATCCTATAATACTATTTTACTAGTTATGACAGAAGTTAAACACACGTGTTACAGGTCAAAATGAAATACCCTTATTATTGACTAACAAAAGGACAAATACAAGAAAAGAAATTGATTATTTATTAAGAACAATTAATTACTTATAAAATTACAATAACAAAAAAGAATGTTATTTGTCTTTTGAATGTTCCAGTCTGTATCCAAACAGGAATGTCCAAGTAATATACCTAGTCCCAAAAGTTATGTCTAAAATCACTTAAATTACTAGTCCACTTATAAGCAAGGTTAAATCCAGTAATGTTCTGTTGTAATGAAGTATTAAAAAATCAAACCGCTTCACATGGATGCATGCATGTCCTTTACATGTATATATATCCTACGCAAACTTTTTGTAGATGATAGAATGTTCTGTAATTTTGTAGATTACTATTTCTTGGTTAACAGTTATTGTCTATATGGTCCAAGTCCATTTTTCTGTAAACACCTCATGTCCAGTTGATACCACATTTTAAAAATCTTGTACAGTTATCAATCAGCTGGTTATCAAACAACATTGATGTCTTGTACTATGTGAGTTCTTATCACAGCATCTGAAATAAGAGAAAAATTATTTATAATCCTAAAAATTCAAAATTAAAGTTAAATACAGTCTTCAAGAGCTCTCTCAGTTTCTTATTTGGTAGTATCTTTATAGTAATAAATATAATAAATGGGTAACAAATACTAAATTATATGTTGTCAGAAGTTTTTTTGCAGAGCATTCATGTTGATGGTTTTTTTTTATTTTCTGGAAATGTCCGCTGAAATAAAAGATATATTTTAATTTAAACTACATGTAGGTATAATACAATAAACAAATCTTCTAATGTATGACTTGAGAAATGTTTTGTTAAGCACTTATGTTGGCTATAATGACAACAGTGTACATAAAGACAATACCAACCTCTTATTTATGGAGAATCTATTCCTCAAATGTTCAACTGCAAACTTGTTTTCCCCTTTACTGCTTTAAATTCACCAGACTCGTCAGTCAATACTTTAGTAGGATATCTGCAAATAAGTGTAAAAACAAGATTTTAAATACATGTGTACATGCTTATAAATTGAGAATGTGCATAATGTTACTGTACAGGCACAGTTAATATGTGAGTGGAGCACATCCTATTTATATAGAAATATTTGTATATCAACTGAAAATGTAACATCTATAATTATCTCAAAAAGGGGGGGGGGTGTCAACACGATTTTCCACTTGTACCCCTTATTTATTCAGTAATGTACATGCATAGATGATGCTATTTTAATATTGAATTATGTTAATTTTTACATGCTGCTGTGTACAATTTGTCGTTCTGCGTGGTGTTTATTAACTGCAATACATTTTGATCACGGATCATTGCAGATGTGCTTCTTCAATATCGGTCAAAAGATTTATTATTTGCACGTGTCAGTGTGTATTATATACCCGTTAAAAGTAAACATTATACTTACTCTGTAGCTGGAACAAGTAGAAGTACACAACAGTTGTAAAATAACACACGGAAACATCGCAGATCTAGGCCGCCAACTTTTAAACGAAAAATGCAAGAACGCATGCGCGGCTGAGTGTTCCGGTTTGAATGCCGCGAAAATTTAAAACCACACAATAAACATATTATATGTAAAAAAAAAATTGTAAAAAGCGCAATAAAACCAGGCTGGTAAACGAGATGAAGGATCTCCCCTCCTCTGATTTATTTGCTTTGTTTTTATGTTTAACTTTATTCAAGCTAATCAAGGGGAAGCATTAATTAATTAATTAAATTATTTTACTGTAATATCTATTGTTTCTTTTATGCTATTTCGAACGTTGAAACATTGACCCCAATTCAACGTTGCTTCAACGTCGGACATACAACGTTGAAGTTGACGATCTGAATTCAACGTTGCTTCAACGTTGTCATTTCAACGTTGAAACCATCAACGTTGATTCAACGTTGAGTTTGAGTTGTTCAACGTTGCGACCAAATTTCAACATTTTTTCAACGTTGATTCAACGTTGAGTGCCTGCTGGGTTACAGTTTTTGCTTCTTTGAACTTTAAAACATCATGAAACGCCATAAATATTTTTCATAATGGTATACAATTTTTATTACCTGTTACATTTGCTTTTGACTTAGCACGAATTATTAAGATTAAGCAGGCTTTGTATCAATTCCAACATTTTTTTTTGAAAATGTGGAATATATTCAATTTTTATAGTAAAATGATTCACAGATTTCTTTGTTATTTGTTTCTAAATTTATAAGCTCTAAACGTTTAACCCTTTCATAATTTTCCTCGCAAAAACCTATAGCAATTTCGTGTCATGACAACATGATATTTTAGAATATTTCACTTGGCAGAGTCATGTCATTTCTTGCTTTGTATTCTCTTCGATGCATAATTCGTTACCCTGATTATAATTGTTTGTGATCCTATACTGTAAAGTAAGCACTAAAACAATAATTTGAATTATTAATTCATAAAGAAATTAAATATATTCATATATCAAGTATCAAGAAGATTCATCGACAAATTTGTTTTAGGTTAAGTGCTCTGAACCTCCAAAAAGTTGAGGGATAAGAGATGCTATAATTTTATCAAGGCATTCAGGTAAATAGAACTATCATGTAAAAAAATTCCTTGTCTGAAAACTATTAACGGCGAAATTAAAAGAATTTGTTCAGAAGTCTTATACATACAAGTTTAATAATTTTTCACATAATACACTCAAATTGTTTAAAAAAGCGAAAATAAGCTTGTAGAATTTAAGACAAACAAATGTGCAAAACAGACAAATCAATCACACCCACTAGATAATATGTAATTTATCCTTATATTAATTGATTAGGCGTACGAATTTTCCATTGATAGGTCCGGCGTAAAACGAGCATATTCATTCATCATATTAAAGTCATTTTCTGAAACAATCAAGAAAACATAGAAATAGGTAGAATAATAGCAATAGTTAGAATAATAAAAGGTTTCATAGTAACAACATTTTTTTAGAAATGAAAAATAACATATCTTCTCTGTGAAACATAAATAGTCAGCAACAGACCAAAGGCAAGCCGGTAACGTTGTGGACTTGTATACTTTATTTTTCAAATGTGCGTTCTTTGTTGGTAATAATGCAGAAACATTATGATTTAACACGGTATGGATTTGAAGATCTTTTCATGTCAATTTGAACGGTTTATAAATACGTAAGATTGCAAAAATAATAACAGATTGCAGATATTTTTATCTCAGTAATGTATCATCAATGGTAATTCATTTTGTGACATTGTTTGCGTATGAAAATATATAACAAAATGCTATCTGTATATTATGAAGCTACTGATCAAGAAAAATGTTTGCTGTTTGGCGCTGGCACTTTATCTACTCTTCTTACTGTTTAACACAAATAGCAGTGTTCAATGATACATTTGAACGGGACTCAAGTAAGTATCCCTGTGACCGTCCGTTATACCTGAGTTGTTGTTTGTCAGCTTTGGATTTCGCAGAATACTCGAATTATAATAAGGGTCTACCAGTATATTTGGATCTGTCAGGACTTGGTTGGATCCCATATCACTCGAAAATCCCATGTTCACTTCTGATCTAACATATCTATCCGTTTGATGCATTTCGTGTGTACCATCTGATTTCTGAAGAGTGTTATACACACTGTTTGGAGTCATATTAAACGACTTCAAGGTTTCATAAGTTGGCACCAAGTAATTTTTTGAATCTGGATCATGCATATCGGTGGTAAGATTGCTGTCGTCTCTGATGTAGTCATAAATAGTGTTGATTGAGTCACGTGGGTTCTGTGATAATGGCCTATTTTGTTCAGGTTTTTTAGTCTTTCTAACTCGGCGACATACAAATATTGTTATCACAATCAAAATCACAGTAAAAACAACTCCTCCTGATATAGATGCATATATTTCCACTGAAGAGTCGCCTGTAAAACATGAAATGCCTTGTACATTCAATTAAGAACATAATAATTATTTGAAATTTGCATGTGCCATATTTGTTGTGGTCTTTTATAACGGGTTTTTATGCCACTCTTAGGAATTTTCATTGCTTGCAGCTTTATCGGGAATGAAGCCGAAAACATACCTGGCGAAAAACATCGCACATTTGCGGGAAAAAAATAGGAAACCTTGTCATTCCTATGAACGTCTTTTTCTGTTTAAGTCTTATCTAGAAATGCTCTGAAAATATTAGATTCATTCATAGAAAAAGATATAAACGTCCAGTAAAAATGTAACAAAAATGAAAGTTATATTGGTGTTAAATGCGACTAATGGTACCAGTCGTAAACAAACTGGTTGAGGACGATGTTACACTTGATGAAGATATAGTTGTTTCCGGAAGTGTTGTTGGTACTGACGAATCTGATACAAAATAATTTTTCAGTTAAAACAAACCCAATATTTTACATTACAATCAAACTGACGCAATCCCCAGCGATACAGCTCTCCCTGCCGCGTAAAACTGCCAATCGTAATGTGTCCTTCCCCACGAATTATTTGGTCAAGTAACAAAATTGTCTCCTACATGTATATGCGATCAGACAAGTATACTTTTTTATTTCTGATTATGGCGTTTTCCCGGACATGAAAATACCAACGTAACACCTGAATACACTCATGTTTTTATATGTATTGAGTTCTGATTTCTAAATTTTAGTTCTTTAATGTTGTGTTTGGTCTTTTGTTGTATGTCTTTTTCTTAATCCCGATTTTGTCCCTGTCCTTTGATATTCGATTCTTATTGACGATCGAATTTCCTTTGTATTTCTTTCTTTACCTTTTTTGTATCACTGACAAAATTCATTGTTGTTTAAATCTAAATTTATATCATGACGTAATAAACGGATGTTTATAGATTCTAAACAAATAGATATTCACTCTTTCTTATATATTACACCCCACAAAACGTGAAATAGAAAGCTATTACATGTATGTCCTACTTAGCACATGTGATAACATTTAAACCCGTACCGTGAAGATTGAGTTTCAAATAGATATTTCGTCTTTATATTATTTGTTATGTTTGAAACTTCTTTATTCGATATTCTGCCTTTCAGCGGCCAATTTATTTTTTTAATTCGTTTTTGGTTTATTTTTGTATTTAAAGAAATTCTTTATACCTCCCAACCAGAAAACGAAAACTATACACAAGTGCGAAAGAAATAGAACTTACCTTGAACATTTAATATCATACTAATCGTCCTTACTATTGACGAATCGTTTTGATGAGTTATTATACAAGAGTAAGTTCCACTGTCCTCAAATGATGCTACATCGAAGGCAAGATTTTGACCAATCACTACATCTGTAGTCATGTCACTGACAAATCGTTGCCATTTGTAATTGCATTCAGGATAGCATACCGCCGTACAAGTAATAGGGCCAAACTTGTTTCCTTTTGTTGCATTTACGGATTCACCTAATATAGATAACCTAACATCATCGGGTCCATCTTAAAAACAAAATGAAAACTGAGTAAAAAGTAAACTATCTTTGTAGATTTTAAGACACTTGATATTTGTGCCTTGTTTGTGTAATTTGTCAACATTGTGTTTTATTCTCAAATAGTTAAGTGTGAACAAAAATGTATAATTAAAGCAGAATACTTCCCAAAAAAGAACTTTGTTTTCAGCTTACGATATACAGTAATAAAAATGATCATTCTATTTTCATAACAATATTCGTTACAACTAGAAAATGATTTAAATCAATATATTACTTACAATAAGGATCTATCAAGAACGTATCACTAGAATCAGAAACTTCTCCTTTATCATCAACGGCTGTACACGAAATGACTTTTCCTTGGCAACAGGATAAAGTTCTAGAACATTGCTTTGTAGTTTGTTGTCTAAAGTCCAACTGTATTGCAAGGTGCATGGCACAAAAGCAGGTGAGCGTTTGCATAGCGAACTGCATGTAATAGATGTTTTTCCACCAACAAATGGATACTTGTCATAAGTTAATTCTGGTGTAAGTGGTTTTTCTGCAATAGGAGAGCAAAATCTAACAATAAGAGATTTCTATCAGTAACAAAAATAAGTAATAAAAAACTTACTTCTTCTTGCAAAAGGTCAAAACTTAACAGATCTTTCAAGAATCTTAAGATAGCAACTATTCATTATTTAATATTGATTTAGCGTTTTTATGCTGAAAAAATTAAAACTAAATACACTTTCGTTCATGAAAGCTACTAAATACCTGTAACTACTAGCAAGGCACAACCATCTATCAATGTAGAGTCCAATCTGTCCATAGATTTATACAGACCAACGTCCTCTTTGACAACTTTATTCAGAGTGAACTGTAAATAGAGACCATTCCTCAGTAACCCATTGTATTTGGAAGCATCTTTTGTAAGTATTCCATCAGCATATATTATGTTAGCAGTAGTAGAAGTGTTGGAGAGTTTGCTAAATGCCACGTCAAAATTTGATCGATATGTTGTTGTTGTCCATGATAAATTAAAGGAAGTGGCTTGTTGTGTGTAAATAAAGTTATCTGCAAAAAGAACAAAGAGAAAAGTACACACTGTAAGATTCTGAACATAAGGCAATGTACACAATACACAGGCAAATATTGTTCACGTGAAATTCACGTGAAATCAGGATTTACGTGAATTTCACGTGAAAAGCTCACATGATTTTCACGTTAAACGAGCATATTAACGTGAATTTCACGTGAAATATATTTAACATGAATTTCACGTGAAATTCACGTTAATATCATGTGAAACTCACTTGAATTTCACGTTAACTTTTTCACGTGAATTTCACATGAAAATTCTGAAAAATGAGAATTTATTTCTAAATATTTATAGAATTGCATGAAAGTTAAAGAACATTAAAAATATTGAGAACATTTTTTCACGTGAACTTCACGTGAAATTCACGTTAAATTGCTCATTTAACGTGAAATTTACGTTAAATTTTTCACGTGAATTTCACATTAATTTCATGTAAAATTCACGTGAACAAAATTTCCTTGTGTAGAGTTGAAACAAAATATATTCTACATGGCGATTGTTAAGTCTTAATGTTATGTTAGACGTTGTCTTCAATATGTAATATACATGTATGATGCATTAGGAGATTCGGATATTATGCGACATATTATTAGCTATGTAACTGCTACCAGTTACATGCTTTTTTTACAACAAAGCATATTACTACTTCATGTAACTTCAGTTGGATACTTTGTTATTATGGTTGCTGTTAAAGTGGCGCTTATTATTAATAGTTATTAACTTCTGAAGACCCACTTTAATTTTCAAAATAAACAAAGTAAAGATTTGCATCAGAGTAATACTAGAATTCCAAAGTTGTAAACACTGCGTAGAAATTTATATAATGTTCAATTCTCAACATTGAGAAATGCGCACAGTGTCATTAAACTTTAACACTTGAAATAAATCATGTTATGTGGCGAATTTCAAGAATTAATTTTATCTTAGACGTGGTCTACTAATAAGACTAAATGATTCATACTTACCAGTGGGCCATAAAGGAACTTCAATAGTCTTAGACCATCCAAGTTGACTGTATTTACAACTAAGTTTTACTGTGTACAGTTGACATGTTTTCAGCTCAACTGTTATGGCATGAGTTCTTGTCGGTGCATAGACAGTCGCAGAATAAGTTATGTTGTTTTCTTTATCGTATACTTTTAAATCGGTTTCTCTAATAATATCTTTTGTTACTGGAAATGTCCATGAAATACTTACACGGCTACCCACAACTTCAATCAGTATTTTCGTTGGTGGTTCTAAACAGACAATAATAATGAAGAGTCGTATAAAACATTTAGCATGTGTCAGTAAAGAATATTCCTGAAATTTAGGTATCCGCTGCATTCCGATTTAAAACTTGTTTAACGCAGTTTAAAAGAGTAATATGCGCTTGATAAGGTAAATCTTTTTTTTGCCAGGTAAGTAATGGTATTTCAAGATGCATCTTGAAATATGCATTGAATATTCACAAATTCATGCAAATGTTAGTGGTGAAGTTGTACATCCACATGTATATTTTGGTCGTGTTCACAAAATTGTTACTGTTTATTGTTATACATATTATTTGTTAATTTCAAATGCATTTTCACAAAACGTTATCACAGAACAAATTACAAACTACTAGAATTAATTATCTATACCGACCAAAACACTTAATTGCTGTATAGATATTTACATTTTTAAGGTAATATATATAAATTTATATTATGTTTATAATTGATGCATTTAAAAATGCATCAGTATTCTGCTTATAAAATCTATCTGCATTAACTATGTATCAGTAACTTGTTTGAAGAAGTTATTCTAATATACACGTGCTCTGTAGCGACTTACCAATTACTATGCAGGTTTTTTGGTCTGCCTGCATAGCATAGTAATCAGGACACATACATGACGATAGCGTACTTTTAGTCGTGTTATACGCTGGCTAGGGAAAGCATATGTGACTGCAGCCTCCATTGTTCTGTCCACATACATTTAGATCTGGAATCATAAAAAGGAAATACGACAACGTTAACTTACAGTAATATATAGATATGTTATTTGATTCGTGTCGCCGAAACATAGTTATAGAAACCTTTTTAATTTAGCTTCTTTTGTATTCAGTATATATCTTGTAAGCCGGTAAACAAGGCATACACATTCTTATCTTACTTTGTTCGGTCCACCTACATTGATAGCCTTGTCATACAACTATGAAAAGTAAGCAAAACTACGATTTAATTTTTTCAGTTTTTGAATATATTATACCTAATTTTAACGAAATTTATCCGGAACGTGAACCATACAACAAGAGCCAGAAGAAGGGACGATTATCCCTTATAAGTAATTGTTTTTGTCAGCTAACATTTGGGTCCAGAAATAAATATTAGGTTTTAAAAGACCGTTTAGTACTGTACTTTTCATTTTGGAACTTAAAAACCTGGCATGATGAACTATTAATATCAAACAAAACTTATCAAAGGAAACTGAATTTACTACAGGTGTTTAATAGAAACTCGGAATATTAATAAAGTAACATACGAGTACGACGAAGACGAGAAAGATTTAACTCGGTGATATATTTTTCACATTCCAAGTCCAATAATTAGAAGTTAAATTAATAACATTTGAATAATAAAGTTAAATGATTAAAAAGTGTTGTCTGATCTAATTTGAGAAAAGAACTAAACCAAAACATAATCAGACGCAGATGACATACACATTAAAATCCTCTTTTTCGTACCATTTTTTTCACCAATCTTGTTCTTGTTTTATTCATGACACACTATTCGAATGACGATCATAATTATTTTCGATAATATATATTTTACATCTGTTTGCTTCACACTGCAAAGTATTAGGACAAGACAAATACATAATTATTTTATTAATTATTTTTAAAATATCATTTTTCTAAAGATTGAACCAAAGTTGTTGTATTTACATACTACTTTTATCTTAATGTACCTTTCACTTGTGCTGCTGCACTAAACATCTGTATACCCATTGGTCGTCGAATGTAATTAGCAACAACAGCAAACTCTTGACCTGTATACTTATTTACTCTACAAATACTCCGGTACTGCCAATTAGACCAGTATATGTAATTGTTGAATACAACTAAATCATATGGTTTTGGTAAAACACCCACATCTTTTATGATTGTATATGTGTCACTGCCATCCAATCGTGTACTTTTAATCTGGTTCAAACTACCATCTATCCAGTAAAGTCTTTGACCAATGAGATCTGGATTAGGAAAAAATAAAAAAAACTCATTTCCAATCATAGTTAAAAAATGTATAGTATTTTATACTAACTTATAGTAAAATATATTAGTAAAATAAAAGTTATAGTGAAATGTATGTGTATATATGTATAGTATTAAGCAAGGAAAATACGTCCAAATTGATTTGGAAACATTTAGAAAACACATCGCTGGCCAACAAATCACATTTCGCAATTTTAATTTGATTATTTTAAAACAAAAACCAATGAAACGTTATTTTTCTTTTATGTTCTGCAAAATATAAGTAGGCTTAGAAGGTATTGATTTTAGGGGTAAATAATTTGTTGAAAGATGGCTGGAAAGAACGTTATAAAATCAGGTGAATTTTTTTTTAATAAAATTTGGAAATGTTTGAAGTTGTTTATTTACGTACTTCATTTGCTTCGTGGTTCAAATAAAGTCAAAAGCGAAGCTTACCTATTGCCATTCCATTAGGCCATACTATATCTGTGTCAACAATCACTCGTCTGTCAGCTCCGTCCATTCTGTACCGTTCAATTCTTGGTCTTACACCCCAGTCAGAGAAAAAAAGCCATCTATGAAATAATTTAGTCGGCAATTGATCAGTTTTTGGTGAAAAGTTATTTAATTCAGGTTTTAAAAATATAAATATGTTTTTTCTATCTTTTCGTTTTTTTATTGTATCCTTTTATCTAACCTAAAATAATCGTTTTGTATATGATATTACTCTCTTTCTCTGTTTTATGTTTTTGGTTTTTGTTTTGTGTTTGTCTATATCCGGATTTGTGACTGTCCATTGGCTGTTGACTCTTGTTGTTCGGTCGGTTTTCTTTGCTATTTTCATATATACTATTTGCATGCAAAATGGCTTTTATTCGCCTTTTTTAGACCACCAAAAACTTACAATCTTAGCTTTTATTGAAGGTTTGTATTAAATATTCAACGTCATTGCTTTTTATATAGCTTTTATTGAGAGACCCAATTACTTTATTTCGCAATCGTTCGCTGGCCAACCTTTATTCTAATCAAAATGCTTGGTTACTTATTTATAGACATAGAAGGAATAAAACAACACACCCTGTGGTGGGATCAACAAGCTAAAATATAATTTGTTTAACAACAATAGCTTGCTGTACATTTACCGAAACGGAGACTGTAAAGAAGTCGGGTTTTTTGTAATGTTAACGTGTTATATTTAAACATATCAATAAAAGAACGACGCTTCGGTAAATTAATTAACACTGTTAAGTTTCATTTAACATTTATGTTAAAGATTTAGACAATTTTCATCTGAGTGGTATTTATGAAACCAAAGATTGTTCTTATGGACATTTCTGTCACGTGGCAGTTGAAAAAAGAGACTAAGTTAATTTTTTCTACAATGGACATGTTAGTCACGTGACGTTGAAATCATTGATTTTGATCATTTTCTACAATTTTGGCAAAATTGAAGATGTATATCGTGTTTGTCAATTTTATAAAATCTTGTGCAAGATCAAAACCATAGATTTGTAAAAAAAGTCTGTTATATTAAAACGGTCAAATCGACTATGTTTTGTCCAAAATCAGAGATTTTTCACCCATACAGAGGTATAAAACAGAGATGTTCTCTATTTTAAGTTACCTACATGTTTGTTTGTTTGACTGAACTCGAGTACAAACTGCTCGCAGTGAGACTAGAACCTCAACATCAGCGTTGAGAGGCTCGTGATCAACTTTAGATGACTAACTAATTTTACCACTCAGTTACCTCAGTTACCTTTATGTAAAGTTAGGAATGCACTATGCTATAGTTGGCATAAATCAACATACCCTGTGGTTGGATCAACAACTATTGCCCTAGGTTCGTCAAGGTTAGTATCCTTTATAATTGTCCTTCGATCTTTTCCATCCAGCCGTGCGACCTGTATGTGATCATACTTAGTATCCGTCCAGAATAATAAATCATACATCCAGTCAATAGCTATGCCATCTGGAGTTTCCACAGTTTCCGTGATAATATCCTCCGCTTTGCGCGATACTGAATCTTTAGTTACTGAAGTTCTGGTCAAACACATTTCACAATTAACAACCAAATTGAATTTCAATATTTATTAGCAATAGTTTATTAATGGTCTGTGGCAAACACTACACTACATTTGGATGATATAGCTGACATAATGTTCAAATGTTTGTTTGAATGTTGTTTTACGCCACTTTCAGCAAATATTCAGCTACATCAAGGCGTGCAATTTTTACTAGTGGAGGAAGCCGGAGTACGTAGAAACCCCCCGACCTTTGGTAGGAAAACTGGAAATTCTTGTCAATAAGGATTGGAGTCGAGCGCACTCTGCCCGCAGTTAGACTCCTACCTGCAATATTAGTGTCACCAGACCGCATGATCAATAGTAGACGAACTACCCTAACCACTTGGCCACCGAAGCCCGGATATAGCTTACATAAACCATTATCTTAGATATGGCATTTTAATTATTTTTAAATAACTAAAACTCTAAGTTTAAAAACACTTAAACCAACATACTTTTTATACTTTGGAGTAGAAAATGAAATTTTTTATTTATAGGATAATAAATTGTGCATCGTGATTATTGCAAATCTAATTACGAGTGCCGCAGAACGCATTAGATTATACTAGTGGACGGAACTTGTTCCGCACACTAGCTAAATCTGAATGCGTTTTAAAACGAGTAATCATATCTTTAATATTCACGACGCGCGATTGATTATCGTTTTTATTATATTAACGAAATGTTATTTGTCATCTAATACTTAGATTGTGTTGTGAATGTTCTTGCGCGTCAATGTTTGCTAAGGACGTCATTGAGATCATAAACTGTGACGTCATTTATTTCAATTGTTATTTTATCGTAATTAATTTTACTGTGAAATCTCGGTATTTCATCGATGACGGTGTAATAAGTTTATATCGGTATCTGTTATTTTAGTATGTAGTACCTGTACATGAGCCATCTTCAAGTACTAGGATGTAAGTTTGGTTTATTTTCATTGCACCCTTGTTAATGTATTATTTGTAAAGTAATGCCATGATGAAGTATTTTACATTTTAAGTTAAGATTAATTAAATATAATTAACGAACTCGTGTCCATTGACCATCTTCTTTAATTTTTTGTTTCAATTTTTACCTATTATTTTATCAAGCTGTGTCATTTTCTCTGCATTGGTGAATTTGTATACATGGCCCAATAACGATACGGTAAAATCATGTATTTGTAATACGTGCTTACAAGATAATTATGCATTAAACTAATTAAATTATATAACAAAAAAACCTTGCCAAAACGTCACTCCAATAAACAAATCCCTTTTCAAAATGAATATCAAGGTCTACGGCATTCAAAAGTCCACCAATCACCGTTTCTGTTACATTAGTGGCCATATCAAGTCGTTCAACCCCATTGTGGTCTGCAAAGGTGAGCCAATTTCCAGAGCCTTGAAAAAACAGGAGAATAAACAAACTCTACTTTAAATAGTAATTTTTAAAGCAATTCGATTTATGTTTGTTTAAACCCATCTCCATTAATTTGTCAGAAAAAAAAGACAATATCAACATAAAACAGAAATTAAAGTTATGGGAAAACGAAAAAACAAGATATCAAGTTATACCTATGTTCACACAACGCTTTCCATCGCTATTCAACTGGAATCCATCAGCGCAAACACATTTAACGCTAGTGGTTTCTGTTGGAAAACACAGTTGTTCACAACCCCCGTTAATTGGAGCGCATAAGTTAATTCCTGAAAATAAAAAGAATTTATCTCAACACTTAAATTATTTCGTTCAAGACAACTGCTAGAAAATTACTTATTATTTCATTAACGAAGACTGCTTGGACATAACTAAATTACTTTCTTCACGAAATCTACAATTCTTTACTAATTATTTCGATTTACAAAGTTAAAAAATAAGCTATTCAAATAGTTTATGATAAACAAGATACAAGTAATAATAGATAACGACTCTAAACTACATTTCTGCTGGAATATGTAAGAACTTACGATGTTCTAGTTTTCCTCCTAAAGGGCATTACATTAGCGAGAGTTTGCACGTTTTCAAATTGCTGTAGATGAGCATTAAAATAATGTAATCCAGCATTTAGTCCCAGTGTATTGCCTGTCTAGTTTCGACTGGCTAACAGCAAACTAGATATGGATTCAAGATTCAAAAGTTGGTCAGTCCGAAAGGTCCATATGGTTTTGTCCCCATTTTGACTTAAAACATTAAAACAGGGTAGCCTTCAAAGAATCGTATTCTTCATAGTATCCGCGGAAACCTCCCCAATATTTATACAGCATGGGTCTCATACGCCCAGGCAAAAAGTTTTTAAACTGACATGATATATATATTTTAAACATGCAACATGGCATGTATTTTGATATGTTGATTCCATATATAGTCCATAACATGATACTCCAAAATTTGTTTTCACAGTCTCTGACATTGATGAATCTTTTATGATTGTTAAATATAATTTTAAATTTGGTACACTAGTTTCAATTCTTATTAATCGATGAATACCATAATGCGGGATTATAGGTGGCCGAGTGTTTGAGATAGTTCGTCTGCTATTTAGCAGGTGCCTGTCACCGATGATCGGGGTTCAAGTTTCACTGCGCGCTTGTGGTGCTCCACTCATATCGTAATTCACAAGGAGTGCCAGTTGAAAGACGAGTTTTTCTCCAAGGTACTTCCTCCTCCCTACCCTAACCCCTCCCCGCACAAAAACCTAAAACTAGACTCGGTATGGCTGAAAAAGTGTCGAAAGTGACGTTAAACAACATTTAAACAAACAAACAAAAGCATACCATTAGGCTGATTTTCCAGGCTATAGACCTTGATTCCAACAGGCAAACTTAACTGAGACTTAACAACCTGGAAATTTAATCCAGTTTGTTTATCTACTCTATATATGGTGTTGTTCGTAAATGTAGTCCAGTAAATCCAGTCTCCATACAAAACTAGACCCCAGGGCCATGGCATATATTCGGCGGATTCAGCAATCTTCTGTACACTTGTACCGTCTAAATTACATGCTCGTATTTGTTTGTACACGTTGTCTATCCAATACAATCGGTTGTTTGAAAAGTCTATCAAAGATAATTTTAACAAGTTTGTTGAATGTTATAAATTTATTGGTGATGACTTTAAATATCGTATGTATTTTATAATATATACTAAAGTTTTAGATAAATTGTATAATATCTATATGGCATAACCTATTGTTTGTAATTAATTATAGTATACACAAAGAAAATATGCACATATATTTAAATCTGTTCAATTATAGAGAAACGATGAACCTTAAAATCGTTAACAACTTTTTAAAAGCGATTACGGTAAAATAGGTAGGAAAACCCTTTTAATGATACTTAACATACCTTAAAATTGTCAATTGTCATCATTAATTTATCGATTAAAATATATTTGTCGAATTACCATAAATATCCGATTTGGATATTCAATGTGTACACGATAAAAAAAGTTTTGGTAAAAGTGTCACTACCTTTTCGGTGTCAAAACAAGATAATTGAAAAAACGCATAACCAACCTAAAGTTAGTCCATGTGGATCATCTATCTGTGTTGTTTCATTTGATACTATTGTTTGTCTATTACTACCGTCCAACGAACATCTTTCAATTTTGGAATAATATATATCTGTGAAAAAGATCCATCTATCGAACAGAAAAGAATGTTATGATAGAAAAATAGGTTTACAATAAAACATAACTAAAATTGTATCAAGTCTTTCTATGTTTTTTACTTTACAAGAAAATGGAAACTATCAAGAGGTTAATAAAACAATCTCAAATCAACTTTGACAGAAAAAAGTATGGCCAAACAAAGATCATCAACAATAATCGAAATAGAACGGATAAAATTAAAGATGAGCAACAGAACCCATGAACATCTGCGAGAGAAACGAGGTCCAGCATAAGTGTGAGCAGTTCCTGCTACAAAATCTGAGTTTTGTTACATGTTCCGGTTATTTATAATTAATTCTTACGAGAAGAATACTGCTGACAGTTGAATGTAAGGGTGAGTTATACATTAGGTAGAAACACATTATATTGCAATCTTTCTACACGTTCATGGTATATCAAATTGTTATGTTTGCCTTTAAAGTGTATTTTATAATGTGCCTTGTACAATCATTTGCAACTTCTTAAAAAAGATAAATAATAGGATGCTTTAAAATTAAAGTAAAACCAGCCTAGCTAACGTAAAAAAGTAAAAACATCAGACGTGTAAATCAATGGTTTCTCCTTAACTTTTAAAATGGTATAAAGAATTCATCCTTTTAATTTTAACGAATTCAGCTGACTAGCGCGTATTCGGATTTAATCTTGAAAAATTAATTATTTGTCGTTTGCTTATGTTGTTTATACCTACCCTTTATTAGGAAAAACTACTATAGCTCTCGGTTCTCCTAAACCGGTATTGATCAAGGTTTTCTGAAGAGTTCCATTCAACAGGGAAACTTTTACATGGCGATGTCTTTTGTCAACCCAGTAGAGATGGCTGTATATCCAATCTACTGCAATGCCGTCTGCATAGTCCATACCATTTGTAGCGACATCCTCCGCTACACCCGGATTTGAAAGATTCATTCTGTATAATATATAATTAATGTACATGTATATATCATCATTTTTATATTCGTTATTCTAGGTTTGTGTCTCCATTATAGTTGTGTATCCTTTTGTTAGCGAATATTGTCTACATGTAATCTAATTTAATCTGATAGAAAAATCTTAGACGTAAATCTCTTATTTGCATTATACGGCAGTAAAATTAGGCAATAACCTTTGCTACCAACAAAAGCTGTATGAGTATGTTGCAACTAGATTAAAGAACTATTGCAAGGAATCCGACCAAAAAATAAACATATTCAACACAAAATAATACCAATTACCAACAACACAAAACAGATTGCGAGTTCCAGAACCCAATAAAATCATGGATGCTCTCAGTTGCTCTGGACGCGTAAGCAATGATTGCCACTAATTAGACATCCGTCGAGTTATATATCTATCATAACGTGTAAATTGTAAAAAATAGACACCATACGGCGGAGTTGGAGGAATAGTGCTCTTATTGAACGAGCAGTAGGTCTATGTGATAAGCCGACATAAATGTATTGATATATTCAGAACGTAAGATGCCTATCACATTTTTAGGATTCTTAGTATCCATACTTCATTTATGATCCTCTTGGAATAACAATCGTCACTGTATTTTGCGCTCCGTTTTTATTGTTGTTTAAACAGTGGTCGGGAGTTTCGATATAGTTTAGTTAGTATACGTAGAAGATTATGTTATGAAACACTGAAGTATTGAAAGTTTTGGTATCCAATCCAATGAACGGATATCATAATATTTGATTATGACATTGATATCAAGGGGAGCCAAAACCGTTTTGTGATTTTCATGAATCTCCTCTTTTTGAAAGCGTTCTGGATGTGTAAGTTACATTGTCAAGTAAACTGTCCATGCCTAATTTATTGTATAACATATAGTTACAAAACCTGTACATGTGGGGCATAAGTTTGCGCGTTTGATTTCATTTTGCATAAGCCGCAATATTGTCTGTTTATTCTGATTTTTTTCAGATGGGAACACTGTTATTTATACAGTTAAGGCCATTTCTTTGGCTTTCAGACTCCTTGTCGTCTGTATTGTAAATTAAACTCACTATTTACCTTGTAATCCGATCGGCGGTTTGATCTGACCAGTATAAAAAGCCGTCTGCAAAATGATAGTCTACCGACACGGCACCTGTAAGACCAGTTACAACTGTACTGTTCGACCAGGTCTCTAATTCTAACTTCTTTATTGTTTCTAAGTTTGTATGAACAATCCATGGTGTTACAACTTAAATAAAAATAACTAAATAATTACATGAACTTTTTCTCAGTTTGATCAATTTTAAAAAATGAACACTTACCACTGGAATTAATCTTTTGTCAGATAAATCTTGTGGTAAAAAAAATGAAAAAAGATTTATTTTTTATCTTGAATTTTGATAGGTTTCAATATTTTTATTTTTCATGTTCTGAAATAGTCATGTCCCTAGGAAATAATACACAGCAGACTCGTTCATGATGCAATATAGACTTTCTTTTCAAATCAACTAGTTTAACTGCTGAATTTATATGAAATCTTGTTTTCTGAAGTTTTTCTGTTCACTGTGTTTGCTTGTCATTCGAATTTTGCGTCGTTTATGTTTTTCTTGATAGTTTTGTTTTCATGGATCACTTAAGTTTCAATAATGACTGCTTCCCATTTGTATTCGGTAGAATAGATGCATAATTAATCTAATTGTTGGCTTAAAGAAGATAAATTTCTGCTACATTCAATTTTCATAATTATATCATTTTATACAATCTTTTTGTATTTAATAGCTTTTTTATAATTTCAAAACACACAATTCAGCATTTTTAATATTTGATTCCATCATAAACAAATCTTTTTAGGGTTTGAAGTTTGCGTAAAACAATCTGATTTTATGCATGTAGGTTTTTTTCAGCTAACCTTGTTGTTTGGCATAAATGCCATTTATTTTTTGCTTACGGCTAATCGTCCAGAAAACGTTGAAAATAAAGGTTTAGGTTGTATTCCTTTCGCTAGGTCTAAGAAATCCCAGAGGAAAATTTATTAGACTTTTCACATTCTTATTTGCTCCCTCATTAAGTAATTTTGTTTTTGTTTTGTTCTGGCAAATATTTAACATATGAACGCTTTTCATCTTATCGACTGTATGTACAATAAGTTTCTTTACTGAAATGTGATAAATATTGTTTTCAAATTCTTACACGATTTGGTATCTGTCACATACAACATACAGGAACAATGCAGTATGTAGCAGGGCATTACGGTATGTCTTAATACGCTAGAAACACATGTGTTGTATGCATCTTAATGCATCTATAAGACCAAAAGACCGCGAGAAGTACAGTTATTGGACAAAAATGTTCTTGTCTATTAAGATAGGTTCTATGCTGCTTAGTGACAAATTCTAACAAGTTTGTCTTTTAAAATTAACAGGTCGAGACATAAACCACTTTTCTTAAAATGACTTGAATCCCTTTAAACTAATACCAGATTTTGACCTCAAGCTCTACATAATGTTTAAAGCCTTTTTCTTTTATTAACTGAAAACAATCTGTAAAACATAGAGGTAAATTTAAAATGCAAGCGACTTTATTATTTAATAATCTATTTGAAGTGTACGCAAAGAATCTAATATTTATTAAAATGGTGTTTAATGCCACCTTCTACAATGTTTCACCTATATTGTGGCGTCGAGTTTTAATTCTGGAAGAAAGTTGAAAAACTGGTAACCCTTGTCAATTATAACTGTAGTCGAGAACACCGTACACACACTGACACCCGAACCGCTAACCTCAGTGCGGACAGACTAATTGAACAATAGTAGATGATTAACTATTTTAACCACCCAGGATACTTAAGAATCTAAAATGAATAATATCAACATGCTGAACGTGCAAAGCTAAAATTTATCTTAAATGAAATGGTCAGAGCAATAAAAATGAGGCAACAAAAACACTTATGTGCTTATTTACACTTAATTCGTGTATTTATCTTTGTATTTAACAAACGCCAGTAAAGTATGTTTTCAAGTATGTGGTTTGTTTTCTTTTATATTTAGATCTGCAGTTTTCTTGGAACGAATAATCGCACGTAATAAAGGTACGAATTTAGTCCCATTACTCGTAATGTAGCAGAGCGGGAGTGAATCACTCCCGGCACTTTGATGTCCAAACGAAGTTGCATATACAATCAGACGTGGTCGATCTTGATATCTTTCGACAGTGTCACCATTTTTTTTTATCGGTTTCGTGTTTAAAATCGATCATTATTGATACGTGATGATAGTTATTGTCGTTTAATAACCCGCTGTGCGTTGTGTATTAGTTGACATTCGTGTCTCTATTTAATTACGTTTACAATATGAAAAACATTGAGAAACCCGAAACTGAATGGCGTGTTGCATCGTGGGTAATACACATGTAAATTACTGGATTTGTACTACGGAATGGTTTTTATAGTATGCAAATTAGCACGTTTATAATAAAATTAGGTCACACTATGAATATTCGGAAAAATGATCAACATAGCATTTTCCACGTGCATATTCAAAGAAAAAAAATAGAAATTTCTTCAATAAAGATCGTTTTCCGTTTGTTTCCCAATGTCTAAATATTTAATAACGTAAAGAAGATGAATATTATGTTTGAATTTTGTATAAATAGACCGAAGTTAGAATTTTTTATTTGTTACATTACGATTAATAGGACTTAATTCTATCGTTAATCCGACAAATCACAAACCTAACATCGGATTATAACGGCTGTAAAATTCAGCTAACAGTTTTCTATTTATTAAGTAACGAATTAATGTTGTATATCTAAGAGGGCGAAATGGGCATGTGCTTTGCTATTTCTTAATATTTCCTACTTATGCTTTATAACCCTAAACTATCAACGTTATCAACGAAAATAAACGCATCAGTAAATTTTTGCATCCTAAAAGTTAGGTTCATAGACGAATACAATAGAGTTCTTTAACGAATTGCTCAATTAAAAACCAACCTTATACACCTAGCCCATTAAGAAGCTTTTGACAATAAACATATATATATATTGATACATATTTAAACCTTTTTGTAAAACATATTTAAACTTAGGAGCCATTCATAGGGGATTTTAAACAGGAAGTATCATATGTAAAGTTATTGAGCAAACACATAGATCGGAATTTGTTTGTTTGTTTGATTGATTGGTGTTTTAACGCCACTTTCAGCAATTTTTCAGCTATATCATGGCGTCCAGTTTTTATTAGGGGAGGAACCCCCGGACCTGCGGGAGGAAAACTGGCAATCCTTGTCAATTAAGATTGGGGTCGAGTACACCCTGCCTGAAGTGAGAATCGAACCCGCAATCTCAGTGTTGACAGACCACGTGATCAATAGTAGACGAACTACCTTAACCACTCGGCCACCGCGGCCCCGATCGGAATTTGAACAATTAGCATAATAATGAGCTACAGAAAAACAAAATTATTTCATGTAAAAATATGTTTTGACTAAAGAATCTGATACGCTATGAGATATTTCGAAATAAAACAACGAAATGTTTTCTGTTTTCCTAAATAAAGATATAAGTTATATCTACTGGCATTTTAACGTGTTTCTATAGTGCATAGAAATGCAGGAATGTGTTAAACATTATGTACTTGTACAATAACGTAAAAGTTGATTATAATTGCATTACATGTACATGAAAAAAACTACTAATGTAAATAAGTAAACACATAAAACGTTATATCTGTGTACTATGAATGTGTTGTGAATGATTATATGTCATCAAGTGCATGTTAATCGTCGCTTTTTTTAACGGAAACATAAAAAATGAGAGGAGAGGTACATGTTTAACATTATTAGTTGTTGCAGTTTCTTTCTAAACAAAGTATACTTAAAATTATTATATCATAAATTGAACATTTCTACAAAATTAATGATTTCTGATAATTAGGTCTTGTCTAATTGTTCAGTTGTCAAGACGGCAACATGACATGACTTGAAAATAAAATTCGATTTTTATACAGTAAGAATTTACAGGATTCAAATAAAACATACCTGTTAAAATCATATATACACACAAAAGGGCAAATATATATCATTTCAGTCACCAGAATTTTATTGTTTTAGAGTCTTGATGAAATATTTACACCGTAAACATTGTTCCTTTATGTGCATTCTTTGTATAATCTTTAATTTGCACTTGCATTTTTCTTAAGCTTAATAAATATTTCAATAATTAATGTATATTATTAGGACAATAAACACATCTATAAATGGCTATAAGTTAAATTCATAGGCGTATGACATACAAGATAATTATTTTAACTAGACATAAAACTGTCGCACGTGTAATTAAATCCCAACGATATGCCAAACCCAATGAAAATGTTTTTGGTAATATCTATGTATATTTCAAACAAATGTAAATAAATTTACAGTACAGTAATGAGGGATTTTCAAACCAAAAGTATTATTTTTCGTGTAATGAGCAAAACAATTGACCGCTTATGAACTATTATCACAACAATGGGCTAAATAATGACATAATTTGTGCTTATAAAAATAATCACGTGGTCTGTCAACACTGAGATTGCGGTTTCGATTCTCACTGCAGGCAGGGTGTACTCGACTCCAATCTTAATTGACAAGGATTGCCAGTTTTCCTACCGCAGGTCGGGGGTTTTCTCCGGGTACTCCGGCTTCCTCCCCCAATAAAAACTGGACGCCATGATATAGCTGAAAAATTGCTGAAATTGGCGTTAAAGACCATCAAACAAACAAACAAACAACTTATAAAAATATTAGACTTAAGCAGCACATAAATGTACAACCATACTCTATGAACTGTTATCTGCTAATGTGAGACCCGATTTGCTGTAGTTATTGTATTAATACATTAATGTTATAAACATTTAAAGTGATTACAAGTTGCCGCTAAAATGATATTAAAAATAGGACAACGAAATATTCCAACATAAGATACAAGTTATAACTACAGACACTTAACCTGTTGCTATAGTACAAAGAAATGCAGCGGTGTGTTCAAATACTATGTATTCTCACAGTATAACGTGTATTCGACTTGCATGAAAAACCTTCTAAAAACATAAGAAAGCACTTAAAAAAATTTTATATTTGTGTACTATAATATGTGTTATAATTGATAATATTTTATAAAGTGCAACGGCCTTGACGACACTTTATGTTCTGTATGTGATAAGTTTAAACATTGATAAAATCTCTTCACCATTATTGTTTTGTCTTACATTCTGCTTGACTTAGGTGCTACTGATAAGTATAAAATGGTTACAACATTATACTTAATTCTCATTAAGACGCTTGAATACCATATTTAATATTTAATATTATTACAATGAACTACGTTATTTATGTAATTTAAAATGAATAGGAATTCTAGAAAGCTGAGTGGTGCTATTTTTGTTCATCATCTTCATATATGCGGTGCATGTCTACGCTGCGGTTGCTAGACTATATCCGTATACAAGGATAGCTGGTATTTTTTATTCATTCAGTTTATGTTATAATGCTTCTGACTAAAACGGTCCCAACTGGCTTGTGCATTCCTATTGCTTAATGATTATTTCTTTATTTATAAATTCATTGAATAATAAATATTCAAGAACCATACTGGAATGATTTCTAGAGCAAACCCATAGATCAGCCCAGTGCCTTCCCGAGTGCCTCCCATTGGGGCTGTCAAGTAATAACACGGAAAAACTGACCGAGGACCGTAGTGGGTAAAGCGTTTGGAGAATATAACACTCCATGCACGATAAAGACCCATTTTGATTTCGAAAAGGGCTTAATTCTGCGTCATTACCCAATCCATTTTTCTAGCACCATTCAAAATTGTGTTCCCGTTTTTCTGTTATTTATTTTTGGTTTTTAATTTGTTCTCGTCCTGAATATAGCTAAAATATTGCTCGCTTGGACGTTAAGCAAGTACATTTTAAATAGTAGAGATGTGAAGAGAATTGACACATCTATAAATGACTACAAATCACTTTGATCAATGTATATCATACAATTGAAATTTGAAAGGCATGAAACTTCAGTAATTAAAAACCAACGTTATACAATAAGCTCATTAAAATTCTTTTGTAGATATTTAAATTAATACCTTCTATATTTAAAACAATTAAGAAGATCAATTTATAATCAAATCATGAGGGACTTTTTTTAAACGGGAAGTACACAAGTTTGTAATTTTTAATCTTATGTTAACTTGTTGTCCTTTGCTCTTCTTTTTGTCTTACACCTGTACATATGTTTGCACAATTTTGTACATGTTGTGCAGTTGCAGTTGAAGTCGGTTGATGGTAAGACATTTGTCATACAATCTATACATATACGTTTGGTACACTAGTCTTTCCTTTTTTGTACATGTATATTTATGTCGTGCATACCTTACAACTGCCACAATGGACGGTGTTTATAGTTCAAATTAGTGTAACATTAAAAAGACATTTTAAGTTTTCTCTAAACAATTTGTTGTTTTATTATGTTAATAGTTTAAATGTTGAAAAAAGTTTGACTAATTTTAATTCTACGTTAAATAGTTGCATGTCTTATAACAGCCGAGACGACGGTAACTAGCTTTGTTTCATTAATGGGTTGTTGTTAACATTTTATAAACTTTTTTTCGAATTTCTAAAAAAACATTTTTAATACATTCGAGAAAAATTCGCGGCTGGGCTTATACGATCGTAATTGCAAAAGTGTACCTTAGATTTAGAAGCAGTAGCACATAGTCCGAAAAAGTCTCATAGATGATAGTCAGAGATTTAATACTATGTACTCAAAACCTTTTTTAAAAAGTTTGATTATTATGATTATTATCTTTCTTCATTCAAATAAAAAATAGTCATCTTGACTCTTATTTAAAAAAATAGATAATAGTTTCCAATCAAATTGCGCAGTTTCGTAATACTGTTTCGCTTACTCCAAACAAAATAATCTTTTAATTAGAAGGATAAAATTTTGCACGGTCACAGGAAACCTGTTGAGTTCGTTTCCGGGTCCCCAAGATAAAACGTTTTGTTGATTTTCCACTTCCTACTTAACGTTATTCCTTTTTATGCCTCCTATTTGGTTTCGAAAGATATGGAAGCTCTAAACTACCTTGCTGATTATGCCTAGACCTGTTTATACATATCGCGCCGTTTTCATAAGGCGCTTAGAACTGTTTCTATCAAGGAAAATGAATATTTTCTAAAACAGTTACAAAACCATTATTTATTAGTTGTACACTGTTTTAAAAGTTACGCAAGCTGTTAAATTTACAACAAGTTAATTGATGCACATGAGCGGTCTAGTATATGTATTAGTAGCTTTAAATCGTAAAATCAAGAAATGCAGTTGAGGCAAGAGTGGAATTTTTACATTGTAATTTAAAAATAATTATCTTCCAACATTAAATGTTCCTAACAATTCATCGCATCTTCTTTTGGAAGTTTGATTAATTAACTTCTTACGAGACAAAAAAAATTATATTGAATACGCAACATCTTAGTCGTAAACATTTATTTTCGATTTAGCTCGTATTGTACACATTGCTTACGTATTTAATATGATTATTGAAGAACTAAGTAGTTGTCCATATGATAGTATTGTTGCTTTATGCAGATTAGTTTAATGTATATTTTAACCGACTTATTATAAGTATAAAATGTATTGTCGACTGATGTTTACCCTTTGAGAAAAAATTTTGTTTTTAAATATGTGACTTGGCAAATTAATTAACATTGACTTATCTATTGACACTTGTTCAGTTATAAAGGAATAAGTAAAGGGTATAGGAATAGAACAAAAAATGAATTGTTTCGTTCAATACAGTTTTCAAACGTATTTAAAGCGAAAATGCATACCGACTACATAAATTACGAATAACATTTTGAACGCTTATATGAAAGAGTGTGTCAATAGGATTATTAATGCTACATTCATTATTTTCAATTCATAATTGTACACGAAATATATATACTTAGTAAATACCACTTCCCATGATTCTGTTACTACTATTTGAAAATAACCATGAAAAAATTCATTTTATCCAATAAAATTATATATTAAAAATTTTTTTTTTTAATTGTATTCGCTTAAAGAGATTTGAATTGCATTTAGCTATGTTAATGCCAAATGTGTTTGCCTTTGATTAAAGCTTATATATGGTTTCTTAGTTCGTTTTTTCAAGGACACCACAAATATAACATGCATTTTTATTACCATCCCAATAGTTTTTACGAAGGGTTAATTTAATTAGGCAAAATTTAAATAGAAACGCGGTTCGGTGTGAGACAGATGTTTCAAAATTATATAGTTTTCGTAGAACTTCCGCATATAAAGTGTATATGTTCCGATTACTGTGTAATTTATAGGCATCATTAAATGATTGTTTTGGTGTCCAAAGCCGAGAGAACCGTATATGAAGCAACTAAACGTATAACAGGTTTGAGTTAAAGCTAACAGAACAATAGATCAGCTGTTCTAACTTCTTTAAACAAGTTCCAGTATCTTTGAATCAGAGTGGAAAAACAACTATCAGAAAACATTGACAATCATTAAATTTCTTTTCCCCTTCCAATACATATTATTCTGTGGATGATGACACTGCGTATATTTTAAACACTTGAATTGTATAAACTATGATGCTCGTTTATAACTGCTTTGAATCAATGTGCACACCACTTTTCCTTACTGCTACATAATAAATTGATTGATTGGATGTTTGCTTAACGTTCAGCGATCAATATTACAGCAATATTAAGAACGAGAACAAGGTAACCAATAATAAATCAATGCGAAAGACAAATGCATCAACGAGGACACATTTTCGATTGCCACTAAAAGTATGGCGTATTGGACAGGAACGGAGAATATAGCGTTTCGAAACGGCTATATTGAGCCTTCTCTATTTCGAAATCTACACAAAGTGTCTTTAACGTGCAAGGAGCATGGTACTCTAAGCCTGGTCACCTACTACTGTCTGCGACCAGACATTACAGTATTATTACCTGACAACACCCAAAAGTGTGTCTCCTCTTTCCGCTTTCTGTGAAAAGTAAATGGGTCACGCACTGGTAACTCTCCCTAACCAGTAACTTATTTGTAATAAAGTTGTGAATTATATGTTTAGTTAAAAATAAAGCTTTCCGTTTGAAGAAAATTTAATAATTTAGTTCTGTTTGTCTAGATGTTCTAGTTATTTTCGATATAATATTTTTTCGCAGCTGAGCAGCTGTAGGCAGATTTATCTTTTATTTGATGCATCTCTAACGTTCCAGATTAAAAGCGTTTAACTTGGTGTATTGTGTTTGGAGTATTAAATATATTTGCGCAACGCTAGTTCTAGTTTTTTATATCAGATACTAAATTCTTGTATTGCAATATTATTCTGTTATAGAATAATTCTAACGTAATACACAGGGCGGAGGTAACGTTTGCTGTATGTTGGTTATATAAAATATACGTAATTTGTTGAATGTGAATTTGTTGTCGTTTAACTAATGAACTATCATCTATTATTATTATTTATCCAAGATCTTAATTTTCATTTTAAACCTATACTATAGCCATTAGTAGAATTCTTCTGTTTTACAACCCTCCACTATTTTCCATTCACACCGCCGTACACGTGACATTTGGCGACAGGATTCTGCAATTTTCTGGGGGACAAAAAAAAGAATTATGTTTATCTTCAGTCGTTGTGACGTACACACAGACAACACAACTTAAAGGGTTCGAAGATGCATAATAGTGAGGGACGACCCGGAACTCACCCAACGCCAATATGTGATCTTTAATTTACACTCTACAAGGCCATCATTGGTGGTACATGATACCCATCCATTTTAATCAAGTAACCAACTCACATACTACAGTAATGACAAAGGGGGTTGGCATTCCATAAAACCTGCTTTAACCCAAGATTTCTTTCAAAATGCCTATATGAAATCAAGGCCATTGCAATAGTTTCTCTATTTTTGGTTGTTGGTTCTGGCGTTTACCGGTGTCTCGGACTCTGGACTGTTTTTTGTGTTCGATATTTTGTTAATATCTTCATTCATCCACCATATACAGCTTAAAAACCAGATGTAAAGATCTTATTAAACGCTGCTTTTCAAGACGTTCTAGAGTCGTCAACATGACTTGATCATTATGGCTTGATTGATTGGATGTTTGCTTCACGTTTGAGCTATATTCAGGAGGGAGCAAGTTAACACACACTAAATAAATTCGGAAAGATGAACCAAAGGGAACAAATTTTGAATTGCACTGGAAAAGTATGGGTATGGGTATAGGTAGGGTAAAAATGTAGCCTTTCGTAGCGGCCGCAACGAGCTTACTCTTATCGACATCTACAAAAGAGGTGTTTAGCGTGCAAGGAAAAAAGCACTCTCCAAATACGTAACCATATTTGTCCGCGTCCACACTTTCCGAAGTATGACCTGACATCCTTCCCCCCTTAATAGGGCATCCCTTAAAACTGTGAACCCTCACAGTATGGTCCCAGGTTTGTTATGTGAAACCCATCTCTCTAATTCCACTGAGTCACAGGTAGTCTTTCCTATTCTTGGATTTCACTTTTTCTTAAACATGACAATGATTAACTCCACAAGTTTCCTGTTATTTATAGTCAGACACTGCTTTCAATATAGATCACCTATCACATTTTAATCTTTTTCGTTTTGAGATTATTTTCTTATTCCGCTGTGTGTCCTGTGATGATTCAAATATATCCATATGTCAAGAAGATTCATTAACAAATTAATTTCAGTTTAAGTGTTATGAACCGCCGAAAATTTGAAGGATGATAGATGCTATTAATTTGTCTAGGTATTCACCTACATGGAAACACCATATCACTTAAAAAACAAAATGATTCTAAATCCCAGTCTGCAAACTCTTCGAGGTGAAATTAAAAGGAGATTATTTAGTAGCCAACTATATATAAGATTGTAATTACAAAATGTATATTGAAATAAAAATATATAGTTCATCTTTTTTTAATCTTTACACAATACTCGAATAGTACGAAAAAACCATAGCAGGTTGCAGATATTTTAATTTCAGTAAAGTGTCATCAATGTGACATTGTTTGCGTATATATGAAGATATCTAAACTATTTCTAGCTGAAAATTAAGAAGCTACTTAACAATAAAACAAATGTTTTCTTTGGAGGGCTGGTGATTTGACCTCTCGTTGATGTTATAACAGATAGTAGTAGTTAATATATAATAAGAAATATGTGATGTCATTGTGTTTCCTTCCGTTTTCAAGTTGTTTGTATATTGAGTGTTTAATGATATAGTTGAACCGGGCTCAAGTAAATGTCCCTGTCACCGTGCGTTTGACCTTGACTGTTGTTTGTCCGCTTTGGATTTAACGGAACACCAGAACTGAAACGAGTGTCTTCCAGTATTCTAGGATCTATCGGGACTTGGTTGAATCCCATATCACTTGTAAATCCCCTGTTGACTTCTGATCTCAAATATCTATCGTTTTCGATATGTTGCATTTCATGTGTACCGTCTGATCTCTGAAGTGGGTTGTACACATTTTTTGGAGTCGTATTATAGGACTTCAAGGTTTCATAAGTTGGTTCCAAGTAATTTGAGTCTGGGTCCTGCATATGGGTGGTAAGATTGCTGTCGTCACTGATGCAGTCATAAATAGTACTGATTGAGTCACGTGGGTTTGGTGGTAATGGCCTATTTTGTTCGGGTTTTTTAGTCTTTCTTAATCGGCGACATACAAATATTATTATCACGATCACAATCGCAATCACAACAATTCCTCCTGCTATTGATGCATAAATTATCACGGTAGAGTCCTCTGTAAAAAATTAAATGCCTTGAAAACTCAATTAAGATCATGCAAATTATTTTAATTCTACATATACCATGTTTGTTGTTCGGTCTTGTTAACGGGTTTTATGCTACACTGCTAGCAATTTTGAGCTGTATCATTGCATCCAGCATTTATTCCGGAAGAAAGCCTTAGTACTTAGTGAAAATATCCTACATTGATTTCGCAGAAAACTAGCAATCGTTATTAGGTAAGGTTTCAGACTATTTACATAAATGGATTTCCTGTATATTAATATTTAGTTGTTTATTTAGCCGAAGTATATAACGTCATGTATATCTTAGCTTATATATACACATTATCGATGTTGTTTCTAATTAGTTTTTACCGATTGAAAGGATTATACAGCTGTATTATTTATCATAAATGGAAGCAGTAATGGTTTAAGTCGAAAATAAATGCGTGAAGTCGGCATCAACCCAATAGTTAAAACATATATTTATAAATAACTACCAAGTCACATGGCCACAGATGCTTCCAAACAATAATAAATCGTGCGTGTATAGGAGTGTATTCATTTTTCGGGATGCACATCCAAGTTAATGTGTCGCATCCATTATTTCAGAAATAAGAGATTTAATTATATTGGCATTAAAAAATCGACTTATATGTACATATTCTTATGTGCAAGAGCATTGTGTTGTTATCAGTATGTATAGTCATATATAAATAAATATTTAGGAAATATAATCATTATATTTGAATATAAAAATTATGCAAAAGGAAGAATTTAGTTGATTATCAAATTTAATAATCTAGTAGTGAATATGTTTTCATCGTAATCTACTGGTGTTGGCTCCACAATAGTGAATAATTGTTTCATTGATTGATTGATTAATTGATGTATTGATTGATTGATTGATTGATTGGATGCTTCCTTTACGTCCAACCACAATATTTCAGCTATATCCAGGTCGAAAACAAGTTAACAAATGATAAATACATTCTGGAAAAATGGACAAAAAGATATACATTTTGGATGCCACTGGAAAATGTAGCCTTTTGAAGCGGCTACAAATAGCCTACACTAATCGACATCAACAAAAGGGGTCTTTAGCATGCAAGGTGCGTTTAACCCTCAAAGCACGTTGCACAATGTGGTCCGCGTTTAGGCTTTTAGTATTATGAACTGACAATCCCAAAGGAAAGGGCATTCCCTATCCGCCATCTGCTGATTCGCTGGGCAGCTCTGTAAGTCGAGCACTGTGAACCCTGTCAGTATGGTCCCGGCTGTTGATTAAGATATATGCCATTACATGTGAATATCACTTATAGATAAAAGTTATTATTCTGAAATCCATTTTATATAGAATAGAAATCTGTGAACAAATCTATTTCCGTGCAAATGCATGTTTTAAAGTTATTCAAAAATATAAGATACCTTCATTGAAAAAATAGACTAAAAGCCAGTAATAATGTTACAAAAATGAAGTTTAATGTGACTTACCGGTAGCAGAATTTGTTAATGCGCTTGAGGGCGATGTTATAGTTTCTGTGGACGATGAAGATATAACAGTTGATGACGAAGTTAAACTTGGTGTAGACGTTGAAGATATAACAGTTGATGACGTGGTTATACTTGGTGTAGACTGTGAAGATATAACAGTTGTTTCCGGAAGTGTTGTTTGTAACTGAACTGACGAATCTATGACAAAATAATTTTAATTTGAAATAGACATATCCTTTTACACTGTAAACTGGCGCTATCGTCAATACTGCTTTCCCAGCCGGAGAAAACTACCATTCATAATGTGGCCGTCTCCTCGACTTAATTGGTCGAGTAGAAAATTATCTCTTATGAAAACAGACTTGCATGCCTTTGTATTTCTGATGATAACGTTTTTCTTGATATGACGATAGGATACTCGATACGTGTTTAATTACAGACAGGCAATGCATACATTTCCGGTCGGAATACCTGAGTGCACCAGGTTTGTTTTAGCGGGGGTGAGGTTCTGGTCGCTCGCTTTTGGTTTTTCGATGTTGTTGTTTGTTTGGTGTTGACCGATTCTTGTTGACAATCGGGTTTTATTTGTTTTACTTTCTTGACGCTTATCTATTTATATCACTGACAAAATACATTGTTGTTTAAATTTTTAGATCATAAAGTAGTAAAATAATTATTTATAAATTCTAAAATTTTTCTAAAATGTTATAAATTCTAAAAAATTTGTTATATATACCAAACTACAAAAGGTGAAAAAGAAAGATATTATGTATATTGCCTATATGTCTTATTTAACACATGAAAAGAATTCAAAATTATAAACAAGACATACACTATATTTCGATCATATACCACACCACTAAACGTGAAAAAGGTCTGTTAAATTTCATACGTCCATCGAGCAGTATTTCAGCAATATTCAGGACGAGAACAAGTAAACACGGACCAAAAGGACAAAAGTTAAGAATGCAACTGGGAAAGTATGGATTTGGATAAGGACGGACTTTTAGGCCTTTTGTAGCGGGTTTATACGAAAGCCCAGAAGGCTCATTCGAAATTCGAGAATCGAAATTCGAAATTCGAGATTCGAGATTCGAAATTCGAAATTCAATATAGTTATAACCAATCAGATTGCGTGTGACATAATCGTCTACCAATCAGAATAGTTCTTATATATTCGAAATTCGAAATTCGAGATTCGAAATTCGAGATTCGAGATTCGAAATTCGAAATTCGAGATTCGAAATTCGAAATTCAATGTAGTTTTAGCCAATCAGATTGCGTGTGACATAATCTCTACCAATCAGAATTCCTTGGTTATATCGAAACTACATAAAATTTGGTTGAGTAGTTTTAGGGGAGTTAATGCGAAAACCATGATTATTGAGGATTACTGAAAATTCCTAAGTTCAAAGAGCCATAACTACCATATAAATTTAGGAATCAACAATTCCTGATAATATGCACTACATATATGGTGTACTAGTTACATACCAAGTTTCATAAAATTTTGTATAGTACTGAGTAGTTTCAGAGGATTTGTGCTGACAAGATAATTAATGGGTATTTTCAGCACATTTCTACGTTCAAAGGGCCAAAATAAGCCAGTGGCGGATCCAAAATTTCAAAAGGGGGGGCACTGACTGGCCAAGGGGGGCCACTTTGGTCATGCTTCAATGATTTCCTATATATCCAACCAAATTTTTCCGTCAAAAGGAAACTGAATTCATTTGATAAAATAACAAATAAAGCTTATAAATTTGATTTTTTTAACAAAACCATGTTGAACAAGTCATTCGTTGACAAATATGTCGACTGTTAAAACACCAAATAAACATAATAGCACGTGGCTACGTTTATATAAGAATTATTCTGATTGGTAGACCATTATGTTACACACAATTTGATTGGTTATAACTATATTGAATTTCGAATCTCGAATTTCGAGTTTCGAATCTTGAATCTCGAATTTCGAATATCGAATGAGCCTTCTGGGCTTTCGTAGGTTTAACTAGCCTATTCTTATCTACAAAAAGGGATCTTTCAAACTCTTCAAACACATTACCCACTGTGGTCCACGGTCTTTTTGTATTATGACTTGATACCCCCAACAAGAGGACACCCCTTATCCGACATCAAGGGACGCGGTTGGAAGACCTGTGAGTCGAGCACTGTGAACCTTTAGAGTATGGTACTATGTAAATGTTACTATATTGTAAACAAGGCATATACTCTACTTCTATCACAAAACGTTAAAAAGCGATATATATCTTACTTGGCCCATGTAAATGGTTCTAGATTGTACACAAGACATATAATTTTTTTCTATCACACACAACAGCACTCAACGTGAAAAAAAGCTATTATATTTAATACTACTTAGTATACATGTTTTTGATTTTAGCAAAGCCATATATTTTTCTTACATACACCACACAGCAATAACGTGAAATGTAAAGCCATTGAATATACTAAATATATCTCTTACGTAGCACATGCAATTACATTTTAACCAGTGCCAGTTAAGATAGTAGTTTCGAAAGATATTTTGTCTTTATATTATTTGTAATGGTGGTATATTTTGTTCATCTCCCGTCTTTGAGTGACTATTTAAATGCCAGATTCGTTTTTGTTTATTTTATTAAGTAATTTCTTTAGACATACCAATAAAAAAATTTAAAACTATTTACAACTGCGAAATAGAGTTAACTTACTGTGAACATTTACTCTCATACTAATCGTCCTTACTCTCGAAGAATCGTTTTGATGCGTGATAATGCAAGTGTAGGTTCCACTGTCCTCAAACGATACTAAATCGATGAAAAGATTTTGACCAGTCACAACATCTGTAGTCATCTGGTTGACAAATCGTTGCCATTTGTAATTACATATAGGGTAGCACACAGCCGTACAAGTAATGGGACCAAACTTGCTTCCTTTTGTTACATTCACAGAGTCACCTAGTATAGATAACCGAACGTCATCTGGTCCATCTAAAGAAAATTAAAATTAATTTTCAAAAGATAACTTTCTTTGTAAATTTTAAGAGACTTGATACTTGTAGATTGTGTAATTTATCAAATTTTTTGTTTCCTCGCATAGTTCAGTAAACAACACTTTTACTGTGGTTTATTTTTTATTCGTTGGATACCAATTATCGTGGCTTTCGTGGAAATGGACAAACCACGAAATCTAGAAATTTAAAAATAATAATTTCAATAGATATATAATGGCCGTAAAGACTGTATAAAACAAAATACTTTTAAAAAGAATACATATCTTAGTTTACTATGTATTGTGATAAAAATGATCATGATAGTTTAGAACAACATAGTTATAGTTACTTCTTTAAAATGTTTAAATCAGATATAGTACCTACCATAAGGATCAATCAAGAACGTATCAGAAGAATCTGAAACTTCTCCTTTATCATCAACGGCTGTACATGAAATGACTTTGCCATTATCAGCCTTGGTAACGGGGTTAATTTCTAGAACATTGGCTGGCTGGCTGTTAGGTAATGACCACACGTATTTCAAGCTGCATGGCACAAAAGCAGGAGATCGTTTGCATTGGGAACTGCATGCAAAAGATGTTTTTCCGCCAACAAATGGGTATTTATCATATGTTAATTCCGGTTTAAGTGGTTTTTCTGCAATAGGAGAGCAAAATTAAACACTGTTATAGATTCAGATGTTCCGTAACTGCATGGACAAAGTCAAAATTAAGTAAAGAATCTTAAGAAATCTAAAAGTGATGTTGGTTAATATTGCTCAAATTTATAACATTATTGATACTTTGAAATTAAACAAACCTAATAAATACCTGTAACAACTAACAAGGCACAACCATCTATCAATGTAGGGTCCAATCTGTCTGTAGATTTATACTGACCAACGTCCTCTTTGACAGCGTTGTTCAGATTAAACTGAATATAAAGTCCATTTTTTAATAAGCCGTTGTATTTAGAAGGGTCTTTTTGAAGAATTCTATCTGAATATATTATATTATTACTAGTAGAATTGTCAGAGAGTTTGCTAAATGCTACGTCAAAATTTGATCGATCTGTTGTTGTTGTCCATGAAATATTGACAGAAGTGCCTTGTGTTGCGTAAATACGGTTATCTGTAAAAAAAAACAAACAAAATACAACATTTATCACAAGAAAATGTACGCAGACGGAGGAGTGAAAGGTAAAACTTTTGTAAAAAAAAAAGGCAAATTTCAATAATTAACGTAATTTTAACTTGGTCCACGAATAAGCCAGAATAACTGCACTTTTTGAAGATAATTATGTTCTGGTCATGCACATGTAATGCCATCCAATTATTTTTTTACGAAAAAGTTCTACTAACATATACGTTGATGTTTTTTTTGTTAAAATTCTACTCAGAGGCTCTAAAGTGTCTGAAGATCCACAATAATTTTCAATTATCAATCAAGATGAGCATAAGAACAATATCCAACTCACATAATAGTTTCTGTATTGGAAACTCTGGATACAACAAACTTGTATTAGCATAAATACAAATAAATCGATTAACGTTATATTCACACCTACCAGTTGGCCAAAAGGCTACATCATTGGTCTTGGACCATCCAAGTTGACTGTATTGACAACTGAGTTTAACTTTGTACATTTGACATTTTTTCAGCTGAACTGTTGTTATGACATGAGTGGTTGTCGGTGCGTAGACAGTTGCAGAATAAGTTAAGTTGTTGTCTTTGTCATATACTTTTAAATCGGTTTCTCTAATAATATCTGTTGTTACTGGAAATGTCCATGAAATAGTTACAAGGCTTCCCACAACATCAATCACTATTTTGGTCGGTGGCTCTAAAAAGACAGTTTTTATAAGGGTTATGTAAGAACATTCAACGAGTGCACAGAAAGGAACAATATTACTAAAATATAATTATATAAGTATCCGCTGAACATCGATTTTAAAACTAGACTTTGGTCGTTACCTTTAATTAATTGATTTGTATGGGACTATCAGACATTTTTGCTGAGTCATAAAGGTTGTCTTTCCTATTCCTGGATTTAACTCTTTCCTAGAAATGACAATAAGTAACTCAGCGAGTATCTAATTAGAAGCAACACTGCTTACTCGTCCGGAGCACATGTTTGTTTTGTAGTTTGTTTGTTTTTTGTTTTTTTTGTGTTTGCGAGGTGTTGTAAAGATATACCATTAACATTACGAATTTGCAGTTCACCATGGCACTACAAAACCTTTTAAAAATCGGAGTTATTTCTGTGGATACATTCTTAACCATATGAGATAGAAAACTAAAACCTTCACCAAAATTTAGATCGTGTTTGATTGTCATTTATAATATTAGATTTATATGAAATTTATTGTAAATTGCGATATTTTCTCAAAATCATAGGTCAATGTCACATTATAATTTTCAACAATGTGCTCCATGCAGATGTTTCCCTTAACCACGCAATTTACAGAGCGTAAACCATAACCAAATGTAGGTCTTTTGTAAGTCTTCAAGCGTCTTGTATTTTTAATTGGTTATAAGTTATGTCAATGGATCGATAAAATTTATTCTAAATAGTCATATCTCTATACTATAATATGGGATCTTTACTGTTGTTTATAGTTTACATTAATGCGCGACAATTTGACTTTTTCCCAATTTAATTGATATCTTAATATTTTTTCATTTGAATTTGCTGCTTTGTAGAGACATATAATTGGCATTCTTTATCGGTTTAATTGTAAGGTTATTTTATACAGGTAGATTAAATTATATGAAAAGCCTATTAATAGTTCGGTACAAAAAGAATGATGTTTTATTTGTTTATCTATTGTTAGGTTGTTTATTTATAATATTAGTTCAATAATTTCCAACAAAACATTATTTAATGGTTTGCTTGTTTGTTGAATGTTGTTTACCGCCAATTTCAGCATTTTTCTAGCCCTAGTATGACGTCCAGTTTTTATTGGGGTTACGCCGTTGTAGTCGGAGAAAACCTCTGACCTTCGGTTGGGAAACTGGCAAGTCGAGCGCTCCCTGCCCGCGGTGAAGCTCGAAAGCGCAATCTTATTAAATGGCAAATTAAAGCCAATAGAATTAAAAATAAAATTATTTGCGTTTAATATGTATTTGGACAAGATGTGTTTGTAGAAGATGTCAAATTTACGCCTTCTGTATCGACTTACCAATTAAAAGACAGGTTTTTTGGTCTGCCTGCATAGCATAGTAATCAGGACACATACATGAAGATAGCGTACTTTTAGTCGTGTTATACGCTGGAAAAGGAAAACATATGTGACTGCACCTTCCGTTGTTCTGTCCACAAACATTTTGATCTGAAATTTAAAAAAATAAGGAAATTAGAACGGCTGTCGCCGTAAACATTATTCGAAGAAATTCTAATCCAACAATTTCAGGATTCAGTTTACATCTTTTTCTGAGCTCGTATAAAAGGCATATAACTTTATATCCTACGCTGTTTGGTCCGTATGCATTTTTGCATAGTCACACTTTTATTAATAGTAAATAAAGCCAAGTAAAACAATTTTTCAGTTCTTAATAATTACTTAAGTATTAAACATGCTGTTTAAAAGAAAATATCAAGAAACAATCAGACAGCAAGAGCCGAATGGATGGTTTGAGTATGTTTAATTGCTTTTAGTCGGCATACTTAAGGATCGCCGGAAAAAATATTAAGTTTTAAAGTAGCTTTTGGGGCTGTAAGCTTTATTTCTCACCGTTATGGTTTGATAGACCAAATATATCAACCAAGTCTGTATTAAAGGGCACTGAATTCATTTTGGTTTGTAAATGAACAATCGCATTTTAAATGATTAGCATAAAGTAGGATTAAGAATATGTGACAAAGTCATATAAACGTCTCTATGATCGGCAGCTAGAGTAAAAACTAATTACACAAATAAATAAGAGGAATCTTTAAATGCGCAATGAAGAAAGTACAATAAGAAGCGGGTCTGACGATAAAAATATAAATTCCTGATAACTAATAATATAAATAACTACTTTTTTGTACTACTATACTTGGACTTTGTTACGTCTTTCCTAAACGGGATTTAGAAGGACGCGATAAATTGAGTAACATCTACTGCAAACAAGAATGAATATTTAAAATAAATATAACTCAAACGCCCCATGATCTGATCTCAACTATGTTTAGCACAATAAAAACCATTAGAGACACAGACGACATAGGCACTAACATCGTCTTTACTGTATCTCACCGTTCTTGCTCGTAAAAATTTTGTTCATAAAACACTCTTCTTAAGAAGAAAAACACATTTTCAACCTTATTGAACTTCGATATTATATGTTTTATATGTTTTTCGAAACTGCGAAAATTGTGTCAGGAGATTATTAACAATTATCAGTTTTTTATGATTAAACCAAACTTGATCCTAAATGTACCTACTATTTTTAACCAAATTTACCTTTTATTTGTCCTCCTGCACTAAACATCTGTATCCCCATCGGCTTCCGGATGTAATTAGCAACAATTGCAAAATCTTGACCCGTATACTTATTTACTCTACATATACTCTGGTACTGCCAATTAGACCAGTATATGTAATTGTTGAATACAACTAAATCATATGGCTTTGGTAAAACACCCACATCTTTTATGATTGTGTAAGTGTCACTCCCATCGAATCGTGTACTTTTAATTTGGTTCAAACTACCATCTATCCAATAAAGTCTTTGACCAATGAGATCTGTTATAGGCAAAAAACAAGACTTTGTTTCAAATCATAATTCGCAAAATGATAATATGTAAAAAAAAACTTTGGAAATTGTTAAGGATTGTGTATTTTCATGGTTGTTTGCACCAGCATTTTAAAAGAATGATACCGTGTGAGCCACGAAATTGCTTTTAAAATGTCATTACTTATACAAAGGTTATAATTGGCACTTAAACCCAAAACTATTTTAAACAAATTCAAGTGATTAAGATGTAATAGAACATTAAAGATTATTATAAATATATGTTCATTTGTTCTATGTCAATATCTGTCACAGTTACTGAGATATGACTATTTCAAATAAATGTTATCGATCCAGGGAAGACAATTCATACAAATGGTCAACTACAATAGATAAGAATTCTTAAAAAAGATCTACATTTGGTCAAAGTTTTAATTTTGTATCTGTTATGGTCTCTACGCAACATAAGGTCAAAAATTAGAATGTGACCTTGGTATTTGACCTTGTGACCATTTGCAATGCCAAGGTCAATGATGACCAACATTTAAACTCCAAGTCTCTTTCACATCTTCAAAATTTACAACAGCATAAATTTAATTCTCAATAAAGAAGGAGAAAAGGGTCGTCAAAACAAAGTGTCGTGATCCATTACTGACCATTGTTTGAACAACTTTCATTGAGACATCGTTTACGGTTTCTAAGTGTATCTGCAACAATCTTTTTTGACAGGGGAAATATATGTGTAAAAGTTGTTTTCGGTGTTCAGGGTTAACTGCGAAAGTGTAGCGTTTAATACATTCAATAGTGCAAAATGTCTTTACGACATGTCGCAAACAAATTTTGTAATAGTAAAGGAAATTTGGCAGAACAAAGAATAAGAATAAGTCTAATAATAGGACAGCTTTTCATTATTTATCAAAGCACTTTATTCGAGTTTTCAATGAAATCAATATCTGTAGCTTACCTATTGACATTCCATTAGGCCATACTATATTGGTGTCGACAACAACTCGTCTGTCAGCTCCGTCCATTCTGCACCGTTCAATTCTAGGTCTTATGCCCCAGTCAGAGAAGAAAAGCCATCTGTGAAATCACTTATAGGTAATTAATAAGTTTGCGTAAATTGTGAAGATTTATCATTTTGGGGTTTTTTTTAGTTTTATCAATCATATTTTCAAATATAACCTCTAAAATGACTATTGTTGAAAAAAAACATTGATAAAAACAGTAAACGTTATCATATCAAAACGTTACACAAATTTCTTAAGACGTCAACGCAGTCAAAATGCATGTCATTATTTCTGACAAGATTACTTTTTCTATCAAATTACTTTAATTTACTTCACAATTAATCCTATCATTAAAAGTATATATGTAGTGATAGCATTATTAATTGTAATGATATACATTTGAATATTTTTTTCTTTTTTGCGTGATCTTTTACGGCACCTTCATCGCATTTGTATGTATCGTACCTTCAGTTTTTATTAGGAACACATCAGAATATTTGTAAGAACTCTGATTGTCAAAGTTGTGCATACGAATTAATTATCCTAATAAAATACTTCTTTTTAGACATAGATTGCATACCCTGTGGTTGGATCAACAACTATTGCTCTGGGTTCAACAAGGCTATTATCCTTTAAAATTGTCTTTCGATCTTTTCCATCCAGCCGTGCGACTTGTATGTGATCATATTTAGTATCCGTCCAGTATAATAAATCATACATCCAGTCAATAGCTATGCCATCTGGAGTATCCACAGTTTCCGTGATAATATCCTCTCGTCTTCGCGATACTGAATCTTTAGTTACTGAAGTCCTAATCAAATAATTTTGCAGTTAACATACAAATTGAAGTTGAAAATTCTCCAGCAATAAGGACATAATGCATGTGGCAAACGCTACACTATATTTTGCTGATATAAACTTGTATAGCTTTAAAATGGTATGCTGATAGTTATAACAATTTAAAGGTTTAATTAATTAACACCTCCCTAAAACATTTATTTTATATTTTGGAGTAGACTATTTAATATTAGTAGCACATGTAACAGCAATGCATACTTTTGATCTAAATTTGGTTTATTATTCTTGCAACCTTGTAAATTACAATTTTACAGTCTATAATTGTAATGCATCCAAATGCCATCAAGATCTTAAATCATTCAGATTAAATAAATTAAATATCATTAATAAACTATTTATCTATTTATCTATCACAATGATTTGCACTTTTGTTAGTTATTTCGTTGTACCATGCTATTTTGATTAATGAATTTATATATATCTTCATCAATTATCAGACTACTGAAGAACTATTGAAGTGTAAAGCATAAAACTATATAACAAAACCTCGATATTTTCTTTGCCAAGACATCACTCCAGTAAACCAATCCTTTTTCGTAATGAATATCTAGATCAACGGCATTCACAAGTCCACCGATTACAGTTTCCGTTACATTTGTTGCCACGTCAAGTCGTTCTACCCCATTGTGGTCCGCAAAGGTCAGCCAATTACCAGATCCTTGAAATTAACAGAAGAATAAACAAACAATATTGTATATAGTAAATTTTGAAATGCATTTGAATTAAAACCAACCCCAATTTAACAGTCCCAAGAAAACTAATATCAAATTTTTCAGTTATTTTAACTGAAAACGCAAGATAACGTGTTTAATTTATACCTATGTTCAAACAACTCTTTTCGTCGCTTTTTAACTGGAATCCATCAGCACAAGCACATTTAATACTTAAGGCTTCTTTTGGAAAACACAGTTGTTCACAACCCCCGTTATTGGGAGCACAAGAGTTATTTCCTGAAAAAAAAGCCACAAATTAAGTTTACAAAGGTAACATGTTTAGTCATTTCGCTCAAGAGGACTGCTAGGAGATTAAGAATTGAGGCTAACGGAAGCTATTACGAAACTTTATTATAAGAAAAAAAAGACACAAATAAAGACATTGGTAATGATTAAGGACTGTAAAAGTACAACTCTTCTTGAATATTTAGGAACTTACGATTGTAGAATATGTACGAAATTTACAAGTTTTTTGTTGCTAAAGTGTAGATGACCTCATCCCGTTTTTTTTAAAATTGATTATTATAAAAGCTCTTTATATCTGAATCTTTTCTGTTCTTTGAATATGTTCACCAGCGTAATAAATAGCCTTTGTATCTTTTATTACATTTATTTATTACTCTCAACTGACCATACTTTAGTTTCGATGAGGTCTTTTAGCACAAATTACGCAATAAATCATTAATTCCTAAATAAAGGAAGGAAAGTGTTTGTTTCCATACATGTATTCCAAAATGAAATGTATCACGATAATTGTAAATGTAGATTTGATATTTATTGATCGAATCTTATTAAGCTGCTTTACTTATTTAGTTGTTTTTTTCTTCGCAATATTTTGTCAACTATGCAACGAATTAAAAGACGGCAAGCAATATAATCAATAAAACATAAAACACAATTAAATATAACCCATCACAAGTGCTTCTGACATAAAGATTATAAAAGTACAACCTTAAAGCATTTACTATGTGAATTCCTTCTACACAAATTAATAATTTACATTTTTGATGTAATAGTTTAAGTGGTTCTTTATTTTAGGACAGATTTTATGAATAGTGTTTTATAGCAAACTGTTGTTATCTCCAAATGTGGTGCCCTAATTTTAGGTCACACTAAAAAGCTGGTTTTCATATGGTAGTTTATAATGTCTCATACCAAAAGGCTGATTTTCCTGGCTATAGACCTTGATTCCAATAGGGTAACTTAACTCTGACTTTACAACCTGGAAATTTAATCCAGTTGTTTTATCTACTCTATATATGGTGTTGTTTGTATATGTGGTCCAGTAAATCCAGTCTCCATACAAGGCTAAACCCCAGGGCCATGGCATATATTTGGCGGATTCGGCAATCATCTTGATGCCTGTACCATCTAAATTACATGCCCGTACTTGCTTGTGCACGTTATCTATCCAGTACAATTGATTGCTCAAAAAATCTATGAAAGAAAAGGTAAAAAATATTTTACAATAATTACCTGCCATAAAATTGACGGTAATAGATCTTGTTTATACTCTATAATATATACGCATATTTATTATAAATATGTCTTTTAATAGACAGCATTATCTTTTTTTTAATTTAGAGAATAATAATTATCATTTATACCATTGAATGATATACAATTGATATGCCTTAGTGAAATGTCAGTTTCAAAACATGAAAAACGGATAACTTACCTAAGGCTAATCCGTTTGGATCATCTATTTGTGTTGTTTCATTTGATACTATTATTTGTCTATTGCTCCCGTCCAATGCACATCTTTCGATTTTTGCATAATATATATCTGTAAAGAACAGCCACCTATTGGATAGACACACATTTGTGGGTTGAAATTTAGATAACGATATGTAGCGTAACTAACATATGATAAAGACTCGGTAATTGTTTACAACATAGGACACCAGGAAATACTACCTTAAATGAAAAGTCAAACATCTGACTAAAACGTAAACCAGTATCTATCTATCTATCTATCTATCTATCTATCTATCTATCTATCTATCTATCTATCTATCTATCTATCTATCTATCTTTATTTCTTTCTTTCTTTTTTCTTTCTTCTGTCTTTTTCCTGGGATAAACAATGTTAGTTTGATCTTTGTGAAAAGTTTGAAGAGTTTTGGTCATTTCTTTTATATTTACCCTTTATTAGGATCAACTACTATAGCTCTAGGAACTCCCAAACTGGTTCAGATCAAGGGTTTTCTGTAGAGTTCCTTTAAAAAGGAAACCTTTAATCTTTTTCTTTCTTTCTTTCTTTTCTTTTTTTCTTTCTTTCTTTTTCCGTATTTCTTGGGATAAACAATGTTAGTTTGATCTTTGAGCTACGTTTGAAGAGTTTTGGTCATTTCTTTTATACCTACCGTTTATTAGGATCAACTACTATAGCTCTAGGAACTCCCAAACTGGTTCAGATCAAGGGTTTTCTGTAGAGTTCCTTTAAAAAGGAAACCTTTAATCTTTTTCTTTCTTTCTTTCTTTTCTTTTTTTCTTTCTTTCTTTTTCCGTATTTCTTGGGATAAACAATGTTAGTTTGATCTTTGAGCTACGTTTGAAGAGTTTTGGTCATTTCTTTTATACCTACCGTTTATTAGGATCAACTACTATAGCTCTAGGAACTCCCAAACCGGTTCTGATCAAGGTTTTTTGTAGAGTTCCATTTAAAAAGGAAACCTTTACATGTGCATATCTGACGTCAACCCAGTAGATATGGTTGTATATCCAATCGACTGCGATGCCGTCTGCATAGTCCATACCATTTGTAGCAATATCTTCCTTGTCATCTGGATTTGAAAGGTTCATTCTGTGTAAGATATATATAAGTAGATGTCAATATTGTTGTTATAATTGTCCTTCATTTCGCGAGTCTTTGTCTAATCCATGGTTAATATCTGTCTGTGCATTGCGTTATTGGAGGTATAGCGCTGTAATATGTATTAGGCATTTCCAAAAAGCGAGCACAGAAAATATAGTCGTTTACTAATGTTTTTTTGCACAATATTCTTTGGTTTACTTTTACTTGTTTTCAGTAATTTTTGTTAGAAACCCTAATACACTATTTCACTAGCATGTATCTTTACATGTAGTTATAGCGTCAACAAGGAGTAACTATACTAAAAGTCAAACCTCCTGGTATTCAAACAACCTCAAGAATTTTCCCGCCTCTACTGCAGACGACATTACGGAATGATTTCGAGTTGTTACCAATGAATTGTTCCAAATTTAAACTTCCGTTCTAAATTAGGTCAAAATTTACTATAGAAAATCGCCTTATCTAAATGAAAAATCCGTATCATTACAAAACGCTGATTGAATGTCAATAAGTGCCCATTTTGGATCTACATTAGGAGCATAAGTTCGACCAAACATGGTAAGCAGTTTTCATTTGTCAGGCAAAACACTCCATACAGACAAGGAGTTGATTGTCGTCTTTTCGAAATCCATCGGGTAATGTCGTCTGCAGTCAAGGCGGGAAATGTCTCGCGGTAGGTCAATGCAAGGTCGCTTTAGAAACAAAAATGGGTGACTTACTTTGAAAACCCCTTTAGCAAAAGTCAAGGACGATTTGTGATATGTAAACAACAAGTAATAGTATAAAATATCCTGGGAACATTTTTTATATTTTCGTAATACAAGGGTACAATTTGTGCTGATAAAAAAAAATGCAACAAACAAAAACTGAGCGCTCAGAGGGTGTGAAGGATTCGTTCCAGTCACAGTTGGATTTGCCATTTTGGGGACATTTGTAAGTGTCACAGTTTTAGGTTTCTTAATCTATATTGTATGTTGTATTGTATTGTCTATATTGCATTTTATTAAATGTGAAAATTAAACTCGGAAATTTTACTGTGTATCTGCGGAACCGTAGCCCTTAGGTTCTGTTTGGTGATATTTTTTATTTTGCCATAGTCTATTTTCCCCAAATTAAAAAAACAACAGTTGTTAAACATGACCTATAATAAAAATACGCTGTGTTAGTGGTGATGATTACGATTATGTACATTTAGATACTCTAAATAATTAGACAAACTAAATTTAAAAAAAAAATCATACGACTAAATACAATTTTCTTTTTTGGCGGACTATCTGCAGACATTTGTAGGTACGGGTCCATACATCTACTGCCAGTAGCTCCAATTAGACTTTTTATATTTTTGATTTGGCAGACCATATTTATTAAGTCATCATTGCAGACCTTAACAGCTAAGAACTTAAATAAATGAAATTTAAAACATCAAATTATTTTATCTGTATGTATGTAACTATGTACGGCCCCAAAGAGCTACGAATCACCAAGGTTGGCAAGAATAGTTTTTCGATAGTTTTATGTACAGAGATTTATCTGTTAATCACTCTTTTAAAGGATTAAATAATTCATTATCTTGCTAAAATTGTTGTTAAATAAGCGGGAAGAAATTACTGTATAGAATGCTGAATCTTCTTCTAGCAATGTTTGATACATTATACATTATTTTGTACAAAGTTCTACAGTAAAAACATGGTACTACATTAAAATGTATGAAAATTCCTCACGTTTTAACGTTTAATGGGTTGTAGTATCACGCTACTTTATTTTTTTAATAATTCAAGAACGCAAACGGCTTACAAGTAAATATGATTTTAAAATTTATTGATTTATAATATGCATTACAAAATTGACGTTACATCCAAACACCCGAACAATGCCTCTAAATTTCAGTAGTCACGTGACGTCTTTCTGTATAATGGTGACGTCAGATCAATGTCATATGATTGTCATTTTTTAAATAGAGCATATAGAGATTACAAAAAATATTTTTAAAATGTTTATATATATGCAACATTTATTTTTTATCGATGTGTAATTTATTTTTAAGGCTACCTTTAAAATAAATTTTAATGCTCTCCTTCATTCACTTTGTAACAGTTTGCTGACAGTAACAACTTCCGAGCGAAAAACTATCAATATCAACATTAGGTAGATTTTGATCACGTGACACATAATTGCCGTAATATAATATAATTTGTAAAGTGTAACTAACACAGGAAAATGCCGAAACACACTCACAGCAAAAAAAGAAAGCCAAAAAAAACAGAAAAACACAGCCGAACTAAAAAAACCATCGGATAGTTATATTTTAATATGTAATAGTCCAACAATATAGATAGCAGATAGCGTAAGATCTGTTTCTGACTTTTATTCCATATTTAAATATTCAGAGGTAAGCCATGTGTTCTCAATTTACTAATACATGCGTAAACTTCAACCTATTGTCAGCCTGTTTAAATAAGTGTCATAAAACCCGCATCTGGTGTATAAGTTTAGACCATGTGATGTTTTCAAAAGTTGTTACAGACAGTTGTTACTAAATTACATATATCGTTGAAAAAATTGTCTTCAGTGTTGCTCTAAGTGTTATCTTATATTAAATACACGATATACCTTGTAATACGATCGGTCAATTGGTCTGACCAGTATAAAAAACCTTCTGTATAGTGATAGTCTACAGACACAGCACCAGTAAGACCGGTAACAACTGTACTGTTCGTCCAAGTCTCTAATTCTAACTTCTTAAGTGTTTGTAAGTTCGTATGAACAATCCAAGGTTTCACTCCTGTGCGAAAAATATGAAATACTATAAGTAAATTATTATCATACGGTTGCTAAAATTCACCGCTGACATGACCTTTAATAGTATGTTGACAGATCTATGAATTAACAATTTTAAAAACCGTTATGCTAAAATATTTCTATTTCTATTAAGATTCTTGTTTGCTACGTTGCAATAGTTTTCTCCAAACTTGAAATTTACTTGTCCCTAGATATCAATACAATAACGCACTAAGGGGAGTATTCTTACCTTTCCGGATAACCTAGTTTCAATGTTGAATTTTATACGAGTTCTTGTTTTCTAACTTTTAGTTTATCTGTTAATTGTGTTCTCTTTCCTTAGAATTGTGATAATGGTGTCCATGTTCTCACTTGGTATTTGTACTGATTTGTACTGTTTACTTAGATTACTTAGATTTCAAATTATGGTAGCTTTACATTTACGCAATGTTGTATATAACTACTTGTTAAATGAAGATAAATGACTGATAAAATTAAGCAATTCGTCAACATGTCAATTAAATGGAGACCAATCAGTGCGTAATTATTGTTTGTGTATATTTAAGGTTATATTTATTGATTATGTGTTGTAAAACAATATGCAGCATTTGCATAAAAAGTTTTTGCTATATTTCAGTATCACAATACATAATAGCTACTCATCCCGTGAATAATATTTTACTGCGGTATTTATGTCCGAAAAGAACTAAAACAAACATATGGCAAGGCGGAGTTTGAAATAAGACATGAACAAAATAGACCTATTGTGTAGTACAAAAAGCTATGCTTATGTAGACCAGGAAAAATTATCGTTTGTATCAATTCTGCTTATAAACAAATAACCCACACAAGAATTCCCAGATCATATTACATAGGACGACTCATATATGTATGAAAGGGATTTTGTTCATGCACGTAAAGTTACAGCTCAACTAAATTAAAACCACAAGTTTGTTTAGACATATCAAACAATCAATCAACCAATCAATCAATTTATGTTTATTAATTATTATCCTTTTGAATATCTGTTATACATATACAATAAGGGCAACGGGTGGAAACACATACATGACTTTTGTGAAATACTAAACGGGTCTTCCGATAATGGTCAGGAACAATCAGAATTTTTAAATAAACTAGTTAAGATGGCTTTAAACTTGAAATAAAGTCCAATATTCGATTTTTTAACACGCGATATCTTTAAGAAGTTATATTTATGTGCCCACTTTTTAAAACTTATTACTCATTGTAGGAAGGAAATAAATGTTATAGTTACAATGACTTTTAAATAAATAGCCATAAAAAACACGTTTAGTTTACTCAAACACTTAATAACATACTCGAATTTTAAAGAGAAATAAAACCAAAGTAACTAAATACCGATCTTATGCAAGAAACTTATTTAAAGCCTGTTATTAAAATTCATTGTTGTAGATATATGTTTCAAGCAACTTTAAATTCACATTCCAGTCATAGGGGATTTTCATACAGGAAGTATTTTATTAAAAGGTAATCTAAAACTAATTGAATTATTGTTTTAATTATTATCAACACAATGGATTACAAAAATACGGAATAAATGCTAATAAAAGATTCATTAGACGTAAGCATAAAAAAATTATGACAAAACCGAAATAATTTTCTGCAACAATACGAAACAAACTTTTTGCATTCCTACACTCAAATTATAGATATCAAATTTGCTCCTGACATGCGATATTATAAAATTTGACAACAACAAGTTTCTGTGTCCATATTAAACAAGGTGCTAATAAGGATACTAAAAAATTCAAAAGTTCAAAAGACCTATGGACATCGTTCTCAATGTAACAGCATTAAAACCTTTGATTTTTTAACACTTTTTAACACTCTTTACGGTCAACTCTTATATGCAGCGTAAAACCAGACTCTTAAAGATCTTATTAAACGCTGCTTTTTCAAGAAAAACGGTATGAGACGATATTAATACCATGTAATTAACCATGACAGAAGTTACTTCGTCATCTAACTCGGAATCAAATACAAACTATACTGAAGACCAAATCTGTCACATGTTAGATTTTCTGATTTACAACATATGTATCGAGTTTAGAGGACATGTTTTTCAACAGATTGTTCGTATTCCAATGAGTACTTTTTGTGCTCCTCTCCTCGCCCGCCTACTTGTTTTGTACTCTTATGAAGTTGTGTTCATAGAATTCCTGCTGAAGATTACGTTTTTTCCTTTAACAATGCTAAATGTTTCTAACTATGTGCATGCAGTCAACACTAGCAAGTTTGAAATAAAAAACACCATCAATACACATAGGTCGACCTTTTACTTTAACCTGCTTCTAGAAATGGACAAAATGGAAAATCTAATCTCGACTCTACGACAAACGTTATGACTTTTACATTCTAATTGTCATCTTCCCGTTCATCAATGGCAACATTTCAATAACTACAGCTTATGGTGAGTACATTTCACAACAAATACGTTATTCTAAATTATTTGATCGTTATTCCGAATTTTCTAGACCGCTCACTGCTGTTGATTACGAAACTACTCAAACAAAGGTTTGTTGCACCCTTGAAGTTATCATTTAAGAAGTTCTATAGTTGTCTATCAGTGGCCGTTCACGTCACAATAGTGATGTTTTTATCGGCTTGCATTTTCCTAAAAGCATCGCGATGGAAAAAACATAGTGTAAAAAGTATCGGCTTACTTTTAAAAAGCATCGGCTTGCTTTTTTCATCTACCTGTCTGATCGTGTAACAATTGTGATGTTTCTATCGGCTTGCCTATTTCTATCAAGTATTTTATTTTATTTTCTTTTAACAAGTATCGCGATGCTTTTGAAATGTATCGGGATGCTTCCGAAAAGCACCACGATGCAAAAACATCATGCATGAAGTGAAAAAGCATCGCGATACTGATAGTCGTCACCAAGACTTAATTTGTCGTTATGGGAAATCAATCTCTAAAAGACGATCGGACATTTTCGCTAAGTCATAGACAGTCTTTTCTATTCCTGAATTTGACTTTTTCCTAGACATGTCAGTGAGTTACTCGACATGTGTCAAATTAAAGACAGACACTGCTTACTGCTTAAAGTACATAAGTGCATCCATGGTTATTATTGGGTTCCTGTTACTCACTTTCTGTGTTTTTTTGTGATTTTGGTTTGTGTTTTACTTTGTTTATGTATACTATATTCTATGTCCCTTGACTTTTGTCTGTTGTTCTGTCTATATCCCTGCTATTTTTCTTATAACTGTGAGTATTTAACGTGTTTCCTACGACATAAAATGCAGCAGTGTGTTTTAATGTTATTGTTATTTTAACAGTATTGATCGGACCTCGGCGGCCAAGTTACTAGGGTGGTTAGTCATTTACTGTTGATCACGGTCTGTCAACACTACAATGAGGGTTCAAGTCTAACTGCCGACAGAGTGCGCTGGATTGATATCCTAATTGACATGGATTGCCAGCTTTCTTGCGCCCATTTAAACTGGACGGCATAATATACCTAAACAAAGTGGCGTTTAATAACAATCAAACAAATAGCAATAAAATCGATATTTTGTAAGGATTGCATGAAAAGCCTTCCAATAAGCATATGTAAAGCTGTGAGAGTAAAGTGAACAATAAATGTCTTGTCTAGTAGAACGGCCCAGTGACACCTATCAATTCCATTTTTGTGAAATTTTAAAATATTGATGAATTACGCTGTGAATAACTAAAACACTGAATCAACAATCACTGCATATTATCATTAAACCGGAACATAAATAATAGAAAGATATATGTTTAACATTTATTAATTGTTGATAGCTAATTTCGGCGATGATACTGACTTTTGATTGACAAGAAAATATTTTCTTCCAGAGGATGGAAGAAAAAAATCATCAATGGAGACAGGTCACCATTGACGTGATATATTACTTCGCGGAACATGTGCAGTTTATGTTATGGTCTTTTTTCATAAAAATAAACGACACAAGTTAATTTGTAGACTTTATTCTTGCGTTTGAATTCATTTATAGGTATTCATTACTAACAAACGTAGAAAATATTTTTGTAATCATCCCAAATTTATCTTTCTGGACATGTGTATCTTAAATTATGTCAGAATAAATTGACAAGAAAATATTTTCTTCCAGAGGATGGAAGAAAAAAAATCATCAATGGAGACAGGTCACCATTGACGTGATATATTACTTCGCGGAACATGTGCAGTTTATGTTATGGTCTTTTTTCATAAAAATAAACGACACAAGTTAATTTGTAGACTTTATTCTTGCGTTTGAATTCATTTATAGGTATTCATTACTAACAAACGTAGAAAATATTTTTGTAATCATCCTAAATTTATCTTTTTGGACATGTGTATCTTAAATTATGTCAGAATAAAAAGCAATTTGTAGTCTACACATTAAAAAATAGGTACGTGTTTCTGATTGTCTAATTTTTTGATTGCTAACACGGCATGACTTCAAATTATAATTCGGTTTTTATGCAGTAAGAGTGTGCATGAGTCAAACAAATAATAACGTGTTGTTATAACCTTTAAGTTGTAATCACATTTTCAGACGAATTGGCAAAATTTCGAAATATATATATATTAGTATATGTATATATATATATTAGTCAAAATACTTAAATATTTTCAAAATCCTGATAAATATATACACTGAAAACATTTTTGGCTTTATATAGAATTACTAAGGTTGATTTTTTAACTCAAACAGGTACCAAATGCTTGAAGCGCTCAACAAACCTTCGATAAAAATGTATATCCATATAGTATCATACCCTTATTTGAATGCTGTTCAACATTTGAGTAATTCATTTTACTATTTTATAGTACATTTTTATACATTTCTAAGTAATTTCTACTGCTTGTGATAAAAGCTTTTCAACTTCATTATTTGCCTTACTTTGTGTTTGGCTTGGGCGCCACATATGAGTTTAACAAGATTACTCTTAATGCTCATTTTAGTTCTATTTTGATCAGCTGTTGGTGTTAACAATAAGGTTGCTACTTTCAAGCGTCTATAGACATGTTGTCCATGACTTTATGTTTAGACTAAAATTGCTGACAACGTTGTATTCAGTATTAAATGTTATTGTTTTGTTATCAAAAGGGTCCAATACAATTGTACATTCTTATTGTTAATCGATATTTCTATCTTTAGAACTGCATTGAACTTTAAATATTATCGCTATCCAAATTTAAACACATCTAAAAAAAATTGTAGGTTATAACTTCGCGTTATTATTTGTTATTAAGTTAACTGGACCAAAGCACAGCATACAATAAAATTGTGAAGAGACATAAAACTACAGTAATTTATACCAACCAAATGCGAATAACTTAGTATCATTTTTATATATTAATTTCCAATCCATTCACAGGGGATTTTCAAAACGGAAGTATTTTATGTAAAAGCTTAAATATATTCACCCAATTAAACCTGGCCACAGAATTAACTAATAATTAAGGCTTTCAAAATGTGTAACAACACACCATTACCAGTTTTTTTTATACTTTTCAAATACAATTTGAAAACGATATCTGCATGTACAACATACAAAAGATCAGATTAATACTTCATAATATAATAATAATATATTTAACGTGTTTGTCTAGCACACAGGAATATAGCAGTGTATTTAAACACGTTTGAATTCGTTTCACTTAAGTTGACAGCGTGGACTTTTTGACATTTGTTACGAGTCCGCATTTCGTATATACTTTATGGACCCGAGTTTTAACCCGACTTGGGACAGGGTGTGATCGAGGATGTCTGCTTCTCTAAGTAATTAAGCTTAAAATGTGCTGAAAGTGTCGTTAAAACCGATTAAAAAAAATGCTTAGTACTTTGGCTTCTTTCTACTAAAAGCTGGACCCTTTTTATGACTTACAAATTAAATTAAGTGGCGTTAAACCCTTCAAACGAACGAATCAATTTGGTAATTAACAATGAAATGAATTAACGTTTATGTTGTACTAATGGCTTTCGTGTCGTAAAAGTGTCTAGCAGTTATTTTATGGATGGACATATCTTTTGTTTGATATTTTGTACAATTGTTGAACATGTGTTATACACTTGTTTGAGATATGTTGTACACTTGTTTGAGATATGTTGTACACTTCTTTGCTTTGTGTTGTACAATTCTTTGATATGTGTTGTACACTTGTTTGATATGTGTTGCGATTCGATACAATGTAAATTAAAAATGTTGTTTCATATTTTCCGTTCTTATTACGCAGTTGAACTAAACAAAAAAACTTGGCTTCAGTTGCCATAAACATATCTAAATATAACACAAGGAAGTTCAAATAAGTGTAATCTTAAATCTCTTATAAAATGGTTAATTGAGTGTCAATACTGAAATAAAAAGCTTAAAGTAGTTTATTGATTACACTGATCTAAACCGTAACGCTGTGTTAAGGCTATTTAAATGAAACCCGCATCATTATTGTGTGTCTGTTTTATTAGATTGATTGTTTGGCATTAAATACTTCAGCTTTAGTAATTTGACCGATTAACCGTTATAACAGATTTGAGATCAAGAAAACAAAACTATACATCTATAAAGCGTGAAAAATATCATGCTAACTTTGGAAAAAACTTATTGCCCTTTTCCAATTTTGACAAATTGATCATGCACAAGAGTTATATTACATGTGTAATACGACAATTAATATATATGGCAGTTACATTGCGGCTTGTGTATAATGAATGAAGGTACTAGCAAAATACCGAACACCGATGAAACTGTCAAAAAAGGGGATCCACAAATCAAAATCCGAGAAACCGACAAACTCCAAAACCAACAACCAACATAAAGCAACTACAGCAATGGTCCTGACTTGGTACAGGCATTTCAAAAGAAATGATGGGTTTAACCAGATATGACTTGGTACACCATTTCAAAAGAAATGGTGGGTTTAACCAGGTTTTATGGCATCCCAAACCGCCCGCTTCCATTCCTGCAGAATATGAGTTGGTTAGTTGATTAAAATAGATGGGTGTCATATACCACTTGTCACTAATAGGTGTTTCAAACAATCATCGAAGCACGTTCACACACAGTCCAGTTAAATCATAATGCAAAACTTATTAAGTCACATAATCTATCAAATATATTATTTAAATTTACCGAAATGTTTAAAATAAAATTGAAATGCTTCTTGTTTTTTTCCGTCCTAGATTATAACATGAATTGTTTCGTGTAAAATCTGCAGGTACTTTGCGAAATTAAAATGCGAAGTACACTTATAACATTTAATATTATCTTTAATTTAACTGACAATGTAATAAAGTTATAAACACTACGAAATTACTTTATCCTACTACATTTACACGTTGCATTTATACTACTATATGTCATAAGAAAGAAAATGAAAGTCTTCATTCTGAAATATTATATTACAGTGCTGTAAGCCTCAGTAGAACGGAGCGATGTTAATAAATGTCCATACATCAAAGTCTGGCTTTCCAAAAACATGACTGGAAATTTACAGTAAAAAGCATAGAACGGATTATGCATTTAATACAATCTGATAGATGAATCTATCTGCTAAATTGGAGAATTCAACCTGTTCCTTTTGTGGACAGTTATGAAATAAGTATGTGATGTAAATAGGTAGGTGGACTCTTAACAGTAATTGGGTGATTTACAAGCCAATTTAAATAAACGTCCTTAATAATGTCAATACAAATAGGACACGCATTTTGTCAACATATCAGTGACGCTTAAGCAAAAAATGGAGTAAGATCAAATAGTTAAGATGTTAAGTTTTTGTGTCAAGAAACTCAGTCTAGATCCCAACCGAATAGTGCTTTATTGTTTCTCGGACTTTGATTTGTGGATCGTCTCTTTTTGACAGTCTCCTCAGTGCTCGTTATTTTGTTATTACCTTTATTCTAAATCTTTTGGAAAAAACAAAATGTTCTCCTAACTGCTCGGTTCCAAATATAAACACTGACTATATAAAAGAATTGGTCACTGATAGTTTATTCTAGCATGTATTGAAATGGCATGGCCGTTTATACTTCCTGGGACTAACAAAGTGTGCATGCAGAAGCATCAAGATATATATCACAAACTTTGGAATTGTTTATCAGGATGTAAAAAATATACAAATATATTCAATAACCTAATGCAACTACAAACATTTTTTATATTACCTTACTTTGTAATTAAAACATAAAGTGACAGTCCTCTGATAAGTGATGGTTACACAACAATGCGCAATGCGATATGTTTTATAATTTTCATATCTCAATGGATAAATTAAAAACATTTTAAATTACTTGTAACTGATATTTCTACTTAAATCACTGCCTTTTTCAGTCACTAAATACCTTGTCAAAAACATACTTAAATGTTGTAAACGATATACCGATCCATTAAAATTAAATTACACAAATCGACAAATCAAAGATATTCCAGTCATAATGGATTTTCAAATAGGAAGTAATAAAATGACACTTACGTGTAAATGCACTTTTGACATAATTACTTACTGTATGCATCTTATAAACTTTATTTGCTTTTAAGACTAAACCAATGTTTTATTATTAAAATGTTAAACATTTCTGATATCATAAAATGCAAGTCGTTTATTTTATATTACATTTCATATACTTGTATTACATGTCATACACTTGTACATAAACCTCTCGCATGTGTCAAACTCTTGTTACACATGTGTTACACGTGTTGTACATGTCATACATTGGTTAAAGTCATATATTCCTTTACGGGTCATAGACCTCCAGTACATGCTGAACAACAGTTGTCGGGGATGTGGTACACCTTTATGAAGTAAATTAAATCCTTTAAAAGCTTTATGTTCAATATACTACAGATAAGTCATATTGTATGTTTGTATTAAATGTAAGCATTAGTTAGGAGCTTAGCACGTGTTTTACAAATCACTGACGTTTTCAATGTCATTGTTGTATAACTAAGCAGTCTTCCATTTCAAAGTATTATTACTTTATGCAGATAAGTTTAATGTATATTTTAACCGACATATATGCATCAAGTATGTATCGATGTGATGTTTATAACTTTGAGTAACAGTAAACTTTTTAAATAGATGACTTGGTAAATACAATAACATTGAACAATGTCTATTGACATCTACTTGTTAAGTGTTAGAAGAATTTGTAAATGGATATAACAGTACGACAAAAAAATGAATAGTTTTAAACAAAGCCGTTTTTAAATTGAACGTATTTTATAGCAAAAATGTATACAGACTATGTTATGTTAAATAACAGACAACATTTTAATGCTTGTATGCTATACCTAGGTATTAATGTAATTATTAATACTGCATGAATGATTATTAAATCGGAATTATATGTAGCGAAAGAGATATTACTAGTAAATATTTCTTTCATCAGATTCTTTTTTAAACCAAGAAATAAACAAGACAGCTAATAAATATACTGTCAAAGATCACAAGGTGTAAGATTATATATAGTTTCTAATGAGTTCTTCTAAATTCGTTTATTTCATTTGCACCACACAAAAAATTACATGTATTTCGATCACCATCCCAATAGTATTGACAAAGCGTAAATCTAATAAAGAAAGAATTTAATAGCCACACGACTCGGTGTAAGACAGTAGTTTCCCAATTATATGTTTTTAAGAACTTTTGTATACAGTTTATATACATATTTGGTTTAAAAAGATATAGGACAAAGACAATAAGCTGGCTTAGTGTTTTTAAAGGTGTGCTTGATACATTTTCACAACATAATGTCCGAATGTCATGGTTAGAAGAAGGTAAAAAAATATTGTTGATATCTGTAGAGATAAACCTATTTTTTATTAATTAAGTAAAGTAAAATATTTAAAGAATTGTAAGTTTCTATTTATGCATATAGATCAAATATTATCACGCTCGCAAACTATTCTAGTAAGAAAATAAGGTAAAGTTAAGAAATCTTACTTAATGTTGGTATAGGTTAAAAATATGTCATATTGGTTATTTTATGCTCCGACACTTTATTGTACTATTTACTAAATGTAAATCTCATGTACTTTGTTTCTATTTTCTTATACTGTTTGATGAATGTAATTTATATTGTTCTCTATAATAACCTACTATGGCATAAACTTTTAGGAAATAATAATACAGAATTTTAATTTTTTCCATAAATATTTGTTTTTTGTGAAGCTAGATTAAGTGTATTGATTTATTGAAAACGCAGTAAATCTCTATCTAAATGTTCTAGTTGTTGTGTAGTTTATAATTATCATTAATTGGTTGTTTAGCCCAGAAAATCCTATTTCAGTTATATTAATTGAAAAACAAAACGTATGACAGATTTAAGTTAGAGATATCAAAATGATACTCCTCTGTAGCGTAAACAGCTGTTCTACGACAAAAGTACAAGTTTCTGTGAATCTTTAAGTAAAAAATTTAAAAACAATAACCATAACCATCAATAAATTCGTTGTCCTTTTCTAGCAAATTTTTGACATGTTTTTCTGCTAATGATGTCTCTTCCATATATTATATCTCTTGTATTGTATACATTATGATGCACGTCTATAACTGCTTTAAATTATTTGTGTCCACACGTGCACACTACATATCCTAAATAATATTGTGGCCTCGGTGGCCGAGTGGTCAAGGTAGTTCGTCTACTATTGATCACGTGGTCTGTCAACACTGAGATTGCGGGTTCGATTCTCACTGCAGGTAAGGTGTACTCGACTCCAATCTCTATTGACAAGGATTGCCAGTTTTCCTACCGCAGGTCAAGGGTTTTCTCCGGGTACTCCGGCTTCCTCCCCAATAAAAACTGGATGCCATGATATAGCTGCAAAATTGCTGAAAGTGGCGTTAAACACTATTAAACAAACAAACAAACTAAATAATTTTTAAATAGATTAATTGATTAAACTTTTCTTAACGTTTAGTAAGCAATATTTCAACTTTATTCAGGACGATTAAAAGTTAACCACCTATAAATCAAGGGGAAAGATGGATGGATCAAGGCGAAAACAATTTTGACTCCCACTGAAAAGTATGGAGTATTAAATTGGGGCGAATAATTTTGCATTTGTAGAGGCTATAGTGAGTCTACCCGTTATCAAAATGTAAAAAAGGATCATTATCGTGCAAGAAGGTTAGCTTTCTAAACTCGTCAGCTACTACCGTCTGCAGCCATGTCGTTTTTTAAATACATCTGCCAATAGTTATAAGAATACAAAAGTTAAATGACGGTGGCGAGATAGAATTCAAATTAATAACAATTTGATTAATTATTTTTAAAACACTAATATGAACGTATGAATACAGCTTTTGCATCTAATCCAACGTTTACTGGGGTTCGTGTCATTTAGTTTTTGATGTTTAACCATGGTTGTGACCTTACCCGAAATATTGTCTATCAAATACTTCTATTAATATTGTGATAATTGATTTTGAATTCGAACTAGAGTATAAATAAAAACGTAGCAAAGATCGGTAAATGAGTAACAAAAACAATAGGACAGTGACAAAATCTAGATTGAAATTCAGTCGAAGAAATGTAAAAGAACAAAAAAAGCCAAAGCTAAGTAACCTCAAACTTAATAAAAACATTGGTATAGCCGCCAGGTGACCCGTATGTGTTAGCAGATCCTTTCTCTAGTTCGTTACTGATCATTATGTTCAGGAAAATATCATATTAAGGAAGAGAAAAGCATTCATACGGCACATAAAGCAAGTAACGAAATAAATAGATATGACTTCAGCACAATACACGTTACGTCATTTATTTCTTGCTTGAAAAAGGTGTAAATTTCATATTCATTTCCATGGTACGAACAAACAAGAAAAATTGGAAATGGTAAATAGTGTAAAAATAGGGTAAAAATTTGTGGATTTCAGCCTACAGCGGCAGTGTGTGCTGAAAGACTAACGTCGGGTAACCTGTATCCATGGTTATTACAAACAAACCAATATCTTAACACCTATTAGGTGTCTGATGTCCATATTTTTGGGCTGATGATCGCAACACATTGAATGGTGCGTTTCTTTACGAGTTATGATATTACATGTTGCGTGTATATAAGGCCATATTTTTTTGCATTCGGTTTAAGTTTATATATTACCATTTACTTAACAACTGTCAATCTTTGTCAGAAAAAGAAAAGTTCATACTCGGAACCAAGGTGGTTTCATACTGGTAATTAATAGTAGATGACTAACAGCAACAACCTTAAGCACTCGCCAGAACCGATAAAACAGCCTTCTATTATTATTTTATATATATCCCACGTTTTTAAATGTGTTTCCCGCGAAGACTGGAGCATTTAATGTTTGTCGAAAAAGACTTATGATTACAATTAGTTTTCTGCAACCTTTGGTAACATTTACAAGCTCCAATAACCCGTCTTGTAGCTTTGTTCTCAAATATTAATGAACTAAAACTAGTTGCAGTCTTGGATATTGTGAACTTGATTAAATTTAAATTATGAAAGTTAACAGCCGTTATAATATTTTTCCGTGCAACCCAAGTTGTAAGTACCTATTTTAACACATTACGGGTAAATTTGTAAATAAAAAAATGTGAAAAAAATCATTCTTTATTTTAGTTTAAGACCTCATGCAAAAAAATAATAATTTCTTACCTTGTTCTACTGATTTACCAATCATGAGAACAAGTACTATGGTAAACAAAGACAAAGTTGGCGATTCCATAGGTTTGAAGAATTTGTTTCCTCGAAACTTCTAAATCTTTTTACGTTTAATTTTGCAGATAATCACCTAGTTAAATATAAGGTTTGAATAATATGAGGAAGTTGAAATAGACTTTATGCATATGCATAATCTTTTACATCGTCCATTAAATGGTTGGCCGAGTACCAATAGTCAATAATAGGATTAAATTTAGAACGATAGGGCTTTCCTGTGGTATGTGCGTTTTTCTGTCTGCTTATAAAGAAAAAGAGCGTGTCGAAAATATTGAACATAAAGAGATGTGAAAGAAAGAAAAACCCTGAACATTAGGAAAACTGTCGCAGTTATTTTTAAGGTAGAGTCGTGCACTCCCAGTACATAGTCGAGCCAAAACACACAATACATGTGTTATTAATAAGCACTATCTGAGCTGAGCCACTCGGCCGCTGAGGCTCCTTCACTGAAAAGGTAATATTTGATTACACTGGAAAAAAACGAGTCACTCGAATATCCTGTGGCAGCATTTATGGAGGCACAAAAGAATATTATGTTTTCGATAAAATTGTATTAAATTGTAGTGCACCTTATATTTACTGTACGTTTCAGGTATTATACAATATAGCTTTTGCAGAAATTCGATGTATGTTTATATCAAACAAATAAAAGGCATATCGTTCGGGGACATCCTTAAATAAAATCTTAATGCTTTAACTTCTCTAGGAGCATTTTGTCATCATTTATTTTAAAAAAAAATAATAAATTTCTTCATAATAAAGCCTCGCTAACCGTGGTTGTTGTTAATGGTCTAACAATGCGGAAGTTGTATAAAATAGAAATGTAAGCAGGTGCATGTTCTAAAGTTAGGAATAGTGCAACATGCTTAATTAGTTCCGTAACAGACAGAAGATGTAGCTCAGATTAAACTTATCAAAATAATTCAAGTTTCTCAATTAATAGTAAACTGCCCATTTTGAATACAAATGTTGGCATCGTTTTCAATACAATAAACTGTTAATTTTATCATATCAAAAAAATTAATCGTTAAAAAATGATATAAATCTCACGATTATAACCCCAAACATCACACACTTAATCGTACATGTAGAGGGACCAATACTTTTAATGTAATCGGACTATACTGAAATTATATTTTAATCTAGGATACATTCCCTCTCTTTTTTAAAAAGGGGCCTCGGTGGCCGAGTGGTCAAGGTAGTTCGTCTACTATTGTTCACATGGTCTGTCAACACTGAGATTGCGGGTTCGATTCTCACTGCAGGCAGGGTGTACTCGACTCCAATCTTAATTGACAAGGATTGCCAGTTTTCCTACCGCAGGTCAAGGGTTTTCTCTGGGTACTCCGGCTTTCTCCCTCAATAAAAACTGGACGCCATGATATAGCTGAAAAATTGCTGAAATTGTCATTAACCACCATTAAACAAACAAACAAACTTTGTTTAATAAATCAAATTTTTTCAACCATTTCACCCAAAAATGTAAATAACGTAATATTCTTTTTTCATGCATTATCTTTGACGTTTACTCGGTTCGATTTTGAGTCGAATTTAAAAATGTAATAATAAATCGTTGCGCACATTTTATGCATCATGGCTATTTTTATGTGACTAACTATTTCATTATTGAACAAGTAGGGGTAACAATATATTCTCTCTCTATAGTCGATCTCTTCAGCCTAGTGCAATAGTTCAAGTTTGTCACTCAATTCTAATTAGATCAATATCAGCTATTTACTATTTCATTCAAAAGTTATATTACAGTATTATAAGTTTTTGTTTCTTTGGTTGGCATGATAATTGAGAAATTTTACATACAATTTTATTATTTACCAACAAAGGTTATATATTTGAATAAGTCGAATCCATCCATTTTGGACACATACTGGGAGATGTCACAGCGCTTACCATAGAGAGTTATTCTGAGCGACTTTCAATGGAAGATAAGGAAAGCACTCTAGTTATGGGGTTTTGCTTAATAAAAGGATAGTCTGAATGCTCACCGTAGTTTAACATGGAGAATGACATGCTTTTTGGGGAATAAATTTAGAAAAACGTAGGATCACTGTAGCTGCCAAAACAATTGCGGGATGTTTGTCCATTATGATCGCCAATTTAATGTTTGCCAACTTGTTCGCGTCCTGAATAAGCTGAATGTAACGGAAAAACATTGGTATACAATTTGACCGCATTATACATGTAACAATTGTTGCCTGTCACTCACAAAATTCAATGACAAGAATGAAACAAGTGTGGACACAGAAAGATGTCTCGCCTGAATTCCACATCAGTAACGAAAACAAAATTACGTCAAGCATTACGTAAATAGCATTAAATTGTTATCATTTAAAATATACAATGCATGGTTACAGAGAAACGGACCTAATCGTAAAACTTTAACTTAGTCACTGGACCATAAAATTGAGGTCATGGTCAGCTAAAACCTACGAGACACTCATGTACTAATCATTAGCAATCTATATACCAAATACTTTCATCCTACCATGCATGGTTACAGAGGAAGTGTCCTAATCCAAAAACTTTAACATAGTCGCTGGACCGTGAATTTGAGGTCAAGGTCAGGTGACACCTACCAGACAGTCATTTACTAGTCATCAGCAACCTATATACCAAATATTGTCATTCTACCATCCATGATAACAGAGGAACAGCCGTAACCCAAAAACTTTAACTTAGTCGCTGGACCGTGAAATTGAGGTCAAGGTCAGGTGACACCTACCAGACAGTAATGTTCTAGTCATCAGCAACCTATATACCAAATATTGTCATCCTACCATGCGTGGTTACAGAGGAACTGCCGTAACCCAAAAACTTTAACGTAGTCGCTGGACCGTGAAATTGAGGTCAAGGTCAGGTGACACCTACCAGACAGTCATGTACTAGTCATCAGCAACCTATATACCAAATATTGTCATCCTACCATGCGTGGTTACAGAGGAACTGCCGTAACCCAAAAACTTTAACGTAGTCGCTGGACCGTGAAATTGAGGTCAAGGTCAGGTAACACCTACCAGACAGTCATGTACTAGTCATCAGCAACCTATATACCAAATATTGTCATCCTACCATGCGTGGTTACAGAGGAACTGCCGTAACCCCAAAACTTTAACGTAGTCGCTGGACCGTGAAATTGAGGTCAAGGTCAGGTAACACCTACCAGACAGTCATGTACTAGTCATCAGCAATCTATATACCAAATATTATCATCCTACCATGCGTGGTTACAGAGGAACTGCCGTAACCCAAAAACTTTAACGTAGTCGCTGGACCGTGAAATTGAGGTCAAGGTCAGGTGACACCTACCAGACAGTCATGTACTAGTCATCAGCAACCTATATACCAAATATTATCATCCTACCATGCGTGGTTACAGAGGAACTGCCGTAACTCAAAAACTTTAACGTAGTCGCTGGACCGTGAAATTGAGGTCAAGGTCAGGTGACACCTACCAGACAGTCATGTACAGTCCCACTAAACACAGAACGGTTTCTGAACGTTACGTTTTCGTTTTTTCCCGGGTTTTCCAGAACCATATCGTTCTTAATACGTTATTAAAACGTTCAGTCGTAACGTTATGAAAAACCCTACCTAGAACGTTCTGCTGTGACGTTCTTAGAACGTTTGATTTAAGTTTTGGTTTTGGTAGAACGTTCTATCAAGGTCTTTTAAAAACCTTAAAAGCTGATTAAAAACTAACGTTCTTATAACGTTTTCTGAAAGTTGTGCATATCCGGAATAATGTTTGCATGTGTATTTTATTTTGTTCTAATTTAAACAGTACGGACATTGTTTAAACGGATGAAAGAAATGATTATTTAAAATATATCTTCACGCTGAGTGACAGTCTATAGGACGTTCGGGACTGACATGATTGAAAAATGATATTAAATAATCAAGTATAATGCATTGTAAATTATTTAACAGTTCTTCTGACTTCTGTGTTTGACATAAATGCTAGATTGCACTCAAATATTAATTTCAATTATATATTATAAAACACGGCTGCACATTATCTAGAATTTGAGCGTGCGCGGGAAAATCAGGGGCGGTAGCACAAGGCTTAAATCCAAGCCGAGATTTAGTTTCGTAATATTTTAAAAGAAAAGTGATTTGCACGCTTTTATATACTTTTAAATAACCACAAGAGGAACAAAAAATATTCATTTAATTTTTTGTATTTATTTTCTTGAAACTTCTCTAGTCTGGGATCCTGACTAAATATTCTCAATACCGTAAGCGGACTTCCGGTTCGAATATACAGTCAGGTCACCAGCAATGAATCCGGTCAAAATTTTGACCGGTTTTGCAACATTCGGAATGCCTCAAAATTTACGTCATTATTAACAGTAACTGACGTAACTCCGATACAAAGCATTATGACGTAACGTCCGGCGTCCGGGTAAACAAATCAAATAAAAATACAGTTTATCAAAAGAATGCTTTTATAGATTTATGTCTCGAATGTGGGAATAACTTACAGAGATTTCTCAGTTTAACTCGAAAGCCGGAAAACAAGAAGCAGGTAGCTACTTTATTTAAATTGTACTCTGACATAAATTTCCAACGGAACGAAACGCGCGAAAAATTAGCTCAAACATGGCGTTTTAAATAACCAATCAAACTGGGTAGTAAACTGGTGGTGACCTGGGGTTATATTTGAAAGTGAAGCTTGCGTAAATGAAAAATATTGCACCAGGGGACCAGGTTAGAAACTTCTCATAATTATCTCAGTTTACGAAACAAGATCTTCCCTTTAAAATTTGTTTTCAAATCGAAGGCGGCGAACATTTCTATTAGAATTCGAGACTGCGTCTGCGAGGACGAACCAGAAGTTCGAGAATCAGGAAACAGCGGGTCTACAATATTAGAAGAAAGGTATGAATGATTGTTACTTTCATTTGAGTGCATATGGTCAAGTTTAATAAGCTCAGTTTGTCAACCTAAAGTTTTGGCCGGTCCTACTTAAATACGCCTGCATACGCCTGTCGTAATAGAAGTACGCCTGCAGTAAAAAAGTGTACGCCTGCCACTATATGTGACTTATATTTCACCAAGAAATAACTTTAAATAGTAAAACAAACCAGTTTGAATGTTATAAATGACTTGCTAAAAAACCACTTTATTTATGATATTTCTTTATTTATTTTATTAGTTTACATTGACTCATTTAACAGTCCGGACCATTACAGAAAATTGTAAATTTACGATAAATTGTAAAATTACACAAAAATGTAAATTTACATAAAATTGTAACTTTTCTACAAAAATTACAGTTTTTCGTAAATTTACAAAAAAGTGTAAAAATCCAGAAAGTTACACGAACCTGTAATGCGAATTATTACATTTTTTCGTAATTTTTCATAAAGATTACGTCGCATCTTAAAATATAAGAATTCCGGTTCTGTTCAAATTTATTTTTCTCGATTAAATGAATTTTCCTGGACTGTTGAATAATTTTCCCTATATCTACAATCATATCAGTAACAGAATATCGCATTGAGGTTAAAGCGAATTGCCTATTTCCAGAGCGAATTACGCTCAAATATTGTCGATAAAAAACACGTGCTCAACACGTGGTGAGAGATAACTCTTCAATGATTGTAAAGCTATCTTGAATTACCTCCCTTTGATCTAACTTGTATAATCTCTTATTAAGATTTTATTTGCTAGTGGTTGTTTTTATTCGAAAAAAGTAATTAAACATCATAAGTTATCTATCGTTCTAAGTAACAGATGTGTTTTTCACCCCACTTTGTTTTGTCTTCATCCCACCCACTTAAAAATATTTATATTGTCAGCTTTATCAGGACAGTCTATACTAAGTAGTATAGATTGTCCCTGGCTTTATGTTAGTTATGGGTTTAACCTGCAGATATTTGTAAGTTAAAACTTTATTGCAAGAGCATGTTTACCAAGCATGATGTTGGCCTGTTCTTTGTGTGTTCCTGCATGTTTACTAGTGCCATCTGTTGGTTTTTTAAAGGCTTTGTCTACCTGTTTTTAATGGCTCCATCTGTTTGTTTTTCATAGGCTCATGTCTTTTTTCCATGTGTGACACTTTTTCTTCTGCACACTGAAAATGTGATTTATCTTTCTGTTTTATATGGTTTACCTTTTTCCTGTAAATATCGAGAGCAAATGCCATTTAAATGTCCTGCTACTACTAATAAAAAAGGTTTAGAGAAAACAGATTGACTGTATTAAACAACATAATATAATATTAAGAAATTATTTAATAATGTAGTACTGATTATTGCCTATTATATCCTTTATTATTTTCCTTTAGAGTCCTCTGTTAACTTAGGCTGTAATAGTGGCGATTTTAAATGTGTGTTTTTTGTTTGAATGTTGTTTAATGCCACTTTCAGAAATTTTTAAGCTATATAATGGCATCCAGTTTTTACTGAGTGAGGAAGATGGAGTACCTGGAGAAAACACCTGACCTTCGGTAGTAAAACTGGCCATTTTAAATGTCTGATTGGCATATATACAAATGTTTTATAGATGACCATCAAATAAATATTGCTGATAATTTTAGTTTCAATTGGTTGAATGGTTTCAGAGAAAATATTGTCCAATATGGTCTAAGTCCTGCAACTGTAGCCATCTTTAATTTTCATCAGAATAAAGAATATAAACACTTTAGACAATCATTCAATAAACATGCACATACAATATGGCTTCAATCAGCTTTCTGAGAAGAAGAAATCTGAACATTTTGATTTTAGGCATTTAAATATTTTTCCATTGGGTATTATGTTAAACTTAGTTCTGTGGTGGTGGCCGTATTGAATTTACACTGGTTTCCAGAAGTCTTTTTAAACATTTTTCCCTTAGGGTCCTATGTTAAACAAAGTCCTTTCACGACAGCCATTTTGGATTTTAGATCAGAACACCTTTTCAGAGGACAATGCAAACAATATTGCTGATAAGTTTTTATCAATCTGTTCACTGGTTTCAAAGTGAACCAGGGACTTTAAAAACATTTTCCCATGCAGTGGCCACCAGCATGCCAACAAATTTTTCATTTGGGGTAACATGTATACCCTCTGCCATCCTCTTTTGGAGGTACAGAGATTATTTTGGGGGTAAATATGTACACTTGAAAATGTTATTTATGGTTACAAATTATCACTGGTATAAATAAGTTAAATGATATTGAGCTTCATTTATTTATGTAAAATGTTATTGCTGTAAAGTGCTTTGATTGGATAAAAACACAACACGGGCACAGATGCAGTTATAACTAGTGTATAGTCTATCCTTTTCAGACTCCTTGAGTTAGTCTGGAAGAGACCTAAAAACTCTTTTTACCTTTAGTTACATTAAAATGAGAAAATTGACATCCCACTGATCATTAAGAACTCAATTTAAACAACTCTGCAAAGTAACTATTTACCTTGCCTTGTAGTTTCAAAGGATAAAACTTTCAAATTTAAGTCAATCTGAAATAATATAAAAATATGATGTGGTGGCCTTTTTTTGTGCCCGATAGAGTTGAATGTGGGATCTATCTTGAGGAACTCACAAAAATATCATTTGTACTTATATACAAAACAAATTGACTCTTAATTTTTGTGAAACAAATTCTAATCATTCAGCCAATTAAAAACAATGAATTATCCAATAAGTCCAGTTTTTTTTCACTGAATCAATACAAAATTAGCAATGTTTGAAGAAGACCTCAAGAACAGCATTTGTACCAGCATTCTGATTTCTAATTCAAAGCAATCATCTTCTTTTATATTTCAGCCAATTAGAAACAAGGGTTCCTTAGTCAAAGAGACAATAAAAAATTGTCATCAATACATTGCTCACACAACACAACGTATATACTTTTTTTTTAAATTGACCAATCAGAAGCCAAAATAAGCCAAGGCAATATTTTTGCAATCAAGAGGAAATGAAACATTTTTATACGGGATGACACAAGAATCATCCCTGTAAATTCAATTCCCTTTGACTATTAATTTTGGAAAAAAAAAACATTACAATTCTGAAAAGTGTACAGGTGGATGTATAAAAAGTGAGAACATTATTTTTGTTACATCACCAATAAATTGCAATATTGTGATTCACATGAAAGTTTTTTTCTAATGGGTATGTATTGGATATAACGGCCACTTGCTTAAAAAGCAATGCTGGTTATTTAATCTGACTGTCTTGTTTTCAATGCTGGATACTGCAAAATGGTATTCCATGGGAGCGATGATTTTTCAGTAAGTTTGAAGCTAAAACATTAGCAGAATTTGTTCACTTTGATTTATAAAATAATGATAATATGCAACCTTACAGTATCATATGCAACACAAAACTTACAAAAGAACACATCAGAGTCGCTTCTTAATGAAAGAAACCCATACTGGAAGATCCTGTAAAGAGAGGATAAATAATATACAATAATAATACTGTTTTACACATATATAACACTCTAAGAAATGACTTTTTTTTACTACTTATTACACATAAAGATGTTTTCTATGATAATTATATTTATCTAACAGATCTGAATTTATGATAGAAAGTTCAAATCTTTTTTAAACAAGAAAATAAGTCTTGGTGACACTATGTCCACTTGGCACATACTGGAAAACACCCCCTTTTTCTAAGTTCAATCGAGCAAGAAATATTTGGAACAGTCCTACAGAATTTTGCCAGTAAAGAGATCTCTTCATGTGTAACTGTCTATCAGGTTTTATGAAGATGTTAAGTCATCTTCATAAAAAATAAGCTTCAATGCTACTAAAGTGAACCTGAGGTGGAACAGAGAGACACACAAACAGACTGAAATCCATGTTCCCAAACCTTCAAAATAATTACAAAATAATGGTTACTTGGAAGTAAAATATATCAGGGAACAGAAAAAAAATTAAAGAACCTTACTGAGCAAGCTCACAATACCCCATGCGTTCCCCTTCCCAAAAATGGTCCCCCTTGATGAAACTCAATCCCATCCGAGCACCTATTATAAGTTAAAATTTCCAAACTTTCATGAAAATCCATGAAGAAATGAAAGCACTATCCAGGCAACAACAATGAAAATGCATGTACATGAATGCTGACCAATAACCCCTCCCAAAAATATGGCCCCCTCTTAACGAAATTCCCTGAAAATCAATCCAATCCAAGCACCTACTATAAGTAACAATTTTCCAAAGTTTCATGAAAATCCACCAAGAAATGAGAGAGCTATCCAGGCAACAACGGCATGACACACAGACGGACCCCCCTCCCAAAAATATGGTCCCCTTAATGAAATTCCCTGAAAAGCAATCCCATCCAGGTACCTACTATAAGTAACAATTTCCCAAAGGTTTATGTAAATTCCATGAACACATGAAAGTGCTATCCAGGTAACAACATTGAATATACATGTACATGAAAGTTGACTAAGTCCCCTCCCAAAAATATGATCCCCCTTGAAAATTTGTCCTGAAAATCAATTCTATCCAAGCATTTACTATAAGTAACAATATCACAAAGTTTTGTTAAAATCCATTAAGAAATAAGAGCGCTATCCAGGTAACAACAGCATGACACACGGACGGAACGACAGACAGGTCAAAAACATTATACCCCTGGCAACTTTGTTGCGTGGGATGTAATTATTATCAAACACAACAACAAAGGGAACAAAAAAAATTATTACCAAACACAACAACAGATCAAACTCTAGTAAATATGACAAGTACCCATTTCTTCAAGAATGCATGCACCACTGTGTTTTCTGTAATCCAGGACATCCTGAGGTCTTAAATATGATGCAGGTGTATTTCCAGATAGAATATCTTCTTCCATCCTAAATGTTAAATATACACAATTTACAATTTTGTACAACTAAAAACTTCCAATTATAGCTATTTACATAATAAGGTATACTATAACAAGTGTGGACTGTGAGTACTCTCACAAAAGGATACCACTCTTTGCTTTCAAGTCTAATTATCTCCCCTAAATGACATCCGAGGTCAATAAAAATACTTCATGTACATCTACATATAATGTACTTCCTTTATGCTAAGTTTCATTAAATTTCATCAAGCTGTTTAGGAGGAGTTGCGCTTACAAGGGATGTGGACAGACGGACAGACAGACAGACAGACAGAGACAGACAGGGTGATTCCGATATACCCCCCCCCCTCAAACAAGTTTGCTTGGGTATAATAATGATGTTAAATACCTTTAAAAGAGAAAGAGAGATAACAGTTTAAGTCATGTACAACAAACAAGATATCAGTGTCCGAGTGCACAGCCAACCTTGAGGTCAAAGATCAAGGTCAAAGGTCAGGAACTATGATAAGCAACACATCGTCTTGATATAACCTACCTACATACCAAATATCAAAAGCCTACCTCAAAAGATAAAAAAGTTATAGCCGAAACGATTAGTTTTGGACATGTGGACAGACAGACTGATCACCATAGGGTATCTATCCGCTACAAAGAGGCGGGGCCCTAATAATGTGATTTAAGCTCCCAATTTATGAACTCACTTGTCATAATAGTTAAACTTTCTGAAAATGCAAAAATCTGAGCAGAAAACTCAATTTGCCAGAAAATCCTACCGAAATTCACCACGCATAAAAGATCTATGGCCTTGTATGTTCTTAGCATGAAAAGGACTAACTATACAAGCTCTATCAACTGACCAACATTCAACTAATTCTAACCAATAATGTAACAGGTCTTGCAACACGGTCCATACAGGACACAAAAGCAATTTTGACTGCACCTTTTAAAAAGCCCAAAGAATGGACCAATACAATAATGCAGTTCTTCAAAAATGCAGCAAAACATAGATGGACACTAAGAAAATACAAATTTTTCTGTTAAAAGGAAGCTGAAGTATATGAAATGCATCACACTGAAGTATGTTCCAACAAAACTTAATAACAAATTTCAGGGAGGTCTGATTTGTAGTTCCTGAGAAAAATACAAAACAAAAAAAAATGTATGGCACAAATGAACTCATGGACTGATGAATAAGGATAGATGGACAGAGGTGAACCAGTAAATGTCCTCCTCTTTAGAGAATAGGGGTATAAAGTTCTTAATGTCTGTTAAATATGTTTATAGTATTATTGAATATGCCTATTATTGCTATAGCACTAATAATTTTAATAAATGGTCAAATACATATATAAATTAAATACATGTGATATTTCACTCAACCCAAAGTGTGAGACTGGACTAAATCTTGTGCGAGATTTGATGATTTTGTGTACGTGAGACTTTGATTTTTTAATTTTAAAAGCATCTTCATTCTTTGATTTTTTTGTTTCATCTTACTGTTTAACCATGTTTATGATAATTTTCTGTTGTTCTGGGTGGACCCTGTATTGGACATGTGTTTGTCCCCTCTTAGAGTATTTCTGCAAGTGTTAGATCTGGAAAGTTGGAACACTGGAATTTTAAAATATTTATAATACATAAAAATTATCGCCAGCAGTATGTATGTTCCCATTTAGCTGACCTTACAAATCTGACCCAAGTTTATTTTAGAAATTGTTGTACAAAATTAATTATAAAAATGTTTGCCTTTGAACTAATTCTTAATTCTTCAATTAACATGATTAATAAGCATTGTACTTTGATTTCAAATAAATTTTTACCATATTCCTAAATTTAGTAACACTAAAATAATCAGTAGTGTAACTTTGATAATCTCTGGATTTTTATATCACGCAACAAATAATCTATTGTAAACAAAGATGGCAGCTTATGAAATAGGGAGAAGCTTCGTGCAGAAAAAATATCAGTTTTCTTTTACAAACTAATTTATAATTATTTGTTTTTGCACGAGATTGTTGTCTCACACTGTGAGAGCGTAAAGACCTTCAGAATTGTGTGAGTTTTTGTCTCATGCAGTGAGATACCAGTTGTATGCATATATATTTTAAAAATGCCTTACTAAAAGTAAACCTAGAAACATAACAATTATACAATAGGTATTTTTACTTTGTGATTTACAAGATGCATATTTGCAGTAGAGCTTGGCAAGTTAAAAATATTGTTTAAAGTCATGAACACCACTAACATCATTATTTAGCTATGAAACATAGTTTTTAGTTTTAAACATCTAACATGAATTCAGTCTTATTAATTTTCAGTTTTTTTTCATATTCACAATTGTTGCTTACCACCATTAAAAATACAGTATTAAATAGCGGGCAAGATCTTTTCTGTTAACATGTTTCGGGCATTTTTACATGTCTGTTAACTGTTCTTTTTTTTAAATAAAGCAAGTGTTTTTCAACAATTAGCTGTTATCTGTTTTCTTAAAAAATGACATTGTTTCATTAACTGGTATAATGAAAATAAAAACCCTGTTTGCTGTTAATAGTCAGAACACTGTTGATTTTTTCTACATTATCTGGTTATTCGTTTTATTCACCACTTTTTTTACTGTAATTGAGTCTTCTGATGATGGGAGGAATATATATAAGATCATATACTAGTTACTATGGAAACACTGATTAATGTATGCATTTTCTCGTCGTATCACCCTTCGACTAGATTATGCAGTTATATATTTTTTTCGATTTTGAACTCACTGTTTTCTCATGTAAATAAATTGCTGCTATCTGTTATCATTATTTTAAATCAAATTAAATCTTGGTAAACAGTAAACAATTCCATCAAAATTCTATAAATGGTGACATTTTTGTGTATTATTGAGTTTGTTATATATAAAGCACTTTAAAATATCATGTTATATCTAACTGCATCCCCAGTTTCAGTTATTATAATACTTTTTTCTAATTTCTGTTCTAGTTAATTTTGGTCTAAACCAAAAGTTCACTAAGAATTTTGAGATTTTTGTTTTTATTATGGAAAGAAAGCAAGTAGTAAACCAGGGAGAAATTTGGTTAAATTTTGTACAAAAGTTTCTTTTTATACCATGTTCTTTTTATTTGACGAATGAGAATCTATCGTAGCCATCTTATCATCTTATACTGCAGTCAACAAATAGAATTTTAAGTGTTCTAAAAAAAAACAGTTTGGATTTTCTTCATTAAAACTGAATGAAAAAAGTGTACATTATCTTGATGCTTGGAACTTTCAAAGTAAAAAAATCAAAAGATGGTATCAACTGGACAAAGATGGATCCTCAAATTTAGTCCATAATAGTGGGGTTAATATTCTAAAAACTGTTTTAATGTACAGGAGAGTTAATCTGTAACCAAGACTAACTTTCCTATCAAAATTGTCTACTGTATGTCTGGTTATTTTGGCATTGTAATTGAGGAACATTCAATTGAGATTATCTTAGAAAAATGTAAATTTTTAATTCAATTTTAAAGAATTATAAGGATTAAACACTGTTTTCTATGGATTTATTGGTATATCTACAAGATCAACTGACAATCATAATCATAAAATGTCTTTGGATTTCCATGTTTGTGAGTTGGTCTTGTTGATATACCAATAAATCCATCAAAAACATTGTGCAATCCTATTAGAAATGTGTCATTTAACTGATACTAAATAGATCACAGTTGAATGGCTGCTTAAAAACATTAACAATCATCCATTTGATGTTTTTGTCCATACTAAGACGGAGGGATAGTCTAAATTAACTGATGGTAATGTACAGATTTAACTAGAATAGCCATGACGATATATTTATCCTGCAATCATTACCTTTGCTGTACAATAAAGATAGCAAAATATCTTATTTCTTTATTCTGCAATGCCTCCTGAATAAGTCTCCTGGTACCCTTGTCCTCACTTCTAACGATATTTAGTATTGTTCTGGTTTACAACTTGTTGTGGGATATGATATTTGTTTGTGATGTCAGGGTATAACTAGAATATCGGCCAAAAATTTCAGAAATCAGTTTTGTGGGTTTTTCTGTAGTGTAAAATGTATTTTATGGTTGCACACAAACAATATTTGAACTAGGTTAGAAAATATCAAATTTATTTGTACTGGTCACAAAACAGGGGAAAAATGCTAAAACCATTATTTTAAATGCTAAAATTCTAAAACGTACAAATAAATTATATATTTTCTGACAATGTGCAAATATTGTATATTTATTTTATAAACATTTAGCCAAACCCAATGGTATTTGAGTCCCCAAAAAATATAATGTTTGAAGAAAAATAAGCATAAAAAGATATATATCATAATAATATTAAATTGTGGTAAATGATATCATATTAATTTCATACCAGTAAATCATGTTTCACTGAGGGAGAGAATCTATACATCAAGTAAAATGAGAATGTACAAATAACAAAACATGTATCCATACATGCAGGCATTTAGGGTCCACATTCCTTAGTAACATATATGGAATAAACCCAATAACATTTTATTTTTTTTGTGTGTGGTTATTTATGAAATACCTGCTGTAAATGTCCATGAACCACTGGAATGTTGTTGAAAATACCTGTCATATATACACTATCAACATGAAAGCAACTTCTAAACATGGATGTCAGAAGATGGGAATAAGCATTTATTACCGTATCTGAAATTCAAATTTAAAACTATACATCATAAAATTTATATCAAAATTTCTGAAATATGATTAGCCATAAAATTTGTATGTTCATATTTCATTTACTGATATTCAGTAGTTTTATTTAATCAAACTGTGTTCACTCAATTCTGGTGTAACTATCAGGTAGTCAGGAAGTCAGAAGGGAATGTGAGTTCATGCCGAACTTGTGGAAATTAAAGTGTGTTCTACTTCTTAATCTAAAATTGCCAGTTGTTCTGCAGAAGTTCTAGGATTGAATAATTGATTGTTGTTTTACATCCAGCAAGAAATATTTCAGCTATATTCAGGACGTAAAAAAATATTATAATTTCATTATTAGGCCATCCAATCCTTAGGATTAAAAAGTGATCTCATACAATAATATGAGAGTATATACAGATAAAAAAGATACCGTAATTAGGGTCGTATTGTCCGCTGTCTTTTTCTTTAAATTTTAGTTGGAAAGGAATGGTGCGGATTATACATAAATACAGACTCGATAGAGTTTTTTTCACCCCATTGATTGTTGTCAATGGCGGTCGCCATTTTGTTGTGGTGTCATATGTGGTATTTTCGTACTATTCTAACATTATTCATTTACAAACTTCCATATGTATACATTGTTTTAATATTAATTTTTACTTAAATTATTTTTAGTAATATTATATTAATTATATAGGATGAATAAAAATTGAATCAGATACGCAAACAGTAGATGTGTAACCTGTATTGTGTTAAATGCAAATGGCGTCGTTATGTAACCTCAAGTGTTTGAAGATCGATGTTTTGATTGCAATCATTCAGGGATTAAAATAAAACCTGTTATCTTTTTGTTTTCTTTGTTTTGATTGATGAACCAAAGTTGACAAATTGTTTTGGTTTCGAAATGTGTGATAATCCGTTTTAACAAGGATCAAAATAGACAGTACGAGAATGCTCTATTTTTTATTAAATTTATTACAATCACTAGAAATTAATAAAAGTATAAACATAAATGATATTTAAAAAGAGAATAAATTACATATTAAAGTAAAAACTTGTTAAGAAGCGCGGCCAAGTCGGACTTGGATGTCTTCATCTTGAGACGTTTTGTGAAAACTTGTACGTGCGGATCGTACATGCATATAAGAATTTTTCCCCAATTTTCTGGTCCAAGAAAGGGGTGCGGACAATGCGTAAATGCAGACTATACACAGTGTTTTACGGTAATTAAATTTTACAATATAAATTAATTTCTTTTAAAAACTTTAAAATTCTGTTGCCTGCAACAGTTTGAAAAAAAAATATGGAGTGTTACATGGCCCACATTCGGGTCGTGGCTCGTTATTTAAAATATAACTATGTGTTGTCCTGGTATGACCAAGACGACACCTGGTTAAAACCACTTGGTCTCTGCGACCTCTCTATGATTTACAGAATTCTAGGATTTTTAACAGATATTTCTGGTTCCTACACTGTTACATATTTTAATTTTACACAAAAACTGATGAAAGTGGAGGAAAAACTTGCGTGCAATATATTGCTGAACACTTGCTGAATTCGTGTTAAGTAAGTTTTCAGTAACTTATATTGTTAAAATGTGCCCCACTTGGAACACATTGGAAAAACCCCATTTTTTTAAAATCCATTTAAGTCATGGCCCTACAGAATTTTCATGAAGATAATAATTAATCTTCATAAAAAAAAAGATTCAATGCAAAAGTAAACTGGAGGTGGTAGAGATAGACAGATAAACAAACAAACATACAAACAGCCAGAAAATCTTTATGTCCACCAACTTTTTGTTGGCAGGGATAAAAAATATGAAAACATTAACCTCTATTGCTCAATTACCTTTTATTTGGTAAAAAAGCACCACAAGTTTCATCTCAGATCATTTGTTCTCTGCACAAATGTTGCCTCATATGAGAGATGTGTCCACAAATTACATATTGAATTGGTTGTAACTGTAAATTGACCAACTCTTCTTGAAGTCTGGTTTGTCTGATATTTCTTCGACTCTGGTTTGTCTGATATTTCTTTGACTCCCATATTTCTGAAATGACTAAAAAAAGAAATCATATTATTTTCAGTATCAGTCACCAAACTTTGTTAATATTTGTTAATCCGCATCAGTAAACTTGTGGGTATTACCCAATGTCAAGAAACGATGAAGAAAAACACTTGCCAGATGAATACAAACATCTATTTGTGACGGTCTCAGGCTTTAAAGTTACCAGTAGCAGTTTTTAGAGATTTCCGAAATATGCTTTTTTTTCAGAGTGGAGTTTCTCTTCCACCATTACATTCTAGTATGGAGTGTAGATATTATAAAATTAACAAATGTGAGGAACTATTTATCATTTATGCATCAATCAATCCAGTAATTTCACTGATGAGAGTTAAAGGAAGAATTGGACAGATCGGTCTAATGAATCAATTTCTCCTTTCTATCTCTCAATTGGCTGATGGACAAATAGGAAACAATCTGATAGACTGGAAATGCTTAGACCAATGTGAAAGATTGGTAACTATTTGGTGACTACTCACTGATGGCTAAAAGTGTTGTGTTTCTTAGTACTGTACAATAATAAGTAGGCTGTAGTCAATAAGCATACAAAATCTGTCGTAATTAGTTGGCATTTAGGATCTCAACAGTGAATATTTTAGTGCTCTCCACTTTTGAATTGGACAAAAGAATTTGAAAACTAATGATAGATGACAAAGACAATTTCGTAAATGGAATCCTAGCAAGTACCAAAATTTTATTGCTAAAATTAATTCTGTCAAAGTATAACCTATATTTATGACCCAAGCCAATAAACAGGAAATAAACAATTTCACCTTGATCCTTGATCACAGCAGGTGTCAATGTTTTTACAAGTATTCTGATTAAGTGGTACTCCTAGTCAATAATAATATGCCAAAAAATGTTGTATACATCATACTGATGTGCAGAGACTCCACCTTTTGATTAAAGATGTAATACAAATAAAAATTGTAAAAATTGTGAATATTTTACTCATTTTTTTGTACATTTTATGTTTTTCAAATGGATTATGCCCAATTTGTTTACTTCCAAAATACAACTTATAACCAACAGTAACCAAATAGAAAAAAATGAGTACCACCGCCCTTAATGACAAACTTTAACCAATAGATAAACAAACACATTCCAGTTGGTTTTAAAATTAAAGTTCTTTCAAAATGTAAAAATATGTATTATTTCAATCACTGTCTTTGAGAAAAATATAAGCTGAAATTGAATATACTTGTTTATACTGTACAATTATATGTCACCAGTACAATGGATGCTTCAGAGGAGATGCTTATTCAGCACGACCGCAAATGGGACTAATGTCATCAAAATTCTGGAAAATTCCTTTCCTCAATATCATACCAAATATATGCACAAAATTAAGTTTTCTACCATCCAAATATTGTGTTTAATTAGTAGTATCTTTTAAGTTGTTAAACTTTAGTTGATGTGTTTAGGGAAAATGGGCCTCGGTGGCTGAGTGGTTAAGGTAGTTCCTCTACTATTGATCACATGGTTTGCCAACAGAGCTTGCGGGTTAGAGTCTAAGGCGGGTAGGGTGTACTTTACTCCAATTGACAACAATTGCCGGTTTTGTACCGAAATTCGCGTACCCCGGCTTCCTCCCTCAATAACTGGATGCAATGATATAGCTGAAAAAATTGCTGAAAGTAGTATTACCATCATTCAAACAAACAAACAGTCAAAGGGAATAGAAAAATTAAGGTCTTTTTAATCCAGGTTAGTTAATTTACCCTCTTTGTATTTGCTAAATTCTGTTTTGTCCTGTGAAATTGATGACAGCATGGATGCTGTCTCTATCTGTGGTGGTTGGTCTGTCCAAGATTGATGCAATGCTGCTTGTGATGAAACCACAGCAGAAAATGGTACTGATGAATTCACTAAATAAGAAAACATTATTGTTAATAACAAGCTAGAAAGATGTAGAATTACTGCTAAAGGCTATAAAATTAATCTATATAGCATTACTTTACATAAACACGGGTGCACTTTCCCTACCACCTATATTTATATAATTAAAGTGCCTTATTGGGGGAGGTGAGTGTGGGGGACATTGTATTTTTTGGAACAAACCTAAGCTTGCAAACTCTAAATATCTTTAACATAAATAGCACAATTATTTAGTGGATCAAATTTAAAGACTATTATTTAATTATTGATCTTGATATGCAGTACCTGTACGGATTTTTAATCCAGACCAAATGATACACAATCTTTTCAGGTTTGAGAAATACTGATAGTGACCACATAGTAAAGTAACCTTTTACATGAATTAAACCAAATATATTTTGCGAGTTTGATAATTTAGAGAATTTTCAATGTTTCTGTTTACATTAAATATACATGTTGTTGACCACTGATATTGTTACTGATGCAAAAATGAATCAGATACATTGATTGAATGATTGAGATTGAGACAGCTATTCTGATTCACTTCTTAACTATTGTAAAACTATGTATTTTTATATTTATCAAAAACCAAGTTATATTCTATACAGGAAATAATATACAATTACAGATTCAGATGAGGTCAATTTTATCAACCAAAAAATGTTTAACCTATAATCATGATAATAAAGTAGGAGGTCCAATATACTTCATAAATCTAGTCAATGAATTATATTAAGTGGCTACACATTTTTATTTTATTCAAATTTATTTCACTATTAAACCAGAATAATATCTAACTCAGCATTTGCGCAATTGTTTCAAACTCAAAATCAAGCCATATAATGTTTTATATATATATATATATATATATATATATATATATATATATATATATATATATATATGTATATTATTACATCTGAAATGGGAACAGCAATTTTGGGTTTATAATTTAAGAAGAAATAGACTCAATTCCAAAACAGTTGTGAGTATAATATTAAACATATAAAGGAAATCTTCCTAAAAAGTTATTATTACCAATGTATAGATTTAAAAACAGTACAAGGTTCACAATGTATCTTTGATCAGAATGAAAGGACTACAAATCTCTTATGCTTTTAGGTACACTTTCCAAGTATTCAAGTGTGTCATTTACATACAAAGGCTTAACTTTTAAATTTCATTTTGTAAAAATATTAACACGATAGATACAAACTGTAAAAATATTAAATTTTACTATTTACTTCAAATGCTTGCCATGCCATGTCATTTTAAGGTCTTCATTTTTTTTATTTACTGTCTTTGGGATTTGCTAATTTGTGCTCTGTCCTCCAAAACTGAAGACAGCATTGATACTGGCTCAGTGTGTGGAAATTGGTCTGTACAAGACTGATAGAATGCCATGCCATTCTGTATGGAGGTTGGTCTGTACATGACTGACGTAAGGCCTCTGTGTGTTGATGTTGACCTGTACAAGACTGAAAGGCCTCTGTGTGTGGAAGTTGGTCTGTACAAGACTGATAGAATGCCACTGTGTGTGGAGGTTGGTCTGTACATGACTGATGTAAAGCATCTGTGTGTAGATGTTGGTCTATACCAGACTGATGGAAGACCTTTGTGTGTGGAGGTTGGTCTGTACATTATTTATGGAAGACCTCTATGTGCAAAGGTTGGTCTGTACAAGACTGATGGAAGGCCTCTGTGTGTAGAGGTTGGTCTGTACAAGAATGATAGAGCCTCTATGTATGGATGTTGGTCTGTAGAAGACTGATGGAAGGCTTCTGTGTGTGGAGGTTGGTCTGTACAAGACTGATGGAAGGCCTCTGTGTTTGGAAGTTGGTCTGTACAGGACTGATGAAATGCCTCTGTGTGTGGAGGTTGGTCTATAAAAGACTGATGGAAGGCCTCTGTTTTCTTGAAAGTTGGTCTGTACAAGACTGATGGAAGGCCTCTGTGTTTGGAGGTTGGCCTGTACAAGAATGATGGAAGGCTTTCTCTGTGTATAGGTTGGACTGTACAAGACTGATGTAAGGCCTGTGTGTGGTGTGGAGGTTGGTCTGTACAAGACTGATGAAAGGCCTGTGTGTTGATGTTGGCATGTACAAGACTGATGGAAAGCCACTGTTCCAAGATTGGTCTGTACACCACTAATGGCAGGCCTCTGTTTGTGGAGCTTGGTCTGTACACCACTGATGGAATGATTTCTGTGTGTGGAGTTTGGTGTGTACAAGACTGATGGAAGGCCTGTGTGGGGTGGGGGTTGGTCTGTACAAGACTGATGGAAGGCCACTGTGTGTGGAGGTTGGTCTGTGCAAGAATGACGGAAGGCCTCTGTGTGTGGAGTTTGGTGTGTACAAGACCGATGGAGGGCCTGTGTGTGGGGGTTGGTCTGTACAAGACTGATGAAAGGCCTTTGTATGGAGTTTGGTTTGTACAAGACAGATGGAGGGCCTCTTATTGTGGAGGTTGGACTGTACAAGACTGATGCAAGGCCTCTAAGTGTGGAGGTTGTTCTGTACAAGACTAATAGAATGCCACTGTGTGGGTAGGTTGGACTGATCTGTAAGGCCTGTGTGTGGAGGTTGGCCTGTACAAGACTGATGAAAGGCCTCTGTGTGTGGAGGTTGGCCTGTACAAGACTGATGGAAAGCCACTGTTCCCAGGTTGGTCTGTTCAACACTGATGTCAGGCCTCTGTTTGTGAAAGTTGGTCTGTACAAGACTGATGGAAGGCCTCTAAGTCTGGAGGTAGGTCTGTATAAGACTGATAGAAAGCCAATGTGTGTGTAGGTTGGACTGTACAAGACTGATGTAAGGCCTGTGTTTGGATGTTGGTCTGTACAAGACTGATGGAAGGCTGATGTGTGGAGGTTGGTCTGTATAAGACTGATGAGAGGCCTCTGTGTGTGGAGGTTTGCCTGTACAAGACTAATGGAAGGCTTCTGTGTGTGGAGGTTGGTCTGTACAAGACTGATGGAATGCCACTGTGTGTGTAGGTTGGTCTGTACAAGACTTATGGAAGGCTTCTGTGTGTGGAGGTTGGTCTGTACAAGAATGATGGAAGGCTTTCTGTGTGTGGTGGTTGGCCTACACAAGACTGATAAAATGACTTTGTGGGTAGATGTTAGTCTGTACAAGACTGATGGAAGGCTTGTGTGTGGTGGTTGGTCTGTACAAGACTTATTGAATGCTATTGTGTGTGGAGGTTGAATTGGTTTGAACAAGACTGATGGAAGGCTTTCTGTGTGTGGAGGTTGGCCTGCACAAGACTGATGGAAGGCCTCTCTATGTGTGGAGGATGGTCTGTACAAGACTAATGGAAGGCCTCTGTGTCTGGATGTTGGTCTGTACAAGAATGATGGAAGGCTTCAGTGTGTGGAGGTTGGTCTGTACAAGACTGATGGAAGGCTTCTGTGCGGAGTTTGGTCTGTACAAAACTGATGGAAGGCCTCTGTGTGTGGAGGTTGGTCTGAACAAGACTGATGGAAGGCCTCTCTATGTGTAGGTTGGTCTGTTAAAGACTGATTGAATGCTTCTGTGTGTGGAGGTTGCATTGGTCTGTACAAGACTGATGGAAGGCTGATGTGTGGAGGTTGGTCTGTATAAGACTGATGAGAGGCCTCTGTGTGTGGAGGTGGTTTGCCTGTACAAGACTAATGGAAGGCTTCTGTGTGTGGAGGTTGGTCTGTACAAGATTGATGGAATGCCACTGTGTGTGGAGGAGGGCCTACACAAGACTGATGAAATGCCTTTGTGTGTATATGTTGGTCTGTACATGACTAATGGAAGGCCTCTGTATATGGAGGTTAGTCTGTACAAGACTGATGGAAGGCCTGTGTTTGGAGGTTGGTCTGTACAAGACTGATGAAAGGCCTCTAAGTGTGGAGGTTGTTCTGTACAAGACTAATAGAATGCCACTGTGTGTGTAGGTTGGACTGAACAAGACTGATGAAATGCCTCTGTGTGTGGAGGTTGGCCTGTACAAGACTGATGAAATGCCTCTGTGTGTGGAGGTTGGCCTGTACAAGACTGATGGAAAGCCACTGTTCCCAGGTTGGTCTGTACAACACTGATGGCAGGCCTCTGTTTGTGGAGGTTGGTCTGTACAAGACTGATGGAAGGCCTCTGTGTTTGGAGGTTGGCCTGTACAAGACTGATGGAAGGCTTTCTCTGTGTATAGGTTGGACTGTACAAGACTGATGTAAGGCCTGTGTGTGGAGATTGGTCTGTACAAGACTAATGGAAGGCTGATGTGTGGAGGTTGGTCTGTTTAAGACTGATGAGAGGCCTCTGTGTGTGGTGGTTTGCCTGTACAAGACTAATGGAAGGCTTCTGTGTGTGGAGGTTGGTCTGTACAAGACTTATGGAAGGCTTCTGTGTGTGGAGGTTGGTCGGTACAAGAATGCTTTCTGTGTGTGGTGGTTGGCCTACACAAGACTGATAAAATGACTTTGTGGGTAGATGTTGGTCAGTACAAGACTGATGGAGGGCCTCTGTATATGGAGGTTAGTCTGTACAAGACTGATGGAAGGCCTGTGTTTGGAGGTTGGTCTGTACATGACTGATGCAAGGCCTCTGTGTGTTGAGGTTGGTCTTTACAAGACTTATGAAAGGCCTCTGTGTTTTGAGGTTGGTCTGTACAAGACTGATGGAAGGCTTCTGTGTGGAGGTTGGTCAGTACAAGACTGATGAAAGGCTTTCTGTGTGTGGTGGTTGGTCTGTACAAAACTGATAGAATGCCACTGTGTGTGTAGGTTCGTCTGTACAAGACTGATGGAAGGCATCAGTGTGTGGAGGTTGGTCTGTACAAGACTTATGGAATGCCACTGTGTGTGGAGGTTGGTCAGTACAAGACTGATGGAAGGCTTTCTGTGTGTGGTGGTTGGTCTGTACAAGACTGATGGAATGTCACTGTGTGTGGAGGTTGGCCTACACAAGACTGATGAAATGCCTTAGTGGGTGAAGGTTGGTCTGTACATGACTGATGGAAGGCCTCTCTATATGGAGGTTAGCCTGTACAAGACTGATGGACGGCCTCTGTGCTTGGAGGTTGGCCTGTACAAGACTGATGGAAGGCTTCTGTGTGTGGAGGTTGGTCTCTACAAGACTAATTGAAAGGCCTCTGTGTTTTGAGGTTTGTCTGTACAAGAATGATGGAAGGCTTCTGTGTGGAGGTTGGTCAGTACAAGACTGATAGAATGCCACTGTGTGTGTAGGTTCGTCTGTACAAGACTGATGAAAGGCATCTGTGTGTGGAGGTTGGTCTGTACAAGACTTATGGAATGCCACTGTGTGTGGAGGTTGGTCAGTACAAGACTGAGGGAAGGCTTTCTGTGTGTGGTGGTTGGTCTGTACAAGACAGATAGAATGCCACTGTGTGTGTAGGTTCGACTGTACAAGACTGATGGAAGGCTTCTGTGTGTGGAGGTTGGTCTGTACAAGACTGATGGAATGCCACTGCGTGTGGAGGTTTGCCTACACAATACTGATAAAATGCCTTTGTGGGTGGAGGTTGGTCTGTACATGACTGATGGAAGGCCTCTGTATATGGAGGTTAGTCTGTACAAGACTGATGGAATGCCTCTGTGTGTGGAGGTTGGTCTGTACAAGACTGATGGAAGGCATCTGTGGAGGTTGGTCTGTACAAGACTTATGGAATGCCACTTTGTGTGGAGGTTGGTCAGTACAAGACTGATGGAAGGCTTCCTGTGTGTGGTAATTGGTCTGTATAAGACAGACAGAATGCCACTGTGTGTGTAGGTTCGACTGTACAAGACTGATGGAAGGCTTCTGTGTGTGGAGATTGGTCTGTACAAGACAGATAGAATGCCATTGTGTGTGTAGGTTCGACTGTACAAGACTGATGAAATGCCTTTGTGGGTGGAGGTTGGTCTGTACATGACTGATGGAAGGCCTCTGTATATGGAGGTTAGTCTGTACAAGACTGATGGACGGCCTGTGTATGGAGATTGGTCTGTACAAGACTGATGGAATGCCTCTGTGTGTGGAGGTTGGTCTGTACAAGACTAATTGAAAGGCTTCTGTGTTTTGAGGTTTGTCTGTACAAGAATGATGGAAGGCTTCTATGTGGAGGTTGGTCAGTACAAGACTGATAGAATGCCACTGTGTGTGTAGGTTCGTCTGTACAAGACTGATGGAAGGCATCTGTGTGTGGAGGTTGGTCTGTACAAGACTTATGGAATGCCACTGTGCGAGGAGGTTGGTCAGTACAAGACTGAGGGAAGGCTTTCTGTGTGTGGTGGTTGGTCTGTACAAGACAGATAGAATGCCACTGTGTGTGTAGGTTCGACTGTACAAGACTGATGGAAGGCTTCTGTGTGTGGAGGTTGGTCTGTACAAGACTGATGGAATGCCACTGTGTGTGGAGGTTTGCCTACACAATACTGATGAAATGCCTTTGTGGGTGGAGGTTGGTCTGTACATGACTGATGGAAGGCCTCTGTATATGGAGGTTGGTCAGTACAAGACTGATGGAAGGCTTTCTGTGTGTGGTGGTTGGTCTGTACAAGACAGATAGAATGCCACTGTGTGTGTACGTTCGACTGTACAAGACTGATGGAAGGCTTCTGTGTGTGGAGGTTGTTCTGTACAAGACTGATGGAATGCCACTGTGTGTGGAGGTTTGCCTACACAATACTGATGAAATGCCTTTGTGGGTGGAGGTTGGTCTGTACATGACTGATGAAAGGCCTCTGTATATGGAGGTTAGTCTGTACAAGACTGATGGACGCCCTGTGTATGGAGGTTGGTCTGTACAAGACTGATGGAATGCCTCTGTGTGTGGAGGTTGGTCTGTACAAGACTGATGGAAGGCATCTGTGTGTGGAGGTTGGTCTGCACAAGACTTATGGAATGCCACTTTGTGTGGAGGTTGGTCAGTACAAGACTGATGGAAGGCTTTCTGTGTGTGGTAGTTGGTCTGTACAAGACAGATAGAATGCCACTGTGTGTGTAGGTTCGACTGTACAAGACTGATGGAAGGCTTCTGTGTGTGGAGACTGGTCTGTACAAGACAGATAGAATGCCACTGTGTGTGTAGGTTCGACTGTACAAGACTGATAAAATGCCTTTATGGGTGGAGGTTGGTCTGTACATGACTGATGGAAGGCCTCTGTATATGGAGGTTGGTCTGTACAAGACTGATGGACGGCCTGTGTATGGAGGTTGGTCTGTACAAGACTGATGGAATGCCTCTGTGTGTGGAGGTTGGTCCGTACAAGACTGATGGAGGGCCTCTGAGTTTGGAAGTTGGTCTGTACAAGACTGATGGAAGGCCTCTGTGTTTGGATCTTCGTCCGTACAAGACTGATGGAGGGCCTCTGTGTTTGGAAGTTGGTCTGTACAAGACTGATGGAAGGCTTCTGTGTTTGGAAGTTGGTCTGTACAAGACTGATGGAAGGCCTCTGTGCTTGGATCTTGGTCCGTACAAGACTGATGGAGGGCCTCTGTGTTTGGAAGTTGGTCTGTACAAGACTGATGGAAGGCCTCTGTGTTTGGAAGTTGGCCTGTACAAGACTGATGGAAGGCTTCTGTGTGTGGAGGTTGGTCTGTACAACACTGATGGAAAGGCCTCTGTGTTTTGAGGTTGGTCTGTACAAGACTGATGGAAGGCTTCTGTGTGTGGTTGGTCTGTACAAGACTGATGTAAGGCCTCTGTGTTTTGAGGTTGGTCTGTACAAGACTGATGGAAGGCTTCTGTGTGTGGATGGTCCGTACAACACTGATGGAAAGGCCTCTGTGTTTTGAGGTTGGTCTGTACAAGACTGATGGAAGGCTTCTGTGTGTGGAGGTTCGTCTGTACAAGACTGATGAAAGGGTTCTGTGTTTGGAGGTTGGCCTGTACAAGACTGATGGAAGGCTTCTGTGTGTGGATGGTCCGTACAACACTGATGGAAAGGCCTCTGTGTTTTGAGGTTGGTCTGTACAAGACTGATGGAAGGTTCTCTGTGTGGAGATTGGTCTGTACAAGAAGTAGCAAAGTTTGGATCAGCAGTTCCTCAGAACACTTAAGTACAAGTATTGTTTTGAAATTTGTAACAATGGCAAGGTTGGCTGTTTTGAATAATCTAGAATATGACTGTGCAAGTTCCAAGCATTTTGAGGGTCAGTTTGAGAAATCTGTTGGATAAATTAATAATGCACTAATATTAAAAATAAAATATTTTAGAACAACCACTTTTTCTAAAACCATTAAAAAATAAAAATGACATAGATATATTTGGTTTGTGAATGCATGAAAAGATATTAAAATGTTGAGATATGATTTATATTAATACTTACTTTTGTCTGTTTAAGTGTTATGTATCCTGAAAAAAAAATTAAAGGCTATTAGTCAAATAGCATCTCTTTTATGGGTATAATGCCCCAATGCAGGAACTAAACTTTGTATTCATCACTATAATGTTGATAAATATGTACAGAAGAATCCAAAGTGTTCTGCCCATTCAGTCATTTTCCACCTAACAGAAATGACATAATTCAAGGGTATTTAGGTTGATATCTGCTGAGAGATTGTAAAAAAATTTGCACAGCACAAAAAAAAATGAATATAAGTATGATGGCATATTCATTCCTACAACTGTTTTTATAATGAGATGACTTGCAGAGGAGGGGGCAATTTTGGTTCAAGTGGGAGCATTTTTGATGGGGTCAATTTTACAGTGGGGTAAGCTGACCTGCTCCCCCATAAATCTAAAATAAAATGTTTCAAAACAATTCAATCCTGATCACAATTCCGTTTTTGGATCACATGACCTATCGATTAGTCATTATCTTCTCTATGTTGGTTTCTTCACAGACATATAGAATCATTTATGTTAAACATCTCTATAGCTGCCACTGTTACCAAGATCCTTTTTATTTTATACTTATAAATTTCCATTTTTCTTTTGCAATGAAAGCATTTCTTACTTTACCCATCTTTAGTAACACAAATTCTTTCTATTATATTAATATAAATTACTACAAAAGTCTGGCCTATCTCTGTACTAGCTGTAGCTGCATCATGAAAAGTGCCAGTTCCTGATTAAAATAAACTAATCTGTATTTTGACCAAACAAGTATTTTCTGTAAACCCCTCAGTTCAGATCTAGTAAAATTCAGACACATAATTATTCCTGCACTTCTCCATGTCATGTACTTTCAGTCAGTGGACACCTACTTAGACATTTTTGCCTTGAAATTGTTGGTCTGTACACATTAATTTATTAAAATTCCCTTCTACAGGAAGATGATTTTAGAGAAGAAGAACAAAATAGATGAACAGATGATAGATGTTTTGATGGAAAGAGCTCTACCAAATGAGGCACAAAGTATTTGTCTGACTGATCTACTTGATTGGAGAATACATTCAAACACAATATAAAGACAGCTTTTATTCAAGGTCAAATGAATAAATTGTATAGGGTCCTATGTTAGGCTGTGTTCCATGGTGGCGGCCATCTTGGATTTTGGATCGTCACAAAAAACTCAAACTTTGTAGAGGACCATTTAAGGTACATTTATGCAATATTTCAAATCAAGAAACGAACTTCTAGGTGGGCGATTTATAATTGATTGAGAATTACATTAGTTGGAAATGCAAGGTTTGTCACACATTATTAACTACTATTTTCTTGATCATCACACCAACTTTTTCACACATGAATTTATGTCTGATAAATACCACAAGTGCATTGTTTAGAGATAAAATAACTACAACTAATCATGTTTCCTCCTATTTACTTAACTTACCAATGCTTTTGAAGAAATATTAAAACTAGCAGAGAAAAAGAGAAAGTTATTTATAGAAAAGTAATTTCTTGATATTTGTTCCTTTGTAGGGATATTATACCCATTACTTTTTAGGAGCTACAAGATTAAAAATGTTGTAAAACACTTCTTGAACATACTACAGCTTTGTGAAGGTGTAAAAATTTCATCAAAGAGATAGGCAATACTAACATTGAATTTTTACAGGTCTTAAAATGGAATTTTCATGATCTAGTGCCTCAGAAAATAAAAGAAAAATTTAATTAAATATGTGATCTCTTTAAATATGTACCTCTTTAGATGTTATTGTGAGGTTCCCTGGAGTCTGTCACCTAAACTACATGTGATGGATAACATGGATATAATAAATTTACAATAAGGAAACATCAGATAATGCACACCGTCAACTAGCCAACTGGTAGTAGATTTGTCAACTTAAGCCTGATTTACATATTTGACAATATATCAAAAATGTAAATTAGGCTTAGGCTTAAGTTGGCAAACTTGGGAGGGGGGGGGGTGCAGAGGTACAGCACGGCTTTCATGTCTTAAGTTAAACATATCACAACAGGCAATAACAGACCAATTAACAGATTATGGTATTATGGTATATCACTAATTTTAAACAAATATCATTCTGTTTAACATTCATTAGAAACTGGTGAAAAAAATAATAGTGGGAGTCAAGCACTCATGCCTGTAGTCAGCCTCAAACTGACAATCAGTGTTGACAGGCCAAGTGATCGATAGTAGATCTATATAACTACCTTAATTACTCAGCCACCAATGTCCTTGATCTGAAAATAAAATCAAACAGTATAGCGACAACGAAATGCCTCAAATTGACCTTAAATGCATACAAATGGTTTTATTTTTAATTGTAATATTTCAAAATATGATGTCATCTACTTTATAACATTCATAAGCACATTGGACATTGTTGTGTTGTATGCAGTGTGCTAAGTGTACAAACTATAAACTGATCCAATAGACATACTAGTATAGTCTACAAGATAAAGAAATTTTAATATGTGAAATGTAATGAAAAATATTTGAAAATCCAAAGCAGCAAATCATTTTTAAGGTGCCAGATTCCAGACAATAAATTGGTTCATTTCAGCAAATGGAACATCATAAATTCAAAAGATTCATAGTCTGGAAAACCGTTGTTTTCAAGAAATTTTTTAAGCTCAAGGGCTATAATTGCATCAAAAATCATAGGACCAGGACAACATTCAAACTTTATCTGTAACTCAAGAAGGTTGACTCACATACCAAATATCAAGACAAGATGAACTCAATAACAATTAACACAAGATGAACTCAATAACAACAGTCTAGAAAACTGTTGATCTGTAACTCATAATGGTTGATTCCCATTTCAATATCTCTAATATTTTAGAGAAATAGTCTGAAATGTCTGATAGACATTTGCGTGACAGACAAACAAAGTGCAAAATTCTATTCCCAGTAGTAGCCTAATAAAAATACAATGTTTTTTTTTTAATTTACTTGTTTCTGCAACAGACCAGGACAGCTGTTCTTGATTCTAAATTTGTTCCAATTTTCAACAGTTAGGATGTCTATGATTTTTTACAGTTGCTACTAAACTAAGGTATATATTCAAAGGTGCATCAATAATATTGATGGCTACCAAGGATGACTCGTGTATCATATAATTCATGTACTTCTTTCACTGTATAGAAAATCTATGTATATTTGTCAATGGGACCATGGGACCATCATGTGGGGAGGGGGGTTCCCAGTGCTCAAGACACAGAGCTGCCCAATGCATCCCAAGATGGCAGATCCGCCTCTTGTTGGGGACTTGTCAGGTTAAAATACAGAGAGCCTGGTTGGTGATCATGACCTGTTCGGAGAGTGCCACACTCTTTGCACTATGAAAACTCCTTTTGTAGATTTGGAAAAAGAGTACTGAGGCTCACTGTAGCTGCTACAAAAAGTTCAATTCTCAGTCTCTACTCTCTGAGTTTTCCATTTGCAACAATTGTGCAATGATCAGGAAAATGATAAATTATTGTTCATTTAGTAATAAATACACAAATTACAAATAGTACTCTGTGTTTTATAAACATTTATATTAAAGAATGAAAAGGTTTAATGACAAATGTATCAAAGGAAGCAAACAATATTTTAAAACCTGTTATTCATAAAATAAATTTGGTTAAAACCACTTACCATTAGCTGTTCCTGACTTGATTGTCTTTGGCTTCTTCTGGCACTGAAAATGCAATTATTACATATGTTTAAAAAGTTATGGATAAACTATATGTAACTGACAAATATAACTCAATTCAATTTGACATGGAGATTAACATTAAGAAATCAAATATAGATTTAATTGACAAAAACAAAAATCTCCCTGAAAAACATAAAAGATAGGAAAAATCTGTTGACCCATTTCTGAAAGAAGATCATAAAAAATGAAATCAAATGAAAAAAAAATCCTTTCAATGTCTAAAATTGATCTACACATACTTTGCTTTTTTGTTACCTACATGCATTATATATGTATCTAAAAAATCGTACAAAATGGTACATATCTATAAAGACAATACTAAAAACTAAACCAAAAAAAACAAGGAAAAACGATGAAAATATTATAGTCCTAAAACTTTACGAGAAGATAGCTGGACAAGCCATGCACCCCAATCCTCTTCACTTCTGAAAACCCAGTTAAAAAAGTTTTCATTAGTTTTTGTTTAATTTCCCATGTATCTCTTTTAGTAAAGACCATGTATACTCAGCCCTTATTTTGGAACAAATTCATATTTCCTCAGGTTACAATCATGATGCACTATGCCCCACTCCTACCCCACCCCAACTCACTTTCATGGGCATTCTTTTGAAACTACTTGAAACTCAGTGACATAATGATACTAAAATTCATACCAAATATTTTAACACAGTGTCCGTTCAATGGTCAGAAAGGTCTATAATCTGAAGGGGCATTAGTCAGAAGGGTAAATGGTCCGAAAACTTTAATAATTCAAGACTTTGTTTTCACTTTTAAAATAATAAATGTGGGGCAGAAACAAGCGAGTAATGAGTGAGAGTAATCTGGGAATAGTGAACCAGGAGTAAAGTTGTTTGCCTTGTTTAAATATATATATGACAACTGCCTCTTACTAGTAATTATTTGCACATAAGGGAAACTATTAACATTATTTGCTCTCACTTAGACACAAGTTTCGTTGAGTAACGAGACCCCTCAAAACAAGCAGAATAATTTCAGCTATATCCAATTAAAATTTTGGGGTCTCATATCAGCTAAAAAAATTTGCAAATTTAGAAACCCCAAAGGGTACTCAAGGAAACTTACAAACACCCAGAAATGGCTTTGCACAATCAGCTAAAAAACAGCCAATACAAATAAAAAAATTTAATTAAAAATTCCATATGAAACTGCTTTTTAAATACAGCTCAAATATAAAAAATTCCATTGAATAATAAATACACTGTCCATGCTACAGTTAGGCGGAGCAAAAATATTAAAATAAGAACTTAATTTACTCACCCTCAGTCAAAGTTCATTTACAGGGCCATTGTCAAATTTAAAAAAATTAATTAAAAAACTTTAAAATGCAATTCAACTTTTACCCTTTTTACTGTATTTACGAGCAAATCTGCCAAGTTTCATCTCAATGTGAAAGGAAATAAAACCATTTAAACTTTTTTATTAGCAAACTTTAAGGCTTCTAATTTTTTCAACTCAACACTTCATTTAAAAAAAAAATCAACAACTTTCATGTGTCATTATAGCTGGATGATAAGTTTTAACTTTCGCAACCTATATACATGTCATAATAAACCATAGGAAGGCTATATCTTTAAATAATATCAATACTGAATTCCAAAATAATAAAAATTTTACCTTTCTTACAAAAAAAAATGGGTACAATTATATATCTTTTACACCAAGTTTTTACATTTAATGTATAATTTTTGTATTAATTGCACAATCAAATATTCCTAAACAGTACTCAATCTATAAATCATATAATTATGGTTCAAAAATGTGTTTACTAGAATTCAACTGATATTAATAGGTTAATAGCAATATTTCTAAAGAAGTATCTTCACCAAAAAAAAGATTTACACAGCCAGGAGTTTTGAATTACCCTTTATGACATCATGCACACTGTGATGTTATAATGCTATAATGTTGTAACTATATATTGTAAACAAGTAAATATCTACAAAAGAATTCAAAATAAATGGTGAAAGCAAAAAAACACATTTTTAAGATTAGTAACCAAGTGCATTTATTCTGTACAAGGTCCATGGATACCAACCGACACCACTCCACCTACAAGTACTTATAAGTTACTTTTATATAAATATGTGCACATCCTGGCTTATTCCATATACATGTGCCCCCCTCCCCACAAACAAAATCAGCAAAACATATTTGTAATGTAATTCTAAAACAGGAATTGGATTATTAACTTCTAATTTTGTTCTTTAAATATGGATTAATTTCACACGCTTCAATAAAATCTTCATTTTATGGTTTGTTTACATTCTTCAGTGCATACAATTATCTCCCTTGGTTGACAAAATAAATGTCTATTTTGTATAATGCCAAAAAGTAGAAATATGAATGTTGGTAAAATGAATCATTTGAGTACAAGTGCTGAATTTAAATACATCTTGTAGAAATGATCATGACATGTATAATTTGTTTGACTGAAAGTAAATATGCTTATGTGCTAGATTATAGACCCATCTGATGCTACTGAATCAGCTTTTCATACAAAATAACAATTATATTAATAAAATACTAACAATATTTTTATGGATTTGGTTAAAAGTACAATTGTGAGCGCAGAGTTGCTAGGTGAATGCATGTGCTATAGGGGGGGGGGGGGTAACATCACTAATATGCAAACTTTTAGACAACAAAGTAAAAAATCAACACTTCAACTTGAAAACAGCCTCTTAATTATTTGCGCATAGGGGAAACTATTAACATTTTTTGCTCTCACTTAGATACTAAGTTTCGTTGAGTAGTGAGAGACCCATCGAGCTGAATAATTTCAGCTATATCACATTAAATTTTTGGGGTGTCATGTCAAATAAAATTTTTGCCAATTTTCAAACCCAATAGGGTACTCAAGGAAACTCACAAACATCCATAAAATAGTTCAGAAATGGACTTTGCACACTCAGCTAAAAAACAGCCAATACATTTAACAAATTATATAAATAAATTTATTTATAAACTCTATATGAAACTGCTTTTTAAATACAGCCAAAATACCAAAATTCCATTGAATAATAAATTCACTGTCCATGTTACAGTTTGGCACACCCAAATATCTCCCTCAGTCAAAGTTCATTTACAGATCTAATTCAAGCCGTTGTCATATACATTTGTATATCTCCCATGTGAAGAGTACTGTATGTACTACATTTGGCGAAAACAATCTACAGTGTTGTTTAATAAGGCCAGAAAAAGCACAAATAAAACTGAAATTGTGACAAATGTAAAAAATAGTATTATTTAAATAACACTGACTGATTTTGATCGCTGTCCATTTTTCTCAACCCTCAAAAATTTATATTCACCCCATTTATAAAGGCTTTGTCAATATTACATTTTTTTCTGGTTGAGAAAGCCATATATCAACCTAAATCAAAAGTAATTGTATATATGGTGCCACATGTAAATCACAATTACTGTATTCAATGACTTTATCCCACCCACTACACACAAACAGTATGTATTGTTTATATTTGGAAAATTATAAAATTATGTTTTATATGGAATAACTTAATACAGCCAAAAATGTATATTACATTTACATTAAATTCACATTTTGATCAATTAAAATGTGTCTCATGTAGACAACTAAATAAAATTGGTATTGCTGATGACACCTAGTATGTAATATTAAGCTCCCGTCACATTTCCCTTTTGTGTTAATTGCTGATACATAAAAAGAAATACTTTTTTCAAATATGTGCTTCATCTACAAAAAGATCGAGCATTCATTATCTTTTGTCACAAAAGTGTCCCAGAGCTTCCAAATAGGTTTTCCTCATTTGAAACACTGACATTTTTAAATTACTGCACAAGGCACAATTATAAGTTAAGGGAGTTCCACTAAGTAGAAAACAACATAAAGTAAATACATGTTAGCTTCAAGAATTGTGTTTTTTTCAAGTTTCATCAATATGTAAAAAATAAATGTGGCTATAACAAAAGGTTTATTTAAAGTGTTCTGTAATATGACACAACACTCTTAAATTTCTTAGCTATGAGACTGGGAAGGTTTGAGATGTGTATGTGTTCTATTTATAGGTGACTGGAATGTGCCCTCTACAGATTTTACATGTGTGATGTTGAATGTTCTTTCATACTACAAAATATCAATCAGTTTATCACTGAAGTTTATGCATATTGTTACAATGTAGTTAATAATTAGATAATAGCAGAGTAGACATTATAAGAATGGACAACTATTTACTAATCTTGTATGCCTTATACAAAAATTTGCAAGTGAAAAAAGTTGTTATATCAAAATACAAATATATTAACAAACTACATAAGCTAAAGAATTTATAATTTTTTGAAAGTCCTGCCATGAACTCAAATTTACACAGCAAATCTTGCACAAACACAGCTGTATTATGTATTATAAATCTATCAAAAGTTAACCCCACCAACCCCCCCCCCCCAAAAAAAACCCCTTTACATGAATTTCAGAAACAATAACAAATTTGTACCCTCTTACCTTGGGAATGTACATGTAGAAACTGTTTTCCCCATTTTTCAGAGGTCTTTAATCACGAGAAGATTTGTGTGAGGTTTGACTTGGGTAATGAAATGGCAATTTTTAACATAAACAATTAAACTTATTTTAACCAAAATTTCAGAACTACCCCAGAGCCAATAACTGCTCACCAACATGTAGAATGCATTGAAATTTTTTGAAATTTACAGGTTTAATCTAGCTTTTATAGCTTTTATTGTTTGTTTTGTTTGTTTGATGGTGTTTAACGCCACTTTCAGCAATTTCAGCTATATCATGGCGTCCAGTTTTTATTGGGGGAGGAAGCCGGAGTACCCGGAGAAAACCCCCGACCTGCGGTAGGAATTTATAGCTTTTAAGTTATTAGGGAAAAACTAAAAATTTCTTCAAAAATGAAAAAGGCAATAATTCATAAAAGGTAACATCAGACAATTTCTGAAAAATTAAATGATTTGTGGGCCTTGTCCTCCCATTTGACTTCGTAATTTACAGTTTTACTCTAGCATTTATATAAATCTACTTTAATTTATAACACAAAACTGATTAATTTGTAATCACCTAAGCAACTCATGCTCCATGTATAACACCCATCATGTCAGCCAGATTAAATTCATGTTAAGTGATATATGGGGGTAGTCATAGGACAGTAGAAAAGGATAATGGTTATGACAAACATGACACAGATATTCTGTAACCATTACAGTCAATTTAGTAATACTCACTGCGGGCAGGGTGCACTCGACCCTAATCTTAATTGACAAGGATTGCCAGTTTTCCTACCAAAGGGTTAGGGTTTTCTCCTGTACTCCAACTTCCTCCCACAATAAAAACAGGATGCCATGATATAGCTGAAAAGTTGCTGCATGTGGCGTTAAACAATATCCAAACAAAGAAACAAATCAACTTAGTAATGATGGCGACAACAAATATGTCATTATTTCAATCTTGCCATTGTAAACCCATGGTTAAGTAGCAGACACTTACTATAAAGAAAATCTACATAGGAAATACAGAATCTTGAGTACTTGATCAATAAAATGGAAAATACAAGTCATAAATTTTGGTTCTCAACTGAACTTTTCTAGATGCAAGTCAAATTTCGAGATCAATGGAGTAGATGCAAGCAATATAGTAATAAAATTTTGGATTATTCAATGAAAGCATGTCATGAAGTTTTAAATGCATAAGGCAGGCAAAAACAAATGGAATATATGGGTACCTGATGAAGGTTTAAAAAAAGTTTCAAAAAGTAAGATTCCCCCTTTTTGGTCCTCAGTTTACAACAAGAACAAGAATGTGAATCATCCATATTTGTAATACTATTGTTTAACTTGCTTTATAATTTAATATGAAACTAAGTTTATGTTTCAACTTGGAATTTTTGTATTTTATAATATTGCATTTAAGCCCATGAGAGATGATTAATCAAACTGTGAATGTATAAAAATGTCAGATCATCTGTAACCTATAACATTATAGTTTATTAATCTGTGAATTATTTTCCATGGAAATAATTTAGATTATTTTATACTTCTACAACTAATCTTCACTCAAGTACTTAATAATTAACTTTGTACACAAAAACTATGTTATTCAGGATTTTAAAATTGTGGGAAACAAATAAAAAAATTAATTTCTCTTGGTAACAAAATATAAGAAAAAAGATAGTAAATAAATCTTTACATGTAGTTAATCTCAGAAACAAAATCATTTATAAGGAAATGTAAAAAATTAGTATTTTTCCATTTTTTGCATAAATAAATAGTCTAAAAAATAAATGAAAAAGTAAAAGAGATAACTTTCCAGGCTTCATTTCTGGTAAGTGATGTTCCATTGTGGCAGCAATCTTGTATTTTGGATCGAGACAAAAAGCTCAATATTAGTAGAGGACCATTTGAGGTACATTTCTACAATATCACAATTCTTTGCCCAGGTGGTGTGTGAGGAAACGAATTTGAAATTTCAGCCAATCAGACATCATTTGCAGCTCTGGCAGCCATATTGAATTTCCTGTAGGCTGAAAAACTCAAAATAATAAGATACCTATCCACGATACACTATTTGGTTTAATTGTGTGGAACAGTTTCTTAGTAGAAGCTGTGTGCATGGTTTTCCAATTGGGTCCTATGTCAAGCCGTTTTCCATGGTGGCGGCAATCTTGGATTTTGGACAGGCACAAAAAACTCAAACTTTGTAGAGGACTGTGTAAGGTACATTTCAGCAACATATTACAAATCGGCTTGTGAGAAGATTTTTTTTTATTTCAGAAGATCAGAACACACTAGAAGCCCTGGCTCCAATTTCCTAAAAAAAAACTCTAAATAATAAGCTAACTATCAAAGCTTCATTTCTGGATTATTTGCCATAACAGTTGCGTAGAAGAACCTATTAGTGTGTTTTTCTCTTAGGGTCCAATTTTAAGCTGTTGTTCCATGGTGGTGGCCATCTTGGAATTTGAAAAATTCACAAAAAACTCAAACTTTGTAGAGAATCATCTAAGGTACATATGTTGCAATATTTCAAACCAATCTGCCAAGCAGTTTGTAAGGAGATTTTAAAATAATAAGATAACTATCCAACCTTCATTTCTTAATAATTTGGCTTTATTGTATGAAACAGTTCTGGAGAAGAAGCTGTTTATATGTTTTTCCCACTAAGCAAAGACATGTAATATTTATAAAGAATTAAGCACAGAGTGGTCCATTAAAAACTTTGAATGCATTTTTCTAAATAACCCACTTTGATGTCATATTTGGCAGTGTTACATAAATCATAAAAAAAATTAAAAAAAAAAAAAAAAACATCCAATAGGCAAAAGCTAGATAAAGCAGAAAAACCTGTTACTTTAATTTCCATTGCTATCACAGGGTTTGGCATTAAGGCACGACGTAACATTGTCTAGTAAATTTATGCTCCTTGACCTGACCAGTATACATGCACAGTATATGGTCCAACTGGTTGTGCTGATGATAAAACAATCCCAAATTTTTTTGCCACATTTTCATCAAGAAAAGAAACAAGTGTGGACACAAAAACGTCTCGCCTGAATTCTGCATCAGTAACGAAAATAAATTTCGTTATAAGCATTATGTAAATAGCATTAATTATGAGCAGCGGCCTGTATACCAAATATTGTCACCATACTATGCATAGTTACAGAACTTTAATGTAGTCCCTGAACCGTGAAATTGAGGTCAAGGTCAGGTGACACCTACCAGACAATCATGTACTATTCATCAGCAACCTATATACCAAATATTGTCATCCTACCATGCTTGGTTACAGGGGAACAGCAGTAACTTACAAATTTTAATGTAGTCACTGGACCGTGAAATTGAGGTCAAGGTCACGTGGCACCTACCAGACAGTCATGTACTATTCATCAGCAACCTATATACCAAATATTGTCATCCTACAATGCATAGTTACAGAGAAACTGCAGTAACACAAAAACTTTACCATAGTCGCTGGACCGTGAAATTGAGGTCAAGGTCAGGTGACACCTACCAGACAGTCATGTACTAGTCATCAGCAACTTATATACCAAATATTGTCATCCTACCATGCGTGGTTACAGAGAAACTGCAGTAACACAAAAACTTTACCATAGTCGCTGGACCGTGAAATTGAGGTCAAGGTTAAGGTGACACCTACCAGACAGTCATGTACTAGTCATCAGCAACTTATATACCAAATATTGTCATCCTACCATGCGTGGTTACAGAGGAACTGTCGTAACCCAAAAACTTTAACGTAGTCGCTGGACCGTGAAATTGAGGTCAAGGTCAGGTGACACCTACCAGACAGTCATGTACTAGTCATCAGCAACCTATATACCAAATATTGTCATCCAACCATGGGTGGTAACAGAGGAACTGCCGTAACCCAAAAACTTTAACGTAGTCACTGGACCGTGAAACTGAGGTCATGGTCAGGTGACACCTACCAGACAGTCATGTACTAGTCATCAGCAACATATATACCAAATATTGTCATCCAACCATGGGTGGTAACAGAGGAGCTGTCTTAACCCAAAAACTTTAACGTAGTCACTGGACCGTGAAATTGAGGTCAAGGTCAGGTGACACCTACCAGACAGTCATGTACTAGTCATCAGCAACCTATATACCAAATATTGTCATCCTACCATGCGTGATTACAGAGGAATTGTCGTAACCCAAAAACTTTAACGTAGTCGCTGGACCGTGAAATTGAGGTCAAGGTCAGGTGACACCTACCAGACAGTCATGTACTAGTCATCAGCAACCTATACACCAAATATTGTCATCCTACTATGCGTAGTTACAGAGGAACTGCCGTAACCCAAAAACTTTAAATTAGTCGCTGGACCGTGAAATTGAGGTCAAGGTCAGGTGACAGGTGACTGACTGGCAAGTACTCATCATAAGCTACCTCTGTACCAAATTTGATGGACCTAGGGCTTGGGCTTACAAATATATGAAGCAAGATGTCAAGTGTTTACGCCGCCGCCGCCGGATTCCCATACATATGTCTCGCCTCCAGCGACTTTCGTCGCAGGCGAGACAAAAAAGAAACAAAGATTGGTCTATCCAAACTCCCAAGTAATTGACCAAAAACTGTTTTTCAATTTTTAGCAACAGTGACCTGGAATTTGATCAGACTGGCCCCAAATCCAATTCCAAGCTAGGTCTTCATGCACACTTGCTATATCCAAATTTTCAGCAAGTTGGTTTATCCAAACTAAAGTTATTGACAGGAAACTGCTTTTTTTAATTTTTAGTAAGTATCCAAAGTTTCAGCTAGTTGGTTTATCAAAAATAAACTTATTGACTGGAAACTGTTTTTCTTTTTTTAGTACCGGTAATTAAGTGACCTTGACCCGACTGGCCACAAACCCAATCCCAAGCTAGGTCTTCATGCATGCTTGCTGTATCCAAAGTTTCCTCAAGATTGGTTTATCCAAACTGAAATTATTGACCAGAAACCCTGTTTGATAAGGCCCACCTGCCCACCATACCCCAATCTAATAACAAGGCTTTTCGTTGAAAATCTGGTTAAAAACACCTTTGAACTTTTCAAGGTGTTTATAGCAGATTAACAAGGATCGTGCATTGTTCCATGTTTTGATTCATAGATAGAATGACATAAAAACTTCCCAAGGTTACATTAATATTAGATTTGATTAGTCAGATGCTAAATACTAGTATGCAAGTTAACAAAATGCACGTCTTATGATCTTTATGTTAATATTTTCATTTTCAGAAAAAACTACATATTGCAGAAAAATAAATGTTGTATCTGAATATATTGTTTTAAAACATTTGCTCAAAATTGTGGGCAAAGTATTTTCTTTTGACATTTTTTTTTAGCATAACTTTGTTTTTTATTAAATGATGGTATGTCTGGTATGCAAAAAAAATTTTAAAAAATGGAATGAATTAAGAAAGATTTTTTTATAAGTAACATTTAACAGTGATGAAACAGTTAAATTTTTACAATAAAAGAAATCAAACAGTCATTGATATACTAAAGATTGGTTGAAGTTTTATAGATCATCACTCAGACGTGTCTTTCATGTTAGCGTTTTTATGATATATAAGAAACAAATGTTTATAACAAGTGTGGACACAAAAAATGTCTCGCCTGCATTAATTCCACATCAGTAACGAAAAAAAAATTATTTCATAAGCATTACCTAAATAGCATAAAATTGTTATCATTTAAAATATACAATGAATGGTTACAGAGAAACTGACCTAATCCAAAAACTTTAACTTAGTCACTGGACCATAAAATTGAGGTCATGGTCAGTTGAAACCTATGACTACCAGACAATTATGTACTAATCATTAACAATCTATATACCAAATACTGTCATCCTACCTTGCATGGTTACAGAGGAAGTGCCCTAATCCAAAAACATTAGCATAGTCGCTGGACTGTGAAATTGAGGTCAAGATCAGGTGACACCTGCCAGACATTCAGGAACTCTTCATCAGCAAACTGTTTATCAAACATTGTCTCCCTACCATGCATAGTTACAGAGGAACTGCCCTAATACAAAAACTTTAATGTAGTTGCTAGACCGGGAAATTGAGGTCAGGCGACACCTACCAGATAGTAATGTACTATTCACCAGCAACCTATATACCAGACAGTCATGTACATGTACTATTCATCAGCAACCTACATGTATGTATATAGCAAATATTGTCATCCTAACATGTGTGGTTACAGAGGAACTGCCATAACCCGAAAACTTGAACGTAGTAGCTGGACCTACCATGCATAGTTACAGAGGAACTGCTCTAATACAAAAACTTTAATGTAGTTGCTGGACAAGGAAATTGAGGTCAGGCGACACCTACCAGATAATAATGTACTATTCACCAGCAACCTATATACCAAATATTGTCATCCTACCATATGTGGTTACAGAGAAACTGCCATAACCCAAAAACTTTAACGTAGTCACTGGACTATGTAATTGAGGTCGAGCTCAGGTGACACCTACCAGACAGTCATGTACATGTACTATTCATCAGCAACCTACATGTATTTATATAGCAAATATTGTCATCCTAACATGTGTGGTTACAGAGGAACTGCCATAACCCGAAAAACTTTAACGTAGTGGCTGGACCGTGACATTTAGGTCAAGGTCAGGTGACACCTACCAGACAGTCATGCACTATTCATCAGCTATACCAAATATTGTCATCCTACCATGCTTGGTTACAGAGGAACTGTCATAACCTAAAACTTCAACGCTGGACCATGAAATTGAGGTCAAGGTCAGGTGACAGGTGACTAACTGGCAAGTACTCATAAGCTACAACAGGACCAAATTTGATGGACCAAGTGCTTGGGCTTACAAAAATATGAACATCTTTGTGATGTTCAATGTTTACATATCTCAGCTGAGTTTACATTATGATTTCATAATTTTAAACTTTAAGTTAAAATGTAATTTATATTTAAATTTTATAAAGAAAAGGTATTCCCAGATTTAAAAAAAGATTGTCATGTGTAATTGATATTAAATGGTGTCAAAGGAAATGCTTATATCGGAGGTCCTGACCTGGCGTCAATGAAAACTATTGCACGAGGAGACCAGGTTAACCTGTTTTTAAAATCTACTTTTCATATAAAAATCATAATCTAAATTTACATGTTCACATCTTATTGTGTGTCTTTTATTGGTCTTCCATTTTTACTTTTTGTGAAAGTTAAGTGTCAGGTTATAAACAAGTAATTAACCAATAAACAACATGAACAAGACACATTTAAAATACAATTACATAACGGAAATATCTCGTACCCTCCAAAGCCTCTTTCTCAGCAAATCCGGTGTGACTTTTTACCCAAACTTACCCAAACTATACCCAAACTTACCCAAACTATACCCAAACACACATTAAAATAACATTTTTTGCATTTCTATTATGTTTAAAGGTTTTAAATACTATATTGTTCATGGAAAATGTTATAAAAGTGAAGTTAACATGAAGATTTTCGCTGTTAAAGTCGATTTTAAGAAGCCCCTTATGGTCGTGAAAAATGTATACCCAAATACTCATTAAAATGACATTTTTGGTGGTAAATAAACAACAAAAAGAAAAAAGCGCTAATATTATGTTAAATAATGAATATTTGGTAGACATTGAAATTTTAAAACAGAATAACCCAAAATTAATTATGTAACCACGCACTGCAGTCATTTGATGTCTTGATTTTAGAGTGAACGATGTGGTGCGAACATTTGCATATTATATAAACACTTGTGACAGGTGATCTTTATTGATAAACAATTATTGCTAAATAAACATTTTTTGTAGTAACTGGCTGACTTTGAAGTATTGTTTGTCGGCTTTATTTTTGTTTTGTTTTAAAAAAAAAACTTTGAGGTGGGATATTGTGCCTACAAATTTAATGTAGGAACTACAACTTTGTAACCATTGATAAATTACTCAAATTGAGTAATATATGAATTCATATAAATAAATGCATAATTATTTCAAAATTCATTTCTATTTTCACATCTTCTAGGATTTTATTGTAAAAATAGCACTGATCGCACGTGTTCGACAAAAGGGGTCCATAGAAATACCACAAACTAATAGTTAGTGCACTAACAAGGGGAAAAGTGCACTAACAACATGAAGGATAACAGTAATTACAACTGCAGTGAGTTGATCTTAAGTCATCAGCAATTATTTTTTACATAATCCGTCACATTGTCTTTGATATGTTTGGTGCATAATAGTCTTGTTTCGTTTAGGAAAACCTTGTCAACAGCTTTAGTTGAACCTCTCTTGCCGTCACTGCCAATACGAATATCAACACATTTAACGTCTGTCTGTAATCGGGCTTTGGCATGAGAGAAAAATGTATGATATGTGTAATAGAAGCTATCCCAATGAAATAATGTTGGACCAATTAGATCCCTTTCATTATTATTTACCAACAAACAATTCAAGCTATTGAACTAATTTATACCATTATTTTACTAAATTTTAACTTATTAGTAAAAGCCATACCCGTTTCAAGTTTTTAAAAGATATAGAGAATGTTTTGCTCAAGTAAGCGATATTTGTTTGATCACAAACATATTAATTAACAAGTCAATAATATTAAGCAATGCCCATCTTGGGGATTTTTACAAAAATATCAGGTCATTTTTTAAGGTTTATCTGTATATGTATGAGACTGTGCGGCGTGAACATTTTTAAAAAATCATATTCGGGAGGGATTTGTCCACCTTGAAAATTTTACAGGGGGGGGGGGGGTGTCCACCTTGTTAATTTAACGAGGGGGATTTTGTACACCTATGCTAAATTACACGGAAGGGATTTAGTGGGGGGGTGGGGGGATTTTGCCCTACACTCCTTTTTCACAGCTTTTACACAAAGTTTGTAACATATGCTGGTCCGAGATTAAACGTTCTGACAAATCCAAGAACACAGTCTTTGTCATTTTCTAAATGAATTTTCATATCTTCAATATGTTGTTTAATATAACATTTTAAAGATGGAGGTTCACATTAGATATAGATAGACCAGTACTGTTTACTTGTATAGTCGATTGCGGCGTGTGACTGGTTGGACAACCTTTTTTAATTTTTACTATTTTCTGTGATATTTATAAGATCGATTTTAACAGCGAAAATTGTCATGTTAACTTCACTTTTATAACATTTTCCATCAAAAATATAGTATATAAATCGTTAAAACATAACAGAAATGCACAAAATATTAGTATAATGTGTGTTTGGGTATGTTTGGGTAAGTTTGGATGAAAAGTCACACCCCAGCAAATCTCGTGCGCAAGATTTTAGGATTTCAAAAGCGCCAATCTCCCTACTTCCTGCTAGAGAGTAAATACTAGTATACGCCTCCTGTTACATGCTTTTTCTATTTTTGAAATCAATGTTTACTGTTTTCTCATGTAAATTGCTGTTATTACTGTTATCCATATTTAAAATTTACTGTTTTGGGGAAAAAAAATGTTATCCTGTTAATGCACCCCTCTTCCTTTTCTAGCCTGGTAACCAGTCATTTTGTACCATAACCAAATTTAAATCTTACACTAATTAAAACCATTTCGTACCATATGGGGAAGTGTATTACAATTTCGTACCATATGCAGACGTATATTAGTGACAACCTGTATGCAATTTTAGCATAATATTGCTCTTGTAACCAAAGTGGTAATTGACGACTTTCCAATTTTAAAAATGCCACCAAGTGTCCACTTCCGGTACTAAAAACTATGGCTACAGCCGCAATTTGTCCTGTTGAAAACTTTTGAAAAGGACAATTGTCTTTCATAAATTTTAACCCTTCATGTTAATGACAGGTGTCAAAATCTGAGTGATTATGTTATTAAAACTCCCTGCTTTGTAAACATGATTGTTAATTAATTAACCAATGCTAATCTAAGGTAGAACCCCAGCTGTTTTAAAGCTTGATTAAACAAGCTTACCAGTGACATCCCTGTTCCAATATTAAAACTCACCTGTTGCCTATGGCTATAGTACTGTATCATCTACTAATGAGGTTAATTAAATGATAATTGAATTGGCATAGAAAAACAATAAAAAAAACAATGCAAAACCTTTATTTCAATATCATAGCCTTTTAGTGATGATACCCGTAGTTTTTTTAAACTGAAGGTAAAAAGGGAGATAAATCATGTAAAACAGGAAATGGGTCAATTAAAAATAAAAACTATAATAGAACCAATATACCGTACATCAAAGTATAACAAAAATGTTTTGCTGTCCTATCAACATACGTGTAGACTACATATAGACTTGTTCTAGGTTCTTAGGAATACAAAAACTGGATTGCTAAAAGAAATGTTACACATTTGTTGAATTTTTTTCTTTTGATTAATATATATTTTTTAACTGAAATAAATGGCTGTTGTAAGCATTTAATTACTTTTTAACGTTTTTTTTATACATTTTATTGGTTAATTAGGTGCATTTTTCCTTATAAAAACCCACTCAAAATGGTTCCATTACATACCCAGCAGGCAATCAATGTTGAAAAAATGTTGAAATTTGGTCAAAACGTTGAATCAATGTTGATGGTTTCAACGTTGAAATGACAACGTTGATGGTTTCAACATTGAAATGATAACATTGCTGGTTTCAACGTTGAAATGACAACGTTGATGGTTTCAATGTTGAAATGTCAACGTTGAACCAACATTGAATTCAGATCGTTGTATGTCAGACGTTGAATCAATGTTGAATTGGGGCAGTGTTTCAACCTTCGAAATAATATAAAAGAAACATATATATTATAGTAAAATAATTAAATTAATTAATTAATGCTTCCCATATGTATTTAAAATCTTGCTTGTACACTTCTTTGCAGATATCCTACAAATAAAGTATAGAGTCTGGTGAATTTAAAGCCATAAAGGGGAAAACAAGTTTGCAGTTGAACATTTGAGGAATCGATTCTCCATAAATAAGAGGTTGGTTTGTCTTTATGTACACTGTTGTCATTATAGCCAACAAAAGTGCTTAACAAAACAACATATACCAACATGTAGTTTAAATTAAAATTATACATCTTTTATTTCAGTGGACATTTCCAGAAAAAAAAACCCATTAACATGAATTGCTCTGCAAAAAAACTTCTGACAACATATCATTTAGTATTTGTTGGGCATTTATTATATTTATTACTATAAAGATACTACCAAATAAGCAACTGAGAGAGCTCTTGAAGACTGTATTTAACTTCAATTTTGAATTTTGAGGGTTATAAATAATTTTTCTCTTATTTCAGATGCTGTGATAAGAACTCACAGAGTACAAGACATCAATGTTGTTTGATAACTACAAGATTTTAAAAATGTGCTATCAATAAGACAGGAGGTTTTTACATAAAAAAATGGACTCGGACCATATAGACAATAACTGTTAACCAAGAAATATAAAGTAATCTACAAAATTACAGAAAATTCTATCATCTACAAAAAGTTTGCTTAGGATATATATAAAAGACATGCATCCATGTGAAGCGGTTTGATTTTTTAATACTTCATTACAACAGAACATTACTGGATTTAACCTTGCTTACAAGTGGACTAGTAATTGAAGTGATTTTAGACATAACTTTTGGGACTAGATATATTTATTGGACATTCCTTTTTTTGGATACAGGCTGGAACATTCAAAAGACAAATAACATTCTTTTTTGTTATTGTAATTTTATCAGTAATTAATTGTTCTTAATAAATAAACAATTTCTTTTCTTGTATTTGTCCTTTTGTTAGCCAATATACATGTCAAGGGTATTTCATTTTGACCTGTAACACAAGTGTTTAACTTCTGCCATAACTAGTAAAATAGTATTATATGATTAAAAAAACTATTATTATTTGCACAGTGTATTTCAATCACTGTTAAAGTTAATTCAGCCTATTATCAATCAACATTTAACATTCAATGACCCATCCTCACAAGTCTTGGTTTCTGTGTCCACATGTTTCGTGGACACAGAAACCCTGAATTGAGAGGATGACAAGGACCAGAAATAGAATTCAACCTCATTTCAACAAACACTGACCAAAATTCAACCTTAATTCAACATACACTAACCATAATTCATCCTTATTACAACCTGCACTGACCAGAATTCAACCAATTTTCAACATCACTTCAACGTTGAAATCTTGACATTTTCAATGTCAATTCAATTTTCAAATTAAACCTATATTTCAATGTTGATTCAACGTTGAAGTCGGACATTGATTCAATGTTGAAACAATATTGTTGTGCCCGCTAGGTACAAATTGTAGCTTGGGTTCATAAAGTGGAACTCTTCCTAATTCAAAGTACACCATATTGATGTCGACCTCCTAACCTTAAAAAAATTTAGATGGACCTTTTCAATATTGTCACCTTTATGGTAATAACTAATTACCTCATGTTTCACAACCATAACCAGATGGTGAGTATAAAAGAATGGTTTCTAAAGAAAACAGTGAAAGCCATTATTCCTTTTATATCTAAGGCATTAATTATTAAAGTCCTTTTTGTTTACACAACCATTATTTAATCTCTATTCAGAATGCTTAAAATAATTTCTTGTCCAATATTTTTTAAATAATAATACAGGAACCTATAAATTAACGGGACTGGAATCTAACGATATCGTCTACTTTTCATTGTCGCGCCAATACTTAATTACTGAACAAGTGTCGACACGGATATGATCATATATTTGGCTCTCTGCAATAAGCTGTCTGTTTAAGACTCTGGTTTCCGACACTATGTTTATTTATTAATAAATTTGCGTATTTAATGAAAGATAATTTTAAAAAAACCTTACAGATTTTATGAATTATAAAATTATATGAACTGGTCCCTGAGTTAAAATTGAAACTGTTTTGTATTTTTTTCTTTGATGTATACAGGAACCTGTAAATCAAGCTTATACCACTTAAACTAGTGCCAGATGTTTATGGCTTTAACAAATATACGAGTTTCACATTATCTTTGTTTCTAAAAATAGATCGCTCTTATCAGTTCATAATGAGGCTAAGGGTATATAGATCTCTATAGCTTCTGTAACTGACAATGGCATCGAATGTAAACATTACACAAAAATACGTTCTAGATCAATTATGGATCATGAGATGTGTTAAAAGAAATTTTAAGAGAAAATGGCAATGTTGTCATTTAATCAGCTGTAGCCGATCGAAAGAATGCAACTACTGATGATGGGTCAAACGAGGAGCTCGGATATTGTAGACAATTTCAGTCCTCTTCTTAGTTTAGATTCCATCAAGGAAATAGTATTTAAAGAACTTAATTTAACAGCCAAAGAGCGACTATGGCATACGGACCTTAGACAATTTTCCCCGTGCAATTTTCATTAGGGTTATAAGTACCTAGTAAATTAATAGGACTAAAAAATATGGTTACTTCGTTATAAAAAAAGGTGACACATATAAAAAGATAAAATCCTACAATTTTTTCCCCAAAAGGTAGTGTTACCCCAACATGTACATGTATAATCAAAGTTTTAAAAACTTATGAAAAAGTTAGTCCAAAGACACAATTATATATTCAATATCTAAACCTACAATTTGCATACTAAATCCATTCCCAAAGTGAACATTTTGAAAAACAATAACATGAATAATTCATCAAAAGTTCTCTAGCCAAATGGTTAAAAATACCTAAGAAAATATGACTTTGAAATATATGAGGGGAGGAGGGGTCATCATCCCGAATTTCCGATCACAATATTAGAAAATCCTGAATTCCCGGTTGTACAATTGACATTTTACAGAATTCCCGAAAAATTCAGAACGTTAATAAATAAAAAATTGTCCAGATGTTGTCAATTTGGCCAATATTGAAAAAGTTGATCAACCTGAAGTTGCTATACTAATTTGACATAATTTTCATACTATTTTATTATTAGCAACGAACAGCAAGTTCAGCATTGTAATGGGATAAGCTAGAATGACACTTGTAAACTGTGATAATATGATATTCCCTGGTCTTCGGAATCCCTGCGTACCAATGTAAGGTTTGACATTAATTAAACCATAAAAATTAATACCGGTAACTTTATATCCCGAATTCCTGCCCTGGCAAAAAAAATTTGTTCTTTCCCTAATCTCGCTTACGTTTTAATCCAAAATTCCCGGTCAAATTTCATCACACCTGTGATCACATAACAAGTGCAACAGGTGTTCACAACATTAAGAGAATGGGTTGTAATAAATATTAATTAAAATTTGGAAATTGTGTTTGTAGTATTAATTAATCACAACTTAATTAGGGTAATTACTAACTTGAAATAAATTCGCTAAAATTGCCTCTTTTAATCAGAGTTGCCAAGATCAAGAGAAATTAAATTAATTAATAGGTGTATAAAAAAGGTAATTTGTAACTGCTGATATTAATCCCCCAATTATGAATTGTTTGTTTGAGTACACAAATTTTTCTATTATGCTTATTACCAATCACAAGCATAACACAAAATGAATAGAAATGTTTTTTAATAATGGACATTCATGAACTGTAATTAAGTTTTTGTAAAACATGAAGTGATTTTTCATGTCCTCTATTATGACCTATCTGTTTACAATCTTAAAACATTTATCTTTCAGAATATGAAAGAAAAATGAATACTGCTTTCATAATAGAAAAGTATATTGGTTGTATTCAAGGGGACCATTTAAAAATCTGCGTCCACTTTCCAAAAACCTGCAAATATTTCATGCTACCTAATCCGAAAATATACGGGGAATCACGACAAAAAAACTATATGCTGCAACGTGACACAAAAAACCTAATTGTTTGGTTTATACCTTTTAAATGTGTTATATTGCATTATGATAATATATGGTCATTAAATATAAAGTTCGCCAAAATGACATACCAAAATGGCGACCCGTAAAAGTGGCTCACGATTTTCGCTGATTTTAACATTTTTTAATTGATAAAACATGCTCATGGTAATACAATAAGGTAAATAAGACACACAAAATTCTAAAAAATTACAACATATTTACTGTCACAGAAAATTGGCAACAAACTTAACTAAAATGTTGGTATCGTATTACATTCGTCTATGTCACTTTTGCGTTCTCGCTTAATCTCGTTCTGGTCTCGTCAGGACAAAGAAATCGTACTTCCTTAGCTGACGACTTAGCGAGTGTTTAATCCCGTTAGTTATACTAGTCCCAGAATAATATTTATATAATACACAAATAACCTTTTTAAATTTAATAATATTGGATCTTCTTCAGACTAATTTCCAGATTTTTAACAAATTTTTACTCAGTGTAGTTGTAAAAGGTATTATTATAATTTTGTTTTATACATTAAAGTAGTTCAATTTTACGCACGGTACAAATTAAATTGTTTACATATGATAAAATAACAAAATAATAAGTGAAAACCAAATTGGATTTAAGTCAAAGGCAAGAACTGCTGACCACATTTTCTCACTTAAATCCATTATAGATCATCACAAATCTAAGAAAAAGAAAGTATATGCAGCCTTCATAGATCTAAAAAAGGCCTTTGATACAGTTTGGAGAGAAGGCCTCTTTTATATCTTACTAAAGCATAAAATTCCATACAAAATCTTTTATATTAATGTATCAAAACACTACATGCAGACTTATATTTTCAAATGGAGTAAGCGAAAAGTTTACCTCTAATTGTGGAATAAAACAAGGGGATGTCCTGAGTCCTACTTTGTTTAACCTATTTATAAATGGCCTTACTGATGAACTTAAGAATAGCTCAACAAACCCAATTATATTAGGAAGTTTAAATATATCATCACTTATGTATGCAGATGATATCATCTTGCTATCAGAATCACAGGAAGGTCTACAAAAAGCACTGGATACTTTAAACAACTTCTGTGTATCCTGGAAACTTAGTGTAAATAAACAGAAATCAAAAATATTGATCTTTAATTCTAATGGAAAGTCACACATTAACCAATTTAAGATAGATAATGAGATTATAGAAACAGTTAAATCATATTGTTATCTAGGAGTGGTTTTTAACTACACTGGTAACTTTAATCTAGCTAAAACTCAATTAATGGAAAAGGGAAGAAAAGCTTGGTTTAAGATAAAGAAATCAATAACTTTAGATAATCCATGCATACTGTTGGAAAAACTGTTTGATACCCTGATTTTACCTATCATACTATATGGTAGTGAGGTATGGGGAGCTGCCAATAGTTACAAAGATTCAGAACCATATCAATACTTACACTTAAAATTTACTAAAAAAATTTAGGGGTTAACTACAAAACAACAAATATTGCCTGCCTAGCAGAAGCAAATCTTTATTTATTAAAATTCAGAGGAAAATGCTGAGTTTCCTAAACCATATAATAAACTCTCCAACTCCTTAGTGAACTCCATTTTTAATAATGTCAAAGACACAAGTATATGGATGTCCAACATTAAAAATTTATTAAATAAATTAGGATTTAACCATTTAAACCTCAATATAAATAACACTGATCTATACTTAAATAGAATTGAACAAAGAATGAATGATCAATATAAACAAAATATGAACAGCTCTATAGAAGCTAGTAGCAAACTTTCTTTCTTTCACAAAATTTTTATACCAACTAAACGCCCTACTTATTTAGACCTCTGTAAAACTAAGAATGAAAGATCTATCCTTTGTAAATTACATTTAAGTTCACACAACTTGGCTATAGAAAGAGGAAGATATAATAATACTGAAAAAAGTGAACGCATTTGTCTCTCTTGTGATAATAAAAACATTGAGGACGAGTTCCATTTTCTATCAACTTGTCCTCATTACAACAATCCAAGAAATAACCTTATTGAAAAACTTAAAAATCTACTAGGACATCCGTTTCCTCATACTCTAACAATGAAAGAAATTAAATTTCTTCTAAATAACAATTCCTACCCAATTATTAAAACTTTTATTAAATTTCTACAAGAATGCTGGCAGATGAGAAAACACAATTAAAAGTATAATAAATAAATTAGTACCGCTGTCACGCCATGTTAATATTGCTATGTTTGTAATTATAAACTGTTATTGACATTTTTGCTTATTCTTTGTGCCATAACCATTTAATGTAAATGTGTTTATGCAAATAAATATTGTCTATTGTCTATGATACAAAATGGCAATAAGCTATGGTACGATATAGCATTTCGATGGTATCAAATGGTAATTTTGGGTACAAAATGGCAATGGTACGATTTGGTTATGGTACTAAATGAACTAATTCTCCTGGCTATCCCACCCCCACCCCCCCCCCATCCCCCACCCCCCCCCCCCCCCCGTTTTACTGAGGTGGCAGGCAAACGCATTTTTATTTAATACTGCGAGGGTCAAAATTACAAAACTAAATGAATAACTCAGTTGTGTTATATTATCAATTACTTAATATACCTATAGTTCGTCCGATTCTAAGACTTTTTAAAGTTTCAACTACCTACTGGTAGCAGCTAGGAACCGATCCGGCTGATCCAAAATTTCTGCTCAGCAATCTACAATGATCTACCCTTGTGGAATCTCGTTACTGGAAGACCCATGTTTAGTACTTCTACTAATTCTTGTGACAGTCAGTAATGAGCTTTTTACGTATAAGTATTCCATTCTTCTCAATTTTTCCACGAAAGCAATGTTCAGCAAAACAAACGAAAATGGCTGACACTCTTTCACAAACACGGGGAATAACTCTTTCATAATGTTATAGGGGCACAAAAGGGGTACAATGAAGTCTCAATGAACGTGCACTCCGAGAAATGTTAACAGTGATCCAGTATATATATCTGACAATTGTGGACACTACAGTTTTAAAATACTTGCCCGAAGCCGCAGTAAAATGCTAAATGCAGATTTAAGTACAACTTGTTCAAACATGTCAAAGTTGTGGAAATAATATTTGCAAGCAACGTGCAGTTAGCAATTTATTTCCCTCTGTAACAGGTCGGGTTTCATAAACAACAAACCAATCTACGTTTTCACTTTATTATATAAAGGGTGACATCAGAGACAAATAATTACATTCGAACTAAATGAATTTCAATTTCTTATAGGCACCTTTATGAATTATGTGTTTAAACTGTAGACAGTCAATTCCGAGTTGATAATTACACCTTATGGAGAGCTGACCGGACAGCCAATGGAGGAGGTATAGCTGTATACTTAAGATCTGACATAGCTGGAGAAAGAAAGAAAGAACTAGAATTTGAAGCCATCGAATCAATAGGTATAGAAATTATTATGAATAAAAGAAAATGGTTTATATGTGGAGCTTACAAACCACCATCTATGACCGATACAATTTTCTCTGAGGACATGACAAAGCATATAGATAGAATAACCTGTATTTATGATAATTTTATGTTTTTGGGAGATCTAAATTATGATTATCTAAATTTAGAGAGATATAGTACCTTGAAAGATATATGTGATATTTTTGACATGACAAATTTAATTAAAGACCCTACATGTTTTTGTAAAGACTCTGCCCCAAGTCTAGTAGATGTCATCCTTACCAATGAACCAAATTTTTGTAATACCACATGTAATTTTGGTACTGGTTTAAGTGACTGCCACAACCTTATTGCAGTACAATTCAAATGTGATACTCCACATTTAATAAATAAACAAAAGAAATTTAGAAGTTTTAAACATTTTAATACTGATAATTTTCTGGAAGATCTAAGAAATATAGACTTTCAGACTGAAAATATGAATCTTTTAATAAAAACTTTATGGAAGTATGTAATAAACATGTACCCGTAAAATGTAGAAATGTTGTTAGGACGCCTGCACCTTTCATGAATAGTAGGCTAAGGAAAGCTGTGTATAAAAAAAGAATGCTTCATAATAATTACAAAAGATATAGGGATAACAAATCATGGGAGGGATATAGGATACAGAGAAATTTAGTTAATAAGATCAAACGTGAATCAGTTAAGCACTATTTTATGGAAAGATGTATTGGTGGACCCAAAAAACAAACATTTTTGGCCAACTATTAAACCATTTCTAACGAACAAAGGTTGTCTTCATGATACAAATATAATGATACAAGAAAATGAAAAAATATTAACAGATCAAGTAGAAATTAGTAACATCTTTAATGATTTCTTTATAAATGTAGCTAAAGACATAGGAAAAGGATCAATCTCTATAGATAACAATCACCCTAGTATTACAAAGATTAAGGAATCTACTAAATTTGAAAACCCAAAAGCACCAATAAGAAATGTAAACTTAAATGAGACACTTAATGTAAATAAGGATACTATAACTGATATGCAACAATTATACTTTAAACCTATTACTGAACATTTTATTGAGAAACAAATTATGAAACTTAGTGTAAAGAAAGCCACTGGTATAGATGAAATATCAACTAAAATTATCAAGATAGCAGTCCTAGTTATCAAAACACCAATCAAAGAACTAATCAATAAATCTCTAGAGACATCAGTTTTCCCAGATAAACTTAAAATAGCACAAGTTGTACCAATACATAAAAAAAACAGCACCTTACTTAAGGATAATTATCGACCAGTTAGTGTTTTACCAACTATCTCCAAACTTTTTGAAAAAGCTATAGACATACAAATAAGTGATTTCTTTGAGTCAAAATTTCATATGTACTTATCTGCTTTTAGACCGGGTTACAGTTGTCAAGATATTTTAATTAAAATTATAGAAGATTGGCGCATAGCCCTAGACGATAATAAATATATCGCTGCAATATTAATGGACCTCTCAAAAGCATTCGACTGCCTGCCTCATAACCTTCTCCTTCTGAAACTCGAAAACTATGGTTTATCTAAAGAAGCCCTTACACTTCTAAAAAGTTACTTAAGCAACAGGAAACAATGTGTTAAAATTGGCTCAGTATATAGTTCCTTTCTAAATATTTACAAAGGGGTTCCCCAAGGATCAATTCTAGGACCAGTACTATTTAACATCTTTATGAATGATATCTTTCACTTTGTGACAAAATCTGATTTATACAACTATGCAGATGACAATACACTCTCATATAGCAGTAATGATTTTCAAGATGTAATTAATACTCTAGAGGTAGAAAGTAAAGATTTAATACAATGGTTTAATAATAATCACATGCAGGTTAACCCAGAAAAATTCCAAGCCATAGCTGTAGGCAAAAAATCCCACTGTAAAAATATCGTATTTGATATAAATGGTAGTAAAATTAGTTGTGACGATGAAGTAAAACTTCTTGGTGTAACCTTTGATTTCAAACTAAATTTTGACACTCACATAGCAAATATATGTAAAAAAGCCTCCCAACAATTAAATGTCTTAAAAAGAATTGGACAACACCTCAACAAATTGGGTCGACTCACTATATACTATACTTTTATTCTGTCAAATTTTAATTATTGTCCCTTAGTGTGGCATTTCTGTAGCGAAAAAAACACAAAAAAACTAGAAAAAATTCAGGAGAGGGAATTAAGATTTATCTATAACGGCGATAGTGGTACATACGAAGACCTACTTATTAAATCTAAGATGCCATCATTACGTCTAAGAAGACTGCGTCTTTTAGCTATACAAGTTTTTAAAATAGTTAACAAACAATCCCCTGTATACTTACATGATCTTATAACTATTAAACAGAGTATTTATTCTTTTAGATATTCAAATATAGCAGCCAAACCAAACGTTAATACAACAAGGTATGGTCTACACTCAGTGCGGTATGGGGCTGCCAAACTATGGAATGAACTCCCAAATGATATGAGAGGAGATATAAGTTTAAATCAATTCAAGGGTTTAATTAGTAGGTGGGAAGGGGTGGCTTGTAATTGTTCTTTTTGTTGTTAGATATAGTTTGGCATCCCTGACCTCACCGGTGTCTGAAATCTCTAGTGCTCCTTTCAGTGCTGCATGTTGATATGCGTTGGCTTTGCTTTGCTTACATCTTTTATTTTCTAATATGTAAACATTTGTGCTTTTTGATGCTTGTGTATGCTTTTAATATATTTTAGTGCTGTTTCTGCTATTTGCTTTTATGTATCCCATGTCTGCTCATTTTTATGTGCTTACTTGTATCTTACCTGAGCTTTTTATGTTTTTATATGTCTGAGGAAATCTCTTATGTCTGCATGCTTTTATGTACTGTATTTTGTCCTTAAACATGCTTTTACCTGTGATTTTATGTCTGCAATGTATTGTTTGCTTTGTTTGTTTGTACTCATATGTCTTAATGTCGGTTTTAAAAGCTCATCAGAGCTTATGTTTTATGTATATATAAACTGTTATCGTTTGTCTTACCGACTATAAATCAAATTTACTTGACTTGACTTGACTTGAAACTGAAGATTCATTTAGTTCAAATCGTACAATGGCATTCAAAATATACTGTCCCCCTTTTCTGAAATTGATTGTTCTCATTTTGAATCCATATACTGAAATACTGATCATTAGAGTAGATTGACAAATGATTTAAGATTTTCAATCATAAATTAGGAAGGAGTAGCTAATTACACCTCTTTGATTGCAGAATTATAGGCACACAAAAGAATGATCATATTAAATATAATATCATGGAAGGCGTCTATGTGGAAACCGAGATGTCATATCAATTTAAATTCAGTGTTTAAATTGCAGCGTTAAGATTTAAAAGATTCGTTTAAAAAATACATACCCAATTGAATTTCCTTCTTCGTAAGCATGTTGAAAAAAATAAAATACGAATACTATGATATTTAAATGAAAATATCAAAACATTTTCAAATTCTCAGTGAACATGGTTGTTTATAAAACACAACAATGAAGTGGGAATCCCAGTTTTTGGTATCATATTACATCAGCAAGTAGCACAGTACGCATGAATTTATTTTTAACTGATAACTTAATTTCACAGAGGTTTACACACTTCTAACTTTTTTGGACGGAAATGTATTTTTGGAAACGGTACTTCCGTGACAAATTTGAAATTTTGTCAAAATTTATTGGTGGATGCTATGTATTTCAAGTTCAATACTCTAAAACAGGAAAATTGTATTCCCGTTAAAAGAAAACTAATTTGTTTGACCAGTAATGTATCCAATTTCTTACAAAAGGTGCGACAGGTAAAAATTTCAAAGTTAGATAAATGGTGAAAGCAATAAAGAATTTGTAATACTGTGTTTAAATGCCAACACAAATGTCTCCCAAACGAAGCCCCAATTTTAGTGGATCTCATTCAAATTATTTTTTTTATATGTTGCTTAACGCCACTTTCAGCAATTTTTCAGCTATATCATGGAATCCAGTTTTTATTGAGAACGAAGCCAGAGTACCCAGATCTCGAGAAAACCCCGGACCTTCCGTAGGAAAACTGGCAATCCTTGTCAATTAAGATTGTAGTCGAGCAACCATCTCGCAGTGATCGAGACCCGAACGCGCAATCTCAGTTTTGACAGACCACTATAGGTTGACGAACTACCTTAAGTGCCCGACCACCGAGGCCCCCATTCTAATTAACATCTACCTGTATAACAGTATTTACTTTTTTACAAAATAGTAGATCGCGCCTTTTTTTTAAATGCACAGAATTGTAAACTGTATCAGTATATATACCAATTTTCATTGAAATCGTTGTAGACTATCCAGAGATCTTAGAACGGCGGCTATTATGAAAATTTAAAAAGTTGATTGCACAATTTGAGGCAGAACCGACATACACAGTTTCGTGTCTAGGTACACAGAAAGTTAATCTGTGACAAAATTATCTTTCTTCTTGGTTTGTATATATATATATCTAAGACTTTCATATAAAAACGAACACTTATTGTCTTGAATTAATAATTACATATTTAATATTACGTCAAATTTAATATCACAATAGTTTATTTATCATTATTGCAGCTAATTACACATAAATAAAGCTGTCTTTGCATATTACACACCTTGATTTTTGTGAGTAACTGCGTTTCTGTAGTTTAGGTAGGAATATGAAGAGTTTTGGGTAGGCTCTTGTGCTTTTGAGTGTTCACTTCGTGATGCATGCCCTCTAACTGGGTGTTGTTATGTGCCAATGTTAGCAAGGTGATTTAATAGCCCAATTTCTAGATGTCCATCCTGTGTTTAGGTACATATTTGTTGAATCTTGTAATTTTGTTGTCATCTGTTTATTGGTTATCATTTAGCTTTATTTGATACTACGATGTAAAAAATTATTTCACATTAAATTGACAGTTTTAACTACTCGGCTTAAAAAATACACAAATGTGTATCACTCTCCTGGTTTAAGAAATCACAAATAGAATGTTGCGAGAAATGATTTTCTAAATGCAACGACGTCTTTATCAATCTCTCTGGGTGAAGCAAACTCTCTACAGAACATGCAAACATATTATTGTTGTCCAACTACAATAAAACAACAAAACCGACGTTTCATACTGTGACAGTCCGAATTACATGCAAATTTCTGGCAACACGAACGACGCCCATCGTGCTTCCTTATGTCATACGCGTTTTCCTGGTTTTCTCCTAAAAATGGATGCTACGACATAGCTGAAATTGGTCCAATGGCGTGAAATTACATTGAAACATTCAATCAGCAGTTTTTAAACATACAAATAATTGCGAAGTGCGGTTAGGCCAGCTATGTGACACATACCTTTTATCTACCAAACAATACTCTCATAAATGCACTGGACGTTGTGGTGTTTTTACGGATATTCCAGCACCCCCCCCCCCCCCCGCTAATTACATGATTCACGATATGATATTGCAGGCGCGGAAAAAACGTAAGAAAGAAAGAAAGAGAAAGACACAAACGATCTCAAAGTGTTCTCAAGTTCCTTACAGTAAATGTTTCAATATTTTCATTTATCGAACGAAAGGCACTCTAGTTAAATGGTTAAGCTCCAAATAAAAATCTGTGCCCCCCCCCCACCCCACCACCAATTACATGATTCACGAGCAGGCGCAGAAAAAACGCAAGAAAGAAAGAAAGAGAAAGACACAAACGATCTCAAAGTGTTCTCAAGTTTCTTACAGTAAATGTTTCAGTATTTTTATTTATCGAACGAAAGGCACTCTATAGTGCAATGGTTAAGCTCCAAGTAAAAATCTGTGCCCCTCCCTCCTCCTCCGCGCCAATTACATGATTCACAATATGATATAGCAGGCGCGGAAAAAACGTAAGAAAGAAAGAAAGAAAAAGACACAAAGTGTTCTCAAGTTCCTTACAATAAATGTTTCAATATTTTCATTTATCGAACGAAAGGCATGCCGTACCAATAATTTTCAGAAATAAAAAAAAATAAAATTTGCTCACGAAACCCATCTTTTAAGACCTGAGATTAAGTGCTAGGAAATCGCCAGAATGCAGGATTTTGCACCATTTACCCACAGAGCTCGCGAGGACGTTAAGCGGCCCCAAACCCCCTGCTGTAAAGCCACCCCCACAAGGTGGACAGGATCGACGCGCGATCCTGATTAGCATTCAGCAGTACCAATATCAAATGCGATGCTACGCCTTTGTGCAGTACAATCCTATCAGTTTTAATATATTTTATTTGTATTCACAGATATATAATATATTTACATATACACAAGATGCATATACAAGAATTAGGTAACGAATTTAATGGCTGACTCCTGGATTACATCATCCTCCCAAATTGTGATGGAGCGAAGGTGGAATCAGAACCGCTGACTAAATAAATAAATAAATAAATAAATAAATTAATTAATTAATTAATTAATTAATTAATTAATATTATAATAATAATAATATTATTATTATTATTATTAAAAAGAGATTGTAAATGTGGATGTTACTGTATATCACTGTAATACGTGTATTATACGTGTATTATAGGTATTGCTGGTGGTGGATGTTACTGTATATCACTGTATTTCGTGTATTATATGTATGGTCTGGTGGTGGATGTTATGCATATCACTGTATTACATGTATTATATGAGTGGCCTGGTGGTGGATGTTACTGTATATCACTGTATTACATGTATTATAGGTGTGGCCTGGTGGTGGATGTTACTGTATATCTCTGTCTTACGGGTATTATAGGTATGGCCTGGTGGTGGATGTTACTGCATATCACAGTATTACATGTATTATATGTATGGCCTGGTGGTGGATGTTACTGCATATCACTGTATAACATGTATTATAGGTATGGCTTGGTGGTGGATGTAATTCTATATCACTGTATTACATGTATTATAGGTATGGTCTGATGGTGGATTTTACTGTATATCACTGTATTACATGTATTATAGGTGTGGTCTGATGGTGGATGTTACTGTATATCACTGTAATACGTGTATTATACGTGTATTATAGGTATTGCTGGTGGTGGATGTTACTGTATATCACTGTATTTCGTGTATTATATGTATGGTCTGGTGGTGGATGTTATGCATATCACTGTATTACATGTATTATATGAGTGGCCTGGTGGTGGATGTTACTGTATATCACTGTATTACATGTATTATAGGTATGGCCTGGTGGTGGATGTTACTGTATATCTCTGTCTTACGGGTATTATAGGTATGGCCTGGTGGTGGATGTTACTGCATATCACAGTATTACATGTATTATATGTATGGCCTGGTGGTGGATGTTACTGCATATCACTGTATAACATGTATTATAGGTATGGCCTGGTGGTGGATGTAATTCTATATCACTGTATTACATGTATTATAGGTATGGTCTGATGGTGGATTTTACTGTATATCACTGTATTACATGTATTATAGGTGTGGTCTGATGGTGGATGTTACTGTATATCACTGTATTACATGTATTATAGGTATGGTCTGGTGGTAGATGTTACTGTATATCACTGTATTGCATGTATTATAGGTATGGCCTGGTGGTGGATGTTACTGTATATCACTGTATTACATGTATTATAGGCATGGTCTGATGGTGGATGTTACTGTTTATCACTGTATTACGTGTATTATAGGTATGGCCTGGTGGTGGATGTTACTGCATATCAATGTTTTACGTGTATTATAGGTATGACCTGGTGGTGAATGTTACTGCATATAACTGTATTACATGTATTATAGGTATGGGATCGTGGTGGATGTTACTGCATATCACTGTATTACATGTATTATAGGTGTGGTCTGATGGTGGATGTTACTGTATATCACTGTATTACATGTATTATAGGTTTGACCTGGTGGTGGATGTTACTGCATATCACTGTATAACGTGCATTATAGTTATGGCCTGGTTGTTGATGTTAGTGTACATCACTGTATTACATGTATTATAGGTGTGGTCTGATGGTGGATGTTATTGTATATCACTGTATTACATGTATTATAGGTATGGTCTGGTGGTGGATGTGTCTGTATATCACTGTATTGCATGTATTATAGGTATGGCCTGGTGGTGGATGTTATGCATATCACTGTATTACATGTATTATATGAGTGGCCTGGTGGGGGATGTTACTGTATATCTCTGTATAACATATATTATAGGTATGGTCTGGTGGTGGATGTTACTGTATATCACTGTATTACATGTATTATAGGTATGGCCTGGTGGTGGATGTTGCTGTATATCTCTGTCTTACGGGTATTATAGGTAAGGCCTGGTGGTGGATGTTACTGCATATCACAGTATTACATGTATTATATGTATGGCCTGGTGGTGGATGTTATTGCATATCACTGTATAACATGTATTATAGGTATGGTCTGATGGTGGATTTTACTGTATATCACTGTATTACATGTATTATAGGTATGGCCTGGTGGTGGATGTTACTCTATATCACTGTATTACATGTATTATAGGTATGGTCTGATGGTGGATTTTACTGTATATCACTGTATTACATGTATTATAGGTGTAGTCTGATGGTGGATGTTACTGTATATCACTGTATTACATGTATTATAGGTATGGTCTGGTGGTGGATGTTACTGTATATCACTGTATTGCATGTATTATAGGTATGGCCTGGTGGCGGATGTTATTGTATATCACTGTATTACATGTATTATAGGTGTGGTCTGATGGTGGATGTTACTGTATATCACTGTATTACATGTATTATAGGCATGGTCTGATGGTGGATGTTACTGTTTATCACTGTATTACGTGTATTATAGGGATGGCCTGGTGGTGGATGTTACTGCATATCAATGTTTTACCTGTATTATAGGAATGACCTGGTGGTGAATGTTACTGCATATAACTGTATTACATGTATTATAGGTGTGGTCTGATGGTGGATGTTACTGTATATCACTGTATTACATGTATTATAGGTATGGCCTGGTGGTGGATGTTACTGCATATCACTGTATTACGTGTATTATAGGTATGGCCGGGTGGTGGATGTTACTGTATATCACTGTATTACATGTATTATAGGTTTGACCTGGTGGTGGATGTTACTGCATATCACTGTATAACGTGCATTATAGTTATGGCCTGGTGGTGGATGTTACTGTACATCACTGTATTACAGGTGTTAAATGTATGGCCTGGTGGTGGATGTTACTGTACATCACTGTATTACATGTATTATAGGTGTGGTCTGATGGTGGATGTTACTGTATATCACTGTATTACATGTATTATAGGTATGGTCTGGTAGTGGATGTTACTGTATATCACTGTATTGCATGTATTATAGGTATGGCCTGGTGGTGGATGTTACTGTATATCACTGTAACACGTGTATTATAGGCATGGCCTGATGGTGGATGTTACTGTATATCACTGTATTACGTGTATTATAGGTATGGTCTGGTGGTGGTTGTTACTGTATATCACTGTATTGCATGTGTTATATTTATGGCCTGGTGGTGGATGTTATTGTATATCACTGTATTACATGTATTATAGGTATGGGCTGGTGGTGGATGTTACTGCATATCACTGTATTACATGTATTATAGGTATGGGCTGTGGTGGATGTTACTGCATATCACTGTATTGCATGTATTATAGGTATGGTCTGATGGTGGATGTTACTGTATATCACTGTATTACATGTATTATAGGTATGGTCTAGTGGTGGATGTTACTGCATATCACTGTATTACATGTATTATAGGTATGGCCTGGTGGTGGATGTTACTGTATATCACTGTATTACGTGTATTATAGGGATGGCCTGGTGGTGGATGTTACTGCATATCACTGTATTACATGTATTATAGGTATGGCCTTGTGGTTGATGTTATTGTATATCACTGTATTACATGTATTATAGGTATGGGCTGGTGGTGGATGTTACTGCATATCACTGTATTACATGTATTATTGGTATGGGCTGGTGGTGGATGTTACTGCATATCACTGTATTGCATGTATTATAGGTATGGTCTGATGGTGGATGTTACTGTATATCACTGTATTACATGTATTATAGGTATGGTCTAGTGGTGGATGTTACTGCATATCACTGTATTACATGTATTATAGGTATGGCCTGGTGCTGGATGTTACTGTATATCACTGTCTATACGTGTATTATAGGTACGGCCTGATGGTGGATGTTACTGTATATCAATGTATTACGTGTATTATAGGTATGGCCTGGTGGTGGATGTTGCTGCATGTCACTGTATTACGTGTATTATAGGTATGGCCTTGTGGTGGATGTTACTATATATCACTGTATTACATGTGTACATGTATTATAGGTATGGCCTGGTGGTGGATGTTACTGCATATCATTGTATTACATGTATTATGCGTGTGGTCTGGGGGTGGATGTTATTGTATATCCTTGTATTACGTGTATTATAGGTATGGCCTGGTGGTGGATGATACTGTACATCACTGTATTACGTGTATAAAAGGTATGGCCTGGTGGTGGATGTTACTGTATATCCATGTATTACGTGTATTATAGGTATGGCCGGGTGGTGGATGATACTGTACATCACTGTATTACATGTATTAAATGTATGGCCTTGTGGTGGATGTTACTGTACATCACTATATTACATATATTATGGGTGTGGTCAGGTGGTTGATGTTACTGTACATCGCTGTATTACATATATTATGGGTGTGGTCAGGTGGTTGATGTTACTATACATCACTGTATTACATGTATTATAGGTATGGTCTGGTGGTGGATGTTACTGTATATCACTGTATTACATGTATTATAGGTATGGTCTGGTGGTGTATGTTACTGCATATCACTGTATTACATGTATTATATGTATGGCCTGGTGGTGAATGTTATTGTATATCACTGTATTACATGTATTATAGCTATGGCCTGGTGGTGGATGTTACTGCATATCATTGTATTACATGTATTATAGGTGTGGTCTTGCGGTGGATGTTACTGTACATCCCTGCATTACATGTATTATAGGTATGGCCTGGTGGTGGATGTTACTGTAAATCACTGTTTTATGTGTATTAAAAGTATGGCTTGGTGGTGGATGTTACTGTACATCACTGTATTACGTGCATTATAGGTGTGGCCTGGTGGTGGATGTTACTCTATATCACACTATTACGTCTATTATAGGTGTGGCCGGGTGGTGGATATTACTGTACATCGCTGTAATACGTGTACTATAGGTATGGCCTGGTGGTAGATGTTACTGTACATCACTGTATTACATGTATTAAATGTATGGCCAGGTGGTGGATGTTACCGTACATCACTGTATTACATGTATTATAGGTGTGGTCAGGTGGTTGATGTTACTGTACATCACTGTATTACATGTATTTTAGGTATGGTCTGGTGGTGGATGTTATTGTATATCACTGTATTACATGTATTATAGGTATGGTCTGGTGGTGGATGTTACTGTATATCACTGTATTACATGTATTATAGTTATGGCCTGGTGGTGGATGTTACTGTATATCACTGTAATACGTGTATTATAGGTAGGGACTGATGGTGGATGTTACTGTACATCACTGTATAACGTGCATTATAGGTATGGCCTGGTGGTGGATGTTACTGTATATTACTGTATTACGTCTATTAGAGGTGTTGCCGGGTGGTGGATGTTACTGTATATCACTGTAATATGTGTATTATAGGTAGGGACTGATGGTGGATGTTACTGTATATCACTGTATTACATGCATTATAGGTATGGCCTGGTGGTGGATGTTACTGTACATCACTGTATTACGTGTATTATAGGTATGCCCTGGTGGTGGATGTTACTGCATATCACTGTATTACATGTATTATATGTTTGGCCTGGTGGTGGATGTTACTGTATATCACTGTATTACATGTATTATAGGTGTGACATGGTGGTGGATTTTACTATATATCACTGTATTACATGTATTATAGGTATGGCCTGGTGGTGGATGTTACTGTATATCACTGTATTACATGTATTATATGTTTGGCCTGGTGGCGGATGTTACTGTATATCACTGTATTACATGTATTATAGGTATTGCCGGGTGGTGGATGTTACTGTATATCACTGTATTACATGTATTATAGGTATGGTCTGGTGGTGGATGTTACTGTACATCGCTGTATTACATGTTTTATAGGTATGGCCTGGTGGTGGATGTTACTGTATATCACTATAATACGGGTATTATAGGTATGGCCTGATGGTGGATGTTACTGTATATCACTGTATTACGTGTATTTTAGGGATGGCAGGGTGGTGGATGTTACTGTATATCACTGTATAGCATGTATTATAGGTATGGCCTTGTGGTGGATGTTACTGTATATCATGGTATTACGTGTATTTTAGGTATGACCTGGTGGTGGATGCTACTGTATATCACTGTATACGTGTATTATAGGTATAGCCTGGTGGTGGATGTTACTGCATATCACTGTATTACATGTATTATAGGTATGGCCTGGTGGTTGATGTTACTGTATATCACTGTAGTAATTGTATTATAGGTATGGCCTGGTGGTGGATGTTACTGTACATCTCTGTATTACGTGTATTATAGGTATGCCCTGGTGGTGGATGTTACTGCATATCACTGTATTACATGTTTTATATGTGTGGCCTGGTGGTGGATGTTACTGTATTTCACTGTATTACATGTATTATAGGTGTGACATGGTGGTGGATGTTACTGTATATCACTGTAATACGTGTATTATAGGTAGGGACTGATGGTGGATGTTACTGTATATCACTGTATTACCTGTATTATAGGTATGGCCTGGTGGTGGAAGTTGCTGGATATAACTGTGTTACATGTATTATAGGTATGGCCTGGTGGTGGATGTTAGTGCATATCACTGTATTACATGTTTTATAGGTATGGCCTGGTGGTGGATGTTACTGTATATCACTGTAATACATGTATTATAGGTATCGCCTGGTGGTGGATGTTACTGCATATCATTGTATTACATGTATTATAGGTATGGCCTGGTGGTGGATGCTATTGTACATCACTGTATAACGTGCATTATAGGTAAACCCTGGTGGTGGATGTTACTGTATATTACTGTATTACGTCTATTATAGGTGTTGCCGGGTGGTGGATGTTACTGTACATCACTGTATAACGTGTATTATAGGTATGACCTGGTGGTTGATGTTACTGCATATCACTGTATTACATGTATTATAGGGATGGCCGGGTGGTGGATGTAACTGTACATCACTGTATTACATGCATTATAGGTATGCCCTGGTGGTGGATGTTACTGTATATCACTGTATTACATGTATTATATGTGTGGCCTGGTGGTGGATGTTACTGCATATCACTGTATCACATTTATTATAGGTATGGCCTGGTGGTGTATGTTACTGCATATCACTGTATAACATGTATTATAGGTATAGCCTGGTGGTGGATGTTATTGTATATCACTGTATTACATGTATTATAGGTATGGCCTAGTGGTGGATGTTAATGTATATCACTGTATTACATGTGTTATAGTATGCCCTGGTGGTGGATGTTATTGTATATCACTGTATTACATCTATTATACGTATGGCCTGGTGGTGGATGTTACTGCATATCACTGTATTACATGTATTATAGGTATGGCGTGTTGGTGGATGTTACTGTATATCACTGTATTACATGTATTATAAGTGTGGTCTGGTGGTGGATGTTACTGTACATCACTGCATTACATGTATTATAGGTATGGTCTGGTGGTGGATGTTACTGTATATCTCTGTATTACGTGTATTAAAGGTATGGTCTAGTGGTGGATGTTACTGTACATCACTGTATTACATGTATTATAGGTATGGCCTGGTGGTGGATGTTACTGCATATCATTGTATTACATGTATTATAGGTATGGCCTGGTGGTGGATGTTACTGTACATCACTGTATAACGTGCATTATAGGTATGGCCTGGTGGTGGATGTTACTGTATATTACTGTATTACGTCTATTATAGGTGTTGCCGGGTGGTGGATGTTACTGTACATCACTGTATAACGTGTATTATAGGTATGGCCTGGTGGTTGATGTTACTGCATATCACTGTATTACATGTATTATAGGGATGGCCGGGTGGTGGATGTAACTGTACATCACTGTATTACATGCATTATAGGTATGCCCTGGTGGTGGATGTTACTGTATAACACTGTATTACATGTATTATATGTGTGGCCTGGTGGTGGATGTTACTGCATATCACTGTATCACATTTATTATAGGTATGGCCTGGTGGTGGATGTTACTGCATATCCCTGTATAACATGTATTATAGGTATAGCCTGGTGGTGGATGTTATTGTATATCACTGTATTACATGTATTATAGGTATGGCCTAGTGGTGGATGTTACTTTATATCACTGTATTACATGTGTTATAGTATGCCCTGGTGGTGGATGTTATTGTATATCACTGTATTACATGTATTATAGGTATGGCCTGGTGGTGGATGTTACTGCATATCACTGTATTACATGTATTATAGGTATGGTCTGGTGGTGGATGTTACTGTACATCTCTGTATTACGTGTATTAAAGGTATGGTCTAGTGGTGGATGTTACTGTACATCACTGTATTACGTGCATTATAGGTGTGGCCTGGTGGTGGATGTTACTGTATCTCACAGTATTACGTCTACTATAGGTGTGGCCGGGTTGTGGATGTTACTGTACATCACTGTAATACGTGTACTATAGGTATGGCCTGGTGGTAGATGTTGCTGTACATCACTGTATTACATGCATTAAATGTATGGCCTGGTGGTGGATGTTACCGTACATCACTGTATTACATGTATTATAGGTGTTGTCAGGTGGTTGATGTTACTGTACATCACTGTATTACATGAATTTTAGGTTTGGTCTGGTGGTGGATGTTACTGTATATCACTGTATTACATGTATTATAGGTATGGTCTGGTGGTGGATGTTACTGTATATCACTGTATTACATGTATTATAGTTATGGCCTGGTGGTGGATGTTACTGTATATCAGTGTAATACGTGTATTATAGGTAGGGACTGATGGTGGATGTTACTGTATATCACTGTATTACCTGTATTATAGTAATGGCCTGGTGGTGGAAGTTGCTGTATATAACTGTGTTTCATGTATTATAGGCATGGCCTGGTGGTGGATGTAAGTGCATATCACTGTATTACATGTATTATAGGTATGGCCTGGTGGTGGATGTTACTGTATATCACTGTAATACATGTATTATAGGTATGGCCTGGTGGTGGATGTTACTGCATATCATTGTATTACATGCATTATAGGTATGGTTTCGTGGTGGATGTTACTGTACATCACTGTATAACGTGCATTATAGGTTTGGCCTGGTGGTGGATGTTACTGTATATTACTGTATTACGTCTATTATAGGTGTTGCCGGGTGGTGGATGTTACTGTACATCACTGTATAACGTGTATTATAGGTATGGCCTGGTGGTTGATGTTATACAATTATAGCCTTTAAATTAGGTCGATATGAAAAAATATCGACATGAGAACATATCGACCGACAACGAAGTTGGAGGTCGATATGTTATCTCATGTCGATATTTTTCATATCGACCGTAGTTAAAGGCTACAATTGTTATATTATTAATTGATATTTTTATGCACATCTGTATATACTAGTATTTTAAAGGAATTTAGTTCAATGTTCTTTTGATTATTTTACTGTTTTGATGGGTTTTGTCACATGTACGAAAATATCACATTTCATTTCAATATCATCTGAAATTATGAAAATTTTCAATTTAAAAGATTTATAAATACAAAAATACATGCAACATATTGAAATATTTGCAATTTTTCACAATGTACATACTTTCCTAACTTTCAAACCGGAAACAGACAGAAGTCATTCTGATTGGCTGTTTGAAGGTGAATTCCAATTATTTAAAAATAGCCGTGCAATATCATGTTTTCTAAATATAACCGTGCAACATCACTTTTCTATCAGCCGTTTTCAAAGAACCTTACCAAATACAGCATGTCATGTGACAGGCTTTACACTAATCAAATTTATCAGAAAAATATCAATTAATAATATTACTGCATATCACTGTATTACATGTATTATAGGGATGGCCGGGTGGTGGATGTAACTGTACATCACTGTATTACATGCATTATAGGTATGCCCTGGTGGTGGATGTTACTGTATATCACTGTATTACATGTATTATATGTGTGGCCTGGTGGTGGATGTTACTGCATATCACTGTATAACATGTATTATAGGTATAGCCTGGTGGTGGATGTTATTGTATATCACTGTATTACATGTATTATAGGTATGGCCTAGTGGTGGATGTTACTGTATATCACTGTATTACATGTGTTATAGTATGCCTTGGTGGTGGATGTTATTGTATATCACTGTATTACATGTATTATAGGTATGGCCTGGTGGTGGATGTTACTGCATATCACTGAATTACATGTATTATAGGTATGGCGTGGTGGTGGATGTTACTGTATATCACTGTATTACATGTATTATAAGTGTGGTCTGGTGGTGGATGTTGCTGTACATCACTGCATTACATGCATTATAGGTATGGTCTGGTGGTGGATGTTACTGCATATCACTGTATAACATGTATTATAGGTATAGCCTGGTGGTGGATGTTATTGTATATCACTGTATTACATGTATTATAGGTATGGCCTAGTGGTGGATGTTAATGTATATCACTGTATTACATGTGTTATAGTATGCCCTGGTGGTGGATGTTATTGTATATCACTGTATTACATCTATTATAGGTATGGCCTGGTGGTGGTTGTTACTGCATATCACTGTATAACATGTATTATAGGTATGGCGTGTTGGTGGATGTTACTGTATATCACTGTATTACATGTATTATAAGTGTGGTCTGGTGGTGGATGTTGCTGTACATCACTGCATTACATGTATTATAGGTATGGTCTGGTGGTGGATGTTACTGTATATCTCTGTATTACGTGTATTAAAGGTATGGTCTAGTGGTGGATGTTACTGTACATCACTGTATTAAATGTATTATAGGTATGGCCTGGTGGTGGATGTTACTGCATATCATTGTATTACATGTATTATAGGTATGACCTGGTGGTGGATGTTACTGTACATCACTGTATAACGTGCATTATAGGTATGGCCTGGGGGTGGATGTTACTGTATATTACTGTATTACGTCTATTATAGGTGTTGCCGGGTGGTGGATGTTACTGTACATCACTGTATAACGTGTATTATAGGTATGGCCTGGTGGTTGATGTTACTGCATATCACTGTATTACATGTATTATAGGGATGGCCGGGTGGTGGATGTAACTGTACATCACTGTATTACATGCATTATAGGTATGCCCTGGTGGTGGATGTTACTGTATATCACTGTATTACATGTATTATATGTGTGGCCTGGTGGTGGATGTTACTGCATATCACTGTATCACATTTATTATAGGTATGGCCTGGTGGTGGATGTTACTGCATATCACTGTATAACATGTATTATATGTATAGCCTGGTGGTGGATGTTATTGTATATCACTGTATTACATGTATTATAGGTATGGCCTAGTGGTGGATGTTACTTTATATCACTGTATTACATGTGTTATAGTATGCCCTGGTGCTGGATGTTATTGTATATCACTGTATTACATGTATTATAGGTATGGCCTAGTGGTGGATGTTACTGTATATCACTGTATTACATGTGTTATAGTATGCCCTGGTGGTGGATGTTATTGTATATCACTGTATTACATGTATTATAGGTATGGCCTGGTGGTGGATGTTACTGCATATCACTGTATTACATGTATTATAGGTATTGTCTGGTGGTGGATGTTACTGTACATTTCTGTATTACGTGTATTAAAGGTATGGTCTAGTGGTGGATGTTACTGTACATCACTGTATTACGTGCATTATAGGTGTGGCCTGGTGGTGGATGTTACTGTATATCACAGTATTACGTCTACTATAGGTGTGGCCGGATGGTGGATGTTACTGTACATCACTGTAATACGTGTACTATAGGTATGGCCTGGTGGTAGATGTTACTGTACATCACTGTATTACATGTATTAAATGTATGGCCTGGTGGTGGATGTTACCGTACATCACTGTATTACATGTATTATAGGTGTTGTCAGGTGGTTGATGTTACTGTACATCACTGTATTACATGTATTTTAGGTTTGGTCTGGTGGTGGATGTTACTGCATATCATTGTATTACATGTATTATAGGTATGGTTTGGTGGTGGATGTTACTGTACATCACTGTATAACGTGCATTATAGGTATGGCCTGGTGGTGGATGTTACTGTATATTACTGTATTACGTCTATTATAGGTGTTGCCGGGTGGTGGATGTTACTGTACATCACTGTATAACGTGTATTATAGGTATGGCCTGGTGGTTGATGTTATTGCATATCACTGTATTACATGTATTATAGGGATGGCCGGGTGGTGGATGTAGCTGTACATCACTGTATTACCTGCATTATAGGTATGCCCTGGTGGTGGATGTTACTGTATATCACTGTATTACATGTATTATATGTGTGGCCTGGTGGTGGATGTTACTGCATATCACTGTATCACATTTATTATAGGTATGGCCTGGTGGTGGATGTTACTGCATATCACTGTCTAACATGTATTATAGGTATAGCCTGGTGGTGGATGTTATTGTATATCACTGTATTACATGTATTATAGGTATGGCCTAGTGGTGGATGTTACTGTATATCACTGTATTACATGTGTTATAGTATGCCCTGGTGGTGGATGTTATTGTATATCACTGTATTACATGTATTATAGGTATGGCCTGGTGGTGGATGTTACTGCATATCACTGTATTACATGTATTATAGGTATGGCGTGGTGGTGGATGTTACTGTATATCACTGTATTACATGTATTATAAGTGTGGTCTGGTGGTGGATGTTACTGCACATCACTGCATTACATATATTATAGGTATGGTCTGGTGGTGGATGTTACTGTATATCTCTGTATTACGTGTATTAAAGGTATGGTCTAGTGGAGGATGTTACTGTACATCACTGTATTACATATATTATAGGTATGGCCTGGTGGTGGATGTTACTGCATATCATTGTATTACATGTATTATAGGTATGGCCTGGTGGTGGATGTTACTGTACATCACTGTATAACGTGCATTATAGGTATGGCCTGGTGGTGGATGTTACTGTATATTACTGTATTACGTCTCTTATAGGTGTTGCCGGGTGGTGGATGTTACTGTACATCACTGTATAACGTGTATTATAGGTATGGCCTGGTGGTTGATGTTACTGCATATCATTGTATTGCATGTATTATAGGGATGGCCGGGTGGTGGATGTAACTGTGCATCACTGTATTACATGCATTATAGGTATGCCCTGGTGGTGGATGTTACTGTATATCACTGTATTACATGTATTATATGTGTGGCCTGGTGGTGGATGTTACTGCATATCACTGTATCACATTTATTATAGGTATGGCCTGGTGGTGGATGTTACTGCATATCACTGTATAACATGTATTATAGGTATAGCCTGGTGGTGGATGTTATTGTATATCACTGTATTACATGTATTATAGGTATGGCCTAGTGGTGAATGTTACTGTATATCACTGTATTACATGTGTTATAGTATGCCTTGGTGGTGGATGTTATTGTATATCACTGTATTACATGTATTATAGGTATGGCCTGGTGGTGGATGTTACTGCATATCACTGAATTACATGTATTATAGGTATGGCGTGGTGGTGGATGTTACTGTATATCACTGTATTACATGTATTATAAGTGTGGTCTGGTAGTGGATGTTGCTGTACATCACTGCATTACATGTATTATAGGTATGGTCTGGTGGTGGATGTTACTGTATATCTCTGTATTACGTGTATTAAAGGTATGGTCTAGTGGTGGATGTTACTGTACATCACTGTATTACATGTATTATAGGTATGGCCTGCTGGTGGATGTTACTGCATACCACTGTATTACATGTATTATAGGTATGGCCTGGTGGTGGATGTTACTGCATATCATTGTATTACATGTATTATAAGTGTGGTCTGGTGGTGGATGTTACTGTACATCACTGCACTACATGTATTATAGGTATGGTCTGGTGGTGGATGTTACTGTATATCTCTGTATTACGTGTATTAAAGGTATGGTCTAGTGGTGGATGTTACTGTACATCACTGTATTACGTGCATTATAGGTATGGCCTGGTGGTGGATGTTACTGTATATCTCTGTATTACGTGTATTATAGGTATGGCCGGGTGTTGGATGTTACTGTAGATCACTGTATTACGTGTATTATAGGTATGGCCTGGTGGTGGTTGTTACTGTACATCAATGATTACATGTACTATAGGTATGGCCTGGTGGTGGATGTTACTGTATATCACTGTATTACATGTATTGTAGGTATGTCCTGGTGGTGGATGTTACTGCATATCACTGTATTACATGTATTATAGGTATTGCCGGGTGGTGGATGTTACTGTATATCACTGTATTACATGTATTGTAGGTATGTCCTGGTGGTGGATGTTACTGTATATCACTGTATTACATGTATTATAGGTATTGCCGGGTGGTTGGTATGTTACTGTATATCACTGTATTACATGTATTATAGGTATGTCCTGGTGGTGGATGTTACTGCATATCAATGTATTACATGTATTATAGGTATGGCCGGGTGGTGGATGTTATTGTACATCACTGTATTACGTGTATTATAGGTATGCCCTGTTGGTTGATGTTACTGCATATCACTGTATTACATGTATTATATGTGTGGCCTGGTGGTGGATGTTACTGTATATCACTGTATTACATGTATTATAGGTATGTGCTGGTGGTGGATGTTACTGCATATCACTGTATTACATGTATTATAGGTATGGCCGGGTGGTGGATGTTACTGTACACCACTGTATTACGTGTATTATAGGTATGCCCTGGTGGTTGATGTTACTGCATATCACTGTATTACATGTATTATAGGTATGGCCGGGTGGTGGATGTTACTGTACACCACTGTATTACGTGTATTATAGGTATGCCCTGGTGGTTGATGTTAATGCATATCACTGTATAACATGTATTATATGTGTGGCCTGGTGGTGGATGTTACTGTATATCACTGTATTACATGTATTATATGTATGGCCTGGTGGCGGATGTTACTGTATATCACTGTATTACATGTATTATAGGTATTGCCGGGTGGTGGATGTTACTGTATATCACTGTATTACATGTATTATAGGTATGTCCTGGTGGTGGATGTTACTGCATATCACTGTATTACATGTATTATAGGTATGACCGGGTGGTGGATGTTACTGTACATCACTGTATTACGTGTATTATAGGTGTGGCACGGTGGTTGATGTTACTGCATATCACTGTATTACATGTATTAAAGGTATGCCCTGGTTGTTGATGTTACTGCATATCACTGTATTGCATGTATTATATGTGTGGCCTGGTGTTGGATGTTACTGTATATCCCTGTATTACACGTATTATAGGTATGTCCTGGTGGTGGATGTTACTGTATATCAATGTATTACATGTATTATAGGTATTGCCGGGTGGTTGGTATGTTACTGTATATCACTGTATTACATGTATTATAGGTATGGTCTGGTGGTGGATGTTACTGTATATCTCTGTATTACGTGTATTAAAGGTATGGTCTAGTGGTGGATGTTACTGTACATCACTGTATTACATGTATTATAGGTATGGCCTGCTGGTGGATGTTACTGCATACCACTGTATTACATGTATTATAGGTATGGCCTGGTGATGGATGTTACTGCATATCATTGTATTACATGTATTATAAGTGTGGTCTGGTGGTGGATGTTACTGTACATCACTGCACTACATGTATTATAGGTATGGTCTGGTGGTGGATGTTACTGTATATCTCTGTATTACGTGTATTAAAGGTATGGTCTAGTGGTGGATGTTACTGTACATCACTGTATTACGTGCATTATAGGTATGGCCTGGTGGTGGATGTTACTGTATATCCCTGTATTACGTGTATTATAGGTATGGCCGGGTGTTGGATGTTACTGTACATCACTGTATTACGTGTATTATAGGTATGGCCTGGTGGTGGATGTTACTGTACATCAATAATTACATGTACTATAGGTATGGCCTGGTGGTGGATGTTACTGTAAATCACTGTATTACGTGTATTATAGGTATGGGCTGGTGGTGGGTGTTAGTGCACATCAATGTATTACATGCATTATATGTATGGCCTGGTGGTGGATGTTACTGTATATCACTGTATTACATGTATTATAGGTATGTCCTGGTGGTGGATGTTACTGCATATCACTGTATTACATGTATTATAGGTATGGGCGGGTGGTGGATGTTACTGTACATCACTGTATTATGTGTATTATAGGTGTGGCACGGTGGTTGATGTTACTGCATATCACTGTATTACATGTATTATAGGTATGCCCTGGTTGTTGATGTTACTGCATATCACTGTATTGCATGTATTATATGTGTGGCCTGGTGTTGGATGTTACTGTATATCCCTGTATTACACGTATTATAGGTATGTCCTGGTGGTGGATGTTACTGTATATCACTGTATTACATGTATTATAGGTATTGCCGGGTGGTTGGTATGTTACTGTATATCACTGTATTACATGTATTATAGGTATGTCCTGGTGGTGGATGTTACTGCATATCAATGTATTACATGTATTATAGGTATGGCCGGGTGGTGGATGTTATTGTACATCACTGTATTACGTGTATTATAGGTATGCCCTGTTGGTTGATGTTACTGCATATCACTGTATTAAATGTATTATATGTGTGGCCTGGTGGTGGATGTTACTGTATATCACTGTATTACATGTATTATAGGTATGTACTAGTGGTGGATGTTACTGCATATCACTGTATTACATGTATTATAGGTATGGCTGGGTGGTGGATGTTACTGTACACCACTGTATTACGTGTATTATAGGTATGCCCTGGTGGTTGATGTTACTGCATATCACTGTATTACATGTATTATAGGTATGGCCGGGTGGTGGATGTTACTGTACACCACTGTATTACGTGTATTATAGGTATGCCCTGGTGGTTGATGTTAATGCATATCACTGTATAACATGTATTATATGTGTGGCCTGGTGGTGGATGTTACTGTATATCACTGTATTACATGTATTATATGTATGGCCTGGTGGCGGATGTTACTGTATATCACTGTATTACATGTATTATAGGTATTGCCGGGTGGTGGATGTTACTGTATATCACTGTATTACATGTATTATAGGTATGTCCTGGTGGTGGATGTTACTGCATATCACTGTATTACATGTATTATAGGTATGACCGGGTGGTGGATGTTACTGTACATCACTGTATTACGTGTATTATAGGTGTGGCACGGTGGTTGATGTTACTGCATATCACTGTATTACATGTATTAAAGGTATGCCCTGGTTGTTGATGTTACTGCATATCACTGTATTGCATGTATTATATGTGTGGCCTGGTGTTGGATGTTACTGTATATCCCTGTATTACACGTATTATAGGTATGTCCTGGTGGTGGATGTTACTGTATATCAATGTATTACATGTATTATAGGTATTGCCGGGTGGTTGGTATGTTACTGTATATCACTGTATTACATGTATTATAGGTATGGTCTGGTGGTGGATGTTACTGTATATCTCTGTATTACGTGTATTAAAGGTATGGTCTAGTGGTGGATGTTACTGTACATCACTGTATTACATGTATTATAGGTATGGCCTGCTGGTGGATGTTACTGCATACCACTGTATTACATGTATTATAGGTATGGCCTGGTGATGGATGTTACTGCATATCATTGTATTACATGTATTATAAGTGTGGTCTGGTGGTGGATGTTACTGTACATCACTGCACTACATGTATTATAGGTATGGTCTGGTGGTGGATGTTACTGTATATCTCTGTATTACGTGTATTAAAGGTATGGTCTAGTGGTGGATGTTACTGTACATCACTGTATTACGTGCATTATAGGTATGGCCTGGTGGTGGATGTTACTGTATATCCCTGTATTACGTGTATTATAGGTATGGCCGGGTGTTGGATGTTACTGTACATCACTGTATTACGTGTATTATAGGTATGGCCTGGTGGTGGATGTTACTGTACATCAATAATTACATGTACTATAGGTATGGCCTGGTGGTGGATGTTACTGTAAATCACTGTATTACGTGTATTATAGGTATGGGCTGGTGGTGGGTGTTAGTGCACATCAATGTATTACATGCATTATATGTATGGCCTGGTGGTGGATGTTACTGTATATCACTGTATTACATGTATTATAGGTATGTCCTGGTGGTGGATGTTACTGCATATCACTGTATTACATGTATTATAGGTATGGGCGGGTGGTGGATGTTACTGTACATCACTGTATTATGTGTATTATAGGTGTGGCACGGTGGTTGATGTTACTGCATATCACTGTATTACATGTATTATAGGTATGCCCTGGTTGTTGATGTTACTGCATATCACTGTATTGCATGTATTATATGTGTGGCCTGGTGTTGGATGTTACTGTATATCCCTGTATTACACGTATTATAGGTATGTCCTGGTGGTGGATGTTACTGTATATCACTGTATTACATGTATTATAGGTATTGCCGGGTGGTTGGTATGTTACTGTATATCACTGTATTACATGTATTATAGGTATGTCCTGGTGGTGGATGTTACTGCATATCAATGTATTACATGTATTATAGGTATGGCCGGGTGGTGGATGTTATTGTACATCACTGTATTACGTGTATTATAGGTATGCCCTGTTGGTTGATGTTACTGCATATCACTGTATTAAATGTATTATATGTGTGGCCTGGTGGTGGATGTTACTGTATATCACTGTATTACATGTATTATAGGTATGTACTAGTGGTGGATGTTACTGCATATCACTGTATTACATGTATTATAGGTATGGCTGGGTGGTGGATGTTACTGTACACCACTGTATTACGTGTATTATAGGTATGCCCTGGTGGTTGATGTTACTGCATATCACTGTATTACATGTATTATAGGTATGGCCGGGTGGTGGATGTTACTGTACACCACTGTATTACGTGTATTATAGGTATGCCCTGGTGGTTGATGTTAATGCATATCACTGTATAACATGTATTATAGGTGTGGCCTGGTGGTGGATGTTACTGTATATCACTGTATTACATGTATTATATGTATGGCCTGGTGGCGGATGTTACTGTATATCACTGTATTACATGTATTATAGGTATTGCCGGGTGGTGGATGTTACTGTATATCACTGTATTACATGTATTATAGGTATGCCCTGGTGGTGGATGTTACTGCATATCACTGTATTACATGTATTATAGGTATGACTGGGTGGTGGATGTTACTGTACATCACTGTATTACGTGTATTATAGGTGTGGCACGGTGGTTGATGTTACTGCATATCACTGTATTACATGTATTATAGGTATGCCCTGGTTGTTGATGTTACTGCATATCATTGTATTGCATGTATTATATGTGTGGCCTTGTTTGGATGTTACTGTATATCCCTGTATTACACGTATTATAGGTATGTCCTGGTGGTGGATGTTACTGTATATCAATGTATTACATGTATTATAGGTATTGCCGGGTGGTTGGTATGTTACTGTATATCACTGTATTACATGTATTATAGGTATGTCCTGGTGGTGGATGTTACTGCATATCAATGTATTACATGTATTATAGGTATGGCCGGGTGGTGGATGTTATTGTACATCACTGTATTACGTGTATTATAGGTATGCCCTGTTGGTTGATGTTACTGCATATCACTGTATTACATGTATTATATGTGTGGCCTGGTGGTGGATGTTACTGTATATCACTGTATTACATGCATTATATGTATAGCCTGGTGGCGGATGTTACTGTATATCACTGTATTACATGTATTATAGGTATTGCCGGGTGGTGGATGTTACTGTATATCACTGTATTACATGTATTATAGGTATGTCCTGGTGGTGGATGTTACTGCATATCACTGTATTACATGTATTATAGGTATGGCCGGGTGGTGGATGTTACTGTACATCACTGTATTATGTGTATTATAGGTGTGGCACGGTGGTTGATGTTACTGCATATCACTGTATTACATGTATTATAGGTATGCCCTGGTTGTTGATGTTACTGCATATCACTGTATTGCATGTATTATATGTGTGGCCTGGTGTTGGATGTTACTGTATATCACTGTATTACATGTATTATAGGTATTGCCGGGTGGTTGGTATGTTACTGTATATCACTGTATTACATGTATTATAGGTATGTCCTGGTGGTGGATGTTACTGCATATCAATGTATTACATGTATTATAGGTATGGCCGGGTGGTGGATGTTATTGTACATCACTGTATTACGTGTATTATAGGTATGCCCTGTTGGTTGATGTTACTGCATATCACTGCATTACATGTATTATATGTGTGGCCTGGTGGTGGATGTTACTGTATATCACTGTATTACATGTATTATATGTATGGCCTGGTGGCGGATGTTACTGTATATCACTGTATTACATGTATTATAGGTATTGCCGGGTGGTGGATGTTACTGTATATCACTGTATTACATGTATTATAGGTATGTCCTGGTGGTGGATGTTACTGCATATCACTGTATTACATGTATTATAGGTATGACCGGGTGGTGGATGTTACTGTACATCACTGTATTACGTGTATTATAGGTGTGGCACGGTGGTTGATGTTACTGCATATCACTGTATTACATGTATTATAGGTATGCCCTGGTTGTTGATGTTACTGCATATCACTGTATTGCATGTATTATATGTGTGGCCTGGTGTTGGATGTTACTGTATATCCCTGTATTACATGTATTATAGGTATTACCGGGTGGTTGGTATGTTACTGTATATCACTGTGTTACATGTATTATAGGTATGTCCTGGTGGTGGATGTTACTGCATATCAATGTATTACATGTATTATAGGTATGGCCGGGTGGTGGATGTTATTGTACATCACTGTATTACGTGTATTATAGGTATGCCCTGTTGGTTGATGTTACTGCATATCACTGTATTACATGTATTATATGTGTGGCCTGGTGGTGGATGTTACTGTATATCACTGTATTACATGTATTATATGTATGGCCTGGTGGCGGATGTTACTGTATATCACTGTATTACGTGTATTATAGGTATGCCCTGGTGGTTGATGTTACCGCATATCACTGTATTACATGTGTTATAGGTATGGCCGGGTGGTGGATGTTACTGTACACCACTGTATTACGTGTATTATAGGTATGCCCTGGTGGTTGATGTTACTGCATATCACTGTATTACATGTATTATAGGTATGGCCGGGTGGTGGATGTTACTGTACACCACTGTATTACGTGTATTATAGGTATGCCCTGGTGGTTGATGTTAATGCATATCACTGTATTACATGTATTATATGTGTGGCCTGGTGGTGGATGTTACTGTATATCACTGTATTACATGTATTATATGTATGGCCTGGTGGCGGATGTTACTGTATATCACTGTATTACATGTAATATAGGTATGGCCGGGTGGTGGATGTTACTGAAGATCACTGTATTACATGTATTATAGGTATGGCCTAGTGGTGTATGTTACTGTACATCACTGTATTACATGTATTATAGGTATGGCCTGGTGGTGGATGTTACTGTATATCACTGTATTACATGTATTATATGTATGGCCTGGTGGCGGATGTTACTGTATATCACTGTATTACATGTATTGCCGTGTGGTGGATGTTAATGTATATCACTGTATTACATGTATTATAGGTATGGTCTGGTGGTGGATGTTACTGTACATCACTGTATTACATGTTTTATAGGTATAGCCTGGTGGTGGATGTTACTGTATATTACTATAATAAGTGTATTATAGGTATGGCCTGATGGTGGATGTTACTGTATATCACTGTATTACGTGTATTTTAGGGATGGCCTGGTGGTGGATGTTACTGCATATCACTGTATTACGTGTATTATAGGTACGTCCTGGTGGTGGATGTTATTGTATATCACTGTATTACATGTATTATACGTATGTCCTGGTGGTGGATGTTACTGCATATCACTGTATTACATGTATTATAGGTATGGCCTGGTGGTGTATGTTACTGTACATCACTGTATTACATGTATTATAGGTATGGCCTGGTGGTGGACGTTACTGTATATCACTGTATACGTGTATTATAGGTATGGCCTGGTGGTGGATGTTACTGTACATCACTGTATTACATGTATTATAGGTATGGCCTGGTGGTGGACGTTACTGTATTTCACTGTATACGTGTATTATAGGTATGGCCTGGTGGTGGATGTAACTGCATACCACTGTATTAGATGTATTATAGGTATGGCCTGGTGGTGGATGTTACTGAACATCAATGATTACATGTACCGGTATTACAGGTATGGCCTGGTGGTGGATGTTACTGTACATCACTGTATTACGTGTATTATAGGTATGGACTGGTGGTGGATTTTACTATATGTCACTGTATTACATGTATTATAGGTATGGCCTGGTGGTGGATGTTACTGTATATCACTGTACTACATATATTATATGTGTGGCCTGGTGGTGGATGTTACTGTATATCACTGTATTACATGTATTATAGGTGTGGCATGGTGGTGGATTTTACTATATATCACTGTATTACATGTATTATAGGTATTGCCTGGTGGTGGATGTTACTGTATATCAATGTATTACATGTATTATAGGTATTGCCGTGTGGTGGATGTTACTGTTTATCACTGTATTACATGTATTATAGGTATGGTCTGGTGGTGGATGTTACTGTACATCACTGTATTACATGTTTTATAGGTATGGCCTGGTGGTGGATGTTACTGTATATCACTATAATACGTGTATTATAGGTATGGACTGATTGTGGATGTTACTGTATATCACTGTATTACGTGTATTTTAGGGATGGCCTGGTGGTGGATGTTACTGCATATCACTGTATTACGTGTATTATAGGCACGGCCTGGTGGTGGATGTTACTGCATATCACTGTATTACATGTATTATAGGTATGGCCTGGTGGTGGATGTTACTGTACATCAATGATTACATGTACCGGTATTATAGGTATGGCATGGTGGTGGATGTTACTGTACATCACTGTATTACGTGTATTATAGGTATGCCCTGGTGGTTGATGTTACTGCATATCACTGTATTACATGTATTATAGGTGTGGCCTGGTGGTGGATGTTACTGTTTATCACTTTATTACATGTATTATAGGTGTGGCATGGTGGTATATTTTACTATATATCACCGTATTACATGTATTATAGGTATGGCCTGGTGGTGGATGTTACTGTATATCACTATATTACATGTATTATATGTATGGCTTGGTGGCGGATGTTACTGTATATCACTGTATTACATGTATTATAGGTATTGCCGGGTGGTGGATGTTACTGTATATCACTGTATTACATGTATTATAGGTATAGTCTGGTGGTGGATGTTACTGTACATCACTGTATTACATGTTTTATAGGTATGGCCTGGTGGTGGATGTTACTGTATATCACTATAATACGTGTATTATAGGTATGTCCTGATGGTGGATGTTACTGTATATCACTGTATTACGTGTATTTTAGGGATGGCCTGGTGGTGGATGTTACTGCAAATCACTGTATTACGTGTATTATAGGTACGGCCTGGTGGTGGATGTTATTGTATATCACTGTATTACATGTATTATACGTATGGCCTGGTGGTGGATGTTACTGCATATCTCTGTATTGCATGTATTACAGGTATGGGCTGGTGGTGGATGTTACTGCATATCACTGTATTACATGTATTATAGGTATGGTCTGATTGTGGATGTTACTGTATATCACTGTATTACATGTATTATAGTATGGTCTAATGGTGGATTTTTCTGTATATCACTCTATTAGATGTATTATAGGTATGCCCTGGTGGTTGATGTTACTGCATATTACTGTATTACATGTATTATATGTGTGGACTGGTGGTGGATGTTACTGTATATCACTGTATTACATGTATTATAGGTATGTCCTGGTGGTGGATGTTACTGCATATCACTGTATTACATGTATTATAGGTATGGCCGGGTTGTGGATGTTACTGCATATCACTGTATTACATGTATTATAGGTATGGCCGGGTGGTGGATGTTACTGTACACCACTGTATTACGTGTATTATAGGTATGCCCTGGTGGTTGATGTTAATGCATATCACTGTATTACATGTATTATATGTGTGGACTGGTGGTGGATGTTACTGTATATCACTGTATTACATGTATTATATGTATGGCCTGGTGGCGGATGTTACTGTATATCTCTGTATTACATGTAATATAGGTATGGCCGGGTGGTGGATGTTACTGAAGATCACTGTATTACATGTATTATAGGTATGGCCTAGTGGTGTATGGTACTGTACATAACTGTATTACATGTATTATAGGTATGGCTTTGTGGTGGATGTTACTGTATATCACTGTATTACATGTATTATATGTATGGCCTGGTGGCGGATGTTACTGTATATCACTGTATTACATGTATTATAGGTATTGCCGGGTGGTGGATGTTACTGTATATCACTGTATTACATGTATTATAGGTATGGTCTGGTGGTGGATGTTACTGTACATCACTGTATTACATGTTTTATAGGTATGGCCTGGTGGTGGATGTTACTGTATATCACTATAATACGTGTATTATAGGTATGGCCTTATGGTGGATGTTACTGTATATCACTGTATTACGTGTATTTTACTGATGGCCTGGTGGTGGATGTTACTGCATATCACTGTATTACGTGTATTATAGGTACGTCCTGGTGTTGGATGTTATTGTATATCACTGTATTACATGTATTATACGTATGGCCTGGTGGTGGATGTTACTGCATATCACTGTATTACATGAATTATAGGTATTGCCTGGTGGTGGATGTTACTGTACATCACTGTATTACATGTATTATAGGCATGGCTTGGTGGTGGACGTTACTGTATATCACTGTATACGTGTATTATAGGTATGGCCTGGTGGTAGATGTTACTGCATATCACTGTATTACATGTGTTATAGCCTATAGGTATGACCTGGTGGTGGGTGTTACTGCATATCACTGTATTACATGTATTATAGGTATGGTCTTGTGGTGGATGTTACTGTATATCACTGTAATACGTGTATTATAGGTATGGCCTGGTGGTGGATGTTACTGTACATTACTGTATTACATGTATTATAGTTATGGCCTGGTGGTGGACGTTACAGTATATCACTGTATACGTGTATTATAGGTATGGCCTGGTGGTGGATGTTACTGTTTATCACTGTATTACATGTATTATAGGTGTGGCATGGTGGTATATTTTACTATATATCACTGTATTACATGTATTATAGCTGTGGCCTGGTGGTGGATGTTACTGTATATCACTGTATTACATGTATTATATGTATGGCCTGGTGGCGGATGTTACTGTATATCACTGTATTACATGTATTATAGGTATTACCGGGTGGTGGATGTTACTGTATATCACTGTATTACATGTATTATAGGTATAGTCTGGTGGTGGATGTTACTGTACATCACTGTATTACATGTTTTATAGGTATGGCCTGGTGGTGGATGTTACTGTATATCACTATAATACGTGTATTATAGGTATGTCCTGATGGTGGATGTTACTGTATATCACTGTATTACGTGTATTTTAGGGATGGCCTGGTGGTGGATGTTACTGCAAATCACTGTATTACGTGTATTATAGGTACGGCCTGGTGGTGGATGTTATTGTATATCACTGTATTACATGTATTATACGTATGGCCTGGTGGTGGATGTTACTGCATATCTCTGTATTGCATGTATTACAGGTATGGGCTGGTGGTAGATGTTACTGCATATCACTGTATTACATGTATTATAGGTATGGTCTGATTGTGGATGTTACTGTATATCACTGTATTACATGTATTATAGGTATGGTCTGATGGTGGATTTTTCTGTATATCACTGTATTAGATGTATTATAGGTATGCCCTGGTGGTTGATGTTACTGCATATTACTGTATTACATGTATTATATGTGTGGACTGGTGGTGGATGTTACTGTATATCACTGTTTTACATGTATTATAGGTATGTCCTGGTGGTGGATGTTACTGCATATCACTGTATTACATGTATTATAGGTATGGCCGGGTGGTGGATGTTACTGTATATCACTGTATTACATGTATTATAGGTATGGCCGGGTGGTGGATGTTACTGTACACCACTGTATTACGTGTATTATAGATATGCCCTGGTGGTTGATGTTAATGCATATCACTGTATTACATGTATTATATGTGTGGACTGGTGGTGGATGTTACTGTATATCACTGTATTACATGTATTATATGTATGGCCTGGTGGCGGATGTTACTGTATATCTCTGCATTACATGTAATATAGATATGGCCGGGTGGTGGATGTTACTGAAGATCACTGTATTACATGTATTATAGGTATGGCCTAGTGGTGTATGGTACTGTACATAACTGTATTACATGTATTATAGGTATGGCTTTGTGGTGGATGTTACTGTATATCACTGTATTACATGTATTATATGTATGGCCTGGTGGCGGATGTTACTGTATATCACTGTATTACATGTATTATAGGTATTGCCGGGTGGTGGATGCTACTGTATATCACTGTATTACATGTATTATAGGTATGGTCTGGTGGTGGATGTTACTGTACATCACTCTATTACATGTTTTATAGGTATGGCCTGGTGGTGGATGTTACTGTATATCACTATAATACGTGTATTATAGGTATGGCCTTATTGTGGATGTTACTGTATATCACTGTATTACGTGTATTTTACTGATGGCCTGGTGGTGGATGTTACTGCATATCACTGTATTACGTGTATTATAGGTACGTCCTGGTGTTGGATGTTATTGTATATCACTGTATTACATGTATTATACGTATGGCCTGGTGGTGGATGTTACTGCATATCACTGTATTACATGCATTATAGGTATTGCCTGGTGGTGGATGTTACTGTACATCACTGTATTACATGTATTATAGGCATGGCTTGGTGGTGGACGTTACTGTATATCACTGTATACGTGTATTATAGGTATGGCCTGGTGGTAGATGTTACTGCATATCACTGTATTACATGTGTTATAGCCTATAGGTATGACCTGGTGGTGGGTGTTATTGCATATCACTGTATTACATGTATTATAGGTATGGTCTTGTGGTGGATGTTACTGTATATCACTGTAATACGTGTATTATAGGTATGGCCTGGTGGTGGATGTTACTGTACATCACTGTATTACATGTATTATAAGTATGGCCTGGTGGTGGACGTTACAGTATATCACTGTATACGTGTATTATAGGTATGGCCTGGTGGTGGATGTTACTGCATATCACTGTATTACATGTATTATAGGTATGGCCTGGTGGTGGATGTTACTGTACATCAATGATTACATGTACCGGTATTATAGGTATGGCCTGGTGGTGGATGTTACTGTTCATCACTGTATTACGTGTATTATAGGTATGGACTGGTGGTGGATGTTACTGCATATCACTGTATTACATGTATTATATGTGTGGCCTGGTGGTGGATGTTATTGTATATCACTGTATTACATGTATTATAGGTGTGGCATGGTGGTGGATTTTTCTATATATCACTGTATTACATGTATTATAGGGATGGCCTGGTGGTGGATGTTACTGTATATCACTGTATTACATGTATTATATGTATGGCCTGGTGGCGGATGTTACTGTATATCAATGTATTACATGTATTATAGGTATTGCCGTGTGGTGGATGTTACTGTATATCACTATAATACGTGTATTATAGGTATGGCCTGATGGTGGATGTTACTGTATGTCACTGTATTACGTGTATTTTAGGGATGGCCTGGTGGTGGATGTTACTGTATATCACTGTATTACATGTATTATATGTATGGCCTGGTGGCGGATGTTACTGTATATCAATGTATTACATGTATTATAGGTATTGCCGTGTGGTGGATGTTACTGTATATCACTATAATACGTGTATTATAGGTATGGCCTGATGGTGGATGTTACTGTATGTCACTGTATTACGTGTATTTTAGGGATGGCCTGGTGGTGGATGTTACTGCATATCACGGTATTACGTGTATTATAGGTACGGCGTGGTGGTGGATGTTACTGCACATCACTGTATTACATGTATTATAGGTATGGCCTGGTGGTGGATGTTACTGTACATCAATGGTTACATGTACCGGTATTATAGGTATGGCCTGGTGGTGGATGTTACTGTACATCACTGTATTACGTGTATTATAGGTATGCCCTGGTGGTGGATGTTACTGCATATCACTGTATTACATGTATTATATGTATGGCCTGGTGGCGGATGTTACTGTATATCACTGTATTACATGTATTATATGTATGGCCTGGTGGCGGATGTTACTGTATATCACTGTATTACATGTATTATAGGTATTGCCGGGTGGTGGATGTTACTGTATATCACTGTATTACATGTATTATAGGTATAGTCTGGTGGTGGATGTTACTGTACATCACTGTATTACATGTTTTATAGGTATGGTCTGGTGGTAGAAGTTACTGTATATCACTATAATACGTGTATTATAGGTATGCCCTGGTGGTGGATGTTACTGCATATCACTGTATTACATGTATTATATGTATGGCCTGGTGGCGGATGTTACTGTATATCACTGTATTACATGTATTATATGTATGGCCTGGTGGTGGATGTTATTGTATATCACTGTATTACATGTATTATACGTATGGCCTGGTGGTGGATGTTACTGCATATCACTGTATTACATGTATTATAGGTATGGGCTGATGGTGGATGTTACTGCATATCACTGTATTACATGTATTATAGGTATGGTCTGATTGAGGATGTTACTGTATATCACTGTATTACATGTATTATAGGTATGGTCTGATGGTGGATGTTACTGTATATCACTGTATTAGATGTATTACAGGTATGGCCTGGTGGTGGATGTTGCTGTATATCACTGTATTACGTGTATTATAGGTATGGCCTGGTGGTGGATGTTTTTGTATATCACTGTATTACATGTATTATAGGTATGGCCTGGTGGTGGATGTTACTGCATATCACTGTATTACATGTATTATAGGTATGGCCTGGTGGTGGATGTTACTGCATATCACTGTATTACATGTATTGTAGGTATGGCCTGGTGGTGGATGTTACTGTATATCACTGTATTAAATGTATTATATGTATGGCCTGGTGGTGGATGTTACTGTACATCACTGTATTACATGTATTATAGGTGTGGTCAGGTGGTTAATGTTACTGTACATCACTGTATTGCATGTATTATAGGTATGGCCGGGTGTTGGATGTTACTGTATATCACTGTATAACATGTATTATAGGTATGGCCTTGTGGTGGATTTTACTGTATATCATTGTATTACGTGTATTTTATGTATAACCTGGTGGTGGATGCTACTGTATATCACTGTATACGTGTATTACAGGAATGGCCTGGTGGTGGATGTTACTGTATATCACTGTATTACATGTAGTATAGGTATGGCCTGGTGGTTGATGTTACTGTACATCAATGATTACATGTACCGGTATTATAGGTATGGCCTGGTGGTGGATGTTACTGTACATCACTGTATTACGTGTATTATAGGTGTGCCCTGGTGGTGGATGTTACTGCATATCACTGTATTACATGTATTATATGTGTGGCCTGGTGGTGGATGTTACTGTATATCACTGTATTACATGTATTATAGGTGTGGCATGGTGGTGGATTTTACTATATATCACTATATTACATGTATTATAGGTATGGCCTGGTGGTGGATGTTACTGTATATCACTGTATTACATGTATTATATGTATGGCCTGGTGGCGGATGTTACTGTATATCACTGTATTACATGTATTATAGGTATTGCCGGGTGGTGGATGTTACTGTACATCACTGTATTACATGTTTTATAGGTATGGTCTGGTGGTAGAAGTTACTGTATATCACTATAATACGTGTATTATAGGTATGGCCTGATGGTGGATGTTACTGTATATCACTGTATTACGTGTATTTTAGGGATGGCCTGGTGGTGGATGTTACTGCATATCACTGTATTACGTGTATTATAGGTATTGCCTGGTGGTGGATGTTATTGTATATCACTGTATTACATGTATTATACGTATGGCCTGGTGGTGGATGTTACTGCATATCACTGTATTACATGTATTATAGGTATGGGCTGATGGTGGATGTTACTGCATATCACTGTATTACATGTATTATAGGTATGGTCTGATTGAGGATGTTACTGTATATCACTGTATTACATGTATTATAGGTATGGTCTGATGGTGGATGTTACTGTATATCACTGTATTAGATGTATTATAGGTATGGCCTGGTGGTGGATGTTGCTGTATATCACTGTATTACGTGTATTATAGGTATGGCCTGGTGGTGGATGTTTTTGTATATCACTGTATTACATGTATTATAGGTATGGCCTGGTGGTGGATGTTACTGCATATCACTGTATTACATGTATTGTAGGTATGGCCTGGTGGTGGATGTTACTGTATATCACTGTATTAAATGTATTATATTAATGGCCTGGTGGTGGATGTTACTGTACATCACTGTATTACATGTATTATAGGTGTGGTCAGGTGGTTAATGTTACTGTACATCACTGTATTGCATGTATTATAGGTATGGCCGGGTGTTGGATGTTACTGTATATCACTGTATAACATGTATTATAGGTATGGCCTTGTGGTGGATTTTACTATATATCATTGTATTACGTGTATTTTATGTATAACCTGGTGGTGGATGCTACTGTATATCACTGTATACGTGTATTATAGGTATGGCATGGTGGTGGATGTTACTGTATATCACTGTATTACATGTAGTATAGGTATGGCCTGGTGGTTGATGTTACTGTATATCACTGTATTACATGTAGTATAGGTATGGCCTGGTGGTTGATGTTACTGTATATCACTGTATTACATGCATTATAGGTATGGCCTGGTGGTGGATGTTACTGTACATCACTGTATTACGTGTATTATAGGTATGCCCTGGTGGTGGATGTTACTGCATATCTCTGTATTACATGTATTATATGTTTGGCCTGGTGGTGGATGTTACTGTATATCACTGTATTACATGTATTATAGGTGTGACATGGTGGTGGATTTTACTATATATCACTGTATTACATGTATTATAGGTATGGCCTGCTGGTGGATGTTAATGTATATCACTGTATTACATGTATTATATGTATGTCCTGGTGGCGGATGTTACTGTATATCACTGTATTACATGTATTATAGGTATTGCCGTGTGGTGGATGTTACTGTATATCACTGTATTACATGTATTATAGGTATGGTCTGGTGGTGGATGTTACTGTACATCACTGTATTACATGTTTTATAGGTATGGCCTGGTGGTGGATGTTACTGTATATCACTATAATACGTGTATTATAGGTATGGCCTGATGGTGGATGTTACTGTATATCACTGTTTTATGTGTATTTTAGGGATGGAAGGGGTGGATGTTATTGTATATCACTGTATAACATGTATTATAGGTATGGCCTTGTGGTGGATGTTACTGTATATCATTGTATTAAGTGTATTTTAGGTATGACCTGGTGGTGGATGCTACTGTATATCACTGTATACGTGTATTATAGGTATAGCCTTCTGGTGGATGTTACTGCATATCACTGTATTACATGTATTATAGGTATGGGCTGGTGGTTGATGTTACTGTATATCACTGTATTACATGCATTATAGGTATGGCCTGGTGGTGGATGTTACTGTACATCTCTGTATTACGTGTATTATAGGTATTGCCTGGTGGTGGATGTTATTGTATATCACTGTATTACATGTATTATACGTATGGCCTGGTGGTGGATGTTACTGCATATCACTGTATTACATGTATTATAGGTATGGGCTGATGGTGGATGTTACTGCATATCACTGTATTACATGTATTATAGGTATGGTCTGATTGAGGATGTTACTGTATATCACTGTATTACATGTATTATAGGTATGGTCTGATGGTGGATGTTACTGTATATCACTGTATTAGATGTATTATAGGTATGGCCTGGTGGTGGATGTTGCTGTATATCACTGTATTACGTGTATTATAGGTATGGCCTGGTGGTGGATGTTTTTGTATATCACTGTATTACATGTATTATAGGTATGGCCTGGTGGTGGATGTTACTGCATATCACTGTATTACATGTACTATAGGTATGGCCTGGTGGTGGATGTTACTGCATATCACTGTATTACATGTATTGTAGGTATGGCCTGGTGGTGGATGTTACTGTATATCACTGTATTAAATGTATTATATGTATGGCCTGGTGGTGGATGTTACTGTATATCACTGTATTACATGTATTATAGGTGTGGTCAGGTGGTTAATGTTACTGTACATCACTGTATTGCATGTATTATAGGTATGGCCGGGTGTTGGATGTTACTGTATATCACTGTATAACATGTATTATAGGTATGGCCTTGTGGTGGATTTTACTGTATATCATTGTATTACGTGTATTTTATGTATAACCTGGTGGTGGATGCTACTGTATATCACTGTATACGTGTATTATACATATGGCCTGGTGGTGGATGTTACTGTATATCACTGTATTACATGTAGTATAGGTATGGCCTGGTGGTTGATGTTACTGTATATCACTGTATTACATGCAATATAGGTATGGCCTGGTGGTGGATGTTACTGTACATCACTGTATTACGTGTATTATAGGTATGCCCTGGTGGTGGATGTTACTGCATATCACTGTATTACATGTATTATAGGTATTGCCGTGTGGTGGATGTTACTGTATATCACTGTATTACATGTATTATAGGTATGGTCTGGTGGTGGATGTTACTGTACATCACTGTATTACATGTTTTATAGGTATGGCCTGGTGGTGGATGTTACTGTATTTCACTATAATACGTGTATTATAGGTATGGCCTGATGGTGGATGTTACTGTATATCACTGTTTTATGTGTATTTTAGGGATGGAAGGGGTGGATGTTATTGTATATCACTGTATAACATGTATTATAGGTATGGCCTTGTGGTGGATGTTACTGTATATCATTGTATTAAGTGTATTTTAGGTATGACCTGGTGGTGGATGCTACTGTATATCACTGTATACGTGTATTATAGGTATAGCCTTCTGGTGGATGTTACTGCATATCACTGTATTACATGTATTATAGGTATGGGCTGGTGGTTGATGTTACTGTATATCACTGTATTACATGCATTATAGGTATGGCCTGGTGGTGGATGTTACTGTACATCTCTGTATTACGTGTGTTATAGGTATGCCGTGGTGGTGGATGTTACTGCATATCACTGTATTACATGTTTTATATGTGTGGCCTGGTGGTGGATGTTACTGTATATCACTGTATTACATGTATTATAGGTGTGACATGGTGGTGGATGTTACTGTATGTCACTGTATTACGTGTATCTTAGGGATGGCATGGTGGTGGATGTTACTGTATATCACTGTATTACATGTATTATATGTATGGCCTGGTGGCGGATGTTACTGTATATCAATGTATTACATGTGTTATAGGTATTGCCGTGTGGTGGATGTTACTGTATATCACTATAATACGTGTATTATAGGTATGGCCTGATGGTGGATGTTACTGTATGTCACTGTATTACGTGTATTTTAGGGATGGCCTGGTGGTGGATGTTACTGGATATCACGGTATTACGTGTATTATAGGTACGGCGTGGTGGTGGATGTTACTGCACATCACTGTATTACATGTATTATAGGTATGGCCTGGTGGTGGATGTTACTGTACATCAATGATTACATGTACCGGTATTATAGGTATGGCCTGGTGGTGGATGTTACTGTACATCACTGTATTACGTGTATTATAGGTATGCCCTGGTGGTGGATGTTACTGCATATTACTGTATTACATGTATTATATGTGTGGCCTGGTGGTGGATGTTACTGTATATCACTGTATTACATGTATTACAGGTGTGGCATGGTGGTAAATTTTACTATATATCACTGTATTACATGTATTATAGGTATGGCCTGGTGGTGGATGTTACTGTATATCACTGTATTACATGTATTATATGTATGGCCTGGTGGCGGATGTTAATGTATATCACTGTATTACATGTATTATAGGTATTGCCGGGTGGTGGATGTTACTGTATATCACTGTATTACATGTATTATAGGTATAGTCTGGTGGTGGATGTTACTGTACATCACTGTATTACATGTTTTATAGGTATGGCCTGGTGGTAGATGTTACTGTATATCACTATAATACGTGTATTATAGGTATGGCCTGATGGTGGATGTTACTGTATATCACTGTATTACGTGTATTTTAGGGATGGCCTGGTGGTGGATGTTACTGCATATCACTGTATTACGTGTATTATAGGTACGGCCTGGTGGTGGATGTTATGGTATATCACTGTATTACATGTATTATACGTATGGCCTGGTGGTGGATGTTACTGCATATCACTGTATTACATGTATTATAGGTATGGGCTGATGGTGGATGTTACTGCATATCACTGTATTACATGTATTATAGGTATGGTCTGATTGAGGATGTTACTGTATATCACTGTATTACATGTATTATAGGTATGGCCTGGTGGTGGATGTTACTGCATATCACTGTATTACATGTATTATAGGTATGGCCTGGTGGTGGATGTTACTGCATATCACTGTATTACATGTATTGTAGGTATGACCTGGTGGTGGATGTTACTGTATATCACTGTATCAAATGTATTATATGTATGGCCTGGTGGTGGATGTTACTGTACATCACTGTATTACATGTATTATAGGTGTGATCAGGTGGTTAATCTTACTGTACATCACTGTATTACATGTATTATAGGTATGGCCGGGTGTTGGATGTTACTGTATATCACTGTATAACATGTATTATAGGTATGGCCTTGTGGTGGATTTTACTGTATATCATTGTATTACGTGTATTTTATGTATAACCTGGTGGTGGATGCTACTGTATATCACTGTATACGTGTATTATAGGTATGGCCTGGTGGTGGATGTTACTGTATATCACTGTATTACATGTAGTATAGGTATGGCCTGGTGGTTGATGTTACTGTATATCACTGTATTACATGCATTATAGGTATGGCCTAGTGGTGGATGTTACTGTACATCACTGTATTACGTAAATTATAGGTATGCCCTGGTGGTGGATGTTACTGCATATCACTGTATTACATGTATTATATATTTGGCCTGGTGGTGGATGTTACTGTATATCACTGTATTACATGTATTATAGGTGTGACATGGTGGTGGATTTTACTATATATCACTGTATTACATGTATTATAGGTATGGCCTGGTGGTGGATGTTACTGTATATCACTGTATTACATGTATTATATGTATGGCCTGGTGGCGGATGTTACTGTATATCACTGTATTACATGTATTATAGGTATTGCCGTGTGGTGGATGTTACTGTATATCACTGTATTACATGTATTATAGGTATGGTCTGGTGGTGGATGTTACTGTACATCACTGTATTACATGTTTTATAGGTATGGCCTGATGGTGGATGTTACTGTATATCACTGTATTACGTGTATTTTAGGGATGGAAGGGGTGGATGTTACTGTATATCACTGTATAACATGTATTATAGGTATGGCCTTGTGGTGGATGTTACTGTATATCATTGTATTACGTGTATTTTAGGTATGACCTGGTGGTTGATGCTACTGTATATCACTGTATACGTGTATTATAGGTATAGCCTGGTGGTGGATGTTACTGCATATCACTGTATTACATGTATTATAGGTATGGGCTGGTGGTTGATGTTACTGTATATCACTGTATTACATGCATTATAGGGATGGTCTGGTGGTGGATGTTACTGTACATCTCTGTATTACGTGTGTTATAGGTATGCCGTGGTGGTGGATGTTACTGCATATCACTGTATTACTTGTTTTATATGTGTGGCCTGGTGGTGGATGTTACTGTATATCACTGTATTACATGTATTATAGGTGTGACATGGTGGTGGATTTTACTATATATCACTGTATTACATGTATTATAGGTATGGCCTGGTGGTGGATGTTACTGTATATCACTGTATTACATGTATTATATGTATGGCCTGGTGGCGGATGTTACTGTATATCACTGTATTACATGTATTATAGGTATTGCCGGGTGGTGGATGTTACTGTATATCACTGTATTACATGTATTATAGGTATGGTCTGGTGGTGGATGTTACTGTACATCACTGTATTACATGTTTTATAGGTATGGCCTGGTGGTGGATGTTACTGTATATCACTATAATACGTGTAATATAGGTATGGCCTGATGGTGGATGTTAATGTATATCACTGTATTACGTGTATTTTAGGGATGGCCGGGTGGTGGATGTTACTGTATATCACTGTATAACATGTATTATAGGTATGACCTTGTGGTGGATGTTACTGTATATCATTGTATTACGTGTATTTTAGGTATGACCTGGTGGTGGATGCTACTGTATATCACTGTATACGTGTATTATAGGGATGGCCTGGTGGTGGATGTTACTGCATATCACTGTATTACATTTATTATATGTGTGGCCTGGTGGTGGATGTTACTGTATATCACTGTATTACATGCATTATAGGCATGGCCTGGTGGTGGATGTTACTGTACATCACTGTATTACATGTATTATATGTGTGGCCTGGTGGTGGATGTTACTGTATATCAATGTATTACATGTATTATAGGTATGGCCTGGTGGTGGATGTTACTGTACATCACTGTTTTACGTGTATTATAGGTATGGCCTGGTGGTGGATGTTACTGTATATCACTGTATTACATGTATTATAGGTGTGGCATGGTGGTGGATTTTACTATATATCACTGTATTACATGTATTATAGGTATGGACTGGTGGTGGATGTTACTGTATATCACTGTATTACATGTATTATAGGTATGGCCTGGTGGTGGATGTTACTGTACATCACTGTATTACGTGTATTATAGGTATGCCCTGGTGGTGGATGTTACTGTATATCACTGTATTACATGTATTATAGGTGTGGCATGGTGGTGGATTTTACTATATATCACTGTATTACATGTATTATAGGTATGGACTGGTGGTGGATGTTACTGTATATCACTGTATTACATGTATTATATGTATGGCCTGGTGGCGGACGTTACTATATATCACTTTATTACATGTATTATAGGTATTGCCGGGTGGTGGATGTTACTGTATATCACTGTATTACATGTATTATAGGTATGGTCTGGTGGTGGATGTTACTGTACATCACTGTATTACATGTTTTATAGGTATGGCCTGGTGGTGGATGTTACTGTATATCACTATAATACGTGTATTATAGGTATGGCCTGATGGTGGATGTTACTGTATATCACTGTATTACGTGTATTTTAGGGATGGCCTGGTGGTGGATGTTACTGCATATCACTGTATTACGTGTATTATAGGTACGGCCTGGTGGTGGATGTTATTGTATATCACTGTATTACATGTATTATACGTATGGCCTGGTGGTGTATTTTACTGCATATCACTGTATTACATGTATTATAGGTATGGGCTGGTGGTGGATGTTACTGCATATCACTGTATTACATGTATTATAGGTATGGTCTGATTGTGGATGTTACTGTATATCACTGTATTACATGTATTATAGGTATGGTCTGATGGTGGATGTTACTGTATATCACTGTATTAGATGTATTATAGGTATGGCCTGGTGTTGGATGTTGCTGTATATCACTGTATTACGTGTATTATAGGTATGGCCTGGTGGTGGATGTTTTTGTATATAACTGTATTACATGTATTATAGGTATGGCCTGGTGGTGGATGTTACTGCATATCACTGTATTACATGTATTATAGGTATGGCCAGGTGGTGGATGTTACTGGATATCACTGCATTACATGTATTATAGGTATGTCCTGGTGGTTGATGTTACTGTACATCACTGTATTACATGTATTATTTGTATGGCCTGGTGGTGGATGTTACTGTAGATCACTGTATTACATGTATTATAGGTGTGGTCAGGTGGTTAATGTTACTGTACATCACTGTATTACATGTATTATAGGTATGGCCTGGTGGTGCATGTTACTGTACATCACTGTATTACGTCTATTATAGGTATGGCCTGGTGGTGGATGTTAGTGCATATCACTGTATTACATGTATTATAGGTGTGGTCTGGTGGTGGATGTTACTGCATATCAGTGTATTACATGTATTATAGGTATGTCCTGGTGGTGGATGTTACTGTATATCACTGTATTACATGTATTATATGTATGGCCTGGTGGCGGACGTTACTGTATATCACTGTATTACATGTATTATAGGTATTGCCGGGTGGTGGATGTTACTGTATATCACTGTATTACATGTATTATAGGTATGGTCTGGTGGTGGATGTTACTGTACATCACTGTATTACATGTTTTATAGGTATGGCCTGCTGGTGGATGTTACTGTATATCACTATAATACGTGTATTATAGGTATGGCTTGATGGTGGATGTTACTGTATATCACTGTATTACGTGTATTTTAGGGATGGCCTGGTGGTGGATGTTACTGCATATCACTGTAATACGTGTATTATAGGTACGACCTGGTGGTGGATGTTTTTGTATATAACTGTATTACATGTATTATAGGTATGGCCTTGTGGTGGATGTTACTGCATATCACTGTATTACATGTATTATAGGTATGGCCCGGTGGTGGATGTTACTGCATATCACTGCATTACATGTATTATAGGTATGGCCTGGTGGTGGATGTTACTGCATATCACTGTATTACATGTATTATAGGTATGGCCCGGTGGTGGATGTTACTGCATATCACTGCATTACATGTATTATAGGTATGGCCTGGTGGTGGATGTTACTGTATATCACTGTATTACATGTATTGTTTGTATGGCATGGTGCTGGATGTTACTGTACATCACTGTATTACATGTATTATAGGTGTGGTCAGGTGGTTAATGTACTGTACATCACTGTATTACATGTATTATAGGTATGGCCTGGTGGTGCATGTTACTGTACATCACTGTATTAGATGTATTATAGGTGTGGCCTGGTGGTGGATGTTACTGCATATCATTGTATTACGTGTATTATAGGTATGAACTGGTGGTGGATGTTACTGTATATCACTGTATACGTGTATTATAGGTATGGCCTGGTGGTGGATGTTACTGCATATCACTGTATTACCTGTATAATAGGTATGGTCTGGTGGTGGACGTTACTGTATATCACTGTATACGTGTATTATAGGTATGGCCTGGTGGTGGATGTTACTGCATATCACTGTATTACATGTAATATAGGTATGACCTGGTGGTGGATGTTACTGCATATCACTGTATTACATGTATTATAGGTATGGGCTGGTGGTGAATGTTACTGCATATCACTGTATTACATGCATTATAGGTATGGCCTGGTGGTGGACGTTACTGTATATCACTGTATACGTGTATTATAGGTATGGCCTGGTGGTGGATGTTACTGCATATCACTGTATTACATGTATTATAGGTATGACCTGGTGGTGGATGTTACTGCATATCACTGTATTACATGTATTATAGGTATGGGCTGGTGGTGAATGTTACTGCATATCACTGTATTACATTTATTATATGTGTGGTCTGGTGGTGGATGTTACTGTATATCACTGTATTACATGTATTATAGGTATGGCCTGGTGGTGGATGTTACTGCATATCACTGTATTACATGTATTATATGTGTGGTCTGGTGGTGGATGTTACTGTATATCACTGTATTACATGTATTATAGGTATGGCCTGGTGGTGGATGTTACTGTATATCACTGTATTACATGTATTATAGGTATGGTCTGGTGGTGGATGTTACTGTATATCACTGTATTACATGTATTATAGGTAAGGCCTGGTGGTGAATGTTACTGCATATCAATGTATTACATGTATTATAGGTATGGTCTGTTAGTGGATGTTACTGTGTATTATGTTTGGCCTTGTGTCTCGTCTTTAGAGGTCAGTCAGAGTATAATATACCGTCTTAAGTGGTTTGTCCGTATATAATCTCCGTATTTACAGGTTGGACGTATTATAATATCTCGTTTTGACAGGTTCGTCCGTTTATGATATACCGTCTTAAGTGGTTTGTTCGTATATAAGATCACGTCTGTACAGGTCCGTCTGCGTATAATATACCGTCTTAAGTAGTTCGTATGTATATAATATTCAATTTTTACAGGTTGGGTGTATTATAATATCCCATTTTTACAGGTTCGCCCGTATAATATCTCGTGTTCACAGGTTCGTTCTTATATACTATAGGTTCATCCGTATATTATATCTCGTATTTACGTATTCGTCGTATATATCCCGCCTTTACATGTTCGTCCATGTATTATTTCCCGTCTCAATTGGTTGGTCCGAATAATATCCAGTCTTTACAATTTGGGAGCATGAACTTAGACCATACTTGACATCAAGCTTATAGACATTTACATGCAGGAGCATGAACTGAGACCATATTTGACTTTAATCTAATAGACATTTACATTGGGCGGGCATGAACTTATTTAAGTTAATCTTATAGACATTTACATTGAGCAAGCATAAACTCAGACCATATTTAACTTTAATCTAAGACATTTACATTGGGCGAGCATGAACTTAAACAATATTTAACTTTAATTTAATAGATTACATGGTATCCTCACAGGTCAGGCTTTCTGAGTCCACATTTGTCCCCACGAAACCCTGACAAACATAGCTAGGAAATTCCCGGGCTAGAAGTCACTATTTTGATTGGCTACATCATACCTTGATGTAGCCAATCAAAAGCTCGCTTTCATTCACGCCTTGGTTAGGGGTATATCCCGATGTCGATTGTAAATAAACCCAACGGATGTGTTGCATAGACCATGTGAAAATCAGTTTATTTTGTACAGTAGTGTTAATAGTTTGTTATTACCGCGTCATTTATTAGTTTCGTTTGCGTTTTCTTCACACTCAAGAATGAGTAAAAATAAATACTGCCAAAAACTTGCTTCTATCAAGCAATTTCATTAGTTGATATTTTGAAGGATTGACGTCATACGAAAATCTTCTAGCCCGGGAATTTCCCAGCTAAGTTTGTCAGGGTTTCGGGGACACATATTGACACAGAAACCCTGACTTGTGAGGATGATTCCAAGGGGGAGCATAAACTTACACCATATTTTACTTTAACCTAATATACATTTGCATGAGGGGGCATTAAATTAGACCATATTTAACTTAAAACGCAGGGGAGTTTGCAGTTGGACCATATTTGATTCTAATCTTATATAGACATTTATATTGGGTAGCATGAACGTAGACCTCGTTAGACTTAAATCTATTTGACATTTACATTGGGGAGCCATATTCTAATAGACAAGTTCATTGGGGAGGCATAAACTTAGACCATGTTTAATTTAATAGACATTTACATGGCAGAGCATGAACTTGCACTATTTAACTTAATCCAACACAATTTAGATTGGATTTAGTTTAGACAAGATATGACTTATATGCAATAGACATTTTGAATGGGCGGTATGCACTAGATCACATATGTCTTTATTTTCCAACATGCTTTAGTCATAAGGATGATGGCAGACATACTAGGAAAAAACATTAAGTTCTTTCTTAATCAGCTTTAAATGGTATTTAATTTTTTAAGTTGCCAGATATGACAGGTTCTCTACAAGATCATTAACTGATGTTTTTTGCCTGGCAATATACATGTAGCTCGTGTAAGATTTTAATCATAAAGAACTATCATTATCATTTTGGTTTAACACAAACTACTATTTTACTTTTTATGTGTAATGCCCACAGATGTTTTGTGTATATGTAACCAATTAAATCTTCGAGTAATTATTCATAATTTTGAAACTGACATCCAATCGAGTTTTGATACAGTGGTTTATTTTCTGAATATAATTTTTATTAGAGGTTATGCGGCCATCTAGGATTATAGGCTAGATCTGAAAGAAGAATATGCATCTCAGGACCACAGTCAGTATATTTCAGTTAAGTTTGATTTAAATTATTGGTTTCAAGTTGTATTCTGGACAAAATATCAAATAAGGGAGACAACTCAACAATTAATGTAGGTATCATTCTAGTTCTTGCACGCTGCAGTCCTACTTGTCATGATTTATCCAACCTCCAATTCTGAACAGTTTTGGAGATATGCTCTTGACAAAACTATGACTGACAGACAGAGAGACAAAACAGATTAAATGCTCTCCTCTCCAGGGAACATAATAACATCAACTGATTTACATGTACAACAATTACCTGTTCGTGCAGCTTAATAGTCAACAGCAGTTGGACAACTGATTGCAAGATCTAGCATATAAGTAAAAGTATTTTCATTGTCATTGCAAATTTATTTCCTCTTCACTTGATGATGTAAGTTTGCATAACAATGAACTAAAAACTGTGCAGAAAACTATTAATTAACAATCTGACACAATTCTCAATCCAGTGAATGTGCAATTCCATGATTCATTCACACTAGTATCTTTTAAGCCTGTAATACAAAAGAAGAAAATGTTTCAGCAACATATTTAAAAAAAATAAAACTATACTAGAAGTTTGTGTGTGCATGAACTGCAAACATGGTTGACATACTGCAATAAAACAAGTATTTTTAGTGCTGGCAATCTTTGCCAACTATCTGCAGGAAATCCCAAAATTTACCTAAAAAGTACCGGTAATAAATGTTCTTCATTTGGCCCTGCACCCCAGAATTTGTAAATTCTTAAAAAAGCTTCGTCTAAAGTCTAATAGGTATAAACTGAAGAATGTTAGTAACGACCCTACAATGTACAATAATGTACATTTTATTATATTGTGCAAAGTCACAATGTATTGTTAATGGTTATGACTTAGAAAAAAGAATTTCACATGGTTGCCATACTTTTTGTCTGATCAAGACAAAATAAGGAAGCTTTGAACATCAAATGGTCATGTTAACAGAATTGCATACATATGATTTTCCACCAATTAAGTGTGGACACAGAAAAATGTCTCTCCTGCATTCCCAATCAGTAACGGAAAAAATTGTGTTGCGTTGGGAGCACCATGTAAACTGTTATCATTTAAAATAAACAATGCATAGTTACAGAGAAACTGACTTCATACAAAAACTTTAAAGTACATGTAATCACTGGACTGTTAAATTGAGGTCAAGGTCAGGTGACACCTACCAGACAGTCATGTTCTATTCCTCAGCAACCTTTATACCAAATATTGTCATCCTGCCATGCATGGTTACACCATGTACATAGGAACTGCCCTAATCCAAAAAACTTTAACGTAATCGCTGGACTGTGAAATTGAGGTCAAGGACAGGTGACACCTACCAAACAGTCATGTACTATTCATTAGAACCTATATACCAATTATAGTCATCCTATAGCTTCCATGCATGGTTACAGAGTAACTGCCTTAATTTAAAAACTTGAACGAGGTCGCTGACCGTGAAATGAAGGTCAAGGTCAGGAGACAGGAAGATATTGATTTTATTCATGTAATAAAACAATTACTGACTGTGATATACGGTGGCTATATCTCAGCCCTCAAAAATGTATATTCACCTTGCCAAGCGGCTCAGTGAATATTACATTTTTTCTGGCTGATAAATCCTGATAGCGACCAATATCAAAGTCATTAATTGTATAACATAGCATTTAACATGTTACATACATGTATAAAATTATTAAATTATATATGAATCAGAAGAATGAAACTCCATATTTTTTTTAGCAAAGATAAGTAAACATTATTTTTTTTGTATCGAAAGTACATACATATGAATAAATGAGCACTGAAAGAAATATCAATGACCAATAAAGAAAATATAGAAACTTAGTATTTGCAAAGCATTTTGAACAGCATAATAAAAACAATAAAATTCGGTCCTCAAAATTATCTCAGTGTTGGGCCTTATATTATTTCTCATGTACATAAACGATTTTCCAGAGTACTTAAAAAACACTGCAAACTAAGACTCAGCAATATTTATAAAGAAATCAAAAGTACAGAAGACTGCAAGGCCAAGCAAAAGATAATACAGACAGTTTTCGGAGGGGATATGAACTCGGTGCCAGAGATTGCAAAATACACTGCCACAGAATTTAAACGACTATTGAAAAAATTAAAACATAAGCAAAAAATGTATATTCTGGAAATAGCTTTTAAAGTTTTAAATTTCAATCTGTTTAAATATATGTTCTATTGCAATATTACTAGTACTTTGAATACATGATATATGGTATAAAATGGTGCTTTTTTCGAAATTCTGATTTTGTGGAGGAAATGTTTTTTTAAAAGCGAGCGACATGTTTTTTTCTTATTTTTTAAAAAGATTTTTTTTCAGGTTTTCATGGTTAAACTGATGCGAGTGAGCGATTTTTTTTTAATTTGGAAGAAAATAACTGAAATTAAAAAAAAATGTATCAATTGATTAATAAATTATATAGCAGAAAAGAATTGTCTTGAATTGTTTTTTCTCTTCTGAAAAGATGCTGCCTTGGCTTTCTATCAATAGGTAGACGGACCAACAGAGAGCCCATACCACTATTCAATTATGTCTCCAAATCTTTTTGGGAAGGCATTATTTCAAGATTGATTAAAAAGAAATAATAAAAGACTACCTGTCTTTATTAACAATAACAAACAGTAAAAATAACACATATAAAAAAACAACAATTTGTAAATATTTATAAAAAAACCAATAATAATAAATTGAAAGCACATTCTTATATGCACATATCCTTGTAAAGAATAATGCTAACATATTCTTGTAAAAAATGATGTATTATAAGAGCATATGGAGAAAAATTTATACAGTATTTTAATGTTATTATGTACAACATATTTGAATAGAAGGTAAGGTAGCGCTTGATATACAATACTTCAGAGAAATAATGTTGCCAAGAATAATAAATGACACAAACTTTCATTCTTTTTGTTGAATTTACAAAATATTCAAATATAAATTAAGAATTCAGTTGCCCATAAAATGCTGCTTTTAACCTTCTAAGTTCTGAATGAATCTTTAGCTATCGTAGCACTTGGATGAAAATCGTAAAATGCGGAGAAGATAATTTTTTTAAAGACAACTTTCGGTTCTGGATGCGGGCGGGTTCACAGTTTAAGCAGGCAGAAGAAATTTATTTGTTTTCTTTCTGAAATAATTTTATGTGCGGTCGGTTCGATGAACAAGTATTTGGGCATGGCCTTATGTTTAAATCATTGCAATACTCATTTCAACACTAGCTGCATCATATTTGCAATCTCCAACTGGGAGGTCATATCTGCTCCTGACATTTGCATATTTTTTTTTACTTTGAACTGGTTTCTGGTATTTTTGTTATTACCCTTCATGCACAAAGTAAAAGTCATATGGGACCAGCCAACACAGTGTGGTGCCTTTACAGGATAAACATGATGCAGAAACAAAAATATTTAAGACTTCTTACCAATATGGAAATAAAATTGAACGAAGCATACCGCTACCGTTCAGAATGACAGGGCAAAATTCGTAGAAACAGTATATCAACCAAATCATCACATATCGCCACCTGGACGATCGAAAAGCAAACTTTACACGACCATGCAATTATTTAATCGCCTTGGGGGACTGTTAGTATAAATCTCTGCACACGTTAGATCCTAAAAATCGTCGCACGCAAAAGTGACTAATGCAGGCCTAGGGTTTGGAACTTTTGCATGCGTTGATTTTTAAGATGTAATATGTGTGTATACATGTACAATATATATCTCCTTTTTATTATTTTCCCAATAACAAAATAGTGGTACAAAATGGTATTTTTTTGTACAAATGAACATGGTATGAATTTGACACATGTAGTGCAAAATGACTAGATACCTAACTATTCCCAAGAGTAACAGCAGTCCTTTATTCGCTTCTCCCTTTATGGCATCAATGCAATAAAATGATCCGTCATTGTTCGAAATTTAAATATTTTGTGTGAAAAACTTTTCTATGTACCGTGCAGATCGAACACAGCATGGTGGTGGTGTTCTTGCATACATCAGATCTGATCTACCGGGGGAGCGAGTGAAAACTTCTGAATTCAGCTTAATAGAATCGATTAGCTTTGAGGTAACCATCAGTGATGAAAAGTGGTTAGTCAGTGGTGTCTATAAACCACCTGACATGTCAGACAGATCATTCAGTGATGATTTCACAAAGACAACTGACAGAATAGTAGCGAAATATGATCGGTATATGTTTATTGGTGACTTAAATTTTAATATGCTTGATACCAACAAAAGTACTACCCTTAATGAAATGTGTGATATTTTTGACCTCCAAAATAATGTAACTAAACCAACTTGTTTTCCCAAAAACTCTAAACCAACATTGCTAGATGTTATCCTTACTAGTAGTAACAACAAGTGCAAAAAAGTATGTAACTTTGGAACAGGAGTAAGTGATGTCCACAATTTTATTGGTGCCCAATTTGATTGCAAAGTGCCTGAAGTGAAATCGAAAACAAGATTGTGTAGAAGTTTTAAAAATTTTAACTCTGAAGATTTTTTATCTGATTTACAAAATCAAAATTTCAATTTAAATGAAGATTCAACTGATGTAAATAAGTGTTATAACCATTTTCAAAACTGTTTTACTGATGTAATAAATAAACATGCCCCTTTTAAAGAAAGAAAAATTTTATCTAAGCAAATCCCTTATATGAATAAAGAACTTAAGAGTGCTATATATAAGAAAAAAATGTTATATAATAAATTTCAAAAGATAAATAATAGTAGAAATTGGGAAGCATATAAAAAACAGAGGAATCTTGTAACTAAACTTAAAAAAAGATCTATAAATACATATTTTTTAGAAAGATGTACTGGTGGACCAAAATCGAAAGATTTCTGGCCCACTGTTAAACCTTTTTTGACAAACAAAGGATGCTTTACCCAAAAGGAAACTATTTTATGTGAAGAAAATAAATTAATTACTAAACAAGATCAAGTTTGTGAAATTTTTAATGATTATTTTGTTAATGTTGCAAAAAATATTGGAACCTCAGGTATACCAGTAAATGATAACCACCCAAGTATTCAGGCTATAAAATCTAATCACCCTGAATTGGATAAACAAAATTTCTCGTTTTCACGTATAGATGATGACTTTGTTCGTAAACAGATAAATAAAATTAATATCAGAAAGGCCACTGGAAATGATGGAATATCTCCTAAACTTTTACATTTGGCAAAACCAGTTATCTCAAAACCTTTGACTAAATTAGTAAATCTGTCTTTATCATTATCTACTTTTCCAGACCACCTTAAGGAAGCTCAGGTGGCACCCATACATAAAAAAAATAGTGTTTTAGAGAAAGGCAATTACAGGCCAGTAAGTGTCCTTCCAGCAATTTCTAAAATTTTTGAAAACGCAATTCAATTTCAGTTAACTGCTTACTTTGACAGCATCTTCAATCCGTTTTTGGCCGCTTTCCGAGCAAACTTTGGTTGTCAGTCCACCCTTTTGAGAGTGATTGAAGATTGGAAAACTTCTTTAGATAAAAACCACTATCTAGCTGCCATCTTAATGGACCTATCCAAGGCCTTTGATTGCCTTCCTCACGACCTATTATTATTAAAACTTAAGTCTTATGGTATGTCAGAATCTGCCTTAAATATGTTAAAATGTTATTTAAGTAATAGGAAACAGTGTGTTAAAGTAGGACAAGATATTAGCTCTATGTTAGATATATTTAAAGGAGTGCCCCAAGGTTCCATCCTCGGGCCTATATTATTTAATATCTTTATAAATGATATATTTTTCTTTGTTCACCATTGTAATTTGTATAATTATGCAGATGACAACACACTATCAAAGTCTGATCAATCATTAGAAACTGTAGTTAGATCTTTGCAGGAGGATAGTAAATCTTTAATAACATAGTTTTCCAACAATAAAATGCAGGCTAATCCTGAAAAATTTCAGGCAATTGCCATTGGAAATAAAACACATGATGCAAATGTTGTTCTTAATCTTGAAAATATTATACTTAATTGTGATGATGAGGTTAAGCTGCTGGGTGTCACCTTAGACTTCAAATTAAATTTTCATTCTCACATAAACATTTGTAAAAAGGCTGCAAGGCAATTGAACGTCCTAAAGCGGATAGGAAACCATTTGAATCGGTTTGGAAAATTAACTATCTACCACTCTTTCATTATGTCTAATTTCAGTTACTGTCCGCTTACCTGGCATTTCTGCTCAGAACAAAACACACGCAAAATTGAAAAAATTCAGGAAAGAGCTTTACGTTTTGTGTATAATGATTCAGTGAGCCCCTATGATGACCTTAAAAAGAATCTAAAAAAATTTAACAGCTAGTATTACTAACAAACTTTACATTAATGAGGCTCTCACACAAACAAGGGCTAAACTATACCGACAAACAAGAGAATTATTCAAAGAAAATAAAGTCGCTAGTTGTTGGACGTTCGATGGTAAAATACTAGTTAAAACTCTTGATGGTAGGACTGTTCATATTACCGTTGAATCCGACCTCGAGCAATTCTTAAAAATAAGACTTAATACGACTACTTCCAAAGTGTCAAATCAACCAACCCGTACTAGATCGATTTCAAGTCTAAATGTCACGGCGGTACCGTTTATTACGCAATCTGACGAAGCGATCACGTCAACTCCACTCCAACCATCGCAAAAGCATGGCTCCAATCGAGCAAAATCCACTGACTAGCCAATACACATATCAACTCACTGTTTTTCACATATAAGACCATAATGTACCTTCAGTTGTAATGCCTCTTTATCCGTGTCCAAATTGTATGTTACTGTAATAGAAGCTATGTGTTATCATATGTTAACTTCCTTTTATAATGGTAGCATGTATTATAATTCATAACTACACTTCACTTATATTAATATCTAATGAAAAATCATTGATCATGCATATTAAGTGTAAAAATTTCCCCTTCCTCAATAATAAGTTCTATCTAATGTGTAGAAATTACTTCTATACATATTAATACATAAAACATGTTTTTGTTATTTTTAACTCCTCGATTTTTTTTCAATTTTGTAATAATATGAATCCGCAAACCTGACGTTCACTGTCCAAGTTTCTTCCTTAATCCGATAAACCTTTATATTGGTCAGTTAAATGCATTACGAATGCAACTGGTGTCAATACATTAGAGGAAGCACTACACCATGATCTATGTTTACAATGAACTCACCGGTAACAATTCTCAAAATAGTGTTAAACTATCTTGTGTCAATAACCATTGCAAATATTTGCGTATACCACTAGTATAGTCCCATTTGACTGTACTTGTAATATATCCGCTAAACTATAACTAAACCATTCAAAAGAAGTGTGTTTACATTAATACGTCTTTATTGTACATCTTATATTTCAATATTAATGCGTTATTATAGTCATAGATCCAATCAACCAATTTATGTATTGACAGAATTACATTAACCTGCACATGTTATAACCATTTGTCGATCCTAACGACTGATCTATCGGTTACCAAATTATTTGCTCATGTATTGTTCAAAAGTATATCCCCCCCAACCCCAGTCAGTAACAGTATAGGTACTAGTACATATAGTACTACTAGTAATTTAAAATGATGACTGACATTATCTCTCGTATCCCACCAACTCTTGCATCCTGCTTGTAAGTTTTATAGTTAGTATATTTGTATATGTTTGTATATATGTTTGTATTTGTTTTGATGGTTACTACCTGGAGTCCAATACCTTTAACATTTTTATTACTGTATTCAATACAAAGTTGTGCATAAGTATGAACCACTTTTCTTCTTATTGTACAAGAAAATGCCTCCTCATTATATTATGTAATCAGCCCTTTGATAATGGTTAATGAACCATCACATTTTCTTGTACATATCAATACTTTTATTAAACCAGTGAATCTTTTCAATAACAATATATTCCTGATGGTTGTGTTGCGCTACCTGATCCTAATCTCCTTTGATGTTCAACCAAACCCTGGACCTGATAACACTAAATATGAGTATAAAAATATCTCAATAGCTAACATAAACGTCAACTCCCTACGATATAAAACTGATCTACTATATCATGAGCTTGGTAATCTAGATATTATCTGTATCATTGAAACTAAACTTAATAACTCAATTTGTAGTTCAGACCTCGTGATTGACAATTTTTATGACCCACACCCCTTCCGAAAAGATAGATTAACAGGCAATGGGGGTGGTATTTTGATCTATATTAGAAATAATCTAATTGTTAAACGTAGAACTGATCTCGAATGTGCAAACATTGAATCAATGTGCATAGAAGTGACTGTGCAGAACAACAAATTTCTTGTTGTTTGTGTATACAGGCCCCCTAGCTCTAGAGTCATTTCCTGGAATTATATCGACATGCTTCTCGATACATGTATTGATACTGGACTTAATGTTATATTTCTTGGAGATATTAATTTAGACCTCTTTACAATACCTCACAGTCATACTTTTTCAAGAATTATTGATAAATATGGGTTGCACAATGCCATAGAGGAACCAACTCGAGTTACACCAACATCTTCAACACTATTGGACCCAATTTTTGTTAGTAATATTGATATTGTCCACTCTAGCTATGTTCTTCCCAACTTTTGTAGTGATCATTGCCCATCCATTTTAGAAATTAACTTTAAATCACTACGAGAAAAATCCTTTACCAAAACAATCTGGGATTTCAATAATGCAGATTATGAATCCATTAAGAATGAACTTAACTTAATTGACTGGACAGACAGAATAGATAAAACTGAAGACACAAATATTATAAATGAGATCATCAAAGATGAAATAAATGATGTAATGCATAAATTCATCCCAAAAAAAATTGTAAGAGTAAGACCAAAAGACAAACCGTGGATGAATAGCAAGATAAGATTGGGGATGAGACAGCGCAACAGAATCCACAAAAAGGCTAAACTCAGTAATAGTCCAAATCACTGGCTCATATATAGACAAAAACGTAATGAAGTTATCTCAATGACTAGGGAAGCAAAAAATAATTACTTAAAAAAACTTCAAAATACTCTAACTGATAAAACTATCCCCCCCCTACAAAATGGTGGAGAATTGCGAAGTCAATATGCAAGTTTAATAGGAAAAATACAAACAACAGTCCCCTTAAAGTTAACAATAAAATTAGTGTACATCCTAAAGAAAAAGCTAATGTCTTGAATGATTACTTTGTCTCAATATCTTCTAATCAATTTGAACCTAACCTCCCTGACTTAACCCCCCTCTCCCCCTGTGAGCTGTCTGACATTGTTATTTCCAAACAAGATGTTATTGATCAATTCCAGATTTTAAATGTTAATAAGCCAGCTGGTCCAGATAAGCTTGCACCTAAATTTCTAAAATGTATTTTTCAGTCATTGGTTGTCCCTATTACAATATTATTTAACAAAACGATACAATATGGACAAGTCCCTAATGACTGGAAAAGTGCAAATGTCTCAGCTATATACAAGAGTAGGGGTGATCATGATGACCCCTCTAACTATCGTCCAATATCCGTTACTAACTGTTTTGGAAAAATCTTGGAAAAAATTATTTACAAAAATTTATTTAACTATATACAACAAAATAATATTTTGTCAAATAACCAATCAGGCTTTAGAACAAAAGATTTTACGGTGAACCAACTATTAGTTATATACAATGCCATAATACAAAACTTAGATTGTGGCAAAGATATACGTTTCATATTCTGTGATATCTCAAAGGCCTTTGATCGTGTTTGGCATAAAGGTCTCATCTAAAAACTCCGAAATTATGGAATATGCGGTAATGTACTTAAGTGGATTGATAGCTTCTTATGTGATAGGAAACAACGAGTAAATATTGATGGCTACTTCTCCAGTTGGAAGACTGTCAATGCAGGGGTACCCCAGGGATCCATCTTGGGCCCTTTTTTATTCTTATTATTTATTAATGATATAGAAAATGTGGTACTAAACACAATTAAACTGTTTGCTGATGATACATCACTCTACTGTATTGTTGATGATCATGATGTAACAGCACAATCCTTAAATGAAGACCTTGATAGTATATACCAATGGTCCAAGGAATGGGGAGTCACTTTCAATACCGAGAAAACTAAATCCATGGTCTTCACTAGGAAACACAATCTAAATGTACCTCCCCTTTATTTTGATCGCACTATTGTAGAAAATTATAACTCTCATAAACACCTAGGTATTACATTTAACTCATCTGCTAAATGGAAGGACCACATAAATGAAATTTACTGCAAAGCCTGTAAAAGAATTAATATATTAAGACAAATGAAGTATAAATTAGACAGAAAATCTCTTGAAAAATTATATATTGCATTCATTCGGCCTATCTTGGAATATGGGGGAGTGGTGTGGGATAACTGTAGTCAAGAGGAATCTGATATGTTAGAAAATGTCCAGCTGGATGCAGCAAGAATAATCACTGGGCTAAGAAAGGGTACATCCCCTGAAAAATTGTACAATGAATTGGGTTGGGATTCACTTAATGAACGTCGTAGGATAAGTAAACTATGTATAATACACAAATCACTAAATGGTGAAACACCGGATTATCTATTGGACGAAATCTTACCATTTATTAACAAATCTCCAAATTACAACTTGAGAAATAGTCATCCTTTCAAACCCCCAAAATGTCGCACGTCAGCTTATAAAAATAGTTTTTACCCCAGTGCACTAGAAGAATGGAACAAACTTGATAGTGAAACCCAGAACTTGCAGAGTATAGTAATGTTTAAAAAGAAAATAAGGAAAAATATCACTTCCCCTCCCTCCCACTTTTATTATGGCTCAAGACCACTTAATATCATACTATGTCAGTTGCGCAACTTAGCTAGTAATCTAAATCATCATAAATTTTTATCTCATCTGTCTGACAGCTCACAGTGTATCTGTGGGGATGACATTGAAGATAATTTTTATTATTTTTACGTCTGCCCATTATTTCTAAGACAAAGATATAACCTGTTTATTAAATTAAGAAGATTCACTGATACTCTTAACATCAATATTCTACTTATGGGCTCCCCTAATATATCTAAAGATGATAACATAGAAATAACCAATGCAGTACTTAACTTCATACAAGAAACAAAACGATTTAAAAAATAGCATAACCTTCTTTAATACTATTAATAGTATTTGAATGGACTCTTTTTATTAGCGTACCAATCTATTACGTTCCTTTCCCCTTATATGTAATTACGAAATTTTAAATTGATAATTTACAAAATTCATTTATAATTAAAATGTCTATATGGACAAAAATACATGTTGTACATAATTCTATATTTATTATAGTTTATATTATTTATATTGCCTATACTGTCTATATATTGTATTTACCTTGATGTCCACTTTAATTTATGGGAGAACACCTATATAGGCTGTGCCTGCTGTGTAATCCCTTTTGAACATTGTATCTATTGATGCATTTTCAATAAAATCATTTGTATTGTTATGATGACCTTTTAGAACGATCAAAATTGCCCTCTCTAAAAACAAGACGAATGAGAACAATTGCCTTGGAGACCTTTAAAATCATAAATAAAAAAAGTCCTATATTTTTACAAGATTTGATTGTTTAAAAAAATAATTCTTATAACTTTAGGTATTCAAATACAGCAGATCTTCCAAGACCCAGAACTACTAGGTATGGGAAGAACTCGTTCAGGTATGAGGCTGCCAGACTGTGGAATGCACTGCCAAATGAGGCACGAATAATGACCTCCTTTGAACAGTTCAAAAATTATGTTGCCAGCTGGTGTGGGGGGCAAAAATGTGTTTGTACAGCATGTAAATCACAGTCTGTGTGACTTTATACCAGCACGAGTTCTTTCATGAAAACTTTGCTCCATAGATTATTAGTTATTTATTTATTTGGTTTATTCTGCTAGTCTTGCTTAATTCTTAGTTTTATTACAGTGCTTTATATGCTTTTTATTTTGTGCTGTGTTTGTGCTTGGCTTTTAAATTAATCTATTTAAATATATGTTTTAGAGCATGTATTTTTATGCTGCTTATGCTTATCATGCTTTTATGTACTGTGTATGCTTTCCTTTATTTGTGATCTGCTTTGGTGCTTTTTTTTCTGGTTGTTGGAAATATATGTTTATAATATATGTTCCTATGCTACCTGCTTTTAGTTTAGTGCTTTGTATGTTATTTTATGCTCAGCTCTCTAAAATGAATATATTCTTAATATATGTTTTTAAAATGCATGTATTGTTACATGTATCTATGCTACCTGCTTTTAGTTTTAGTGCTTCTTGGTATGTTTTTAAATTTATGCTCAGCTGTCTTAAATGAATCTTTTCCTAGTATATGTTTTAAAATGCATGTATTGTTCTGCTGTCCATCTGAAATACCTTGTTTTATATACCTTGTATGAATGTACCTTAATATGTATGTTAATCTTGTGCTGTCATGTTATGTTTTGTGATTTGTTTTGTTGGAAAATATTAAGTCGGTTAAAGAGCTCAAAAGAGCTCATGTTATATGCTTGTTACTATGTATATATCATCCGACTCTAAATAAAATTTACTTACTTACTTACGTAGTATATCCCCCCCCCCAAAAAAAAAAACCACACACACGAGAATGATTTAAATATTGAAAGGTATTGAAAAATATTAAAAGGTCACACCTATGTACATATTAACAATCTAAAAAATATTACAATTTACTACAAAAGTCGTCCAAAAGTAGCTGTAGTGCTTATTATATATTGGAAAGTGGGTCACCGCTTCGATATATAGGTTTCTGAAATGACACCTTACTTAGCCTTTTTCGCTAATTTTGTAAACATGAAGTTCATCCAATAGAAATATTTTAAACAGTTGTGTATGTCCATTAATGACATATTTATAACACTTTTTTTTATTGGTTCATGAGTTAATGCACAATTTAGTGGCTAAATTCAAAACGTGTATGCAATCATTTCCAGTGATTAAAGAAAGACAACTCTAGTCTATATTCCATAAAATAGTTCATAAAGGGAAGTAACTTTAGTTCCACTTACAATCTATAGTCTTTTTCATATATTGAAACTGTTGTTTATTTCTGAAGTAAAATATGATCGAATATTGTACATGAATGGAACATATTAATTAATAGTAATAATAATGGCAAGCAATAAAAACTGAACTTTTAATTCTTTAAGTGGAAGCTCTACAAGTATTTCTTTAAATTATTTATCAATTTCCAATAGAAAGTATAATAGAAAACATGCATAAATGGCCACAATATAATCATTTCATCATTGTCCCTTTCTTAAAACTTGATGGTTTATTGCAGATTCTGTATTAATGCTACTTTTCCTCATGAACTGATCATATTTTGTTATTTTGTGTTTCACCAATAAGAATATCAACATTTCATATTGTTAATATGGTATTTTGTATATATTGCTCTCTTAAAAGTAAATCATTTGTCTTATAATTACCTTAACTAAATTTCAGAGAGCCCTCTTTATAGTCAGATATGAGGTCTTTGTTGGTGACGTCAAAGCAATCGTCATCTTTTTCTTCTTCGCTCCAGTATTTTACCTATCAAATGATAATAATATTGTAATTGTTTTGTTATTAGAAGCAGCAAGACAACATTAATTCAGAATGAAGTTAAGCAAAAACAATAGCAAAGCAAATTAATAATACTTAATATTGAAAATGTTATTTTAACATTTATAATTATAAGATGCATGACGAATTAAATACTGGAAATAAGCTTTATAAATAGTTCCCACTTATTTTACTTCAAACCATATGTACTTCCTATCAACATGTGTTGTACAATTGACACGTGAGAACTTTTACATTTAATTGTTATTCTTTATCACATGACAATAAATATTTGTATCAACCAATGTGCATTAACAAGTGATATGGAAAGATGCAAAAAGTGTGCAAACATTCCTGCATAATAAGGGAGATAACAGTTTATCATGTAACCCTAGGTACACTGTCTGAAACGATGGAGACCATACCATCATGCAAATAAAAAAAATAACATTAGTGAAATTTACAATTTAATGTAGAATAAAGATTTTAAATCAAACTGTGGATGGTGAAATAGTGACTTATAGTACATTAATAATATAAATTGGGTTAAATGTGGGCTTGGGGGGGGGGGGTTTATCAAATGGTGAAGTATTGGGTTGAATTAAGACTGAAGTTGGTTTCAGATTGTGAACTGTCAAACTGATATTAACCTGAAAAATTCCATCAGTATAAGAGATAATTCTGCCCTCCCATGTTTCATCCTGATGTTTATCCTCATCATACCAGGTATGCTGAACAGATTTTCCAATAAGAGAAAGTGGCTTGTTTTGAAGTTGATCCAAAATTGTATTTTCTATGCTGATAGAATCAGAATCTTTTTGCTCTTTTTTATTTTTTATTTCCAAAAGTTTAAGTAAATTGTCAACAAGTTTTTCCTCACTATGCTGTTTACCATTCGAACTAAATAGCACTAGTGGTTTGTCCTGATGATCCAGGCATACTAGATCTTTCATCATATTAATTTGTTTTTTCAAAGATTTAATTTTGTCAGTTTTTGTTCTCAATTTGTTTAATTCTTTATTAATTATATCTTTGTTTTGCCAAATTCCAACATTTCTCATGTGCTCCAATCTTTCTTGTATTTCCTTATTTCTTTTTTCAAGTTTTTTTCTCTGAGCTTTTTCTCTCTCTTTTATTATTAAAACATGATTATTAAACAACTGCTTTTTCCTGTTTTTTATAACACTAATGTTTTGTTTTACTTCTTTCCTGGCAGATGATATTATGTTTCCTTGCTCATTCTCAGATTTGTTCTCTAGCCATGTTTCAGTGTCATTATTTTTATATAAAATGGAGTTTTCTATTGATGAAATGTTTGCAGTTGGGGCAGTTCTTAATTGGGAATCAAGTTTAGCCATTAATCGTTCTACAGTAATGTTATTTGATGGGCAAGATGTTGCTTCTTTAATGAGGAATTCTGATGGTTTATAGTATTTTCCACCTTCTATAAAATCTTTGAACAAACTTTCACATTTTATTTTTAAAACACGAGCTAACCTCGCAAGAATCTGTTCTGTCTGTATATCTAAATGTGATGACATAAATAATGACTGAGATATGAAATCAGGTGGTTCAAAAGGTCCATAAAAAACTGATATGTTATTTTTGAATAGATGTTATAAACTGACACGAGTTCGATTCCCGAGGTGGGACGGCTCAAAAATCAAATCTGTGTGTACAGATGATTTTCAGAGTGGAAATTACAACGACATTGTTTGGTTAATTCATTAGACACTTATAAATATCATTTATCTTAACTATGTATCTTTAGTGCATTTCTAAAGATCCAATGTTGAAATACAATCAGATGTTGGGCATATATAAATAGACAATTATAAATAGAAATTCAAAACAACTATATGCACGCATCTGTATAATTGCTTACAGATCCATTCTGATTGTATGAAAATCGTTGTAATTAAAGCTCAGGTCGCACAAAAACATTGTGTATGTAAATGACATGTTCAACCAAAAGTAACACTAGGCCAGTGAAACTCCGTTTATTTAGCGGACGGATCTGGTCTAGAGGTTACACCTCTGTCTTTACATGCTAGGCTCAGTAGCCATAGATGTTATAAACTGACACGAGTTCGATTCCCGAGGTGGGACGGCTCAAAAATCAAATCTGTGTGTACAGATGATTTTCAGAGTGGAAATTACAACGACATTGTTTGGTTAATTCATTAGACACTTATAAATATCATTTATCTTAACTATGTATCTTTAGTGCATTTCTAAAGATCCAATGTTGAAATACAATCAGATGTTGGGCATATATAAATAGACAATTATAAATAGAAATTCAAAACAACTATATGCACGCATCTGTATAATTGCTTACAGATCCATTCTGATTGTATGAAAATCGTTGTAATTAAAGCTCAGGTCGCACAAAAACATTGTGTATGTAAATGACATGTTCAACCAAAAGTAACACTAGGCCAGTGAAACTCCGTTTATTTAGCGGACGGATCTAGTCTAGAGGTTACACCTCTGTCTTTACATGCTAGGCGCAGTAGCCATAGATGTTATAAACTGACACGAGTTCGATTCCCGAGGTGGGACGGCTCAAAAATCAAATCTGTGTGTACAGATGATTTTCAGAGTGGAAATTGCAACGACATTGTTTGGTTAATTCATTAGACACTTATATATATATATATATATTAAACCGATTAAACGACAAGACTAGAAAGTCATGGCATTACTTCAAATCCGCATTTAAACAAACATATAAAACACAAACTATATTGATTTAACTCTTTCTTGGATATATTGAATACAAATGGCGCATACTTTAGTATTGTTCATAATTGCTATAGCGGAATGTGAAATTCAATGTCCATTCCACTGTTTTTTCTTTCATTCTCACCAGGCCTTCTAGGTATTTGGCCTCACAAGAGTACAAAAACAGACTGTTGAGGAGAGGAGCACAATTAATACCCAACAGTCTGTCCTCCAAACATGACATAAATGTAGTTGATCAGAAAATCTAACATTTGTCAGATTTGGACAATTATATTAATTATTTGATTTATATTTATTGATGACTAAATAATTTCTTTCAGGGTTAATTGCAAAGTATTTAAATCGTCTTATTCCGTTTTTCTTCCAAACGCAGCGTATAATAAGATCTTAAGCCACGTTTTTGCTGTAAATTTGGAATGAGCGTGTAGACGTTTTGAAAAATCATCAAAGTTTTTAAGCTGTTACGTTACGGAAGATTATTACATTAAGTATTACATACTGTCATTGAATATTTCTATTGCTGTTGAAATAGTGGTCAGGTGTTCCGATTGCACATTTAGACGATACAGGGTAGAGTTTCACATAATGTTGTAAGTGTAAACTATATCGAAAGTGCTAGAGTCACAATGTATTTCCCTTTGATCTTTCAATATTTACAATAGATTTTACACTTCCGACTTTTTTTGAAATGAACTCTATGGTAATTCTATGACACCGTTTTCATAATGATTTTTTATGAAGTTAGTATACAATACAGGGGGATCACAATCGTCAATTCTGCTATGGAGACTAAAGAATGCCAACACCGACTTGTGATTTTCAAGACTCCCCTTTTTAAAAAGCGTCATGTTTTTATAACAACGATTACCAAGGGAACAGTCGATGCCTAATTTATTTATTAAACGGTCTATATTATGTTTCTTGTAAAGATAAAAATAATGTTGTTAAGGACCTTATCTGCTAACACCATAAAATATTTGTCATTAATGTCGGATATTTGAATCAATGACCTCAATGCTTTTAACATTTAAATCATCTTGTTTTGCCCATTTTCTGGCATAGTTTTCTTTTGAATCCATCAATAATTTAATGAATTTCCAGTTGCTGGATTTAGGTTTGCGGTGTTTCGGTACTTTGGACAAAATATTAAAATATTACCGAGCCGTTCATTGCCAGCATTGTTCTGATCTCGGTTATCACGTGACCAATATAATGGGGAATGCAATTGTTGCAAAAGCAGTCAGAAGATTTAACTGTGAAGTCAAAAGATCTTTCAATGGTCGTCCATAATTGAAAATTATGGGTGCAATGAGGATAGTATATTATGTATTATATAGCCGGAATGGATATGTTTTTAAATATGGTGGACGTTTGGAAGAAGCAGACTTGTGATACAATATTTTACCAAGATTGATAGCATCTATGTCTTTGTTAGCGAAAAGTTAAGAAAGCAAGAGCTTAGTTCTTGTTCATCTTTGTGTAGGCTGAACGATTTAATCAGCATGTGATTTTTACCGTCTAACATAATTGCTACAGATCTAGATCTAGCGGACAAATGGTCTGTTACAGATGAAATGGGACAGTCTTTGTAAAAAAAGGGCACTGTTTTGAGTGAAATGGAGTATAATTTAGAGCGAATGTGGCAAAGTCTTAATGCTTTTTGAAAATAGAAGGCCATACATAGGGAATGTGTAGTGACGATGACCACGACTACTTGTCATATGCGGTTATGTTTGAAAAGGCCTTTCACATTCACACTGTTCTTTTCGTCTACGTAGTGATGTACTTAATTTAGGATTGTTAGAATGATGGTAGCTTTTTTTAGATAGTTCATTGACAGAATAGAGTCGTACGGTGGATTTGAATGTTGATACAAGGCAGGACGTTTGCTTGTATTGATTTTTGAACGATGTCCAAATGTGTGTTTGTTTATTCAACTTTTTGTTTCCCAAAGTCAGCAAAAGTTGCATTCTAACGCTAAGACTGATTTTCAATTCAGATTATGACAACTTTTGATGAAATTAGTAAAAGTGCTTGTTAATCTAGTATATGTTATCATAATACTGTGTTTTAGAATTCTTATATTTACGTGTAGACATGGTCAATGTTTTTTTTATACCCTTGTGGTCAAAGATGTCGGACAACTGAATGGAACAAGGGCGAATATTTTGAAATTGATCTGAATTTACATTAAGTGTATGTAAAATTCGATGCATTTTGGAAATTGTGTACTTAGTGTTATTTGTTCTGAACCGTTTTCTACTGGAGTGACCTCCGAGCCAATATGTTTTCTTTTTCATCATGCTAAAATGTTACTGTGGGGATGATGTTATCGGAAATAAATTATCCACCAGCACCATTACAGACGACAAGACAAAATTAGATGAAACCTCTATTTCAAGGAAAGGGATGTTCGATTACATGTACCCACGGTTCGTATTCCCAGATGAGTACTTGCAAGACCATTTGTATTTGGCCAAGTTTGTTCCAGTTCACACTTTTACATTTGTTGTGTGCAAACCCGTCTTTTGTTTCCGTCAGAAAGACTTTTTTCCAACTCAAAGTCAAAATGTCATAAAGATGTTTTCGGTTTCGTTATGCTGTCATCAAGTCTGCAATCAGAAATAGAGACATTTTTGGCAATGTAACTATACAAATCTTGGAATTAGTTATGAAGTCTACTAGACTTTGGGACTCTAAGTTGGTTATTGTGTGTATGTATATCCAATTTACGTCAATTGTTTCTTTGGAAAGTTTCAGACAGCTACTTTTGGTACTTTCTTCAAACGTGGGTTTATTAGTAAATGATGTATATATTTTTTTCTTTATGTAACAACTTGCATATAAAACACAGATTATAAATACACCTTTATTATTGGGTTATAGATGTTACATTGATTCAAATTCTGTTATAATGAAAAAGGTATTCTAAAGGCAACATATATCTACATATACAATATTTTAAAATAAAGACAACAATGATAAGTATATTGCAAATGATATTAATAATTACAAAATTTATCTATTTGTCATTTCACCCAAATTTCCCCAAAATGAAATATACTTTTAGAATTATCTCCCTTTAAACTGATATTTTTTAAATTGAATAATTCTACTTCAAAATATGAATTGAAGAATATTCTTGTGTAAACAACACTTAATGAAGCATAAATAAGTCTTTCATTTAGATGACCCTTAAAAAATATGCTTCTTTAAAAATATCAATAATATATTACAAACATGATACAATTCAAGTATAATGTACATACTCCTAAGTAAGGCTAAGTAAACACGTATACACTGATAACTGTATCACAGCATCTAAATATTCATTATTTGGACAGTAAAGAATAGCTCAGAAACATTTACTCTGAACATCAAATTGCCACTGACGCTCTTGTACAAAAACCCGAGAAAAAATGGCTTCTAACGCGTTGCTGTGATTATGCAAATCAGTTTAAAAATTCTAAATCTGAAAATATTGTTTATCAAAAATTTATCAACAATAAAATAAAATCATCTCAATATTATTTGTCAATAATTTATTTTGTGGAAAACTTCTATTTTTAAATGAAATTAAAAAACTTAACTTAAAATAAAAAATCAAAGTACTCGAAGCACTGTCATCTAATTGAAATATGTTCGCATAAGAAATCGGACATAATACATTTTGAAGCAATGTTTTCCGCCTAAGCTGTTTCCTGTGGTCTTAGCTTCTGGACGTAGGGGAAATTTTTATGCGATTTACAGCTGGCGATTTAAGTTATGATGTGAACAGCCAGGACTCAGCTTGCAAAATAGACTTTAGCACTACCAGCATTTCAGATTTACCCTCAAAAGTTTATGTCTAGTTAGAACTGGAAAATTTGTGTAGTTTTTCTAGTGTGAAACCAAGCACTACCTATCTTTTTACACATATTAAATAGTGAGTGTGGTGTTATGGTAAATTACACTTAAATCAGAAATATGAAATTATCAAAAGACTGTTATCATGGATGATTTTTTTAGAAAGGAAATCGACGAAACAACAAACGCCGAAAGACAAGGACGATTACAAATCCGGATATAAACAAATATAGACAACACTCCACCAAAAACTCAAACACACAACGTGCGTAAGCCGCACCCAATGAAAAAATTATTGGACACAGTCAAATGCCTGGGACGAATTATCAGAGCCATTCTCTAATTAAACATCTGTCGTGTTACTCATTGTCATGTCTAGAAAAAAGTGAAAGCTAGAAATAGGAAAGAATACATATGACTCAGCGTAAATGTCCAATCGTATTTGAGAGATGGATTTCAATTTGCGACTAACCAAATCCTAATTTGATATTGAAAACAATAGTCGGGTTTCAAATGCAGATTAAAAACTTGTAAAACATGCGAGTTTATTAGAAGATTCTTCCATTTCTTTTATTTACCACAAAACGTAAACGATGAAACATAATATGTTTCCTAAACTAAAAATGTTATATTATTTGTGCAATTGTAACGAATTCTAAATTTGACAAACTATAAATCAAATTCGGAAAAGTATGACTTTACATCGTCAACAGAAGAACTACGCTTCCTGTGGAAGCAAACAATCTCTGCATGATAAAAACAGAAATACACTATCCTACGTTTATGTAAACAATATGGAAAAAAATTTTCAACCAGGAAACAGAAAGTACTACTAATAAGATACAATATACATATTTTGAATGTTTGTTATTGTGCTTTTTGTCTTTATTTAAATTCACATACATATATTTGTGTGTGTTTGTTGTGTTTCTTCGTGTTTAGCTTTCACTGCTGAATAAGTTTCTTAAAAATGGGGTAGCTTTTGTTTTCATAATTACATGTAACTGTTTGATTGATGTTCATCACTGACCACAAAGTTGTTTTCATCATATTCCATCAATGATCTCATCGGATTGTCTGCAGAATCATGCAAGGTTTTTGGATTTGTTTGAGATTCATGTTTAACTGGCTCTTCATATGACAACGTTGGTGCCATAGGAAAACCATCACTAAGAACTGACTCTTTAAATGATGACGTTGGTGCCATAGGATTACCATCACTAATTATGGAAACATAATGGGGATTAGTGTGACGACTTTGAGTTGATTGAATACGTGATGCATTCACATTTTGCGGACCGTAGCAATTCCTGTTACAAGTTTGTTGTTTTCGCCAGCATGCAATTATACAAATTCCAATAATCACAACTGCTACAATAGTTGATGTATACACATAGATATTCCCAGTTGTTGTTTCACCTATAAATTATATATATTTTTTTCAATTGAGACATACAATAATAAACTCAAGAAATTAACAGCAATACTTAAAACGAACGTATACAATGTGTATAGAATAAATTTATTCTAGTAAATTGGTAACTAGTGTCAATTAAGGTTAAAGTCACACACCCTTTTTCGATTACAGCTCGAACTCATTTCATTTTTGGTAAAAGTTATGTCAGTTGTTTATATTTTGTATTCATCTTGTTTCTTTCCTTTGTGTTTATTTTTTGCTTAATTATTTTATTTGTATGTTTTGTAATTATGTCTGTTTTGAGTTACATTTTCCTTTATCGTAATTAAATTTTGTTATTGTTTTTATAATTGTCAATCCATATGTATACTTCTTTCTGCTGTGACTCCATTTCATCAGTTTTAACTATATGTTGGCGTTCACTTGAAGGTGAAGAAGTCTTGAATCATCATTAAAAGCGTGTGTTAGTTGCTACCGCACATAAGTTGATTTTAATTTCGCGTACATTCAATTTATGTATAGGTATTATCATTTCTTTTCTATAAACAGACAATATGTCTTACCTGATAATTCTTCTGGCTTATCAGTTTTACCTTAAAAAAGTAGATTTGCTGTCAATAAGTATATTTAATTTTGATGGCTGTTTTGAAAACACTAAACAAGTACAAAGTTAAGGTCTTTCCCACCACATTAAACCGCTACCATTGATTCTATGTGACATATATTGGATTTAAAAATATCAAGATCAAAGGTCACCTTTCGTCTTGTTAGCACTTTATCTCAAAAACCATAAAAGATAGAAGCAGAATTTAAATGGTAAAAAATATTGTTTTTGGTACATTGGTGTGAAGCTGTGCGATGAACCGTTTTCGTGTTACAGCCATTAGCTCATTTCGGTTAATCAGTTTTTTTACTTACAACTTGAAAACGGTTAGGGATCAAAGAGTTAACGTTTAAAGTGATCAGTAGGAAAAAAACTTTGATTTGAGCCAAATGTCATAGGTCAAGGTCATACCATAGCAACAAACTAACTGTTATAAAAGTCCTTAGCAAGCATATATTTTTAGAATCAGGGTGTTGTACTTTACTGAAAAATGTCATTTCATGACCGGAAGTGGCATTTTATCACTAGCAACAAGCATAAAATTTCTCCTTAACAACCATATATTTTTGACTCGGATCACTTTTCTACCCAAATAATAATTTTGTATAACTGGAAATGACATTGTGTGCTTAGCAACAGACACAAACGTCCATAGCATCATAAATATTTTCTGACTTAAGAGCGATAGTGGATAAAACCTCATTTTTTCTCAGAACAAAAGACAGTTTAATTTTATTATTATTTTTATATATGCCATTAGACTATATTAAATATTTCGAATTAAAAATATGTTAATACACACTCAAAGTGCTACTTTAATCAATGGTCTACAATTATTTCTACGACATATTGCACCACTAACGAAATATCTTACTTTGTATATGCAGCTCAAAACTGATTGTCCCTACACTTGACGTCTCGTTTTGATGTGATATAAAACACGTGTATCTTCCACTGTCATTGAATGTTGCTTTTTCGATGACAAGGTTTTGTCCATTAGTTATAAAAGCATTTTCTCCATCACGATGTCGTCGCCATGAGTAATAACATTTGGGATAGCAGTTTGATGTACAAGTCACTGGGCCAATTGTTGCATCAACTGTTGCGTTTAGGAATTTACCAATAACTGATAAAGATACATCATCTGGTCCATCTTCGAAATATAAATTGAAAAAGGCAAAAAAAGTTTATAAATGCACATGTCAAACATTCTTATTTGCCTTTAATTCTGCGAAATGCAGAAAGATCAACACATATTGCATGACGTAATCCCATTGTAATCAAAACTTACAGGCTGTTATTTGTTCTGTCATTTTATTGAATATACTTCTACTTTATTATACAAATTATTTTGTTTGTAAGAAGTTTAAACACCTTTCAGCTATAGCATGGCATCCAAAGTACACAAAAAATACCTCAGATTTTTAAACAAAAAAATACGCAATTAAGGTTAGAGACGTGCCACATTATTATAGTAATAGTATATTGCTAAAAAGCACAAGCCACCAAAAGACCCAAATTTATATTTTTTAAACGAAATCTTTAAATGTAAACAACTGCAAGATACATTTGGAATGTCATTTTACGACGCTTGTTTAAAATCTTAAAATTAGCAAAATTAACACTTACAATATGGATCTAGTATGAAAGTGTCACTTAAATCCGATATTTGTCCTGTTTCATCAACAGCTGTACATGATACTGCTTTTCCTTTGTCAGATTCATCTATGGGGTAAATAACGGGAGCAATGTTTTGCTGTACACCATCAATGAACCAGAAATATTGAAATCGATAAGGCACAAACGACGGTAAGCGCTGAATTTTAGAACTGCATGTGAATGATATTTTGCCACCAACAAATGGGTACTTGTCATACGTTATACTTGGTTTGAAGGGTTTTCCTGAAAGGTGAAATACAACTCTTCAATTGTTGTTTAAATATGTTCGCTTCAGACATGTAGGATCAAAAAGTGATTCAAATTCAAAAAGTGACTCATGTAAACACTCTACTAGAGAGACATTAAAAAAAGAGTGTATGCATTATTGCAACAGAGTAGCATATCATGTAGTTTATTTCCATTAGAATGTATAATATCGATAATTAAAGAACTGTTTTAAAACTTACTCTTGTTCTACCGGAGGTAAAATGGAGGATCAAAATATCTTAACGTTTAACATTTTAATAGTTTGTTTGCTTTTTATACTAAACTTTAATCAGAGTTTAGATCAGATATTTACATAATGTTAAGCATTTACATAAAACATGTAACTTGTACAATGAATAAGATAGAGCATAATATTTAGAAACCCGTAAAAACACGTGTTGACTATTCAAGTTTAAAGCTAGATTTCAATGTGAATTACAGTGATATTTGTCAATAAGCTGTCATCGATCTGCAGTAATGAACAATCAAAAGTACTGGTTATCAATGACGCAAATAATTATTGATATATATTACAAGTAATAAAATAATTTTTTGTCAGAGTAAAGTCACAAAATACCTGTTAAAACTAAAAAAGCGCAGCCATCTATTAATGTAGAATTAGATCTGTATTGGGATTTATACAGACCAACATCCGACTTTAAAACGTTATCTAGTGTAAATTGCATAAATAATCCATCGTGCAATAAACCTTTGTATTTTGATATATTTCTTTGAAGCATTCCGTCTGCATATAATATATTGGTTTCCTTATTTGCTAAGCTGCTGAACAAAATGTCAAACGTAGATCTATGCTCAGTTGTTGTCCAAGAAATATTGACAGTAGAACCATTGTTTGCATAAATCAGGTTATCTGTAAAAAAAATTTCATGTATTTGCTAGATCAACCATTAATTTATTTATGTCTATAACACAGAAGGCGGAAGAACATAAAAGTGTTAAAAAGAGTTACTTGACAAATTAAAGTAACTAAAGGAAATCTTAACAGTTATTCGGGATTAACTTAAATCTGTTCGAAATAAAGTATTTTTCTAGATCACAAAACAGACATATTTATATCAAATACCATATTTTTACTGTTTGACTGTTTCTTATTTTCATGAAATATGCAATGGCCCTGAAGTCATCACAATATACTTGTTTTCTGTACATAAAACAATATTACCATTGCAATAAACTTCAAATACTGATTTCAATGAAGGCTAGTCCAATGCGAACAAACGAACAGTAGATAAATATCATAACAATTATTTGCACACGCATGACGGTTTTTTGGTTATATCTCCATATTATAAATTATAACAATTCTTACCTGTTAACCAAAAGACCTCCTCGGTGTATTGAGACCAACCAATCTGACTGTAGAGGTATCTGAGCTTAACTTTATACAAATAACATTGCTGTAACTGTACCGTTGATATGCTATGTGTTGTTACAGGGTAGTAAACTGATGTAGAATAAACTAAGTTTTTGTCATTATATAACTGTATTTCAGTATCACGAATAACATCGATTGTTTCCGGTAGTGTCCATGATAAAGTTACTCGGCTACCAGCTACAGAAACAATTATATTTGCTGGTGATTCTGAAACAACAAATTATTGTGTTCATATTTTATGAAATAAATAACTATGTACATTGTATTTGTACTATCATTAAAAATATGACACATGTATATTCACAAAATGGTTGGTTTAATTTTGTTTAGTGTATTATCATTTTGGCATGGCCGTCACAAGGCAGTTATACTTTTAAATCTATGAACGATACGTTTGATATAATGTCGTTTTAACGCATCAAACATATAGTGACATACTTTCTTTATAGTGCCTCTTGCATATGCATAAATGAATCGTATTTATCATTATGTTATTAATTTATCCGTACCGTTGCATTTTTACATGAATTTTGTATTCTTAAAAATACAGGCAATAAAGGTTTAGGCAGGTAATGCCACTGTTCGCATTATTGGGAAAAAGGTAAACACAATAACCTAAAGAAACACATACGATCTGTAACTTAGTGCAGTTATTATGATTTCGAAAAGAATGTCAGCTAAAATTTAAATACATCAAACTTACTATCAAAAATTAAACCACACGAAGTGCATATATTGTACGGGTCTATGATAAAATGTTGATATTGAGTTTTGATAGTAATTGTGTGTAGATGATGTTGTTTTATTATAATGTTGATACCTCAATTGGAGTTGCTAAAATACTATAAAATCTTTACAGTTTAATGTAGTAATGGCAAATTACATTTATATGTGTGTAGAGAATAAATTAGTACAGTTATATTAACAATAGCTTTAAAGTAGTTCTTTTGGGTTGTTAATTTATCAAATACAAACTCACCAATAGGTATGCAAGTTTTTTTGTCTGCATGCATAATATAGAAATCCGGACACATACAAGATGACACCGTACTTTTAGTTGTATTATATGCTGGTAAAGGGAAACATATGTGACTGCATCCTCCGTTGTTCTGTCTGCATAAGTTTTGTCCTGGAATTATTCATTCAGGATTATAGCAAGTGTTGTTTCATCTTTTGTTTATGAATTAAGGTGTTATTATACTAACAACATATAGAGCTGAGATTTGACCTATATTGGGTTATTATGATATCAAAAAGTAATCAAAGTAACATCCATTAGCTATCACGACTGGTGACGACATCTTTCTAATTGCTTAAAGTCAAAGTCAGTGTGAGGTCATGAACGAGAAACAAAGACTTGTTAATCAAGAATAAGCGTCACCACCGTACGACAGATACCAGATACCGGTCAAACGGTTCTTGACTGTCATAAACCCTAATTTTATAAGTGTTTCATTGAGCAACCGGTTAAAGGGATCATAAAACGACAGCAATATACTCTAACGTTAACGCGATCTGTAGTCAAAGCCTGTTTGCAATAAGGACTGATACACATTTTTTCCGAAACTTACATTTAATTACAATATACATTTCGACTTTGTCAGTTTGACGGTTTTTCTCTTCTTCCCGTACAGAACCTTGACACCATGATAAAGTGGATAATTGACGAAAATGGAGTTAACATACCAACAAGCACACAAACACATAACTTTGTTATGTGGGTTTTTCCCCGAAGGTCCATGTGAGTTTTTGCCATCACTTGGCGTCCGTCGTCCGTCGTCTATCTTCCGTCGTCCGTCGTCTGTCGTCCGTCGTAAATTTTTTCAAAAATCTTCTCCTCTGAAATCACTGGGCCAATTTTTTTTAAAACTTGGCTACAATCATCCTTAGGGTTCCTAGTTTCAAATGTGTACCCAAGGTGTTGATCAACAGACATAGATGGCCGCTGTTAATAAAAATAGAACATGGGTGTCAATGGATCATTATCTCAATCATAATAGTTATAAAGAAAACTGTTACTTCAAATTGATCAGCACATTAAGGTCTACAATAGTTGCTATTAATATGAGGTTGTGTATTTCCTTCTTGTATGAGTTATTGCCCTTTAATGACTATTTTTGACAAAAGTTTTTGTATTTACAATATAACTTGAAAACTATAAGAGGTAGAGTAAAACTGTAATTGCAAATATGATCAACAATAAAAGCCCTACAATTCACTCAATTCGTCTGAAATTGTCAGATGACTCCTTACATGAGTTATTGCCCTTAAATGACAATTTTTTATGAAATTTTCCGTTTTTGTCCGGTAACTTAAAAACTACAACAGCTAGAGTAAAATTGTAAATAGCAAAAATGATCAGCAATTCAAGCCCTTCAATTTACTGTTTGGTCTAAAATTGTCAGATGACTCCTTATAGGATTTATTGCCCTTAAATGGCAATTTTTTTTATGACATTTTCTGTTTTTGTCCTTTAACTTAAAAACACATAACAGCTAGAGTGAAACTATAAATAGCACAAATGATCAGCATTAAAAGCCCAACAATTCACTTAATTGGTCTGAAATTGTCAGATGACGCCTTATATGAGCTATTGCCCATAAATGACAATTTTTAAAGAAATTTTCTGTTTTTGTCGTGTAACTTGAAAACTATAACAGCTAGATTGAAACTGTAAATTGCACAAATGATCAGCAAAGCAAGGCCTACAAACGATTGCTTAGTCCAAAATTGCAAGATGACTCTTTATAGGCGTTATTGCCTTTAATTATGAATTTGGACAAATGATCAGTTTTTGTAATAAAAATAAGTCTATAACACACCTAGAGTAAAACTGTAAATTTCTAAATTACTCTAAAGGACAAGGCCTACAAACCATTTAATTTTCAGAAATTGTCTGATCGCACCTTATAGGAGTTATTGTACTTAACCAAAATTTTTGAAGAAATGTTTAGTGTTTGCACAGTAACTTAAAAGCTATAACAACTAGACTGAAACTGTAAATTTCAAAAATTTAAATATAGTTGAAGTCATTTGGGTTCCAGGTGAGTGATTACAGGCTCCTTGGAGCCTCTAGTTAGTAAATTTTTTTGGTTCAAGGTGGAATTTTTTTGTTTTAAAACTGAAATTTCACTTAATATTTTCAATAAAATAAAATCCCACACTCAATAATTTACAAATTTGCTACAATGTCCGAAGCTCTACATTTTAATTTGGATAAACTTCCATACTGTTGGGTTTGTTTAAAAACTATGTGCCGCAGAGAAGTGTTTACCTTTAATTTGAATGCCTTCTCCAAACATCTGTATCCCCATCGGTTTCCGAAGATAAAAAGCAACTATTGCATAACCTTCTCCGGAATATTTATGTACCCTGCTTATACTCTTAAACTCCCAATTCGACCAGTAAACATAATTGTTGAATACAACTAAATCAAACGGATGAGGTATAAAATCGAAATTTTTTAAAACTGTATACGTGTCACTTCCATCAAATTGGCAGCTTTTAATTTGATTCAATTTACCGTCTACCCAATATAGTCTTCGACCAATATAATCTGTAAATAAAATTTAATTGTCGGACCTTAAATGAAGAAAAATACATTCTTTACATATGTAAATGTAATTTTATACCACACGTACTTTTGTTAATAAAGCTTAAACATTTTAGAGTAACTTTAAGTTCATTGTTTGCAGACGTGTATTTAAAAATATGTTAACACAAAACAATCAAATGTTTACAATTATTGCAGTATTTGCGTCGGTATTAAAATTATTTTTTATTCATAACATAGTTTTTTTCAAGGTTCAAGTATGATAGTCAAATATCCTTTTAGATGATATAAGTATTTTTTTTTATTATGAATACCTATAGTCATTCCATTGGGCCATAGTATGTCTTTATCTATTATAACTTCTCTGCCTTTTCCATCCATTCCACAGCGTTCTATTCTAGGGTTATTTCCCCAATCAGAAAAAAATAACCATCTATAAAAAATTATACATTTTTAATGTAAATAATTAATAAAATTTATTGTTGTTTAAACCTGTATATTCTTATAAGTTCCTTTTTTCTTGTTTCCCAACGTGTAGCTGATCATGAGCTGTAGAATACAAGTGATATTATTACTTATGTCAAATTATGAAATCATTCGCTTTAAAAAATGATTCCAAAAAACTAAGACACTCACGCATTAATAATTATTTCTGATTAAACGCAAACTAGTTATTGAAAATAGCTTACTAATCACTTAATATAATGAAAACATTAAAACCCTTTATACGTAGTAAATTATTGATTCGTTCTATGATTATTATGCTCTAAACAAATATGTTTAATAACAAACCCTGTTGGTGGATCGATAACTATTGCTCTTGGTTTATCAAGACCGTTATCTTTTAGAATAGTCTTTCTAGATGTCCCGTCTAGACGAGCGACCTGAATATGATTATGTACAGTATCTGTCCAGTAAAGCACATCAGACATCCAGTCAATAGCTATTCCATCAGGAGAATCAATTAATTCTGTTATAATATCTTCAGCTATGCGTGACACTGAATCTTTTGTAACTTTACTCCTGTATTTAGATTTATAACAATTTACAAATTTATGTCAGCATGTCATGTATGACATATAAAGTAAGTGCAATAAATGAAAATCTGCTCTTTCAAAAAGGTAAACTGCAAAAATTTTTTTTATACAATATAAATTTCTACATTAGGCAATAATGGTGCATGGACTACATACGTTTAATTATATATCTCAAAAAAGGCTTATTTTGCATTTAAGAATCATCATTTTCAAGCCAGTGGTTTACTCATTTTGTTGTTCTTGCGATTTTGTGTTTATTGTCCTGTCAGAATGAATAGAGCTGTTTGCATTTATGTTTTAGGTATATATTGTTTCATCTTTTCTTGATACAAATAATTTATGTTAACACTGAACCTCGATATTTTCTTGGCCACAACATCGCTCCAGTATACAAATCCCTTTTCATAATGAATATCTAGGTCGATGGCATTCACAAGTCCACCAATCACAGTTTCAGTCACATTTGTTTCAAGATCAAGTCTTTCAATGCCATGTTGGTTTGAGTACGTAAGCCAGTTACCAGAGCCTTAAATTATAAAAAGCAAGACACAGATTGTAAAACATATTAATTGCAATGACACCATTCAAATATATATCATGCTTTTAAACATGACCTAAATACAATGTAATTTTACGTGCTCCTTTATCTTGCAAGAAATTAAAAAATAATAACAATATGACGCTTTTATGTGTTATTTAAGAATATTAGCAAAATAATATAGTCAAAAGATCTTGCCAAAACGTCGTAAAAATTGATAAAAACAACCAAGTAATCACGCAATTTATTTAATAAAAAGGTTTATTTCACCAATCTAACATACCAATATTTAAACAATTCATTCCATCCTTTTTTAGCTGAAAGCCATCAGCACAAGCACACTTAATGGTTGTTGGTGAAGGAAGACACAGCTGCTCACAACTTCCGTTATTTAGAGCACACAGATTTATTCCTAAAAACAAATTGAACAGTTTTAAACATTATTAAAAATGGCCGTATTGCAAAACAAATACAAATGTTTTTCATGTAGTTCTTGTGTGTGGTGCCCACACATTACCTAGTGGCTACACTGAGCATCTTTTGCTAATCTGATTTATATTTATAAATGAAAATTTTTCATAATAGAAATTTAAAGTTTAAAAAAACAATAACTCTTAGTTCTAAAACAATAATTGGCATTATTGTCTAGTAATTTTTCTGGTCACAACCAAATTAGAAACCTTTTTTGAGTGTACTTTTTACATTATTTCTACTCAGTTACAAACGATGTAAACACCTTCTTCGGAGTCAACAGATTTTCAATTTCTTGCACACGTATTACCATGGTCACCATGTTTTTATGCCAGAAGACACCTTAATAGAGTTTTTGCAGAGAACATTGCAATAAGTTAGAAAACAGTTCTTTGTTCACTTCTATAGCAGCAAATTTTCTAATTACAGCCAAAGACTATTGATGGCGATGATGTTATAAATCAGATCAAGACAAAATGAAGATAGTTATAATGGTTATAGGTGATCCCAGCAAACACATGACGTAAATCTAACGTTGGTTATAAGTTGTGAGAATGTCGGACCTGACGTTACTTATCTACAACGAAAATGCAACGTTGTTGTTACGTCTTTAATTCGTAACGTAATTAAGCACGTTTAACTGACGTTGTTAAAACGTTGTCAAAAATAGCAACATTTGTATAACATTGTGTAGACGTTGTTAAATCACGTAAAACATAACGTTAATTCAACGTGTTTTTTACGTTACAATAAACTTTATAGCGAACATATATGCAACGTCCTTGTAACGTTTATTAGTGTTCGACTTATTAAGAACCCATATATGATTTTTGGAAAAAATTGTGTTGGGTAGGGGTAGATGGGGATAAGATATAAATATTTTACAGTTTAACACGTATGTTTTAAAATAAAGAATATACATGTAGTTTAAATATCTGAAATATTTAAAATAAATGATATTAAACAATTTTTCTTTCTGTTTAAAAATCTTTCCTGGATTGAGGAGGGTGGGAGGGTTTCGACATAATAGATACTTTACATTTTAATAAATAAGTGAATTCCCACAAGAATTTAATTAGCATGTTCCTCCTCAATCTTTAATTCGAATTATGTCTCTTACAGTGGTTTTTGTTCCCTGGCAATTTACGGGGGTGGGGGATTACAACATAGATACTTTACATTGTATCAAATTTTACGAATTTCTACCAGAATTTAATTAACATTTCCCGGTTAGTTTCATTCGCTTTTTTCTCTGTATATCTCTTAACAGTTGTTTTGTTCTTGCCGATCGAATGTAAATAGCAGGGGTCATGAAATTACACAAGGGTTATAAAACCACACTTGCACGCGTAATTTGATATCTTGTGAGTGTTTGCTATTGAAACAAACGAAAACTGGGTCATTCGATACATGGAAAGAAGCTCAAAAGTAAGTACTATAATATATAAGATAAAATAGACAAATTTCATAACAAAAGGTTTAAAACATATTTTTGAAATGTAATAGTTCTTCTTTTAATTCTTTAAGGGCACGAATTTGAATATATATGTTTCGTTGAAACATTCGCAATTTAATTCTTTTTCTTCAAAATCACGTTCGAATATTTAAAGTTTTACCACATGCACTCGAGTCCTGTAAGCGCCTATCGTTTAATTGAAAACAAGAATGAATAGGACTGCGTGTATAGAATGCAGTAATATTTTAGACCTATTCATGTCATAAATGTCAGTGGCTGCTCAATCTGCAGATGTAAGACCTCGACGATAGGTCCAGAGTGCGGAAACGCTCCTACCCATGTGGGGTACTGGAGTAGGCCAACGTTACATCGGAGCAGCCCGGTCGCTAGTAGGACATATGCTGCTTAGTTCTTCGACTAGGTATCCCGAAGGCCGTGCTTCGGCATACCCACCATGGTAGAGTCCATGGACTACTAACAACTAACAACCGTCCGACCTAGGGTATTTATTTATCAGTGTAGGACGTTAAAAACTCCCAACAAGAAGAAGACCTATTCATTTGGGTCTTAGAACGCATTTATGGATCTGATTTCGTGAAATATGTCCTTAACGCATTTCAGCCAGTCGATATTGTCTTTGTGCATTTGGACCCCAAACTGAAATATTTTGTAAACATCGCTTATACAGGAAATAATCAGGTCCTATTATTCTTCTTTCATTTTTGCAAATAGTTCAGTAGGATTAAGATTATATGTATAGTACAATCATTTATTGTTTTTATATCGTACAGCTCAAGCTGCTTACTGCTCTGGGAGGTAGCTCTGGTTGGGACTCCATACGGCGAATGATGAAGACAATTGGAAGCAATGCATTATGGTCTGACTACAGTTTAAGAGGATAAAAAGGAAAGCTGCCATTACTGAATCTTTCTGTGTGTTGTCAGATGATGATACTTAAGTTATTTTGCTAAATCATTCTATAATAAATAATAATCAATCAACAACACAACATTGTTACGTGTTACATGATTGTATACAGAGATGCTTATATGAAAGGAAGAGCAAAAATGTTTTTGTCAACACTTTTAAATAATTATTATTTGGACCAGTATGAAACTGTAAACCCTGACCAATCTATGCAAATGACCAATTTATCGAAGTGCGACTACTGTTAACCAGATGACAAAAAAATACCGAAAGATTTATTAATTTTCTTCTTCTTCAGGAGCATACAGAAAAAATCATCCGTCAGCCACAGAAATGGATGCGAAGGAATACCTAAAACATGCCCCTAATAGGCAAAGGATCCTGATATAAGGTAAGTTTAATAATTGCTAACTTAAAGATAACCAAATAATACTGTATTCAGAACACAGATTGTCTCAAAACATTTTCAGATTATGTTAGTTTTTTTTAAATTGTAGTTGACGCAACTTTCAGCAATTTTTAGCTGTATCATGACGTCCGGGTTTTATTGCGGGAGTAATAAACGGTAAAAATCCCGAACAACCCTTCAATCCTTGTCAATTAAGTTTTGTATTCGAGCACACCCTGCTGGTCGTAAGTCGCGATCCCGCGACCGCAGCGTTAATTAACAGACACGTGGTCAATAGAAGATGACTAACTACCATAACCACGCGGCCACCGACGCCCTCGTTTCAAAATATCAGCGTACAGAGACTCACTGATATAAAAACTTTTATCCTGGGACAAAAATTCATGAAATTGCTTAATGACCTCAATAAAATTAAATAATGTAACAAATGGTTAAAAAGAGTCTATCAGATAAAGAAATTATATTGCCTAATTCTTTTGAAAAATATAGGAAGATGAAAGACATTTTATTTATTTATTTATTTATTTATTTATTTATTTATTTATTTATTTATTTATTTATTTATTTTTAGGTGCCACAATCCAGACAGCAACCAGTTGTAACTGTATTGCAGAACTCTGCAAAAACGTTTAAAAAGTTAATGTATTGATTGTATATTTACAAAATCCTAAGATCCGATGTCATATAGATCTGTGTTGTGAATAAACTGCTGTTGTGTTTTTTGCTCTCTCTACAACACTTATTGTTATTTATTTACTTTGTGTATTGACTGTAAGTAATTGTTGAACATATATGTATTGCCTTTGTGTGTTTTAATTAATGTAGCTGTATTTGTGTCTGTATGTATTAATGTCTTAAACCAACTACTGTTTATATTTTCTTTGTGTTCTCTTTTACACCTGTGTGTCAGAGGCTTAATTAACTGTCTTGTAATATTTACACAATAAAAAATAGGAAACTAATTTATTTTTCTATTTTTAATTATACAAGTAATTTTCATCGTTTTTCCTTTGAAAATCGTCTTTTGTATTTCACCCTACTATGTATTTTGTGGAGCCTGCAGCAGAGCTTTTCGAGACATAAACTTAAGGCAGTTATATGTTCCTTGAATTCTTGAAATGTTAACCAGTTGGTATCTCTTGCATTTGCTTTACGTTGGCTATTAGAGATGTATTTTGTAGTTAATAAATACGGTTATGACCATATTTCTTTCGAGGGAAAAACGGAACAGTAATTTTCGGGTAGACATTTGTTCATATATACAACAATTGCTTCTTTCAGTTACGTTAGACAAACGTCTGTGGAACGTGTAATGTATTATTTTTAATGTTGTGACAACGTTTACAGAACATCTTCGTCAAAATCATACGTAGTCTAAATGTCGGGTGTACGTCGCGATTTTTTCGTAACGTTTGGGGAATGTCTGTTAAACGTCGTAAATTGGTTGAAAAAAAACGTTAAAGGGACGTTAAGAAAACCATCCATTTTTTCGTAAAAATAACGTTATATAGTAACGTTACTGCAACCAAAAACATACATTTTAACGACATTTCTACGACGTAAAATTGCTGGGATCTCACAAACAATTGTTTTATGTAAAAAGTATTTGGACGTTTATTTCGAGAAAAAACTTTTAAATTTCAGAAAACAATTTTTATGTTTCTCCTCTAACCAAACAAAATGAAAAATTTTGTGACAGATATAATTATACTACAGTTAGGTGCAGTCCTAACATAACATAAAGTTAACTTAAACCAGTCTAAATCTCTGGTCAAAATCTCTGCTTTTGAGAGAAAAAATCTGCTTTTTGACCAAAAACCAGTCAATTTGACCGAATTGACAGGACAAAATTTTGTCCAAATCTCTGCTTTAAACATTGTCAAATTCTCTGCTTTTGTCAAGTGGACAAAAACGGTCCAAATCTCTGCTTTTGTCAAATTGACAAAAACAGTCAAAATCTCTGCATTCAAATGTCACGTGACAAAAATGTCCAGTGGAAAAAAATTGTCAAAATCTCTGCTTTTCAATTGTCACCTGACAAAAATGTCCAGTTGAAAAAAATTGTCAAAATCTCTGCTTTTCAATAGTCACGTGACAAAAATGTCCAGTGGGCAAAATCTCTGCTTTTCAATTTTCAAGTCACAAAATGTCCCTTTGTACAAAAAGTCAAAATATATGCTTTATTTAATCAATTACAAATTGTCAATTAGACGTTTCAGCAAAAAAGTTAGTTAACGAAATCTACGGCAGTCTATTTTAAAGAACGCGATTTCTTTCCCGTCCGCGTTTCGGTAAATGTATAGCAAACCGTTGTGGTTACATATTTAGACTGTAGCTCTCACTACATTTCTATTATTATTATGTTACTGTTATTATGATTGAGCAATCATATTTTTTGTGTTGTTGAATAAAAATATAAAAGTATAAATCCTAACCTGTAATATTTTTATTTAATAATAGTACTGTTACAACTCACCTGGATGTTGGTATCATTAAATCAATTATTAATATTTACATTTCACTTTTTATTTCACACTAAATAATATTAATTAGTTGTCAAATCTTGGCTGCCTACATCCTAGGATATATGCTTTTTAACTTCAAATCCACAATTTAAAACAAATCACCCATAAAATCCCAAATTAAAACCTCTTATTCATATCAAATCACTCCTGAGAACTAAGAAATATAAATTACAACCATATTAAATACATAATATCACTCCATAAACTTTTGTGATGCAATTAAAAAACATATTTCGCATATAAAATCACTCCAAATACTTAAGCAATGCAATTGAAAACCATATTTCACATATAAAATCAATCCCTATCCCATAGCAATACACCCAGCAAACAATTTTACGTCGCAGAAACGTCGTCAAAATATATGTTTTTGGTTGCAGTAACGTTACTATATAACGTTATTTTTACGAAAAAATGGATGGTTTTCTTAACGTCGCTTGAACGTTTTTTTTCAACCAATTTACGACGTTTAACAGACATTTCCCAAACGTTACGAAAAAATCATGACGTACAACCGACATTTAGACTACGTATGATTTTGACGAAGATGTTCTATAAACGTTGTCACAACATTAGAAATAATACGTAACACGTTCTACAGACGTTTTTCTAACGTACCTAAAAGAAGCAATTGTTGTATATATGAAAAAAATGTCTACCTGAAAGTTACTGTTCCGTTTTCCCCTCGAAAGAAATATGGTCATAACCGCATCGTATTTATTAACCACAAAAATACATCTCTAATAGCCAACGTAAAACAAATGCAAGAGATACCAACTGGTGAACATTTCAAGAATTCAAGGAACATATAAGAAGCTACATATAACTGCCTTTATGTCTTGAAAAGCTCTGCTGCAGGCTCCACAAAATACATAGTAGGGTGAAATACAAAAGACCATTTTCAAAGGAAAAACGATGAAAATTACTTATATAATTAAATTAGAAAAATAAATTAGTTTCCTATTTTTATTGTTTAAATATTACAAGACAAAACCGTTAATTAAGCCTCTGACCCACATGTGTAAAAGAGGACACAAAGAAAATATAAACAGTAGTTGGTTTAAGACATAAATACATACAGACACAAATACAGCTACATTAATTAAAACACACAAAGGCAATAAATATTAAAACATATGTTCAACAATTAGTTACAGTCAATACACAAAGTAAATAAATAACAATAAGTGTTGTAGAGGGAGCAAAAAATACAACAGCAGTTTATTCACAACACATATCTAAATGACATTGAATCTTAGGATTTTGTAATATACATTAACTTTTTAAATGTTTTTGCCGAGTTCTGCAACACAGTTACAACTGGTTGCTGTCTGGATTCTGGAAATAAATAAATAAATAAATAAATAAATAAATAAATAAATAAATAAATAAATAAATAAATAAATAAATATGATAGACTCTAATTAACCATCTGTTACATTATTTAATTTTAATTTTTTTTTAAATTTACATTAAGCATTCTTTATACGGCACGGTAGCAGTGGTCAAGTTTGAAGTTTGTGTAAAGCCCTACAAAAAATGTTTAAAGTTTTTATATCAGTGAGTCTCTGTACGCTAATATTTTGAAACGAGGGCGTCGGTGGCCGCGTGGTTATGGTAGTTAGTCATTTTCTATTGACCACGTGTCTGTTAACGCTGCGGTCGCGGGATCGCGCCTTACGACGGCAGGGTGTGCTCGAATACAAAACTTAATTGACAAGGATTGAGGGTTGTTCGGACTTTTTACCATTTATTACTCCCGCAATAAAACCCGGACGTCATGATACAGCTAAACGATTGCTGAAAGTTGCGTCAGCTACAATTAAAAAAAAACTAACATAATCTGAAATGTTTTGAGACAATCTGTGTTCTGAATACAGTATTATTTGGTTGTCCCTAAGTCAGCAATTATTAACTTACCTTATATCTGGATCCCATTGACTATTAGGGGCATGTTTTATGCATTCCGTTATAATCTCCTCCGCATCCATTTCTGTGGCTGACGGATGAGTTTTTCTGTATGCCCCTGAAGAAGAAGAAAATTAATAAATCTTTCGGTATATTTTATCATCTGGTTAACAGTAGTTGCACTTCGATAAATTGGTCATTTGCAAAGATTGATCAGGGTTTACAGTTTCATATTGGACCAAATAATAATTATTTAAAAGTGTTGACAAAAAACATGTTTGCTCTTCCTTTCATATAAGCATCTCTGTATACAATTATGTATCATGTAACACGTAACAATCTTGTGGTGATTGATTATTACTTATAATACAATGATTTAGCAAAATAACTTACATATCATCATCTGACAGCACACAGAAATATTCAGTAATGGCAGCTTTCCTTTTTTTCCTCTTCAACTGTAGTCAGACCATAATGCATTGCTGCCAGTTGTCTTCATCATTCGCCGTACGGAGTCCCAACCAGAGCTACCTCCCAGAGCAGTAAGCAGCTTGAGCTGTACGATAAAAAATATAAATGATTTTCCTATATATACAATCTTAATATGTGCAAAAATGAAACAAGAATAATAGGAACCTGATTATTTTTTGTATAAGCGATGTTTACAAAATATTTCAGTTTGGGGTATAAATGCACATCAGAAAATATCGACTGGCTGAAATGCGTTAAGGACATATTTCACGAAATAAGATCCACTATAAATGCATTCCAAGACCCGAATGAATAGGTCTTCTTCTTCTTCTTGGGGGTTGTGAACGTCCTACATTTATAAATAAATACCCTCGGTCGGACGGTTGTTAGTTGTTAGTAGTCCATGGACTCCACCATGGTGGGTTTGTCGAAACAGGGCCTTCGGGATACCTAGTCGAAGAACTCGGCAGCATATGACCTACTTGCGGCCGGGCTGCTCAGACGTAACGTTGGCCTACTCCAGTACCCCACATTGGTAGGAGCGTTTCTGCACTATGACCTATCGTCGAGGTCTTACATTTGCAGCGTGAGCAGCCAGTGTGTGCTTTCAACTGACATTTATGACATGAATAGGTCTAAAATATTACTGCATTTTATACACGCAGTACTATTCATTCTTGTTTTTTAATAAAACGATAGGCGCTTACAGGACTCAAGTTCATGTAGTAAAACTTTAATTTATTCGAACGTGATTTTGAGGAAAAAGAATTAAATTTGTGCGAATGTTGCAACGAAACATACAATATTTAAATTCGTGCTCTTAAAGAATTAAAAGAAGAATTATTACATTTCAAAAATATGTTTTAAACATTTTTTTTTATGAAATTTGTCTATTATATCTTATATATTATAGTACTTACTTTTGAGCTGTGTATTTCTTCCCATGTGGTGAATGACCCAGTTTTCTTTGTTTCAATAGCAAACACTCACAAGATATCAAATTACGCGTTTTACAACCCTCGTGTAATTTCATGACCCCTGCTATTTACATTCGATCGACAAGAACAAAAAACCACTGTAAGAGATATATAGAGAAATAAAGAATGAAACTGACCGGGAAATGTTAATTAAATTCTGGTAGAAATTCGTAAAATTTGATACAATTTAAAGTGTTTATGTTGCAATCCCCCACCCCCGTTAATCGCCAGTTAACAAAAACCACTGTAAGAGACACAATTTCGAATTAAAGATTGAGGAGGAACATGCTTATTAAATTCATGTGGAAATTCATTTATTTATTAAAATGTAACGTATCTATTATGTCGAAACCCTCCAACCCTCCTCAATCCACCAAAGATTTTTAAACAGAAAGAAAAATTGTTTAATATCATTTATTTTAGAATATTTCAGATATTTAATCTATATTCTTTATTTAAAACATACGTGTTAAACTGTAAAATATTTATATCTAATCCCCATCTACCCTTACCCGACACAATTTTTTTTCCAAAAATCGTATATGGGTTCTTAATAAGTCGAACACTAATAAACGTTACAAGGACGTTGCAAATATGTTCGCTAAAGTTTAATGTAACGTAAAAAACACGTTGAATTAACGTTATGTTTTACGTGATTTAACAACGTCTACACAATGTTATACAAATGTTACTATTTTTGACGACGTTTTAACAACGTCAGTTAAACGTGCTTAATTACGTTGCGAATTAAACACGTAACAACAACGTTGCATTTTCGTTGTAGATAAGTAACGTCAGGTCCGACATTCTCACAACTTATAAGCAACGTTAGATTTACGTCATGTGTTTGCTGGGCAATTAAGAACCATATTTCACATATGAAATTAATCCTGAGACATTTACAATGCAACTATAAACTATATTTAACATATAAAATCAATCAGGAGACTATAGCAATGCAATTAAAAACCATATTCCATATATAAAGTTACTCTAGAGACCTTAGCCATGCAATTAAAAAGAATATTTTAGATATAAAATCACTAACGAAACTAAAGCTATGCAATTAAAAACTATATTTCACATATAAAGTTACTCTAAAGACCTTAGCCATGCAATTAAAAACCATATTTTGCATATAAATTAAATCCTGAAACCTTGGCAATACCATAAAAAAAATATTCATCATATAAAATCAATCCTGACACCTTAGTAATGGAATTAAAAAAAAATATTTCACATATAAAATCAATCCTGAAACTTTTGAAATACAATTAAAATCTATATTTAACATATAAAATCTCTTATGAGACTAAAGCAATGTAATCAAAAACCATATTTTACATATAAAATCACTCTGGAGACCTAAGTGATGCAATTAAAAACCATATTTAACATACAAAATTACTAATGATACTGTAGCAATGAAATTAAAAACTATATTTTACATATTAAGTCACTCTGGAGACCTTAGCCATGCAATTTTAAACCATATTTTACATATAAATTCAATCCTGAGACCCTATTGATGGAATTAAAACCATATTCTGCATATAAATCAATCCTGAAACCTTGGCAATACAATTAAAAAATATATTTAACATATAAAATCACTAATAAGACTTTAGCAATGTAATCAAAAATCATATGTCACATATAAAATCACTCTGGAGACCTATGTGATGCAATTAAAATCCATATTTAACATATAAAATCAATCCCAAGACTTTAGCAATGCAACTAAAACCATATTTCACATATAAAATCAATCCTGAAGCCTTGGTTATGCCATAAAAAATAATATCTCACATATAAAATCACTCTGGAGACCAAAGCGATGCAATTAAAATCCATATTTAACATATAAAATCAATCTCGAGACTTTAGCAATGCAATTAGAAACCATATTTCACATTTAAAATCATTCCTGAAGCCTTGTTAATGCCATAAAAAACAATATCTCACATGTAAAATCACTCTGGAGACCTAAGTGATGCAATTACAATCCATATTTAACATATAAAATCAATCTCGAGACTTTAGCAATGCAACTCGAAACCATATTTCACATATAAAATCATTCCTGAAAGCCATAAAAAACAATATCTCACATGTAAAATCACTCTGGAGACCTAAGCGATGCAATTAAAATCCATATTTAACATATAAAATCAATATTGAGACTTTAGCAATGCAACTAGAAGCCATATTTCACATATAAAATCATTCCTGAAGCCTTGGTTAGGCCATAAAAAATAATATCTCACATATAAAATCACTCTGGAGACCAAAGCGATGCAATTAAAATCCATATTTAATATATAAAATCATTATTGTTTAGTTGTTGTGTACTTTAAAAAGATTTAGTGGTTAAAATACAGAACTCTCATATATTTTTTAACTTTTTTTATTATTATCACACATTTTGGATATTGCAAATGAATGTACTTTCAATTGGATACATGTAGACTTAATTTATATTTTGAATGATTGCTAAGTTCAAGAGTTGTATTAATTAATATTATGATATCGAAGAATTGCTTAATTGATAGATATTTACATAACAAAGATGTATCTCACTTTATTGGCCTATACATTAATATTTAATTAAAGGAAACAACGGCGCAATAAGTAAATATGTTTCCTAGCCGTAAGATTTAAAACATTTTTGTTGATATGATATCCTCCAGAAACACGTAAATAGCAAACAAATCTTCAATTTAAAATTCTTTCATTACTAATTTTGTATTATATCGATTGTTTTTGGTAGTAGGATTTTAATAAACGACTTCTTTCGTATACTTTTCATTCCGACAACGCGCAGATAAAATCAATGGACAATTAACCAGTCGGTCTTTCGTAAAAAAATTGTCAAAAAATATTAAAAAGGTAAAACTTAAAAGTGTTTTAAAATGCAGTCGAAAGGTAAGCAAGTTGACAAAGTGCACATAAATTTCCAAAATAAAAAATGTCCAGTGGACAAACTTGTCACTTGACAAAATTGTCAGAACAAAAATTTCCTGTTGACAAACTTGTCACGTGACAAAATTGTCAAGAGAAAACAAATCGTCCAGAGGACAGAAATTGTCAACAGAAAAAAAGTCCACTGGACAAAAATTGTCAAAAGAACAAAAATGTCCAGTGGACAGAAATTGTCAACAAATTGTCAAATGGACAGAAATATATTGTATAAAAAAAATTGTCAAAAGAACAGCCCAAGTTAACTTGGGTTGTCAAAATCTCTGCTCAAACCAGTCAAATTCTCTGCTCGAAGTTAACTTAAAGCAGTCAGAATCTCTGCTTTACAAGTTAACTAGCATGTTATGTTAGGACTGCACCCAACTGTATATATTTATATTCCTTAACGTAAAAGTAATTGTGTTTTGGAAGATAATGAATATTTGTTTTTGTTGGGTTGTTTAAATTCAGTTTTAATGCTACATTTATAAATTGCTTTGTAACATCGTGAAATCAAATTTTCCTTTTATTTTGGGAGGGTGGAAGATCAAGTACCCAGTGAAATGATTGAAGGTGGAAATCGAGCCAGTCACACTGCGGAAAGATTTAAATATCAAAATGTACAATTCCTTTAATTTTGCAGCTTTCGAGAATATGAGGGAACCTTAAAATGCCAGGAAAAGAACTGTAGTTATAACTAGGTTCCACAATATGCTCTCGCCTTGAATACAAGCCGTGCTCGTGCACCTGCAGCCTCTGACGATCAAGTCAGCGTAAGCTACAAACTAAGACAAATAAATTCACGCTGAAAAATACTAATGAATATATTCACCATTTGCGATATTATTGACAATTTCATAATAATACCTTTAGGTTGGTGTTCCTCGCCGTACACTTTAATGCCTACAGGGCTGTTTAAACTTGACTTTAAAACTTCAAAGTGTGTTCCAGTTTCTTTGTCTATTCTATTAATTGTTCCGTTTAGGAATTCGGTCCAGTAAAGCCAATCTCCATGTAGAACAAGACCCCAACACAGTGGCGTAAATGTATATGACGAAGGGAAACATGAGGCTATTACTCTAATGTCTGTTCCATTGAAATCTGATGATTTCATTTGTTTGTAAAAGTTGTCTAGCCAATATAATCTGTTGCCTGAGAAATCTGTGTAAGAAATCGAAAGATTATCTACTTTGAACACAATTTATCACTATCCAGAATATTAAAAGCCTATATCCTTTAAACAAAATAAAGGTTTACAAGTAAATCTTGTTACCGGTCTTTTAAAGCCTCTGAGGATGATTGGGTAATATAGCAAGTCATTTCACTTGATAACCTACGTGTCAACACTGCGGATGCAAGTTCGGGTCTGATACGAGTATGATATGGTCATCTTTATGCCTAATTTGCAAGCGGTGTTAGTTTTTTTTTCACATGAACTTTTCGTGTTCTTATCGGGTACATCGGTTTCCAGTCAATAAATAAATATTGGACGCAATGATATAGCTATATGATTGCTGAAACAGGCACTTAACCTATTCAAACAAAAGAACCAAAATATATAAGATACTGTGTTTCTTGTAAGAATAAATTTAACTTCACTTTTACAATTCACGAATAATACTAAATAATTCGAATTTTGCTAGTTCCGAGCCATCCAGAAGAAACCTGTCGTACTAATAAAGGAATGCAAAAAGTCTTACAAAGTAGCACATGTGCAAGGATGGTAAAATACTTTATTGCAAACTAATCTTAATTCTTTGAATAACAGTGATCAATAAAAATAAAACATTTTTTTTATTGGGACTGTGTTTCTTGTAAGAATAAATTTAACTTCACTTTTACAATTCACGAATAATACTAAATAATTCGAATTTTGCTAGTTCCGAGCCATCCAAAAGAAACCTGTCGTACTAATAAAGGAATGCAAAAAGTCTTAAAAGTAGCACATGTGCAAGGATGGTAAAATACTTTATTGCAAACTAATCTTAATTCTTTGAATAATAGGGATCAATAAAAATAAAACTTTTTTTTTATTGGGACCGTAGAAGTGTTAAGTGAATCCTTGTATTAACATTTTAACTTTCTGCGCAGGAGCAGCATGGATATGCTACAGGTTTTAAGAATGTTTGAAGAATATTAAAAATTGAAAATATCGTCTCGTTTTGATGTTATTCTGTCCCCATCGTCACTTTACCGATTTCAAAGCATATGATTTTAGATTTTAGAGTGTTTTTGTCTTTTATTAACACATTAGGGTTGCGTTCGTGAGAATTATTATGATATTGACGGAAATGAAAAGTATCAGTTCATTAAGTAAGAAAGTAATTGTATATTTCCGTGGCGGGGCGTAGCCTTATGTTCTATATACGGCTAATTGAAGCTTATACATGAACACTTAATTGGAACGTATATATAAATTGACGAATATTCACACCTATTGATAATCCGTTTGGGTGATTTATAAATGTTGTTTTATTTGATATAATAGTCCGCCTATTGCTTCCATCTAGTGCACATCTTTCTATTTTGGCTTCTATAATATCTGTAAAGAACATCCACCTGTTTAAAAAAATTGAAGCATAGAAATATCGGAAAACAAAAAATAAGCAGTTCCTGCCTGTTGAAACACAGAGTCAATCCAAGGTACGTCGAATCTGGTACAAGAAGATCTAAAGAGATAACATCATTGTCTGAGTAGCCTTGTAGTCATAATTCGAAATACTGATTGCAAGATATTGCATAACATTTAAGTTGTGGAAAGTACACACCGTAAGCCGGAGCTGAAAAATATTGCTGTAAATAAACGGAAAGTTGTCAGTTACAAAGTTGAAATATATTAATTATGCAGTATCACAATTAAGAGCTTGAATTAACACATAATCACTTTTAATAAACACACGTTCACGTTCAAACACCTGGGTTCATTATGCGATTATGCACAAAAGAGAAAGAATCCTATGTCACAGTTGCCAATGCATATGATTTCGTGCCGAATTTGAAGCATTTGCCGCTTTACAAATATCATTCATAATCAGTATTAACCACTCACGTGCACAATAAAACACTTAATTTGTTTTTTATGGTCCCCATAACAGAATGTATTTATGTCTTTATTTACTAAAATCAGAATGTATTCATGTCTTTATTTACTATACATTACACAACTATTTATGTAACACAACTAGTTTAAAACATCTTGAAAAATGTATGGAGAACAGAATTAGCCAAAAATACATTTAATGTTTTTCAGCAACAGCTTGAAAATAAAACTCTCAACTTTTGTGTTCAGTAAATTATGTGATATATTAAAATATTATTTTTGGTGATTTAATGCTATTTCCAATTCTTAATAAAATCGATTTTTAAATTATAGTTACATACTTATATGATATTAAAAGACTTTGAATTTTTATTATTGAAAGATAAAACATTGTTTGTTTTCCTCATTCATTAAGTATAGTTTTTGGCAACATGCTATTGCTCCGTAATTAAACACGAGAGAAATATTTTAAAGAATTTACTGCTCAAGATGTGTTTTGATGAGTATAAACAAAGAACCTGTCAGAAGTTAAACAAACAAACGATATGTTTGTGCACTCAGTATTTTACAAGGCTTCGTGGCAGTAATAAAGGTGATTGTATACAAAAACAAGCAGTGCATAGCGTTTTACTTATATTCAACAATTAAAATGGACAGGAAGATATTTATAAACATACATATACAACTAATATCACGCATGAATCAGACAATATTCAAAATTTAAATTTACATAATAAGATTTTTCTGCTTTTAGCCCATAGATTGGTTCTTGCATATTTTCTTACAACATAAAACTAAAACACATAGTTTTATCTACAACAAATTTTATCTACAACAAATTAATAGCGTAAAGTAGTTTGATAAAGTTATTTAATTTTACTACTTAAACTAACATATAATCTAATAATATCTACCCAATATTAGGATAAACAACTATAGCACGGGGATATGTCAAAGAAGTATTGATCAAAGTCTTCTGCAGAGTTCCATTTAGTAGGGAAACCTTTATGTGTTTGTATCTTGCGTCAATCCAATAGAGATGGTTGTATATCCAATCAACTGCGATACCATCGGCCAAATCCATGCCGTTAGTGGCGATATCTTCTGTTTCCCCAGGGTTTGAAAGATTCATTCTAAAAAAGCATACACAGCTAGCATCTTGAATAACAGTTAAAAGTATAACCTTAAGGCGCACAGATATTCAAAAACAATAGATGCTTCTGTTTTATGATTTCTTCGCAAATTTTGACGAATCGATAGATTAAAACGCATGTGTAAAAACAGAAAATACAGATCACGTTAACCCACATTACAAAGTACTGTCTGTAAATTTAAACAAAACTATTTCTTACTCGTATACTGATTTTTGCAAAGGTCACCTATTTTTGAATTATTAACTTATAAACCGAGATTAAAGGAAAAACGACTCGTCCGCGCCTTTAACAAGTTTTACTATAGATACCACTTCGTGGAAAAAATATCTTGTTTGAAAATAAGGTTGCAGATTTTTCCAGCTTTTGTATTCAGTGTATAGTGAATATGCTACGATGATTGTTAGATACACATATTACTGACCAGTGGTATATGATGCCCAAACATTTTAATCAACTAACCAACTCACATACTACAGTAATGGAAGCGGGAGGTTTGGCATGCTATTAAACCTGATTTAACCCACTAAGTCAGGACCATTGCTGTAGTTACTGTCTTTTTTAATGTTGGTACTGGAGTTTGCCGATTTAGGAATTGTCTTATTGAAAGTTTCATCGGTGTTCGGTATTTTGTTATTTCATTCATTCATTAAATAACTTAGTCATTGATAGCATACTTGACATGTATTATATCCGGAAATCTCTCAAGATAAATAATGGAAATAGCAGATGCCATAATCCGAAAGAAAAGCGCATGTACACATAAAGTTAGAACAGTAGTAAATGTTTTGGCTACTGTAAACAATACTAGCATTTCTTTGATTATCATACCTTTCTAACATTCCTTATAATTTACCTGGGCTAGGAAATAATAAAACTAACATTCAACATTAACAAAGATTATACCATATATATCCGTGACCAGTTCTTTTTATCACTAGTTAGAACATTTGAGACGTTCCCACTGTTACGTGGAATTTCTCAGGCAGTGAATGTAAAAATACTGAATTGTTAAAAAAATTACCAAAATTTTATCTTGCATGATCAGAGAAAAAAAAATGTTACCACTTTTTAAAACTTAATTAATGCAGAAGATACAGACAACAAATTTTACACATGTATCTACTATTGACCAAATCAGAAAACAACGTAGTATGCAGTGTTGTACTTAGTGTAGGGTACACAATCTGGTAGGCTGTTACTGGTACACATTTACTATCTGTGATCTATCGCTTACCTTGTAATACGATCAAAGTATTGATCTGACCAGTATAAAAATCCCTGTGTAAAATGATAATCTACAGACACTGCAGCTTGAATTTTTCGAACAAGTGAAATGTTCGACCACGTTTCAAATTCTAGTCTTTCTATTGTGTTTTCGTTTGTATAAACAATCCACGGTGCAACACCTGCCAAAAATACATTATAACATCGAAGATAAAAGAAAGAAAGAATAGTCATGAACACAATGCCATTATATCCAGATGCGTAACAGCAAGCAATCACAAGAGATGATGTGTCTTCGTGTTGCCCTGTTAATATTTACGTTTATGTCGGAGCGCCTTATATCAAATTCCATTTTGTGTTTATTAATATTTCATATCTGACATAACCTTCACTATGATAAACTCTAATTTTGCAATTTCTGTGGTATTTATTGAATACCAGTAAACTAACGCGAACTGACAATTTCGTACTACTAGGATACTAGTAAAAAGACACATTCGTCGAATATCAGTAAGATAATATTTGAAAACCACACAGGCTATAAACCAAGTATAATATTATATTCTGATGTAAGGTTATATCAAACTATAGTCCTGTTTCTCGCCAAAAATGTTTTCTTTAATTTGTTTTATTTTATTTAGAATAAAATAAGCATTGCAATAAATATTATTCTAGAAACCATCTACCAGAATCCAAGTAACTTATTAAATATAATGCCATTTTCTTTGGAAAAAATTATAAACTCATACCCTAATAGAATTAAGTGCCTTGATGGCCGAGTGTTGTCGCATATAACTATTTACTATTGATCACATGAATGTCAAGACTGGGGTTTGATTCGAGTCTTGCCACGTGCAGTGTGTAATTTAATCCATCTAAATGACAAGGATTGCAAGTTTGCCTGCCGCAGATAGAGGTTAATCTCGTGGTATTCCGGCTTCGTTCCCCATTAATTAGTGAACGCCCTGTAACAGCTGATAAATTGTTTTAAGTTGTAAAAAGTCTATTATAAATCATATATAAAAATATTATTACTTCGCTTTATTGAATGACTATTTTAGTCCAATAACGTGATCTATCAATGTGACAAAACATATTCAATATAGTTAAACGTATGTCAATTATACACATTACAGTGATTTTTAAATAAACTATTTATTTTCGGCTATGGTTACAAAACGATTATGACTGAAAAGATTACAGACATCATTTCAGTTATTACAAATAACATAATTATAGACATTTAATCATGGAAACTATTAATCATGTATAGATAAAAATAGGGCTCTTGTTGGGTGTTCTTCGTAATTCTCGATTACTTAAGGTGTTATAAGTACTTCTTCTATTATCTGTACAAATCACATAAAAACACTTTTGTAAAATAAAAAAAAGTATAATCCATTAGATGAACGTATAACATTATAATTACCGCATATGCTTACCTTGTATTAAAGTCTAGCTCACATTTGATGCAAAAAAACTATTTCATTTTTTAAAGATCATATTTTTATGATAGTAGATCAATATTTTGAAATTTTTTATATGGTTTATTAAAGTGTGGTTGACGTCAAACAATATGCAAGTCAATAAGGGATAAGAAATTCAAATTGTTTCATATTTGTTGTTACATACGTGTAACAAATTTTTTTCTTGAATGTGAACACGTTTGTAATAGATTATCACAATAATGCCTCGTGATCAATACGTATAAATAAATACTTGTATATGTGATTGATCAGCAAAATATTTTTGTCTGGACTTTTAATTTTACAAATGTGTGGCTTTAATCAAAACTTTTATAAATATTGTTACTCTATATCAAATTAAATATGAATAAGAAACTTATTAATGATATAAATGGGGTTATAACTTCTTACCTTTGTCCATAGAGCTCACTATATTACGAAGACGTACAATTTCCAAAAAATACATCACTTGCCGACACATGGTTTTTGTAACAAATATATTAGCTACAAAAAACGTCAGCGAGTAAAAAACACGAAACGAAACTAGTCTTTACAAAAATCCCTAGTTGCATGTTTTTAAATATAGTCTTTTGTGTTTAAAATGACAGACAGGTTGGTTTCTATAGAACTGAATTTATAATGGAAAATTAAACACAATTCACATATGCAAAAAACAAATTTACATACAATACTTAGGTTAACACTATTTGAGTTATGCAGTCTAAGTTGCACATTTGTAAATCCTGTGTCTGAAAACAAATATATCACCAATTTAAGCCCTCAGCTAATGATAAGATACACGTCAACGATTTAAACTTGCTGATTTGCTGATTTGTTTCATGATGGCTATATGGTTTTCATCAGTAACATAGTGCTCCTTTTAGATGAAAGTATGTTTATTGCAAATAATAATCGCTATTATTTGTTATTGTTTTTAAGAAAAAATGCATTTTTAAAACGAATAATTTAGTTTGCTCTAAAAATCATACGTGTTTATACGAGCAACATTATATATTGTTTACCTATTGTTGATTAGTGAGAAAAAAGCCAAACCTCAGTAAAAAAGGAGACATAAAAATGTCTGACTACCGGGTAAAGGGTAAAAAACATTTCTAAGACTCGGCAAAGTCCCGTCGGGTACCAGAAATCCTCATCTTGAGGGTGTAAGATTTGCTTGACTTGCACTTTCACAAGTGTTAAATTAATGTCTCGGCTACAAACTAGGGTTTTGTTGATCTCCAGGTACTTAAACTTATTAGCAGGATGAGAAAATAGTTAGTAAGCTAATTAAAATTTGCGATGGTTATTAGCATTATTACTCATTTTAATGAACATATTGACGCATATTTAATTAGGTTCTTAATGTCCATAATTTACAGAGAACGTCAAAGAGCACTGTAACTATGTGTAACAAATTTTTCAATAACTAAGACACAAATGGAAAAGGTCGGACAATGTTGAATTCACGTTAAAAACAAGTTTGAAATGAACAAGAACAAAGGCTACATGTTTTATTGGATTCGGGTTAGTCGCTTTTGGTTTTGTGTATTTTTTTAGTCGTGTTGTATATGTTTGTGCTAAATTACCTTCCTTCGGATTTCCGGTTTCATTTGTCCACTTCCTAAGTGTTTGAATTGTATCTGAATAGTATCCCTGCAATTAAAACCAAAGTTCATCGGCAAGGACCTGAACAGGTTTCCATTGGGCCTTTGCCTAACTTTGCTCCAAAATTTAAAGTCATAAACAGCGGATGTATGTATGTAGATTTCAATTAAAGGTCAAACTCATTGCAGGACTAAGTGCATATTTTGATTCCTGGGTTGTTGAAACTGAAATTAATAGAAGTGTATTGACAGTAGAAATTACAATGGCCTTCGCACCATCACCTAGAAACAAAGCATTCAAGATATTTCTGGAAACTTCAATCTCTCTAACACATTTCCAATGTAGGAGGGTTGAATACCTATTTTATGGGAGTGAGTTAGGAGTAAGTTGGTGAGCATTTTCAACATAACAGACACACTCAAAAGGTTGTTCCACGATTTAATATTAATTGCTGACTGACCTCTGAGTGCAACCAGGCTACGCACCGCGTTATGAACGAAGCACTAATTAATTATTCTTTTACCGCTATTTGAATGACACGAATAATTAAGCAGGCAAACAACAGTGTCTATCGTTTGCGTGAAGTGTTTACATGCTAAATCCGTTAGACGCTCTAAATAACTGACATTTTAGTGCAGATGGCGCCATAAAAGAGTACAAACATGGCATTTCTTTGGAAGAATTACCATTGAGTCACTTACCTTGGCATTTTCAAACGACCCTAAACTCGTAGATTTACGGTACTATCAACAAAGGGGGATAATGCTGCTAAAAACTACCCTTTGAGATGAAGTTCCTATTTCAAACACGTTCAATTTCCTTTTTGTATGCTTCCAACTGTATATATTTCACAAGTAATCCATGTCATCATAATTGCTAGTGGTTTAAATATAAAGTGTAGCCCTTGTATGCATATGCATTTTGCAAGATTAATAATTTCAAATCCACTTGTATCGACGTCAGCTTACAATTGAGAGATGATTCCCTTTTTTCAGATTTCTTGCAACAAGTATTTTCCTGAAACCATTTCCTACAAAAATATAGAAGCGTCATTTCATTACGGTCTTCACGGTCACAATTGTTCTCAACCGATTCGCCTTGCTCCGGGGAAGCACTAGAAGCGGGGTATAGGAATTCCATGATGTACACCTTTGCACTTGCCTAAAACAGCTAGCAGTGACTTAATCAGCTTCGCACAATCTCTTTTACGCTGCAATAGCATCACAAAAAATGTGAATTTGTTTATCACTAGTGCGAGCAAAGGACATATCATTATACATACGAAAAATACTGCATTGTTGTAGATGTGGTAGTGCTTACCTAATGTTTCTACCGCTGACGGTTAGTATCATTCAATGGCTCATCCCATTATATACGATCTAAACACGACATCATTTGACATAATAACAATTTTGAAACTAATGGAATCGGAAAGGTCAAAGATGGTTGCCAATATAAAACGTATAGTAAATGGTTTTAAATCCATATTAACTTGATATGTGAAGCAATAACTCTTAACGTTTTACAACATGCTTAGAATCCTTTGCACAGGTGACTCTTTAGCACAAAAACTTAAGTATTGAGCCTTTTTTGCGTAGTCAGCTACTGAAAAATATCTAAAACCACTTTTTTTTATGCTATGTTATGAAGCCTCATACCTGACGTCCACCAAACCAACAGCTGTGTCAACCTCAACACGCGAAACAAGTCTGCCATCGGCATTAATTATGTTCTACAATTTGCATTACATCTAAATAGGCCTCCTATTAGTTTTTCTTGAGACATACGTGGCAATCGTATGCGAAGGTGTTGCCACATACGAGAACAGTCAATGGGTATTCTACCAGTGGTTAAGACAAATGAAACTAAAGAGTCCCATGTAAACGTTAACACCTTTGAAAACAACGCACTTTATCAGTAATAGCAACTGCCAGCTGTCGATAAGATTGCACAACAAACTTATTGTGAGGTCTGGACATCTTAACCGTATCTTATTTAGTAAACTTCCATTGTAGACAGCTGCGGCATCAAACAAAACACGTACATTATCTGGTTCTTTGTGATTTTAAACTGAGAACTGGTAAATACAAACACTCCTAAGAAGTTTAAAGTGGTGGTGCAAGTTCTTTATGACTATTTGCAAACATTGCTGCCATAAATTTCTTCGCATGCTCTTGTTTTATAAGGTTAATTTTCAAATTGTTTGAAGAGAATTTGCCCCTTTCATCACAAATGGTGGCTTCTTCTTTAGGACTGGTTTTTCCTTACGAAAGGTTAATGGAGAAACCTTCTAACATCGATATTTCATTGTGGTCGAAAACTAAAATATGTTCTTTTTAGAAAGTAATTATTCACAATTTATCTAATTTTTGTCCGTCCTTTCATGCAACTAACCTTTGAGGATTGTGACCGATGTGGTCTCGCGGTTATGAACCACTCCATATGTTTTTTATAATTCATAATTACTTGTGCCACAATAACAATTATTTTAATGCCACCCACAAGAAATCAGTTTTCAGCATACAACTTGGGTAAAAGTAATGATAATGATTGAGCTTTAATAAGACAGAGCTGAAAATATTTTTTCTATGCAACAGCACAAGCTTTGAAACAGAAAAACAAGCTAATACCACCAGCTTACTTTTGTTTCGCGTCAAAGAAACTTTAATATAATTCATACCAGGATTAGATATATGTGTATACACTAAAGGCAGATTTGTTGCGTATATTGGTAGTCCCTTTTTCGTCCTGTAGCTGTGGTCATCCATACGACGATTCTTATCATTACTTTTATGAAATGCACCTTGTACAATGAACATAGAAATGTTCTGTTTGCACAATAACCAAAACACATATATATTCACTTGTATTAAACACTTCATCAAACGAACAAGACGTCTTCAGTGCTTTTTATTATCTCCCACTTAACCCCTTAGAAGCAAGATTTCTCTCTGTTATGCAATCGTACACTGATGTTGAATATCTTTTTAATCTTTGTTTTTCCCTTTGGCTTTGTTTTATTTACACATTTGTTGGTTTTATTATTGTTTAATTGCTGTCATTTAGCATTAATAACATCGTAAGAGAGATGACATCGTTTAGCTTTAAAGTTGTCATGAACTTTGATTGTTTATGTGCAAATAAATATGCTTAAAATATTGTAACATTTTGTGAAACATAAAAATCACGAATACGTTAATTATAGTGCTGTACTTTCACGATTTGTTTGTTATAGGTCGTTCTCTACTTTAACAGTTCATGTAACCCGTTTGCATTTATTGTTAAGAACCATATTTATTATTTAATTTACACTTTAAAATCGCTAGAAAAGTATATTTAACTTGCATAGTAATTGAGTTCAGTTGATATATTTAATCATTATTTGTTCTATCAGTGTTGGAAGTAAATGCAGTTGTCATGTATTGGTATATATATCATAAATTATATTGATTTGTAATTATTATTAGCATTTAATTGTTACTGTAGTCTTTATAATGATCTTTTTGTTATTTTATTGAATTGTGCATTATATGTGCCTAATATGCTTAGTTAAGCAATATTTTATCTTAATTATTGATCATTTGTGCAAAGTTGATAACATTTAAAAAAACAGTAGAGACACTATTATTGTACTCGACGTTGTGCATCAAGAGGAAAGTAAATTGACGTCATAAATAAACATACAGTTGGGTGCAGTCCTAACAAAACATCAAGTTACATGTACCTTAAACCAGTCCAAATCTCTGGTCAAAATCTATGCTTTTTGGAGGAGGAATTACAGCGTTTGGACAAATAAAACAAGTTAGTTTGACTGCTTTAACTGGACAGAAATTTTTCTAAATCTCTGGTAAAATTGACAAAAATTGTCAAAATCTGTAATTTTGTCCAGTGGAAAAAAACGGTCAAAATCTCTGTTTTTGTCCAGTGGACAAAAACGGTCAAAACCTCTGCTTTTGTCCAGTGGACAAAAACGGTCAAAATCTCTGCTTCGATTGTCACCTGACAAAAATGTCCTTTGGAAAATAATACTTCAATAATCTGTTTTTTTTTACATGTGTTTGTATGCGAAAATATGAATAATAAGGAATTTCTCAGAAATATTAATGTACATATATTAACGATCGTATAACTATATAATTATTTATTACTCCAGGTGATCTCACCCTATCGGTCGACTGAATAAAACCAATGTTTTGTTTTTTTCGCATTGTTTAACTTTTTTTGGCTCTTATTTCTTTTTTTATAATTTAGTTTGCATTTAAGACCGTACAAACACATAATAACTAAGTAATAAAGAATTAATTTATGTATAAAATAAAAACATTTATTAGAACAAATACAATATCGCAACTTAACTGTATATTTTTCCCACGATATGCGAGTCTCGTGTTTATTTAGCAGAAAGTGTCTTTTTTAATATACATCCGTTTATCGTTTTACAAAAAGTGTGAACCTTGGGTAAGAAATAAAAGAAAAACAATAATTGATTAACAACCATCACATTAGATGCTTGGACACTTCCTTTTGCCAATAACCTGTGTCATATCTAACAACAACATATAAGCTTTTAGACTATTCTAGACCATCTAACTCTTCAAGACAACGTTCAAAGATGATACCTTCGAGACCAAAAAGAAATAAAAGTAAGTAAATATTGTTATGTACACTTCGAATGAACGTTACATGACATTTATTTTTATTGTATAAGTTGCTTTTGATTTTATTGATGTCTATGAAATAATTGTGAATTATTTTTACACCCAGTTAGACCTTTTATTGAATATGGTTACACATATTTCTACTAATTTTATTCCAAAAAACTACGTTTTTAAAATTTCCAATACGTTATTTATAAAAACTGTCTTATTTATACCATCCGGAAATGCTTTCCCTTTTCAAAACGATGAAAATTTATTTTGCACAAGTTGTGTATTCAAGGTCACACGCAGATGTGCAGGTAAAAGTTAGGAATATTGTTCGTAATTTGGAATATAAACTTGAGCTATGATTCATTATCAAATAAACTGGACTAGTCACATGATTAAAGTAAGTCTGATTTAATAACTATAACACAATTATGCAGAACTTCAAAATTTGTCAATTTCACGTGTTTCAATTTACATGTATAGTACCGTAGGCGAAGTGTATTGTAATTTAACGCAGCCGCAAGTTAAAAATATATTATCTTTTTTGTTTCGTCATTGAAAAATGTAGTCACTTATGCATACCCCTTCGTGTTTCAGCCGTAACATAAATATAGCAACAACACACTATAAAAAAACACTCACTTTTTATGGGAACATGTTTTCAATCTTAAATCAGGTGTGCTGCTTTTAAATATGATATCCCTTTTCTTCTAGCTACATATGGTTTTTCTTATGCTGATGAAAGCGTTTTTTAAGAAAAAACTTGTTTTCTAATTTTGGTAAAAAAAGTGACCCTACATTATTACTAAGTCAGATTGAGAGTAAATATCATATCACTTAATTGAATTTGTTCACTACGTCTTCCCCTCTTTCCAAATATGCCAGAATAGTTTCTTTATAATGAAGCTGGATTTAGTTAAATCTGGTTTAAATGTGGGAACGCCCTACACGAAAAATAGGACTGCAATAGAAAGGAAAAACGTTTTAAGCTGTCATTTAACACTAAGTCAATTTTGTTTTGTTTTGGACACAAAGTATTGTTACAACTTAATTTAAAACCATTTAAAGATAACATCTGAACAAACACAAGGTAAAAAATAAACTAAAAATATGTGTTTATAAACAATTTCGCAGTAAGTTTAAGGAAAGATTAGACCTTTTAATGAATTTGATTACCATATAATTTATCAATATAATTACTTATTAAATATCAGACAGTCAAATTATAATGCATAGGTTAATAATTTTTTTTTCAACAAAACTGAAAACATATTTTAATATTTTTATGTATGTTTGACAAACGAACAACACACTATCAACTGTATTAAAATAGATACCACCTAATATCTACTTTAATTGTCATTACAATCGCACCAAAAACCAGTTCAGGAGTAGATCAAAATGTCTGCTCAACATTTTAGTCTTAAATGATGGCATCAGCTGTAATTTGAAACTAGTGCAGATTAAAAATCATTTAACTTAAGTCGAAATAAAGAGCATATTCGATGTAAAGTTTCAAAAAAGGCAAACAAAACAGCATATTCAATGCAAGGTAAAAAAAGGCAAAGAAAAAACAATCTTACAAACTTAGTTATTGAATCTTGTGCACATTTTGCACTGTTAGATGACTTACAAAAGTTAATTTGGTTATTAAAATTGGGAAGATGTAAACATTATAAACAGGTTAAGTAATTTATAATAAAGGAAATGCCAATGAATATGAAAGATTTGAATTAACTCTATAATGTCCTTTGTAGATCTTAAGTGGGGTCAACTTATTATTACTTGTTTATACTGGCCTCTACACTTGACAAACTGTAGTGGTGTTCAGATGATTTTATCTCGAGTGACATAAAGGGCTATTCCGTTGTAAATCAATTAATTATCAATGAATTATTTCTATTTTAATATGTACATGTAGGATATTTATGCACAGGTTTATAGCAAGCACCATTTCCGCCATAAACTGGTTGCTCAGTCAATGTAACATACTATATTGCAACACATAATTATAGGGTGTGTTGCTATTAAATAAGGTTTATATGTCATGTGCAATAGCTTTCAGGTGGGAGTTACGGTTTTGTAATTTGTAATTGGAACAGCCCTTCAAGACACGACCTCATCTGATGTTGCTTATAAATAATTTTTTTACCATGGTTGTGGTCTCTAAACGTTGTAGCAAGTCATATTAGAATTATCAATATATATGTATCGTATTACTCCTTGTTATAAACAAAATATACATGTAGCCAGTTGATTTGAAATGTCAGTATATCAAATATACATGTAAGTTTAGTTTTAACAAACAAACCAAAAGTATGTGGCATTGCATTTCCCAATCGATAATAGTTCGGTTATAGCTCCTATGAACAAGCTTATTGACTATGGAACAAATTTCTCCAGCAAAACACACACAAAAGTCATCTGGAACACTAAAGTTACAGAAGGACTGATCATTGTTTTTTCTAGTTAATATTAATCCTTGAATAACAAAAGTATTTTAGGTTTTATCTTAAATAAATAAATATGAGTTGTTGCTCATACATATACATGTTCATATAAATTTCATCGGAAGTTTAAGGACAATATTTGTGGATCATCAATTAGAAAACGTCTGAAATAACCTATTGAGGGCATTACAATCCATGGTGACCCAGTGTTTGAGTGTCATTATTTTGTATGTAACATTAGAAATATTTATGCTGATGCCATAAATGTTTTTATAATCTGTTGTGATTTATTTATTATGTTGAAGCCTCTATGAAGTTTGTTGCACTTGTATGTGCTCTGAACCTCCAAAAAGTTGAGGAATAAGAGATGCTATAATTTTATCAAGGCATTCAGGTAAATAGGTATATCATGTAAAAAAATCCTTGTCTGAAAACTATTCGCGGAGAAATTAAAGAAATTTGTTTAGAAGTCTTATACATACAAGTTTAATAATTTTTCACATAATACACTCAAACTGTTTAAAAAAGCGAAAAAAAGCTTGTAGAATCTAACACAAGCAAATGTGCAAGACCGACAAATCAATCACACTCACTAAATAATATGTAATTTATCCTAATATTAATTGATTAGGCGTATGAATTTTCCAGTGATAGGTACGGCGTAAAACGAGCATATTAATTCTTCATATTAAAGTCATTTTCTGAAACAATCAAGAAAACATAGTAATAGTTAGAATAATAAAGGTTTCATACTAACAACTACTTTTTAGAAATGAAAAATAACATATCTTCTCAGTGAAACAGAAATAGTCAGCAACAGACCAAAGGCAAGCCGGTAACGTTGTGGACTTGTATACTTTAGTTTTCCAATGTGCGTTCTTTGTTGGTAATAATGCAGAAAAATTATGATTTCAGTATGGAGTTGAAGATCTTTCATGTCAATTTGAACGGTTTATAAATACGTAAGATTGCAAAAATAATAATAGGTTTCAGATATTTGTATTTCAGTAATGTATAATCAATGGTAATTCATTTTGTGACATTGTTTACGTATGAAAATATATAACAAACTGCTATCTGTATATTATGAAGCTACGCATCAAGAAAAATGTTTGCTGTTTGGTGTTGGCGCTTTATCTACTCTTCTTACTGTTTATCACAAATAGAAGTGTTCAATGATACAGTTGAACAGGACTCAAGTAAGTATCCCTGTGATCGTCCGTTATACCTGAGCTGTTGTTTGTCAGCTTTGGATTTAGCAGAATACTCGAATTATAATAAGGATCTACCAGTATATTTGGCTCTGTCAGGACTTGGTTCATATCACTAGAAAATCCCATGTTCACTTCTGATCTAACATATCTATCCGTTTGGAAATGATGCATTTCGTGTGTACCATCTAATTTCTGAAGATTGTTATACACACTGTTTGGAGTCGTATTAAACGACTTCAAAGTTTAATAAGTTGGCCCCAAGTAATTTTTTGAATCTGGATCATGGATGTCGGTGGTAAGATTGCTGTCGTCTCTGATGTAGTCATAAATAGTGTTGATTGAGTCAAGCGGGTTCTGTGATAATGGCCTATTTTGTTCAGGTTTTTTAGTCTTTCTTACTCGGCGACATACAAATATTGTAATCATGATCAAAATCACAGCAAAAACAACTCCTCCTGCTATAGATGCATACATTTCCACTGACGAGTCACCTGTAATACATGACATGTCTTGTAAATTCAATTAAGAACATAATAATTATTTAAAATTTACATGTACCATATTTGTTGTGATCTTTTCTAACGGGTTTTTATGCCACTCTTAGGAATTTTTATTGCTTGCAGCTTTTACCTTGCGAAAACATCCTACTTTTGCGGAAAAAAATGGGAAACCTTGTCATTCCTATGAACGCCTTTTTCTGTTTAATTCTTATCTAGACATGCTCTGGAAATATTACATTCATTCATAAAAATAGATATAAACGTCCAGTAACAATGTAACAAAAATGAAGGATATATTGGTGCTTTAATGTGACTTACCGGTACCAGTACTAAACAAACTGATTAAGGGCGATGTTATACTTGATGAAGATATAGTTGTTTCCGGAAGTGTTGTTGGTACTGACGAATCTAAGACAAAACAATTTTAAGTTAAAACAAATCCAATATTTCACATAGCAATCAAACTGACGCAATCAATAGCGATACAGCTCTTCCTGCCGCGGAAAACTGCCAATCGTAATCTGTCCTTCCCCACGAATTATTTGGTCGTGTAACAAAGTTGTCTCCTACATGTATATGCGATCAGACCAGTATACCTTTTAATTTCTGATTATGACGTTTTCCCGGACATGAGCATACGAACGTAACTTTGCCTTAATCCCGATTTTTTCCCTGTCCTATGATTTTCGATTCTTGTTGACGATCGAATTTCCTTTGTATCTCTCTCTAAACTTTTTTTTTCTTATCACTGTCAACGTTCATTGTTGTTTAATTCTACATTATATCATGACGTAGTAAACGGATGTTTCTAGATTCTAAACCAAGGAATATTCGCCCTTTCTTATATATACCACCCCACAGAACGTGAAATAGAAAGCTATTACAAATATGTCCTACTAAGCACATGTGATAACATTTAAACCCGTACCATGAAGATTGCAGTATCCGATAGATATTTAATCTGTATTTATATTATTTGTTATGTTTGTAACATCTTTATCGGATATTCTGCCTTTCAGCGACGAATGTTTTTTTTAATTCGTTTTTGGTTTATTTTTGTATTTAAAGAAATTCTTTACACCTACCAAACAGAAAACGAAAACTTAAACTATTTACAAGTGCGAAATGAAATAAAACTTACTTTGAACATTTAATTTCATACTAATCGTCCTTACTATTGATGAATCGTTTTGATGTGTTATTATACAAGTGTAGGTTCCACTGTCCTCAAATGATGCTACATCGATGACAAGGTTTTGACGAATCACTACATCTGTAGTCATGTCACTGACAAATCGTTGCCATTTGTAATTGCATTTAGGATAGCATACCGCCGTTCAAGTAATAGGGCCAAACTTGTTTCCTTTTGTTGCATTTACGGATTCACCTAATATAGATGACCTAACGTCATCTGGTCCATCTTAAAAAACAAAATGAAAACTGAGTAAAAAATAACACTATCTTTGTCATTTTTAAGACACTTGGTATTTGTGCCTTGTTTTGTGTAATTTATCAACATTGTGTTTTATTCTCAAATAGTTAAGTGCGGAACAAAATGTATAATTAAAGCAGAATACTTCCAAAAAAGAACTTTGTTTTCAGCTTACGATATACAGTAATAAAAATGATCATTATATTTTCATAACAACATGAAAATTAATGATTACTTACAATAAGGATCTATCAAGAACGTTCCACTAGAGTCAGAAACTTCTCCTTTATCATCTACTACTGTACACGAAATGACTTTTCCTTGATCAGCCTTGGCAACAGGATAAATTTCTACAACATTGCTTTGTAGTTTGTTGTCTACAGACCAACTGTGTTGCAAGATGCATGGCACAAAAGCAGGTGAGCGTTTGCATTGCGAACTGCGTGTAAAAGATGTTTTTCCACCAACAAATGGATACTCGTTATAAGTTAATTCGGGTGTAAGTGGTTTTTCTGCAATAGCAGAACAAAAACTAATAATAAGAGATGACGAGATTTCTATCAATTACAAAAATAAGTAATTAAAAACTTCTTCATGCAAAAGGTCAAAACTTAACAGATGTTTCAAGAATCTTTAGATAGCAACATTATTTATTATTTAATATTGATTTTGCGTTTTTATGCTGAACAAAAACTTAATACACTTCTTTGCATGAAAGCTACTAAATACCTGTAACAACTAGCAAGGCACAACCATCTATCAACGTAGAGTCTAATCTGTCCATAGATTTATACAGACCAACGTCCTTTTTGACAACTTTATTCAGAGTGAATTGTAAATAGAGTCCATTCCTCAGTAACCCGTTGTATTTGGAAGCGTCTTTTTTAAGTATTACATCAGCATATATTATGTTATCAGTAGTAGAAGTGTCGGAGAGTCTGCTAAATGCCACGTCAAAATTTGATCGATATGATGTTGTTGTCCATGATACATTAACGGAAGTGGCTTGTTATGTGTAAATCAGGTTATCTGTAAAAAGAACCAAGAGAAATGTACACACTGTAAGATTCTGAACATAAGGCAATGTACAAAATGAAGTTGAAAATAATATATTCTACATGACGAATGTTAAGTCTTAATGTTAAGTTAGACGTGGTCTTCCATATATAATATACATGCATGATGCATTGTTAGGAGATGTTGATTTTATGCGAAATATTATTAGCTATGTAACGGTTACCAGTTACATGCTTTTGTTACAACAAAGCATCTTACTACTTCATGTAACTTGGATACTTTATTATTATGGTTGCTGTTAAAGTGGCGCTTATTATTAACAGCTATTAAGCTTCTGAAGACCCACTTTAATTATTCAATAAACAAAATAAAGATTTGCATCAGAGTAATACTAGAATTCCATAGTTGTAAACACTCCATTGAAATTTATACAATGTTCAATTCCCAACATTGGGAAATGCGCACAGAGTCATTAAACTCTAACACTTGAAAAAAATCCTGTTATGTGGCGAATTTCAAGAATTAATTATATGTTAGACGTTGTATACTAATAAGCCTTCATGATTCATACTTACCAGTGGACCATAAAAGAACTTCAATTGTCTTAGACCAACCAAGTTGACTGTATTGTCAACTGAGTTTTACTATGTACAGTTGACACGTTTTCAGCTGAACTGTTGTTATGGCATGAGTTGTTGTCGGTGCATAGACAGTCGCAGAATAAGTTAAGTTGTTGTCTTTATCGTATACTTTTAAATCGGTTTCTCTAATAATATCTTTTGTTATTAGAAATGTCCATGAAATACTTACACGGCTACCCACAACTTCAATCAGTATTTTCGTTGGTGGTTCTAAACAGACAATAATGAATAGTCGTATACAACATTCAACATGTGTCAGTAAAGAATATTCCTGAAATTTAAGTATCCGCTGCACATCGCTTTAAAACTTGTTTAATGCAGTTTAAAAAGTAATATGCGCTTGATAAGGTTAATCGTTTTTTTGCCTGTTAAGTAATAGTATTTAAATATGCAATGAATATTCACAAATCAATGCAAATGTTAGTGGTGAAGTTGTACATCCACGTGTATATTTAGCTCTGTGTTAACAAAAGTGTTACTGGTTATTGTTATAATTTTTTTTATTTCAAGTGCATTTTAACAAAACGTTATCAGAGAACAAATTACAAACTACTAGAATTAATTATTTATACCGACAAAAACATTTAATTGCTGTATAGATATTAACATTTGAAAGTTATATTTAAAAAATTTATATTATGTTTATAATTGCTGCATTTAAAAATGCATCAGTATTCTGCTTATAAAATCTATCTGCATTTACTATGTATCAGTAACTGTGTTTGAAGAAGTTATTCTAATATATACTTGCTCTGTAGCGACTTACCAATTACTATGCAGGTTTTTTGGTCTGCCTGCATAGCATAGTAATCAAGACAAATACATGACGATAGCGTACTTTTAGTAGTGTTGTACGCTGGCAAGGGAAAACATATGTGGCTGCAGCCTCCATTGTTCTGTCCACAGATATTTAGTTCTGGAATCATAAAAAAGGAAATACGACATCGTTAACTTACAGTACTATATAGATATGTTTATTGATTCGTGTCGCCGAAATATAGTTATAGAAGCCTTTTTAATTTAGCTCCTTTTGTATTCAGTATATATCTTGTAAGCCGGTAAACAAGGCATACAAATTCACAACTTACATTGTTCGGTCCACCTACATTTATTGCCTAGTCATACAACTATAAAAAGTAAGCAAAACTACGATTTAGTTTTTTTCAGTTTTTGAATATATTATACGTTATTTTAAAGAAATTTATCCCGAAAGTGAACCATACAACATGATCCAGACGAAGGGAAGATTATCCCTTATAAATAATTGTTTTAGTCAGCTAACATTTGGATCTAGGAATAAATAATAGGTTTAAAGAGACTGTTTGGCAATGTACTTTTCATTTTGGAATTTACAAACCTGGCATAATGAACTATTAATATCAAATAAAACTTATCAATGGAAACTGACTTTACTATGAGTGTTTAATAGAAAATCGGAATATGAATAAAGTAACATACGATTTAACTCTATGATAAATTTTCCACATTATCCAAGTCCAATACTTAGACGTTAAATAATAACATTTGAATAATAAAGTTAAATGGTTATAAAGTGTTGTCTGATCTAATTTCAGAAAAGAACTAAACCAAAACATAATCAGACGCAGACGACATACACATTAAAATCCTCTTTTATGTACCCTTTTGTTCACTATTCTTGTTCTTGTTTTATTCATGACACACTATTCGAATGAAGAAATAATCATTTTCGATACTATAAATTTTACATCTGTTTGCTTCACACTGCAAAGTATTGGGACAAGACAAATACATAATTATTTTAAAATATCATTTTTTTAAGATTGAACCAAAGTTGGTGTATTTACCTACTACTTTTATCTTAATGTACCTTTCACTTGTGCTGCTGCACTAAACAACTGTATCCCCATTGGTCTTCGAATGTAATTAGCAACAATAGCAAACTCCTGACCTGTATACTTATTTACTCTACAAATACTCCGGTACTGCCAATTAGACCAGTATATGTAATTGTTGAATACAACTAAATCATACGGCCTTGGTAAAACACCCACATCTTTTATGATTGTATATGTGTCACTCCCATCGAATCGTGTACTTTTAATCTGGTTCAAACTACCAATAAAGTCTTTGACCAATGAGATCTGGATTAGGCAAAAATAAAAGACTCATTTCAAATCATAGTTAGAAAACTTTAGAATGTATAGTATTTTATACTAACGTATAGTAAAATATATTAGTAAAATAAAACTTATAGTAAAATGTATGAGTATATATGTATACTACCAAGCAAGGAAAATACGTTCAAATTGATTTGGAAACGTTTAGAAAAGAAATCGCTGGCCAACAAATCACATTTCGCAATTTTAATCTGATTATTTCAAAACAAAAACCTATGAAACGCTATTTTTATTTTATGATATTTTAATTTCGTTTAAATACTCAATACATGAGCAAAGTTGGTTATTTCGTATAACCTAACTTGGTTTTTCAGCACGTGACTGATTGTGACGTCATATTAAGATGTATTGATGACGTTGACTATACATGAATTCTTCCGCAAACAACAAGTGACGACACTAAAATTGTGAATTGCAAATATTATTTGATTACTTGTAAAATATTGTTCATGTTACTTCATTTTTACTATAGAATTTAAAATATATTTTTTTTCTATTGTTGGTTAGATTATTGGATATAAACGACTTTGGGTCGATTTACGCTGCAACATAAACCGCTTCGCGGTTTATTCAGGGTAAATCGACCCAAAGTCGTTTATATCCAATAATCTAACCAACAATTGAAAACAATCCTTAATTATGCAAAATCTAAGCGGGCTAAGAAGGTATTGATTTTAGTGGTAAAAATTGTGTTGAAAGATGGCTGGAAAGAACGTTATGAAATAAGGTGAATGTTTTTGATAAAATTTGGAAATGTTTGAAGTTGTTTATTTACGTACTTCATTTGCTTCAAGTTTCAAATAAAATCAATAGTGAAGCTTACCTGTTGCCATTCCATTAGGCCATACTAGATCTGTGTCAACAATAATTCGTCTATTAGCTCCGTCCATTCTGCACCGTTCAATTCTTGGTCTTACACCCCAGTCAGAGAATAAAAGCCATCTATGAAATAATTTAGTCGGCAATTGATCAGTTTTCGGTGAAAAGTTATTTAATGCAGGTTTTTAAGAAATAAATATTTGTTTTCTATTTTTTCGTTTCTTATTGTATCCTTTGATCTAAACAAATATAATCGTTTTGTATATCATATTACTCTGTGTTATATGTTTTTGGTTTTTGTGTTGTGCTTGTCTATATCCGGATTTGTGACTGTCCATTGGCTTTTGACTCTTGTTGTTCGGTCGGTTTTCTTTGCTATTTTCATATATATATTATTTGCATGCAAACCACCAAAAACTCGACATCTTAGCTTTTATTGAAGGTTTGTATAAAATATCTTTTTCTTAATGATTGACGTCTTCAAACAAAAAGCACCAGTTAAAATTGCTATATTATATTAATTATTAAGATAAAAAAACAACTATTGTTTTCGACTATAGTCAAACAAATACACTTGTTAAAGGAAAAAAATGTCATTATATCTAAGCAATAAAACCATTGTTTAACACGTTCAGACAATCAAAGTGCATGTCATTATTTCTAAAAAGATCATTATGTCTATGAATTTTGCTGTTAATGATTTTTTTGCTTGATATTTTACGTCAACGTCATTGTTTTTATATAGCTTTTATTGTGAGATCCAACTACTTTATTTCGCAACAGTTCGCTGGCCAACCTTTATTCAACATAATTCTAATCAAAATGCTTGGTTACTTACTTATAGACATAGATGGAATAAAACAACATACCCTGAGGTTGGATCAACAACTATTGCCCTAGGTTCGTCAAGGTTAGTATCCTTTATAATTGTCCTTCCATCTTTTCCATCCAGCCGTGCGACCTGTATGTGATCATACTTAGTATCCGTCCAGAATAATAAATCATACATACAGTCAATAGCTATGCCATCTAGAGTTTCACAGTTTCCGTGATAATATCCTCCGCTTTGCGCGATACTGAATCTTTAGTTACTGAAGTTCTGGTCAAACACATTTTACAATTAACAACCAAATTGGATTTCAATATTTATTTATTAGCAATAGTTTATTAATGGCCTGTGGCAAAACACTACACTATATTTGGCTGATATAGCTGACATATTGTTAAAATGTTTGTTTGAATGTTGCTTTACGCCACTTTCAGCAATTATTCAGCTACATCATGGTGTCCAATTTTTACTTTGGGAGGAAGCCGGAGTACGGAGAAAACCCGGACCTTTGGTAGGAAAACTGGCAATTCTTGTCAATTAGGATTGGAGTCGAGCGCACCCTGCCCGCAGTTAGACTCTTACCTGCAATATTAGTGTGGCCAGACCACATGATCAATAGTAGACGAACTACCTTAACCACTTGACCACCGAAGCCCGGATATAGCTTACATAAACCTTTATCTTAGATATGGCATTTTAAAGTTTTTTATATAACTAAAACTCTAAGTTTAAAAACACTTAAACCAACATACTTTTTATACTTTGGAGTATAAAATGAAATTTTCTATTTATAGGATAATAAGTTGTGCATCGTGATTATTGCAAATCTAATGACGAGTGCCGCAGAACGCATCAGATTATACAAGTGGACGGAATTTGTTCCGAGCATGAGCTAAATCTGAATGCGTTTTAAAACGAGTAATCATATCTTTAATATTCACGACGCGCGATTGATTATTATATTAACGAAAATGTTATTTGTCATCTAATACTTAAATTGTGTTGTGAATGTTCTTGCGTGTCAATGTTTGCTAAGGACGTCATTGAGAACATAAATTGTGACGTCATCTAGAGGGACTGAAAGAACTGAATTTATTTCAAATGTTATTTTACCGTAATTTATTTTACTGGAAAATCTCAGTATTTCATCGCCGTCGGTGTAATAAGTTTATATCTGTATATGTTATTTTAGTATGTAGCACATGTACATGAGACATCTTCAAGTACTAAGTTGTAAGTTTGGTTTATTTTCATTGCACCCTTGTTATTGTATTATTTGTAAAGTTTATAAATACATGTAATGCTATGATGAAGCATTTTACATTTTAAGTTAAGATTAATTAAATATAATTAACGAACTCGTTTCCATTGACCATCTTCTTTAATTTTTCGTTTCAATTTTTACCTATTTTTACTTATTATTTTATCAAGCTGTGTCATTTTCTCTTAATTGGTGAATTTATATACATGGCCCAATAACGATACGGTGAAATCATGTATTTGTAATACGTGCTTACAAGATAATTATGCATTAAACTAATTAAATTATATGACAAAAAACCTAGATATTTTCTTTGCCAAAACGTCACTCCAATAAACAAATCCAAAATGAATATCAAGGTCTACGGCATTCAAAAGTCCACCAATCACCGTTTCTGTTACATTCCTGGCCATATCAAGTCGTTCAACACCATTGTGGTCTGCAAAGTTGAGCCAATTTCCAGAGCCTTGAGAAAACAGGAGAATAAATTCAACTTATAAATAGTAATTTTTTTAATGCAATTCGATTCATGTTTGTTAAAACCCATCTCCATTAATTTGGCAGAAAAAAACAATATCAACATAAGACAGAAATTAAAGTAATGTGAAAACGAAAGAACAAGATATCGAGTTATACCTATGTTCACACAACGCTTTCCATCGCTATTCAACTGGAATCCATCAGCGCTAGCACATTTAATGCTAGTGGTTTCTGTTGGAACCCCGTTCATTGGAGCACAGAAATTAATTCCTGAAAATAAATATAATTAGTCAACACTTAAATTATTTCGTTCAAGACGACTGCTAGGAAATTACTTATTATTTCATTAACGAAGACTGCTTGGACATAACTAACTTATTTTCTTCACGAAATCTACAATTCTTTACTAATTATGTCGATTTACAAAGACTTACACATATTTGCTTCGACATAACTTATTTTGTCGCTAATTGGGGCAAAAATAAGCTATTCAAATAGTTTATGATAAACAAGAAACAAGTAATAATAGATAACGACTCTAAACAAAATTTCTGCTGGAATATGTAAGAACTTACGATGTTCTAGTTTTCCACCTATAGGGCTTTTCTGTTGCCAAACTGTAGATTACATTAGCGAGAGTTTGCACGTTTTCAAATTGCTGTAGATGAGCATTAAAATAATAATAATGTGTTCTAGCATTTATTTCCAGTGTATTGCCTGTCTAGTTTCAACTGGCTAACAGCAAACTAGATATGGATTCCCCATGGTCGCAAGATTCAAAAGTTGGTCAGTCTGAAAGGTCCATATGGTTTTTTCCCCATTTTGACTTAAAAAATTAAAACAGGGTTGCCTTCAAAGAATCAAATTCTTCATAGTATCCACAGGAACCTCTCCAATATTTATACAGCATGGGTCTCTAATACGCCCAGGCAAAAAAGTTTGTAAAATGACATGATATACATATTTTAAACGCGCAACATAACATGTATTTTTATATGTTTATTCCATATTCCATATATTCCATAACATGATACTCCAAAATTTGTTTTTAGAGATACAATTTTACGATTTTGTTTTCACAGTCTCTGACATTGATGAATCTCTTATTATTGTTAAATATAATTTTAAATTCGGTACACTAGTTTCAATTCTTATTAATCGATTAATACCATAAGGCGGGGTAATGGGTGGCCGAGTGTTTGAGATAGTTAGTCTGCTATTGAGCAGGTGCCTGTCACCGAGGTTGAGGGTTCAAGTCTCACTGCGCGCCGGGGGTGCTCCACTAATATAGTAATTCAATAGGAGGCGAGTTTTTCTCCAAGGTACTTCGTCTCCCCACGCCCCCCCCCCCCCCTGCACAAAAAACTAGAATCGGTTTGACTGAAAAAAGTGCCGAAAGTGACGTTAAACAGCATTTAAACAAACAAACAAAAACATACCATTAGACTGATTTTCCAGGCTATAGACCTTGATTCCAACAGGCAAACTTAACTGAGACTTAACAACCTGGAAATTTAATCCAGTTTGTTTATCTACTCTATGTATGGTGTTGTTTGTAAATGTAGTCCAGTAAATCCAGTCTCCGTATAAAACTAGACCCCAGGGCCATGCCATATATTGGGCGGATTCAGCAATCTTCTGTATACCTGTGCAATCGAAATTACATGCTCGTATTTGTTTGTTCACGTTGTCTATCTAATACAATCGGTTGTTTGAAAAGTCTATCAAAGATAATTTTAACAAGTATTTTACAAATTTGTTGAATGTTATAAACTTATTGGTGATAAATTTTTATATCGTATGTATTTTAAAATATATTCTAAAGTTTCAGTTAAATTGTATAATATATATGGCATAACCTATTGTGTATAATTAATAATAGTATACACAAAGAAAATATGCACATATATTCAAATCTGTTCAATTATTGAGAAACGATGAACCTTAAATTCTTTAACAACTTTTTAAAAGCAATTAAGGTAAATTAGGTAAAAAAATCGTTTTAATGATACCTAACTTACGTTAAAATTCTCAATTGTCATCATTAATTTATCGATTGAAATGTACTTGTCGAATTACCATAAAAATCTTATTTGGATATTCAATGTCAACACGATAAAGAATGTTTTGGTAAAAGTTTCACTACGCTTTCGGGGTCAGATCAAAATAATTGAAAAACGCATAACCAACCTAAAGCAAGTCCATTTGGATCATCTATCTGTGTTGTTTCATTTGATACGATTGTTTGTCTATTACTACCGTCCAACGAACATCTTTCAATTTTGGAATAACATATATCTGTGAAAAAGATCCATCTAGCGAACAGAAAAGAATGTTATGATAGAAAAATAGGTTTACAATAAAACATAACTAAAATACGATCAAGTCTTTCTAAGTTTTACTTTACAAGAAAATGGAAAATATCATGAGGTTAATAAAATAATCTTAAATGAACTTTGACAGAAAAAAGTATGGCCAAACAAAGATCATCAACAATAATCGAGGAGGAACGGATACAATTAAAGATGAGCAACAGACCCAATGAACAACTGCGAGAGAAAGGAGGTCCAGCAGAAGTATGGGCAGTTCTGGCTACAAAAGAGTGTTGTCACATGTTCGGGGTATATATAACTAACTTTTACGGGAAGAATACTGCGGACAGTTCAATTTAAGTGTGCGTTAAACAAAAGGTAGAAACACATTATATTGCAATCTTTCTATACGTTCATGATATATCAAATTGTTTTCCTTCAACGTGCATTGTATACTGTGCCTTGTACAATCAGTTGCAACTTCTCAAAAAAAAAGATAAATAATAGGATGCTTTAAAAATTAAAGTAAAACCAGCCTAGCTAACGTAAAAAGTAAAATCAGACATGATGAGGTGTCCTCACGTTTTGTTTGAGCTTTTGTTTCATTGACAGTGTTGGTTGGAGGTTAAAGACATGAAAACGTGCCATCGTCTTTATTCTACATGTCCATGCGAAATAGTTTACTAGTGTTGGAATTGTAGGTGGCATTCTGGGTATTACAGCATTTTAAAAACCTGGTCACGAGGAAAAGCAGCAAAAGTTTAACTCGGAAATTTTCGTGCGTTAAACCCCCTATATCGTCTGCATAGTCCATACCATTTGTAGCGACATCCTCCGCTACATCCGGATTTGAAAGATTCATTCTGTATAATACATGTTCAATGAACATGTAGATATCATTATTTTGTATTCGTTGTTTTAGATTAGTCTCTCTATTGTAGTTGTCTATCCTTTTGTTAATGAATATTGTCTACATGTAATCTAATTTAATCTGTTAGAATAATTTTAGAATTAAAACTCTTATTGGCATTATACGGCATTAAAGTTAGGCAATAACCAAAATCACTAAAACTATTAATGACATTTCCGACAGTACCCAGTTATTATTTAATCATGTGATCAAAATGTGATCAAACATAAAGAGACGACTTCAATTGACGAATAAAAACAAACCAAAAATATTATATACATAACATATTATCATTTACAGATAGATTTGTACCTTGATATGAAAAGCGTTTAAAATGTATTGATAGCCTTCGAGCCTTATAATCATTCCTTTTGTGAATTTTATAATATATTGCCACATGATTTTTTTTCAAAACATACATCAGGATGATTTTTCTATGATTGCCTTTGCTACCACCAAAAACTGTATGAGTATGTTGCAACTAGATTAAAGACATATTGCAAGGAAGCCGACCCAAGATCAAACATATTTCAACACAAAATAAAACCAATTATAAACAACACAAAACAGATGGCCAGTTCCAGAACCCAATAAATTCATGTGTGCACTCAGTTGTCGGACGAGTAAGCAGTGCTTGCCACTAATAAGACACCCGTCGAGTAACATTGTCATATCTAGGAAAACGTCAAAACTAGTAATAGGAAGACTAATTATTACTCCGCGAAGATGTCCAATCTTAATTGAGTGATGGATTCGCTATTACGAACAATTATTAAGTCAAAGGGACGGCCATAGAACATCAACTTAGGTATAACAAACTCTTGCTTTAGTAGCTTAGTGAATAGCCGTGACCTCTCTAAAAAATTAGAATACGATTGAAAGTTTAAGTTATCTCGTTTGTCTTAATTTTAGTTTGTAGTTTTTCCAAGTGTAGTTCTAGCAGTAGGTCTATGTAATAAGCCGACATAAAAGTATTGGTATATATTTAGAACGTAAGATGCCATGCAGATCTTTTGGATTTTTAGTATCCACATTTCATTTATGACACTCCTGGAACAACAATCGTAACTGTTTTTATTGTTGTTAAAACAGTGGTCAGGAGTTTTGATATAGTTTGTTAATATAAGTAGAAGATTCTGTTACGAAAAGCTGTTGTATTGAAAGTTTCGGTATCCAATCCAATGAAGGGAGATCGTAATATTCGAATATGACATTGATATCAAGGGGAGCCAAAACCGTTTTGTGATTTTCATGAATCTCATCGTTTGAAAGCGTTCTGGATGTGTAAGTTAGATTGTCAAGTAAACTGTCCATGACTAATTCATTTTATAACATATAGTTACAAAACCTGAACATCTGGTGCATAAGTTGACGCGTTTGATTCCATTTGTATAAGCCGCGATATTGTCTGTTTACTCTGATTTTTTTCAGATGGGAACTCTGTTATTTATACAATTGAGATCATTTCTTTGGCTTTCAGATTCCTTGTAGTCTGTATTGTATATTAAACTCACTATTTACCTTGTAATGCGATCGGCGGCTTGATCTGACCAGTATAAAAAGCCGTCTGCAAAATGATAGTCTACAGACACGGCACCTGTAAGACCAGTTACAACTGTACTGTTCGACCAGGTCTCTAATTCTAACTTCTTTATTGTTTCTATGTTTGTATGAACAACCCATGGGGATACACCTTAAATATAAATAACTAAATAATTATATGAACTTTTTCTCAGTTTGATGAATTTCAAAAAAGATAAATCTTGTGGTAAAACAAAAAATGAATTTTTAAAGGATTTATATTTTATCTTGAATTTTGATAGGTTTCAATATTTTTATCTTTTCATGTCCCTAATTAATAATATACAACTGACTCGTTCATGATGCAGTATAGACTTACTTTTCAAATCGACTAGTTAAACTGCTCAATTTTATATGAATTCTTGTTTTCTGAAATTCAATTTTTTCTGTTCAATGTGTTTCCTTGTCATTCGAATTTTACGTCGTTTATGTTTTTCTTGATAGTTGTCTTGTTTTCATGAATTACTTAAGTTTCAATAATGACTGCTTCCCATTTGTATTCGGTCGAATAGACGCATAATTAATCTAATTGTTGGCTTAAAGAAGATAAATTTCTGCTACATTCAATTGTCATAATATCAGTTTATAAAATCAGGCTGTATTCAATAGCTTTATATAATTTCAAAACACGCAATTTATCATTTCTAATATTTGATTCCATCATAAACAAAATCTTTTTAGTGTTTGAAGTTCGCTTAAAGGTGGTTGGTATTCAATTTAAAACCATCTGATTTTAAGCATGTTGGCTTTTTTCATTGTTGTTTGGCATAAATGTCATTTATTTACTGCTTACTGCTAATCGTCCGGGAAATGTTGAAAATGAAGGTTAAGGTTGTATCTATTTTCGCTATGTCTAAGAAATCCAAAGAAGAATTTTTTAGACTTTTCACATTCTTATTTGCTCCTACATTAAGTAATTCTGTTTTTGTTTTGTTCTGGCAAATATTTAACATATGATCTCTTTTCATGTTATCGACAGTATGTACAATAAGTTTCTTTTACTGAAATGTGATAACTATTGTTTTCAAATTCTTACATGATTAGGTATCTGTCACATGCAACATAGGATTTATACAGGAACAATGCAGTGTGTAGCAGGGCATTACGGTATGGGTTAACACGCTGGAAACACATGTGTTATATGCATCATAATGCATCTGTAAGACCAAAAGACCGCGATAAGTACAGTAAAATATATTGGACAAAAACTTTTTTGTCTTTTAAGATAGGCTCTATGCTGTTAGTGACAAATTCCAGCAAGTTTTTCTTTTAAAATTAACAGGTCGAGACATAAACCACTTTTCTTAAAATGACTTAAATCCCTTTAAACTAGTACCAGATTTTGACCTCAAGCTCTTCATAATGTATAGTTTAAAGCCTTTTTCTTTAATTAACTGAAAACAATCTATAAAACATAAAGGTAAATTTATCATTCAAGCGACTTTATTATTTAACAATCTATTTGAAGTGTACGCAAAGAATCTAATATTTATTAAAATGGTGTTTAATGCCACCTTTCTACAATGTTTCACCTGTATCGTGGCGTCGAGTTTTAATTCTGGGAGAAAGACGGCTTTCAGTTGAAAAACTGGTAACCCTTGTCAATTAAGACTGGAGTCGAGAACACCGTACACACACTGACACCCGAACCGCTAACCTCAGTGCGGACAGAGTAATTGAACAATAGTAGATGACTAACTATTTTAACCACTCGGTCACCCAGACTACTTAAGAATCTAAAATGAATAATTTCAACATGTTGAACGTGCAAAGCTAAAATTTATCTTAAATGAAATGGTCAGAACAATAAAATGAGGCAACATAAACACTTATGTGCGTATTTACACTTAATTCGTGTATTTAATTCTTTGTATTTAACAAACGCCAGTAAAGTATGTTTTCAAGTATGTTGTTTGTTTGCTTTATATTTTTTTCTGCAGTTTTCTTGGAACGAATAATCGTACGTAATAAGGGTACGAATTTAGTCCCATTACTCGTAATGTAGCAGAGCGGGAGTGAATCACTCCCGGCACTTTGATGTCCAAAGGAAGTTGCATATACAATCAGACGTAGTCGATCTTCATATCTTTCGACAGTGTCACCATTTTTTTATCGGTTTCATGTTTAAAAATCGATCATTATTGATACGTGATGATGGTTATTGCCGTTTTTAATAACCTGCTGTGCGTTGTGTATTAGTTGACACTCCTGTTACTTTTTAATTACGTTTACTGCATGAAAAACATTGAGAAACCCGAAACTGAATGGCGTGTTGCATCATGGGTAATACATATGTAAATTACTGGATTTTTACTACGGAATGGTTATTATAGTATGCAAATTAGCACGTTTATAATAAAATTAGGTCACACTATCCATATTCGGAAAAATGATCAACATAGCATTTTCCACGTGGCATATTCAAAGCAAAAAAAGAAATTTCTTCAATAAAGATCGTTTCCCGTTAGTTTCGCAATGTCTAAAGATTTAATAACGTAAAGAAGATGAATATTATGTTTGAATTTTGTATAAATAGACCGAAGTTTGAATGTTTTATTTGTTACATTGCGATCAATAGGACTGAATTCTGCCGTTAATCCGACAAGTCACAAAACTAACTTCGGATTATAACGGCTGTAAAATTCGGCCTACAGTTTTCTGTTTATTAAGTAACGAATTAATGTTGTATATCTAAAAGGGCGAAATGGGCATGTGCTTTGCTATTTCTTAATCAATATTTCTTACTTATACTTTACGACATTAAACTATCAACGTTATCAACAAAAATAAACGCATCAGTAAATTTTTCAACCTAAAAGTTAGGTTCATAGACGAATACAATAGAGTTCTTTAACGAATCGCTCAATTAACAAGAAAAGATATAGTTGTAACCATATCGGGGCAAAACTCAATTAAAGTAATTTGAGGATTAAAACAGCAACCCATTTTGTATTGTAATATGAGAGATTAATTGTTGTTTACAGCTTGTGAAGATATAATGTACTTATGATATTCTATAATGTGCTTTAACCAAGTCAGGATCATTTAATACAATCAAATTTTTATGATTTGTCTTTGCCATGTGTTGCTTTTTCTTCTTTTATATAAGAGAATGATCATCCGAGACATCAGAGTTACAATACATAAAAAGTAAAATATAATGCAGAAGAATTTGTGTTAAATGTATTTTTAGTGTTATCTTGTAAAATATATGTTTATATTAATATTTATATTTTGGCATATGTGTTAAAACATATATTAACAAGTACTAACGTTAAAAAAGATAACCGACGCAGTAAAGATATAAATTGAGTTATGCATTGAACTACATACAAATTCCCCATTTCAATAGACCAGAAATGTTTGATGGAAATTTTGTTTGGGGAAGTACTGAAGGACAATTATTAGTACGTGAAAGAAATCATGAACCTATAAACTAACACTAGTCTCATGTGAAACGATTTTAAAATTGTGCCCCCCTCCCTCATATGTGTTTTTATAATTCAACAGATTATTTTATTTACGTGTTTTTGATATTAACAGATTTACCAAGCATACAGTTAACCTAAAATGTATAATTTACATACAACTGCATGTACTTTGTTGTACATGTACATGCATTCCAGAATGTTTATTGCTATTATGTATTGAAACCCACTGCCTAAGATATAGAAATGAAGTTTTTCTGGGAGCAACAAATTAGTTTTATATGCGTTTTAATTTGCGCTGTACTTCAAATAAAAAATATTTAACATTTTTGTATAAGTTGATTGATATAAAATTTTACAAACTGCAGCTCATCTCTATCGTTCTTAATACTTAAATTGCACTATGAAATAATTTTTATAAACTAACAGACGGTAAGATCTAATAATAATTGTACACAATTTGAAAGGTGAATTGCCAATTAACAAACCTGTTCCGAACCCCTGTCCAATTTACCACCCTGTTACGAACCCCCGTCCAATTGGTTTTTGACTAATCAAGAAACAATATTACGATCACGTGACTTGCTTTTTCGAGAGGTGAAGTGTCAAGAGGTCAAAGGGTAAAAAGTGAATATAATACTGACTGCGTCGGAAAAACCAAGTTTCATAATTGCCCCTTTTGGCCCCCTAATTCCTAAGCGGAAAAGGGAGGAACCCCAAAATCAACGTCATTCATCCTTTTATAATAAGAAACATTATTGTAAAATTTCAAAGCAATCTGTAAACCAGAACCAAAGTTATTGTGGAAACAAATAAAAAAGTAGCATCTCTGTCTGTTTGTTAAATCTGCAATCCCAATTGGGATAAAGGACTGGTTATCGTTTGTTTTAAAAATATTCGAAATTCTTAATACATTGATTGATGTGTTATTTTTATTTTACAAAAATGTACATGTGCACATCTTTTTTACTGTTATTCATCATGATGATCAGCTGCAGCAGCACAGGCAGCCATGGAATATTAACTGTTTACATCACAAAAATTGTTTAATACACCATTAAAAACAGTAGCAAGAAGTTCATTATTGCTGGACATACTTACAATGCATTAATTATATAATTAACAATTCAGATGAAAGCAGATTGAATATGCATTTATGATAATATGATCGTTCACCTAGCCAGCTTGATCGCGTAAGAATATATGAACAGAATTATATTTTTATTCAAAGGCAAAGAACAAAATTATTACAATTCGCAATACAAAACATACTGTTTCTCTCCTGAAAAATAATCAAAACAATATTACAGATAGAAATTACTTACTTCGGTAAATGTAAACATCGAACTATATTTTCGCGCAATAATTCAGTAACCCGTACCCAAAATTAGTTATAACCCATGTGTAATACCTGGCAATGATTTGAGTTATGAAAACCAACCTTATACACATAGCCCATTAAGAAGCTTTTGACAATAGACATATATATATTGATACATATTTAAACCTTTTTTGTAAAACATATTTAAACTTAGAATCCATTCATAGGGGATTTTAAACATGAAATATCATATGTAAAGTTATTGAGCAAACACATAGATCGGAATTTGAACAATTAGCATAAGAATGAGCTACAGAAAAACAAAATTATTTCATGTAAAAATATGTTTTGACTAAACAATCTGATAACCATACCATACCATTGTACCATAAACTGAAAATTTTTTCTGCAACAATAAAGCACACATTGGTTTATTGCCTTTGTAAAGTATCATGATAACGTTTGCTCACGCTATGAGATATTCGAAATAAAACAACGAAATGTTTTCTGTGTTCCTAAATAAAGATTCAAGTTATATCTACGGGTATTTTAACGTGTTTCTATAGTGCATAGAAATGCAGGAATTTGTTAAATATTATGTACTTGTACAATAACGTAAAAGTTGATGATAATTGCATTACATGTACATGAAAAAACTACTATGTAAATATGTAAAAATATAAAGCGTTATATCTGTGTACTATGAATGTGTTGTGAATGATTATATTTCATCAAGTGCATGTTAATCGTCGCTTTTTTCAACGGAAACATAAAAAATGAGAGGAGAGTTACATGTTTAACATTATTAGTTGTTGCAGTTTCTTTCTAAACAAAGTATACTTAAAATTCTGATATCATAAATTGAGCATTTCTACAAAATTAATGATTTCTGATACTTAGGTCTTGTCAAATTGTTCAAGTGTCAAGACGGCAACATGACATGACTTGAAAATATAATTCGATTTTTATACAGTAAGAAGTTACATGATTCAAATATAACATACCTGTTATAATCATATATACACACAAATGGGCAAATATATTTCAGTCACCAGAATGTTATTGTTTTAGAGTCTTGTTGAAATATTTACACCGTAAACATTGTTCCTTTATGTGCATTCTTTGTATAATCTTTAATTTGCACTTGCACTTTTCTTAAGCTTAATAAATATTTCAATAATTAATGTATATTATTAAGAAAATAAACACATCTATCAATGGCTATAAGTTAAATTCATAGGCGTATGACATACAAGATAATTATTTTAACTAGTTATAAAACTGCCGCACATGTAATTAAATCCCAACGGTATGCCAAACCCCATTAAAATGCTTTTGGTAATATCTATGTATATTTCAAACAATTTAAATAAATTTACAGTACAGTAATGAGAGATTTTCAAACCAAAAGTATTATTTTTTAGTGTAATGCGCAAAACAATTGACCCGATTATGAACTATTATCACAACAATGGGCTAAATAATGACAGAATTTGTGCTTATAAAAATATTTATTAGACTTAAGCAGCACATAAATGTACAACCATATTTTATGAACTGTTATCTGCTAACGTGAGACCCGATTTGATGTAGTTATTGTATTAGTACATTAATGTTATAAACATTGAAAGTGATTGCAAGTTGCCGCTAAAATGATATTAAAAATTGGACAACGAAATGTTCCAACATAAAAAGGATAAAGGTTATAACTAAAGACACATAACCTGTTTCTATAGTACAAAGAAATGCAGCGGTGTGTTCAAATACTATGTATTTTCACAGTATAATGTGTATTCGACTTGCATGAAAAACCTTATATAAACATAAGAAAGCACTTTAAAATTTTTATATTTGTGTACTATAATATGTGTTATAATTGATAATATTTTATAAGTGCAATGGCCTTGACGACACTTCTTGTTCTGAATGTGATAAGTTTAAACATTGATAAAAGCTCTTCACCATTATTATTTTGTCTTACATTCTACTTGACTTAGGTGCTACTGATAAGTACAAAATGCTTACAACATTATACTTAATGCTCATTAAGACGCTTGAATACCATATTTAATATTTAATATTATTACAATGAACTACGTTATTTATGTAATTTAAAATGAATAGGGATTCTAGAAAGGTGAGTGGTGCTATTTTTGTTCATCAACTTCATATATGCGGTGCATGTCTACGCTGCGGTTGCTAGACTATATTCGTATACAAGGATAGCTGGTATTTTTTATTCATTCAGTGTATGTTATAATGCTTCATACTAAAACGCTACCAACTGGCTTGTGCATTCTTATAGCTTAATGATTATTTCTTTATTTATAACTGCATTGAATAATAAATATTCAAGAACCATACTGGAAGGATTTCTAGTGCCAAACCCACAGATCTGCCCAGTGCCCATTTTGATTTCGAAAAAGACTTAATTCTGCGTCATTACCCAATTAATTTTTTCTAACAACATTCAAAATTTTGTTCCCGATGTGCCACCCGTTTTTCTGTTTATTTTTGGTTGTTAATTTATTCTCGTCCTGAATATAGCTAAAATATTTCTCGCTGGACGTTAAGCAAGTACATTTTAAATAGTATCGATGTGAAGAGAATTGACACATCTATAAATGACTACAAATCATTTGATCAATGTATAACACACAATTGAAATTTAAAAGGCATGAAACTTCAGTAATTAGAAACCAACGTTATACAATAAACTCATTAAAAATTCTTTTGTAGATATTTATATTAATACCTTCTATATTTAAAACACCTAAGAAGATCTATTTATAACCAAATCATGAGGGACTTTTTTAAACGGGAAGTACACAAGTTTGTAATTTCTAATCTAATGTTTATTTGTCGTCCTTTGCTCTTCTTTTTGTCGTACACCTGTACACTTGTTGGCACAATTTTGTAAATGTTGTGCAGTTGCGATTAAAGTCGGTTGGTTGTAAGAAATTTGTCATACAACCTATACATATACATTTGGTACACTAGTCTTTCCTTTTTTGTAAATGTATATGCGGCATTTATGTCGTGCATACCTTACAACTGATGGACGGTGTTTATAGTTCAAATTAGTGTAACATTAAAAAGACATTTTAAGTTTTCTCTAAACAATTGGTTGTTTTATTATGTTAATGGTTTAAATGTTGAAAAAAGTTTGACTAATTTTAATTCTACGTTCAATAGTTGTATGTCTTATAACCGCCGAGACGACGGTAACGAGTTTTGTTTCATTGATGGGTTGTTGTTAACATTTTATAAACTTTTTCTTTGAATTTCTAAAAAAGCTTCTTTAATACATTCAAGAAAATCGCGGCTGGGCGCATACGATGGTAATTGCAAAAGTGTACCGTAGATTTAGAAGGAGTAGCATATAGTCCGAAAAAGTCTCATAGTTGATAGTCAGAGGTTAAATACTATGTACTCAAAACCTTTTTTAAAAAGTTTGATTATAATGACTGTTATCTTTCTTCATTCAAATACAAAATAGTCATCTTGACTTTTATTTAAAAGAAATAGATAATAGTTTCCAATCAAATTGCGCGGTTTCGTAATACTGTTTCGCTTACTCCGAACGAAATAATCTTTTAATTAGAGTGATAAAATTATGCAAGGTCACATGTAAACGCGTTGATTTAAGGAAACCGATTGAGTTCGTTTCTGGGGTCCACAAGATAAAACGTTTTGCTGATTTACCACTTCCTACTCAACGTTATTCCTTCTTATGTCTCGTATGTGGTTTCGAAAGATACGGATGCTCTAAACTACCTTGTTGATTATGCCTAGACCTGTTTATACATATCGTGCCGTTTTCATAACTGTTTCTATCACGGAAAATGAATAACTTTTAATACAGTTGCAAACCCATTATTTATTGGTTGTACAATATTTTAAAAGTTACGCAAGCTGTTAAATTTACAACAAGTTAATTGATGCACATGAACGGTCTAGTATTTAATATCGAAAATGTATAAGTAGTTTTAAATCGTAAAATCAAGAAACGCAGTTGAGGCTAGAGTAGAATTTTTACATTTTAATTAAAAAATTGAATGTTCCTAACAATTTATCGCATCTTCTTTTGGAAGTTTCATTAATTTTCAATGTCAAAATGCATGTCAAATGCACAAAACTATTAGAGGTCCACTAAATGTAAATTTTTAGCAAAATATTCAAAATTATTTCTCACCTTGTTCTGTTGAATGACAAAACTGAACAACAAATACCACTCCAAACAAATACCACTCCAAACAAATACCACTCCAAACAGATACCACTCCAAACAGATACCACTCCAAACAGATACCACTCCAAACAAATACCACTACAAACAGATACCACTCCAAACAGATACCACTCCAAACAGATACCACTCCAAACAGAGGACAAAATATCCTATTCGTGTTTTTCCTTCTACAACTTTACGGTATTTAAAACAAAAATATATTGTAGAAAATTAAGCAGCTCAAAAAGGTCAGTTACCATTAAAACATTTAACATAATACAAGGAAGTTGAACATATAAATTTTTAAATCTCCCAAGAAATGGTTGATCAATTACCAATAATAAAGTTAATAACTTATAGTTAAACTTTAAGTCCTTAATTCATAACAATCCGGAAACACATCTTATGAACATGCACGACCTTATCAATTAATATCCATGATTTAATTCTTTTTGGAATGTATTGGATGTTTGCCGTATTAAATTTTATTAAGGTTATTTAAATAAGAACCAATGCAATCCATATCTTTCTGTTTGTATTGTGTATTAATTTTGATAAGCGTTATTGATTGATAGTTGGGTGCCAGGAAACAATGATTTAGTTATAGTTATTTCACCGAACAATAGGTGTGACAACGACAGACAACTGTAGCGTAAAACAGCTAGGTCAAATTTTGCCAACTTCCCTTCGTTCAAGTTTTGATCAATTGATCATGCACAAGATGTATACACATGTATTACCTATATGATTTCGTCAATAAAGAACTAATCGCAATTGTTGATATTTAACCCACGAGAAGGTTACGTACGAGTACAATGTACGTTTATGTACACTATTGAGTTTATTTTGAATAAGACCGGTCAGTTTAATAGCAAATCTCAACATGGTACAATGTATTTTAAATGATGCAAACTAAAAATAAAAATGCCGTGAGGTTTCTTTTTATTGTTCTTTACTATATCGAACACCTTGAATAAAGCTTTATTTTTATTTTTACCAAAAAGGATATGAGAAAACTTTTTTTCTTTCTGTCAAATACTGGACTGGTGTCGCTGATAGTTACAAAACGAATATCATTTTAAAATGAGCTTAAGTATAATGTAGAAAGCAATACTTTAACTAAAATATAAAGTCCGGTCAAAACAGTAGTGTAAAGTAATAACTATACTGGAAATGTTTTTCCTGTATATATTCATTTACAACAATAAAGCACTAAGTCATATTTTATATGAGGACAGACCGACTTATACAATATATTATATTTTATTATTTATATGAGAATGAAATTTATTTAAGGCATTGGCATTTGTCATAGACAATAAACATTACGCAGGTGAACAAAAAAGTCCGAAAAACCGCTATAAAAAACGTCTTTATACGGATCTAGAATCATCAATAATCGTTAGGACAATTTAACACATCAAGACTAGATTTATACTCTATAGCAACTCAACACAGAAACATTCCGTACTGTAATCTTTAGGGTAAATAGAAAAATTAAAATCTTACATGGGTTGAATATCATCTTAGCTTCTATTGTATAATATATGATGCACAAAAACAAACTACAAAATGGGAGATATAGGCTTTCAAAAGATCCACTAGAAGTTAATACGATTCTGCTGTTAGTTTTGATAATAATGTTTGCGTTGATTGGGCTTATTATATTAATTGTCAATAAATAATTAACTTCAGTTTTATTTTTTTTTTTTATAATTGATTTTGATTTGTAAGCTGAAATGTAATTGGCAAATTCAAATGGGGCAACCCATATTATACAATTCTGCTAGTCACATGACCTATTTTCATGCCGTTAAAATTAAAATAGTTGAACGACGTCATCGCTGCTTTAACCGTTAAAATTGTCAAGATCTAATTATAAGGAATATTTGGTGACGTTTTAAACAAAATATATTCGAAGGACAAATAGTTAGGATGTTGAGTTTTTGTCAGGAAACTCCAAAACTTCATGCATGGCTGTTGCTTTCTACAGTTCTTTGCAGACGAAAAAAATATTTTCTGAATTTCTTTGCTCTTAATATTAACAATAACTATATCAAAGAATTAGTATCTGATGTTCATACTAGGTGTTGAAATTACCGGGCTAGTTAAACTTTCTGGGAGAAACAAAGTGCTCATGCAGAAACATTAAACATAAATAATGAAAGATACAACTATTGCATCCATAAATTTCGGAATATTTTAACAGGATGTAAAACATAGAAATATATTCAGTAACCTTATGCAACTTCCAAACATTTTTATATTACCTAACACTTTATTTATTTAAAAAACCTTAAGTTAACTTGAAGTGATATTATTACCGATATTTCTTTTTCAATCACAGTGTTAATAAGTCACAGAATAGCGCTGTTAATATCACCTTTAGATATATAAACAAATATTGCAATCCACTAAAGTTTAATTACAAACCCGGAAGCAAAGATTTTCCAGTCTAGGGGATTTTCAAAGAGGAAGTAATAAAAGTGCATGAGCAAATACATTTTTACATGATTACTGACAACATGCATCGGAAATGGCTACACAATTGTAACGAGAAGAAACTTGCCGTACATGTCAAACACTTTTTGTACCAGTCATACACCTGTAGTACATAAACTTCTCGAACTTGTCATATACATGCTGAACATGTCAGACTCTAGTTGCGCATGTCTTGTAAGTGTTGTACATGTTATACATTTGTAAACTTTATATCCCATATTTGGGAATCATAGACATCCAGTGAATGTGTTACACCTATCGTGCATGTCATATCATTGACGGAGATGTGGTACACTTTTATGAAGCAAACAAATTTCTTAAGAGACAAAAACATTTATATTGAATACGCAACAGCTTAGTCGTAAACATTTATTTGCGACTTAGCTCGAATTGTACACATCGCTTACGTATTTAATGTGATTATTGAATAACTAAGTAGTTGTCTATATGAAAGTATTGTTGCTTTATGCAGATTAGTTTAATGTATATTTTAACCGACTTATTATAAGTATAAAATGAATTGTCGACTGATGTTTACCCTTTGAGAAAAAATATTGTTTTTAAATATGTGACTTGAATGAGTTAACATTGACTTCTCTATTGACAATTTTTCAGTTATAGAGGAATTAGTAAATGGGTATAGGAATAGAACAAAAAATGAATTGTTTCGTAGTTTTCAAACGTATTTAAAGCGAAAATGCATACCGACTACATAAATTACGAATAACATTTTTAACGCTTATATGAAAGCGTGTGTCAATAGGATTAATATGAATATAGGCGTATTTTTATCGTGGACGCGTTGCAACGTTGAGTATGTGTTTGTTTACGCCATGTCATCTTTAACTGAAAGAACATTTGCAATTTATGTTGACGCCTTTGGAAGAACAGGAAAATTCCATAGGCACTGAATCAACCGGTATATAGTGTGATAACGTCTCTAGGACAGTCTAGGGGGCTCGGCTGTTTGACTTGGGAAATCAAGCCTGCGTGTAAGTCTAAGTGATGTTTAAAAATTGCTATAACACGTTTAATCCCCATGGACTTAGAGTAATATAATTGAGTTAAAGGTTCCTGCCATGGATTAGTACGAACGGAACGGATTTCCACATAAGCTATACAAGAAGGTAAGAACAATGTGACCTTTTAACACAACATAAACTTTTGTATACAAAAATGTACCTCGCCGTTTGTTTTGGAGAGAAATTGTATCTTGTGTAAATTTAGGGTATCCCAGATCGAAATCTTGTTGGCAGTGAACGTGTGTTTTACGTAACAAACGCGACGTAACAGATAAATAAAATAGTTCTAAATGATCACTTACCCTGAACTGGTCTAATTCTTACTATTTCTGGCAAAAAACATTATTAAAAAATTATTTCTTTTTACGTTCATTATTATCTTAGTTTTTCATACTATAAACCAAACAGAAAGGGGGGAGGAAGTGGTATGGAAAAACAGAAATGTGTACCGATGTATTGGTCCATTATTATAATAAAATAAGAGTCTACAAAAAAAGCAAAAAAAAATATCTTGTTATGAATTTGTGTAATCATTTTAAATGTATTGAATAAAAAAATCCGGTCTTCATTTGTATCGCGAATCCTCATCTACCATGATGCCAGTTTATCTGAGATACCATCCGGATTTGAGATACTTTCCAAATTGTAGGTGTTTACAGGGATCATGTAATCAGTGTACATGCATGTTACCGTAAAGCTGGCATATGCGATGCGAGCATATTTTATGATTGATGACATTAATTTCGAGCACCATAGCAGGGCCTTTCCATTCCAGTGGTCACATGACGCCTTTCTCTGATGTGTGCGTGACGTCACATCAATCGATTGTCGATTTGTAAACAGTTTCATAGATTGTATTGATCACGTAATCAGTTTACAGTACCGTAAAGCTGACATTGGCGATGCTCGCTACACGAGCATCGCAGATATTAGGCTTCACTACGCTACTCTGCACCCAACAGTGCCTCTGCATTCCAGTGATCACATGATGTCTTTTCTGATGCGTAGGTGACGTCACATCAATCGATTTGTAAACATTGTTTCATAGGTTGCAAAAAAATGTCGGACATTTTTGTTGTTATTTTAAAAATAAACACTTTAATTTATCGATGTAAAATTTATTACTGTCTACTTTTAAATCATTGTTTTTGTGCTCGACGACAATATTTTCTTCTGATCGCACAGCTACCATCCGAAATGGGGTTGTTCATATGGATCACGTGACCTTATTTACACACACGCATGATTTAAGCTTATATATGGTTTCTTAGTTCGTTTTTTCAATGAGAACCACAAATATAACATGCATTTTGAACCATCCTAATAGTTTTTACGAAGGGTAAATCTAATAGGCACAATTTAAATAGAAACGCGGTTCGGTGTGAGACAGAAGTTTCAAAATTATACCGTTTTTGTAGATCTTCCGCATATAGAGTATATATGTTCCGATTACAGTGTAATTTATAAGCATCATTAAATAATTGTTTGGTGTCCAAAGCCGAGAGAAATGTATATGAAGCAACTAAACGTATATCAGGTTTGAGTTTAAGATAACAGAACAATAGATCTCTGTAGTGTTAACAGCTGTTCTAACTTCTTTAAAAAAAGTTCCAGTATCTTTGAATCTTTAAATACAAAATTGAAAAACAACTATCAGAAAACATTGACAATCATTAACTTTCTTTTCCTTTTCCAACACATATTTATTCTGTGGATGAAGATACTGCGTATATTTTAAAAACATGTATTGTATAAACTATCATGCTCGTTTATAACTGCTTTGAATCAATGTGCACACAACTTTTCCTTACTGCTACATAATAAATGGATTGATTGAATGTTTGCTTAACGTTCAGCGAGCAATATTACAGCAATATTAAGAACGAGAACAAGGTAACCATTAATAAATCAATGCAAAAGACAAATGCATCAATGAGGACACATTTTCGATTGCCACCTAAAGTATTATTATTAAGTGATTTATATGTTTAGTTAAAAATAAAGCTTTCCGTTTGAAGAAAATTTAATAATTTAGTTCTATTTGGCTATATGTTCAAGTTATAATATTTTTTCGCAAGCTGAGCAGCTCTATGCAGGTTTATCTTTTATATGATGCATCTCTAACGTTCCAGATTAAAAGCTTTTAACTTAGTGTATTGTGTTTGGAGTATTAAATATATTTGCGCAACGATAGTTCTAGTTTTCCATATCAGATACTGAATTCTTGTATTGCAATATTATTCTGTTATAGAATAATTCTAAAGTAATACACTGGGTGGAGGTAACATTTGCTGTATGTTGGTTATATAAAATATACGTAATCAGTTGAATGTGAATTTGTTGTCGTTTAACTGATGAACTATCATCAATTATTATCATTTATCCAAGATCTTAATTTTCATTTTTAACCTATACTATAGCCATTAGTAGAATTCTTCTGTTTTACAACCCTCCACTATTTTCTATTCACAACGCCGTACACGGGACATTTGGCGACAGGATTCTGCAATTTTCTGGTGGACAAAAAAGAAGAAAAGAAGAAATATGTTTATCTTCAGTCGTTGTGACGTACACACAGACAACAAAACTTAAAGGGTTCGAAGATGCCTAATAGTGAGGGACTCACTCACGGAACCCACCCAACGCCAATATGCGATCTTAAATTTACACTCTACAAGGCCATCATGGGTGGTACATGATACCCATCAATCTTAATCAACTAACCAACTCACATACTACAGTAATTCAAACGTGGGGCTGGTATGCCATAAATCTTTAACCCAAGATTTCTTTTAAAATGCCTATACAATATCAAGGCCATTGCAGTAGTTTCTATATTTTTGGTTGTTGGTTCTGGCGTTTGCCGGTGTCTCGGACTGTCTTTTTGACAGTTTCCTTGGTGTTCGATATTGTGTTAATATCTTCATTCATCCACCATATACAGCTTAAAAACCATATGTAAAGATCTTATTAAACGCTGATTTTCAAAACGTTCTAGAGTCGTCAACATGACTTGATCATTATGGGTTGATTGATTGGATGTTTGCTTCGCGTTTGAGCTATATTCAGGAGGTAGCAAGTTAACACACAATAAATAAATTCGGAAAGATGGACCAAAGTGAAAAAAAATTTGAATGGTACTGGAAAAGTATGGGTATGGGTAGGGCAAAAATGTAGTCTTTCGTAGCGGCCGCAACAAGCCTACTCTTATCGACATCTACAAAAGAGGTGTTTAGCGTGCAATGAGCGAAGCTCTCTAAATACGTAACCACAGTGGTCCGCGTCCATACTTTCCGTATTATGACCTGACAACCCCCCCCCCCCCCCCCCAATAGGGCATTACTTATCCGCTATCTGGGTACGCGCTGGGCACTATCGAATACTGTGAACTCTCACAGTATGCAGTCGGAAAGCCAGCGCAAAATCGATCAATAAAAACGCGGTATTCGAAATTTTGGCGCTACAAGGGCGATAATAGCTTTTTTCTAGTATGGTGGCGCTGTAACTGACGACAACAATATATTTTAATGTGAACAGCGGTCGGGAAAGACTGTAAATTTAAGCTTATAATAAATGAAACGCACGATTTTCTATAAAAAAATGATTGAAAGATGATTATTTTATAAGAAAATAAAGTTATGTAAGTGTTCTTTGTTTTTTTTTAATTTACACGTAAAGAGAATTCGGAGCAGTTATTTTCTCAAACATCCCGACGAAAAAGATGGCGGGTAAAACCCGTCTCTAAAAATAACTGACACAATTGCATCCCCAGCATCCAATCAAAATGTTAATGCTTAAAATATCAACGTCTATATATATTTTGTTTAAGGAATCCTTTTGTTTCCCACCATTCGCATCCTACTTCCTGATATTGACCTAGGAGAAAGAGCACTGTTCGAAGACATTTTTCTTGTCTAAAACCTGTTAATATATAACTTATCTTTATTTAAATAGTGAAGTTCAGACTGGAACATTATTTTAATGTTATTTAATTGATTTTTACTATTGTGTTAGCAGACTTTTTATAGATACAGCCATTAACATGAGCTATATATGTGTATCATTTGACCCTCCCCCCACAACTTTCTTCTCTTTTTCTCTTTTTCAGCTACAAATATTTGCCAATTTTACATGTTTGTTGCAAGGTAGCATATGTTTCCATTATTTCCCAGTCACAATTACTTATGTCACAAATACTGAATAAGATTGGTGACTGAAAACCCAGCCAGTTGCTTTAACACTGAATGATTTGCATATGATATGGATTCCACACTTGTTGGTAACGCTTTCCCCACAACATTTATTTTTTCCAGGTGTAATCTGTCACGGACGATCGTTTTCCCATGTTTTTCAGGGAAAAACATTTTTTTATTTTACAATAATTTTCAGATGTACAGTATACTCTGTTACATTGCTTAATTTTTAAAGCCTTTTAATTACATAAAAAGCATGCACAGATGTCACGTCAAAACAGTTGCAATAAGCTTCATCGAGTTAGAAACCCTGGACCCTGTAAACATTGCGAACAGCATGATATATCACAAAGGTACATCCATTTTAAACAAAAGCCACAAGATATTTCACAGTTTGTATTGCAAAATTTCCAGATTTATGAATATGACTGTATTTGTAGAAAATGTGAAATAAAATTGAAATTGAAAAAGATCTTTGAAATATCATTAAATCAGCATAGCGATACTACAGTCGGCATCAAAAACGCTGTGCACGGATTCCAGTTTTAATTGCTGTTTTTTTGTCTATTTGATAAGTGTTCGTCAAAAAGTGACCACAAAACTACAATTGAAATACACACTTTTAAGAGTGTTTTTGAAATTATTTCAGATAATGGTTTCCCATCAGAGAACAATTTCCCAGCATCATTATGTCATACTCATTATAATAAATTAAATAAATTTTATTAACAGGTCTACATTGGAACGTGTTGTATGTTGCAAGAAAGCAGACAAGTCTAATTTTAAGACTGTTGGTGATGAGAAAAGGGAGCTGTTGTCAGATTTGTTTGAAAAAAACAATTGTATCTGTTGATTTAGATTGTTGAAGTCATTGTTACAATAATTTTTAATTCTTTCTGTAGATCAAGGGATGCAGATGAAAAGATATGTCAAACTGATCAATATTTGTATGATTGTTTGAAGGGATACCCCGAAATTGAAATTCAGGATGTAACTGTACACAATTAAGATCTTTTCACCTTTAGATATATTCTGGAGTTTGTAATCAATTCTTTTTTGCAAGAAAAAGCATTGTTGCTTACATCAATTCATGAAAGATATATTGACCTTCTGAAGCAAAATGCATTACAGCTGAAAATAAATATAGAAATATTAAGTTCAAGTTTATGTCATAGCCCACAAGGGATTTTATCGCTGCTAAATTCTAGACTCGGAAATGCACTTTTATTGTATTCTCCGAAGAAAAAGTAATTGGGTCGTATGATATATAGACCAGGGTAGATATTGTTACACTGTTGCATTCATCACTGGTTGAATGTCAACAGTTGACAAAAAGTATCAAACAGACTGAAACTAGAAACAATCGACTTGTTGAAAAAGTGTCTTCTGTTATTATTAATAAAAAGAAGCAAGAGAAAAATGGATGTTTAGAGGAATGTGCGTCATTTGGTTAGATTGTACACATCCGACAGAGAAAATTCTGACGAAATCCCTGATCTGAACAAATTTAGTTGCAATAATGAAATAATGAGAATACCTCAAATTTTATGGAATTTTATATTTAGGCTTTCCACAACAGACAGAGAAGAGAGAACTTTAAAGAATAATTTTTCATGGGATCATCATTATATAGAAACTCAATTTACCAACAGTATTTCAAGGTTACTTCCAAGGTTATATATAGCAAGTTGCATATTTAATCTACAAATTCCCAGTGTGTACATCCTCTTCATTTGTTATTTACAGATATAGCTGACAAATTTTCAAATTCATGATCCATATTTCTTTCCATTAATGCTAGGCTAGGTGCAGGTGTATCAAAAGACTCCTTAAAGCGCTTTACTACAAACAAATGCAAAGAACTAGATGAAAGACAGAAGTACCTGACATCACACTCTTGTAGGTGCTGGACGTGACAGAAGTGGTTTTCATGGTACCACAATACAAACGGTTGTGCCTCGTCCAAGCAGATTTAAATGTAGAAAATTCTTGTATTGAAGGTCAGGGAGAATTATTTACTAATACATGTACTTCATTTAATTATAGGGATAGAAAGCTAGCTTCTAAATATTTAGAGACAATAGTTAGTCCTGTAGATAAGATTGGTGTCCCAAAACAGTTGGCATACAACAAATTTTCAAATTTAATTTTTTCAGATTTACAAGGAACAACAGAAGAAAGTGAATCTTGGAATTCATTTTCAAATACTTTAATAAAATATGGGTTTAGTAAAACATTATTTCAGAAACATAAAGTTGTTTTACCAGGAGTTAAAGCTTTTATCCCAATTTCTGAAACAGAGAAGGCCGAATTTACATCTGTAGCTGTCCTTGATGAAACTGCTGACAGTAAAGACACAGTTTTGAAAGTGTTAAATATTTTGCACGAAAAGTTTCAAATTGGAATACACACAGAGCATATTGTTGTTGTTGGGGATGGTAAAAGCTACGATCATCTAATAAAACTTAAAAATGGGTATGGTCACAGTCTTGGTTGGCTTTTGCCATATCCAGGTGATTGACATATTTTAAAAAATATCTTGCCCATTTTTATTAAAATATATTTTGATGCAGGTCTCAAAGAATTGGCTTTAAAATATCACCATGGAGCAACTCTTAAAGTCCTTACTGAATGTTCTAAATTTTCAGTCACACATAGGTTTATGATAAATTGTTGGGAAGCAGCTTAACGACATCAAGTACATTCATTACATTTGTTTACATTTCAGAATCAGATATGTTCTTTTGAAGAACAGCTTGCAGTAATTATTGCTGATATTATTGGCAATTTAGGTGTTGACGTGGAGAACAACAATGTTGAATTGTGTCAAAGTGATGTGTGGGAAGAGATATGTAAGAAAAAACTGATGTATTCAATGTTTTTTCTGATGATTTACTTTCAGCTTATCATTCTTGGAGATCATCCCAATGTAGTGCCAATGAAACCTTTAAATTTTGGGACTCTTTTATACATTTAGATTTTATGTCATATTTGATTGTACATGGCTTTAAGAGGTAGGAATTGGAATCTGAGAAATGTTTGTTTGAAGAAACTTTCATGTTTGTTTTATGCATTTGATCGACACAATTATTTAAGAATGATATCATATCATCTAGCAGATTTATTGACATTTCCAAAATCTGTCTTAGAACATTTTTCACAAGGTTGCTTTTCTGTTTCAATATCAGGTAAACATTTGTACTCTGTTGCTTTAGATGAGGCACATGAAATGGAAATTAATTTGAAGACTAAAAATGCACTTAATTCCTTTAGCCAGTCCTCATTAAGTACTCTAACTTATTATCTCCCATACAGAGTTGAAACCTTGCATAATTGTAAAACTGAATTACAGCTTGAAACATGTGAATTTCAGCATCATGATACAACAACTTCATATGTATTAACAGAAGAGAGAACGATTTTTGAATATATATCACAGTTTCAGTCATCATCTCTGTTTCAGTCAGATAGCAAGTTAAATTTACACCATATTTTTTCGCAGGTTGAAACATCAAGTGAACAAACAGACAGTTTATTAAATTACAGAAAATTCGGTGAGGAAGACTTGCACAATTATATAAAATGTTGTATATTAAATACAGACAATCTTTTTTCAAAGCAGCCCCCTAGAAAGAAAAGAAATCTTAAAACTTTTGCTTCAGTCAAAGTTTCAGTTCAAAAACAGAAAAAAGAAATAAAAGACCAGAAAACAGTTATTTTTTGTTTAAGAAAAAAAATAGCATTTTCCAAATATTCCAATAAACCAGTTCAGGATTTAGATCAGTTTTTGCAGCTGCCTCGAGCCTTGTGTGATGCCAATGTAATTCCAGAAAAAGGTGTTAAATCTTCAGCAGCATCTGTATTTAAAACCTTGTACACAGAGTCCTTTATTTCTCAGTTACCACAACCTTTGAATACAATTTATACTTCATTTATTATTGATGGAATGTTTATAATCAATTCACCATATGATAATGTTTTTCTTTCCATGAACAAATTGATTAGCTCAATTGAAAATGATATTTTGTTTCAGAATATTGATACTATTTTACAATACCTACACTTTGTGTACATATTTAGTGGATGTGACTTTTTGTCTTATTTTAGGGCATTTGGCAAAAAGACTTTTTTTGATATCTTTAGAAAATACTCTTTCTTTATTACAATAGATGGATCTTTGGTAATAGTTCAAGAGGATGAAGGTCTTTTTTCATTTTATAAGCTGATAGCTTCTGTTTATTTCAGTAGGTATTGTGTTGTTTTTCAACCTATCAGTACTACAAAGGAATTGTTTGATGCCATAGAAGCTACAGATACTAAAGAAAAACATAAAGCTCTATTGACAAAAATTAGGGAAAAACAATGGGAGAGAGTTGTGTCAGAAGTTGATATGATGCCCAATCCAGAGGCACTAAAATTGCATTGGTTGCGTGGTTGTTGGCTATTTTTATACTGGAGACAGTGTGTCACTAATTTTATGTCTCTTCCTTCTATTTCAGATTTTGGATGGAAAATTGTGGATAATGCATTGACTGTTGTTTGGGATACTGACTTTAATTTTAAACAGGTGGCAAAAACAGTGGAATGGTACACCAAAGGGTGTTCTTGTAAGTCAGGGTGTGCAACAAACAGGTGTAAATGTAAAAAAAAATAATACAAACTATTGTAGGCCTGGTTGTAAATGTATAAATTGTGTAAACATTCCATCCATCTTATCAAGTGAGAGATTTAACATATCAGTTGAAAGTCTTGTCTTGGGGAAAGAGGTATTGCACCCAAAGTACCCCTTTATGTGAATGCTAGTCATTCTGTGTTGTCTTGGGGAAAGAGATATTGCACCCTAAGTACCCCTTTATGTGAATGCTAGTCATTCTGTCTTGTCTTGGGGAAAGAGGTATTGCATCCTAAGTACCCCTTTATGTGAATGCTAGTCATTCTGTCTTGTCTTGGGGAAAGAGGTATTGCACCCAAAGTACCCCTTTATGTGAATGCTAGTCATTCTGTCTTGTCTTGGGGAAAGAGGTATTGCACCCTAAGTACCCCTTTATGTGAATGCTGGTCATTCTGTCTTGTCTTGGGGAAAGAGGTATTGCACCCTAAGTACCCATTTATGTGAATGCTAGTCATTCTGTCTTGTCTTGGGGAAAGAGGTATTGAACCCTAAGTACCTCTTTATGTGAATGCTAGTCATTCTGTCTTGTCTTGGGGGAAAGAGGTATTGCACCCTAAGTACCCCTTTATGTGAATGCTAGTCATTCTGTCTTGTCTTTGGGAAAGAGGTATTGCACCCTAAGTACCCTTTTATGTGAATGCTAGTCATTCTGTCTAGTCTTGGGAAAAGAGGTATTGCACCCTAAGTACCCCTTTATGTGAATGCTAGTCATTCTGTCTTGTCTTTGGGAAAGAGGTATCACACACTAATTACTGCTTCATACAAGTTTAAAAGTAATAGTTCAATTATTCTGTACATTTTTTTCTTGTAATATATTTTTATCAGACCTATCATAATAGTAAAGGTGCCTTTTAAATGTTTTACTATATTTCTTTTTTCTTTAACTTTTTATTTATTCTTAAGTTTTTTTAATTTCCTTTGTTGAGTTCTTTCATGTGAATCAGTATTATTGATATATTTAAAATTTATTGAAATGAATATATTTAAAAAAATAAACATTTAACTTTACACTGTTTGTTCTTAAGAATTGAGGTAAAAAAGATGTTATTTAACTGAAATAAATATTATATAAAGAATTGTTTGCGATAAGAAATTTATATTTTTATAAAGCCGATCTTGTGATTTTTCAGCTTTATCATGTAATTAAACGTCTAGCCCTTAATGAATGTAGCTGAAATACTGCTCGCAGGATGCTAAGCAATTGTTCGATCAATCAAATTAGAAATGGATTTAGAAAATTGTTTAACTTGGTCTAAAAAAGAATGATAAAGGCAAATATATGCCAAATATTGTGGATGTGTTAATTATATACCCAACATCACAGGATTGCCTCCCCACCCCACTTCTAATTAACTATAATTAAACTGGACTAACAATTACAACATTTATGTGATTTATATTATCACAGGAAATAAAAAACAAATGATTTATCAGGATGCATAAAATGCATCTGTTGGATACAAATACAGAAAAATCAACAAACAATCTAAAACACATAGCAATAAGCACCACAGAATTAAGGTGCTCCTAAAAATGTAAGCAAGTTATCTTCCAAATTTATATATTGATAATGGCAGCTGATATCTGTATAGACTTAAGGGGTATCCCTTGAAAATCTTTTACCAAATATTGAATATTAGAGAAATAGCATATATTGGGATGCAAAAAGCAGTATTGGAGTCTAATCCAGAAAATAGTATTAATATTGTTGGAATAGTCAGTCCCACAATAACAATTGTTTTGTGAGGGTACCTAATCATTGAAAAAAATGAAATTCCAATATGATCGTTCTCCAATACTAATAGAGATTACAAAAAATATCTAGTCATTTACAATTGAATTAATTGGACGAATTAACAAAATAATGCCTACACCTCGTTTCATACGGAAAAGGTCATTTCCGGTACGTTCCGCCTTTTACTGCTCTCGAGGATTCCCCTTGCTCTAGGATTTACTGACACATATGCTTCCCCCGTCTTCGATCGTGGTAAATTAGATAATAACACGTTCTTCAATCATTTGTTCATCTAAAGAAAGTAAAAAAGTGCCAGCATATTTTGCATGTTTAAAATGTGTCAACAAAGAAAACCCGTCTTTGCAGGGTCAAAAAATAACGTTTTGTTATTTTTTTTCAGTAATATTTAGCTCAATTTTCTTTACATTTAATAAATTATCATAGCAATATATTCACAGAATCCATATATATTATAAATATTTTAAGTTAAGAAAAACAGAAAGTAACAACGGCGTTATAACTGCATATACTCATGCGAGGAAAATTTGACATAAAAATGAGACGAAGTCACGTGACTTGAAATTAGTTTTGGAACTCTTCTGTGTCCCTGGCTTTCCGACTGATGGTCCCAGGTTATGCGAAACACATCTCTCAATTTCTCTGAGTAATAGGTAGTCTTTCCTATTCTTGGATTTCACTTTTTCTTAAACATGACAATGATTAACTCCACAAGTTTCCTGTTATTTATAGTCAGACACTGCTTTCAATATTGATCACCTATCACATTTTAATAGTCTTTTTGGTTTTGAGATTATTTTCTTATTCCGCTGTTTGTCCTGTGATGATTCAAATATATCCATATATCAAGAAGATTCATTAACAAATTAATTTCAGTTTAAGTGTTATGAAACGCTAGAAATTTGAAGGATGATAGATGCTATTAATTTGTCTAGGTATTAACCTACATGAATACACCATATCACTTAAAAAAAACAAAAAGATTCTTAATCCCAGTCTGCAAACTATTCGAGGTGAAATTAAAAGGAGATTGTTTAGTAGCCAACTATATATACGATTGCAATTATAAATGTATATTGAAATAAAACATCACATCACTTGTAAATCCCTCATTAACTTCTGATCTTTTATTTTAACAATTACAGGTTGCAGATATTTAAATTTCAGTAATGTATCACCAATGTGACATTGTTTGCGTATATATGAAGATATTTAAACTATTTCTAGCTGAATATTAAGAAGCTACTTAACAATAAAACAAATGTTTTCTTTGGAGGGCTGGTGATTTACCCTCTCGTTGCTGGTATAACAGATAGTAGTAGTTAATACATAACAAGAAATATTTCACGTCATTGCGTTTCATTCCGTTTTCAAGTAGTTGGTATATTGAGTGTTTAATGATATAGTTGAACGGGGCTCAAGTAAATGTCCCTGTCACCATACGTTTGACCTTGGTTGTTGTTTGTCCTCTTTGGATTTAACGAAACACCAGAACTGAAACGAGTGTCTTCCAGGACAGGATCTATCGGGACTTGATTGATTCCCATATCACTTGTAAATCCTTCGTTGACTTCTGATCTCAAATATCTATCTTTTTCGATATGTTGCATTTCATGTGTACCGTCTGATCTCTGAAGTGTGTAGTACACATTTTTTGGATTAGTATTATAGGACTTCAAGGTTTCATAAGTTGGTTCCATGTAATTTGAATCTGGATCCTGCATATGGGTGGTAAGATTGCTGTCGTCACTGATGTAGTCATAAATAGTACTTCTTGAGTCACGTGGGTGTGGTGGTAATGGCCTATTTTGTTCGGGTTTTTTAGTCTTTCTTCCTCGGCGACATACAAATATTATTACCACGATCACAATCACAAACAAAACAATTCCTCCTGCTATTGATGGATATATTATCACGGTAGATTCCTCTGTAAAAAATTAAATGCCTTGAAAACTCAATTAAGATCATGCTAATTATTTTATTTTGAATGCAAATATCCTACATTGATTAGGCAGAAAACTAGCAATTGTTATCAGGTAAGGTTTCAGACTATTTACATAAATGGATTTCTTGTATATTAATATTTAATGGTATCGCTTTTATTTGGCTATTTATTTAGCCGAAGTATATAACGTCATGTATATCGTAGCTTATATATGCACATTATCGATGTTGTTTCTAATTAGTTTTTTACACGATTGAAAGGATTATACAGCTGTACTATGTATCATAAATAAAAGCAGTAATGGTTTAAGTCGAAAACAAATGCGCGAAGTCGGCATCAACCCAATAGTTAAAACATCTTTTATAAATAACTACCAAGTCACATGGCCACAGATGCTTCCAAACAATAATACATTGTGCGTGTATAGGAAGTGTATTCATTATGCGGGATGCACATCCAAGTTAATGTGTCGCATCCATTATTTAAGAAATAAGAGATTTAATTATATTGGCACAAAAGATCGACGTATTTGTACATATCCTTATGCGCAAGAGCATTGTGTTATTATCCGTATTTATAGTCATATATAACATATTTATGAAATATAAACATTATCTTTGAATATTAAAATTACGCAAAAGTAAGAATTTTCTTGATTATCAAATTAATAAACCAGTAGTGAATATGTTTTCATCGTCATCTACTGGCAATGGCTCCGCAATAGTGAATAATTGTTTCATTGATTGATTAATTGATGTATTGACTGATTGATTGATTGATATTGTGTTGCCTTTACGTCAATCGAGCAATATTTCAGCTACATCCGGGACGAGAACAAGTTAACAAATGATAAAATAAATTCGGGAAAAATGGACAAAATATATACATTTTGAATGCCACTAGAAAATGTAGCATTTTAAAGCGGCTACAATAGCCTACTCGACATTTTTTAGCGTGCAAGGTGCGTGTAACTCTCTAAGCACGTTGCACACTGTGGTCCGCGTAAAGGCTTTTCGTATTATAACCTGACAATCCCAAATGAAAAGGCATCCCCTATCCGCCACCTGGTGATTCGCTGGGCAGCTCTGTAATTCGAGCACTGTGAACCTTATCATTATGGTCCCGGTTGTTCATTAAGATATAGGCCATTACTTGTGTAATATCACTTATAGATAGAAGTTGTTATTCTGAAATCCATTTTATATAGAATAGAAATCTGTGAACATTCCGTGCAAATGTATGAATGCCATTTTTTGTTTAAAAGTTATCCAGACATTCTCTGGAAATATTAGATACATTCATAGAAAAACTAGATTAAAAGCCAGTGAGCATGTAACAAAAATGACGTTATATTTAAATTTAATGTGACTTACCGGTAGCAGTCATTTTTAAATCGGTTGAGGGCGATGTTATAGTTTCTGTGGACGATGAAGATATAACAGTTGATGACGATGTTATACTTGGTGTAGACGATGAAGATATGACAGTTGTTTCCGGAAGTGTTGTCTGAACTGACGAATCTATGACAAAAAAAATTTAATTTGAAATAGACCTTTCCTTTTACACTGTAAACTGGCGCTATCGTCAATACAGATTACCCTTTCATAATGTGGCCGTATCCACGACTTAATTGGTCGAGTAGAAAATCATCTCTTCTTAATCAAGACTTTTATGACTTTTTATTTCTGATGATAACGTTTTTCTGGATATGTGTTTAATTATAGACAGGCAATGCTTACGTTTCCGGTCGGAATACGTAAGTACACATGGTTTGTTTTGGCCGAGGTGAGATTCTGGTTGCTCGCTTTTGGTTTTTGGTTGTTATTGTTTGTTTGTTTGATGTTGACCAATTATTGTTTTCCTTTCTTGACGCTTATCTATTTATATTACTGACAAAATACATGTTTAAAATTTAAGATCATAAAGTAGTAAAATAATTATTTACAAATTCTAAATTTTTTGCAAAAGTTATAAAATCAAAAAAAATTGTTATATATACGAAAGGTGAAAAAGAAAGCTATTATGTATATTGCGTATATGTCTTATTTAACGCACGAAAAGAATTCTAGATTATAAAAAAGACCTACACTCTATTTCGATCATATACCACACCACTAAACGTGAAAACGGGTTTATTAAATTTAATACGTCCATCGAACATTGTTTCAGCAATATTTAGGACGAGAACAAGTAAACAAACAATAAATCAATTCGGGAAAGACGGACCAAAAGGACAAAAGTTATGAATGCAATTGGAAAAGTATGAATATGGACAGGGACGGACTATTAGGCGTTTTGTAGCGGGTTTAACTAGCCTAATCTTATCTTCAAAAAGGGATCTTTCATACTCTTCAAGGGACGCGGTTGGAAGACCTGTGAGTCGAGCACTGTGAACCTTTACAGTATGATCCTATGTAAATGTTTCAATATTGTAAACAAGGCATATACTATACTTTTATCACAAAACGTGCAAAAGCGATATATGCCTTACTTGGCCCATGTAAATGGTTCTAGATTGTACACAAGAAATATAATTTATTTCTATCACACACAACATCACTCAACGTATAAAACGCTATTATGTTTAATACTACTTAGTACATATACATGTTTTTGATTTTAGCAAAGCCATATACTTTTCTTACATACACCACAAAGCAATAACGTGAAATGTAAAGCCATTGAAAATACTAAATTTCTTACGTAGCACATATAATTATATTTTTACAGGTACCAATTAAGATAGTAGTTCGAAAGTTATTTTGTCTTTATGTTATTTGTAATGGTAGTATATTTTTTCATTTCCCGTCTTTGAGTGACTATTTAAATGTCAGATTCGTTTTTGTTTTTTTTTGTGGGTAATTCTTTAGACATACAAATACAAAAAATTAAAACTATTTACAACTGCGAAATAAAACTTACTTTGAACATTTAATTGCATACTAATCGTCCTTACTCTCGACGAATCGTTTTGATGCGTGATAACACAAGTGTATGTTCCACTGTCCTCAAATGTTGCTACATCGATGACAAGGTTTTGACCAGTCACAACATCTGTAGTCATTTGGTTGACAAATCGTTGCCATTTGTAATTACATATAGGGTAGCACACAGCCGTACAAGTAATAGGGCCAAACTTGTTTCCTTTTGTTGTATTCACGGAGTTACCTAGTATAGATAACCGAACGTCATCTGGTCCATCTTAAAAAAAAAATTAAAATTAATTTTCAAAAGATAACTTTCTTTGTAAATTTTAAGAGACTTGATACTTGTAGATTGTGTAATTTATCACTTTTTTGTTTCCTCGCATAGTTCAGTAAACAACACTTTATTGTGGTTAAATTTTTTTTCTTTGGACACCAATTATCGTGGCTTCCGTGGACATGGACAAACCACGAAATCTAGAAATTTAAAAATAATAATTTCAATACATGTATAATGGCCGTAAAGACTGTATAAAACAAAATACTTTAAGAATAGATATCTTAGCTTACTATGTATTGTGATAAAAATGATCATGATAGTTTTGAACAACATAGTTATATTTACTTCTTTAAAATGTTTAAACCAGATATAGTACTTACAATAAGGATCAATCAAGAACGTATTAGAAGAATCAGAAACTTCTCCTTTATCATCAACGGCTGTACATGAAATGACTTTGCCATTATCAGCCTTGGTAAGGTTAATTTCTAGAACATTGGCTGGCTGGCTGTTCGATAACGACCACACGTATTTCAAGCTGCATGGCACAAAAGCAGGTGATCGTTTGCATTGGGAACTGCATGTAAAAGATATTTTTCCACCAACAAATGGATATTTGTTATATGTTAATTCCGGTTTAAGTGGTTTTTCTGCAATATGAAAGCAAAAATTAAACACTGTTATAGATGTAGATGTTCCATAACTACATTGAAAAAGTCAAAATTATACACATCAGTAAAGAATCTTAAGATATCTACGTTATTTTTTATACTTTAAAGGTGTTTTGGTGAATACTGCTAAAATTTATAACAATTTTGACACTTTGGCATTAAACAAATGTAATAAATACCTGTAACAACTAACAAGGCACAACCATCTATCAATGTAGGGTCCAATCTGTCTGTAGATTTATACAGACCAACGTCCTCTTTGACAACGTTGTTCAGATTAAACTGAATATAAAGTCCATTTTTTAATAAGGCGTTGTATTTAGAAGGGTCTTTTTGAAGAATTCCATCTGAATATATTACATTATTACTAGTAGAATTGTCAGAGAGTTTGCTAAATACTACGTCAAAATTTGATCGATCTGTTGTTGTTGTCCAGGAAATATTTACAGAAGTAGCTTGTGTTGCGTAAATACGGTTATCTGTAAAAAAAAAACCCAAAATATACAATATTTATCAAAAGGAAATGTACACAGACCGAGGAGTGAAAATTTCAAGAATTAATGTTATTATAAATTGATCTACGAATAAGCCATGAATAACTGCACCTTTTTGAAGATAATTATGTTTTGGTTATGCACATGTAACGTCATCCAGTTATATTCTTTTTTTTTTGGCGAAAAAGTTTCTACTAACATATACGTTGATGGTTTTTTTTTAATTCTACTCATAAGCTCTAAAGTGTCTGACGATCCACAATAATTTTCAATCATCAATCCAGATGTGCATAAGACCAACATCCAACTCACATAATAGTTTTCTGAAAGTATATGTATTGGAAACTCTGGGTACAACAAGCTTATCTTAGCATAAATACAAACAAATTGACTAAATTTCTATTGACACTTACCATTTGGCCAAAAGGCCACTTCATTGGTCTTAGACCATCCAAGTTGACTGTATTGACAACTGAGTTTAACTTTGTACAGTTGACATTTTTTCAGCTGAACTGTTGTTATGACATGAGTGGTTGTGGGTGCGTAGACAGTCGCAGAGTAAGTTAAGTTGTTATCTTTGTCATATACTTTGAAATCGGTTTCTCTAATAATATCTGTTGTTACTGGAAATGTCCATGAAATAGTTACAAAGCTTCCCACAACATCAATCACTATTTTGGTCGGTGGCTCTAAAAAGACAGTTTTTACAAGGGTTATGTAAGAGCATTCAACGAGTGCACAGAAAGGAACAATATTAATAATAATAACAATATAAGTATCCGCTGTACATCGCTTTTAAAACTAGACTTTGGTCGTCACCTTTAATTAATTGATTTTTATGGGACATCAGTCTCTTTGACTATTCCTGGATTTTACTCTTTCCTAGAAATGACAATAAGAAACTCAGCGGGTATCTAATTAGAGGCAAACACTGCTTACTCGTCCGAAGCACATGTTTGTTTTGTAGTTTAGTTGTTTTTTTTATGGGGGGAGGGGGTGACGGAGGTGGTTTCGGTTACGCGTTTATGTTTTTTGTTTAGTGTTGGATATGTTTGTCCCTATATTGATTTGAAATGTCCCATGACTTTCTGCTCTTATTGTTCAATCGTTTTAATTGATTTTTTTTTCATGCAGTTTACATTATGTAATATGCGTGTGCTAATGTTAAGTCTTTTGTCGCCTGTTGAACTATAGTATTTTTAGATGTTCTTACACGAAGGGTGATTCTATAGTCATTTGGCCATGGGAATGTTTGTTGTTAAAATAATAGTGTTCGCGAGGTGTTGTAAAGATAAACCATTAACATTACGCATTTGCATTTCACCCTGGCACTACAAAACCTTTTAAAAGAGTTATTTCTGTGGATACGTTCTTAACCATATGAGATAGAAAACTGAAACCTCCACCAAAATTTAGATCGTGTTTGATTGTCCGTTATAATATTAGATTTATATGAAATTTATTGTAAATTGCGATATTTTCTCAAAATCATAGGTCAATGTCATATTATAATTTTCAACAATGTGCTGTATTCAGATGTTTCCCTTAACAACGCAATTTACAGAGCTTAAACCATAACCAAAATTTAGATCGTTTTTAAGTCGAGCGTTTTGTATTTCAACTGGTTAAAAGGAATGTCCCATGGATCGATAAAATTTATTGCAATAGTCATATTTTAATATTTTTTTTATATTTTAATGCGCGACAATTTGACTTTTTCCTAATTTAATTGATATCTAAATATTTTTTCAATTGAATTTGCTGCTTTGTAGAGACAAATAATTGGCATTCTTTATCGGTTAAATTGTAAAGTTATTTTATACAGGTAGATTCCTGTTAGTTGAATTATGTGAAAAGCCTATTAATAGTTCCGTAGAAAAAGAATGATTTTTTATTTGTTTGTCTATTGTTATTTTGTTTATTTAGAATATTAGTTCAATACTTTCCAACAAAACATTATTTAATGGTTTGTTTGTTTGAATGTTGTTTACCGCCAATTTCAGCATTTTTCTAGCCCTAGTATGACGTCCAGTTATTATTGGGGTTACGCCGATGTAGTCGGAGAAAACATCTGACCTTCGGTTGGGAAACTGGCAAGACAAGTGCTCCCTGCGTGCAGTGAAGCTCGTACGCGTAATCATATTAAATAACAAATTAAAATCATTAGAATGAAAAAAATTTTCGTTTAATATGTATTTGGATGTCAAATTTACGCCTTCTGTATAAACTTACCAATTATAAGACAGGTCTTTTGGTCTGCCTGCATAGCATAGTAATCAGGACACATACATGACGATAGCGTACTCTTAGTCGTGTTATACGCTGGAAAAGGAAAACATATGTGACTGCACCTTCCGTTATTTTGTCCACAGACATTTTGATCTGAAAAAAAAAATTAAGGAAATTAGAACGGCTGTAGCAGTAAACATTATTCTAACAATTTCTAATCCAACAACTTCCGGATTCAGTTTACATCTTTTTCTGAGCTGGTATAAAAGACATATACCTTTATATCCTACGCTGTTTGGTCAATATGCAGTTTTTGCATACTCATACTTTTATTAATAGTAAATAAAGCCCAGTAAAACAATTTTTCAGTTTTTAATAATTACTTAGGTACTAAACATGCTGTTTAAAAGAAAATTATCAAGAAAGTGAACCTGACAACAAGAACCGAAGGGATGGTTTGAATGTGTTTAATTGTGTTTAGTCCGCGTACTTAAGGATCGCCGGAATAAAATATTTAATTTTGGGGCTGTAAGCTTTTACTCTCACTGTTATGGTTTGATCAACTAAATATATCAAACAAGACTGTATTAAATTCATTTGGTTTGTAAATGAACAATCACATTTTAAATGATTAGCATAAAGTAGGATTACGAATATGTGACAAATTACACAAATAAATAAAATAAATCTTTACATACACAAAGAAGAAATTACAATATGAAGCGGATCTGACGATAACAATATAAATTCCTGAAAACTAAAATAAATAACTACTTGTTTGTACTACTATACGTGGACTTTGTGTCGTTTTTCCTAAACGTGATTTAGAATGACGCGATCAATTGAATAACATGTACTAAAAACAAGAGCGAATAGTTAACATAAATATAACTCAAACGTTTAATGTTATAAAGTGTTGTCTAATCCGATCTCAACTGCGTTTAGCACAATAAAAACCATTAGACACGCGAACGATATAGGCACTAACATCGTCTTTACTGTATCTCACCGTTCTTGCTCGTGAAAATAGTGTTTCTAAAACACTCTTCTTAAGAAGAAAAACACATTTTCAACTTTTTGCACTTCGATATTATATATTGTATATCTGTTTGTTCGAGGGTGCGAAAATTGGGTCAAGACATTATTAACAACTATCAGTTTTTAAAATTAAACCAAATTTGATCCATAATTTACTTACTATTTTCAAAAAAATTTACCTTTTATTTGTGCTCCTGCACTAAACATCTGTATCCCCATTGGTCTCCGGATGTATTCAGCAACAACTGCAAACTCCTGACCTGTATATTTATTCACTCTACATATGCTCCGGTACTCCCAGTTAGACCAGTATATATAATTGTTGAACACAACTAAATCATATGGCTTTGGTAAAACACCAACATCTTTTATGATTGTGTATGTGTCACTACCATCGAATCGTGTACTTTTAATTTGGTTCAAGCTACCATCTATCCAATAAAGTCTTTGACCAATAAGATCTGTTATATTTCAGAAAATAAGACTGTTTCAAATCATAATTCGCAAAATAATAATACGTACAAAACACTGGTGAAAATTTTGTATTTTTTATGGCTGATTGCACCAGCATTTAAAAACTATGATACCGTGTTAGCCACAATTTTTTTTTAAATGTCATTACTTATACAAAGGTTATCATGTCACTTAAACCCATAATTATTTTAAAAATCAAAGTGATTGAGATGTAGCAGAATACGAAAGAGCATTATAAATATATGTTCATTTGTTATATGGAACGAATAATATACTTTACACCTATTGTAACGAGAAAACTTACCTGTATTACATCAGCTTGAAATTTGATTACTAATCTATTGTCAGAAACCAGATAATTCGATAAAAACTATGTAGTTATCAGTTAAAATAGGAATGGTTAAAATGTGAAGCATTATGAACTTGACCTTAACATTTAAACGTAATATTTCATTTGAATCTGTTTCAAAATATAAACGAATAAAGGGAAAAAATATCCTTATTAAAATGTCACAAAATAGGACTTTAAGGGACCTAAATGACATTGATAACTGACCTTTTGATCTGTTCCTATATATTATTGTAAAATGAAGAAAAAATTAAATTAACAATTTCTTATTAAAGACAAAAACTAAAAAATAAATTATTTGAGCTTGACCCCTTACATTGTGACTTTTGCCATTATAAAGGTCTACAATGATAAACAGTGAAGATCTTAAGTCAATATCTGTTATAGTTATTAAGATATGGTTATAATATTATTCAATGTATATTTCACTAAATAGAACTTTTAGAAATTTACATTTGAATCCTGGTTTCAGTTCTGTATTTTTATAATTGGGAGAGATCTACACACAACATAATATCAAAATTAAAAGATGACCTTGACATTTAACCTTGCGGAGTAATCAACGCCAAAGCAAATGATAACCAATCCTCAATATCTGTTATAGTTACAGAGATATGACTATTTTAAATAAATGCTATCGATCCAGGGAAGACGATTCATAAAAATGGTCAATGAAAATAGATGACAATTCAAGACCTAAAGAAGATCCACATTTGGTCAAAGTTTTAATTTTGTATTTCTTAAGGTCTCTACACAACACAATGTCAAAAATTTGAATGTTACATTGGCATTTGACCTTGTTACCGTTTTGCAATGCCAAGGTCAATGATGATCAACATTTAAACTTCAAGTCTCTTTCACATCTTCTTCAAAATTTACAACAGTACAAATTTAATTCTCAATAAAGAAGGAGAACGGAGTCGTCAAATCCTTCATGCAACGAAGTGTCGTGATCTATTACTGACCTTTGTTTGAACAACGTTCATTGAGACATCGTTTCTAAGTGTATCAGAACACAGTGTAAAAGTAGTTTTCGGTGTGCCAGGGTTAACTTCGAGAGTGTAATGTCGAATACATTCAGTAGTACAAACTGTCTTTACGACATGTCGCACATTAAATTTTATAATAGTAAAGGAAATTTGGCAGAAAAAAGAACACGAATCAGCCTTATAACAGGACGGCCTTTCATTTCCAAATAGAATAATTATCAAAGTACTTTATTCGGGTTTTCAATAATCAATATCTATAGCCTACCTATTGACATTCCATCAGGCCATACTATATTTGTGTCGACAATTACCCGTCTATCAGCTCCGTCCATTCTGCACCGTTCAATTCTAGGTATTATGCCCCAGTCAGAGAAGAAAAGCCATCTGTGAAATCACTTATAGGTAATTAATTAGTTTGCGTAAATTGTTAGGATTTATCATTTTTGGGTTTTTTTTAGATTTTATCAATCATATTTGCAAATACAACCTCTAAAATGGTTTGAAAAATAACATGGATAAAAACAGTAAACGTTGTCATATCTAAAGTCACACACATTTCCGTAGACCTCAACTCAATCAAAATGCATGTCATTATTTTTGACAAGATTACTTTTTCTATCAAATTACTTTTGCTCCAGAATTAAACATATTATAAAAATTATATATGTAGTGATAGCATTATTAATTGAAATGGTATACATTTGAATTTTTTTATTGTTTGCGTGATCTTTTTACTACACCTTCATCGCGTTTGTATATATCGTAGCTTCAGTTTTTATTAGCGGACACAATCAGAATATTTGTAAAGGCTTTGATTGTCAACCTTTGTGCATACGAATTCACTATCCTAAAAATGACGTAGTACTTCCTAGACATAGATTGCATACCCTGTGGTTGGATCAACAACGATTGCTCTGGGTTCAACAAGGCTATTATCCTTTAAAATTGTCTTTCGATCTTTTCCATCCAGCCGTGCGACCTGTATGTGATCATATTTAGTATCCGTCCAGTATAATAAATCATACATCCAGTCAATAGCTATGCCATCTGGAGTATCCACAGTTTCCGTGATAATATCCTCTCGTCTACGCGATACTGAATCTTTAGTTACTGTAGTCCTATTCAAAAAATGGTGTAATTTACACACAAAATGAAGTTCAAGATTCTCCACCAATAAGGAAATAATGCATTTGGCAAAGCTACACTATAATTTGCTGATATAAACTTGAATAGCTTTAAAATGGTATGCTGATAGTTATAACATTTGAAGGTTTAATCAATTAACACCGCCCTAAGTTTTTTTTATATCTTGGAGTAGACTTATAGATTATTTACGTTTTTTGAAACGAGATGCGTTTTCTCGTCCATATCTCATCGAAGGGCGACAGCCCTGAGATGAGATGACGAGAAAATGCATCGAGTTTCATAAAACGTAAATAATCTGTTTATCGCTGTTTTGTAGCATTGTGACGTCACAGTGTTTACTTAACGACGTCTTGACAGCGAGCTGAGATAACGACGTCTTGACAGCGAGCTGAGATGGGCCTATCTCACGCTAGTAGAGTGAGATGGAATAATATCGCACACAAAGATCAAAGGAAAATACTGCAAAATAGCGATAATATTTAATATCAGTAGCACATGTAACAGCAATACATACTTTTGATCTTAATTTGGTTTATTATTCTTGCAACCTTGTAAATTACAATTATAGAGTCTATATTTGTAATGCATCCAAATGCCATCAAGATCTTAAATCATTCAGTTTCAATAAATTCAATATCATTAATAAACTATTTATTAGGTGTCAAGACACTAAAGGGGACCAATCAAATTTAGAACATATAAATAAGAAAATAGTACCTAAAAACAAAATAGCCCTGTTTATAGTGTATATTAAAAACTACTAGCTGGATTTTAATGAATGAAAGTTTTTTCTGAAAACTGAATATATTGAAAACATTTTGAGTCCTAACTTGCTCTGTTCTATGTCACATGTACTACATGACCTATAAACCAAGATTTTCTGAAAAGAAAGTGCTATTTTTATAGTGGGGTTTACCCCGAAGCTGGTTTTCTCTTGGAAGGTTTTAAAGAGGTCATGAAATTTTGAGAGAACATAGGCCCGTCACGTACGATTTTGGATATATATGATGTCGGTCAAGTTAAACTTAAGGTAAAAGAGCTGCGCTCATTAAAAAAATTACAATTTGAGTAGAAAATCTTAAAGAGTTGGATTAGTGTTTTCTCCCCTTTAATACACAAGCACCATTTTTGATATTCCCTCCCTTTTGCCTGAAAATGTTTGAGAATGAAAGATTATAACCCATCAACTCATTTTAAATGCGTATTTGGTTGAAAACCATGCTAGTGTCAAATTTCAGCCTAATAATTATATTATGTAACATTTTAGATTTTTTTCAATAAAAACTGTATTCACTGCCTAAAACTGTGTGTTTATAGTTAAAAAAAATATATTGTTTCAGTGTTTCTGAGTAGCAGGTAAGTTAGACAGTCTAAATATTAGGTCGCAAAGACATCTATGTTGCCACAAATATTTAATATGGTGCCTATTTTGTATTTTTTAGATGCGGAATTTGTCAGTTGATACTATAGGACAGAGTCATGCTAAAATTGTACTTTTTGGAATTTTATTGTTTGTTGAGGTGCAAATCTATCTTGTTGAGCTACAAGAAATATGAAATGGTTTAGTAGGAATGTTACAGACTCTAAAAAAAGAAAAGGGGGGCTGGTCCCCCAACCTGAAACATCATATTTTTTTTTAATTGTGAGATATAAATATAATGTGTTTTAATTAGTATTGGGTATGTTATGCTATAGTGTTAATGTGTGATATATATTGAAATTTACATCTGAACTTAAGAAATTGAATATATTGCAAATAATGCATTACTTGATCTGAAAACACAGTTTGTGCTGATTAAGTATGTGCGCAGTCATTGAATATTTTTCTGCGATTCTCCAAAACTGTTTTAAAGAATGCAAAGAAATTTTAGGGTGTTGGTCAGATATATTTAAATTTAATGGACAAATACATGCTCTTTAGGTGTCAAGATACTAAAGGGGACCAATCAAATTTAGAACATATAAGAAAATAGAACTTAAAAAAATAGTCCTGTTTATCTTATTGTATATTAAAAACTACTAACTGGATTTTAATGAATGAAAGTTTTTCGGAAAACTGAATATATTGGACAAATTTTGAGTCCTAACTTGCTCTGTTTTAATGGTGTTTAGTATGTTTTATGTCAAATGCACTACAAGACCTATAAACCAAGATTTTCTGAAAAAAGTGTTGTGTTTAGAGTGGGATTTACCCCAGAAGCTGGTTTTCTCTTGGGTGGTTTTAAAGAGGTCATGAAATATTTAGAGAACATAGGCTCGTCACGTACGATTCTGGATATATATGATGTCGGTCAAGTTAAACTTAAGGTAAAAGAGCTGCGCTAATTAAAAAAATCCTAATTAAATAGACAATCTTAAAGAATCGGATTAGTGTTTTCTCCACTTCATCTATTTATCTATTTACAATGATGTGCACTTATGTTAGTTAGTGATTTCGTTGTAACATGCTATTTTGTTTTTTGAATTTAAATATATATCTTCATCAATCATCACATTACTGAAAAACTATTGAAGTGTAAAGCATAAAACGATATAACAAAACCTCGATATTTTCTTTGCCACGACATCACTCCAGTAAACTAATCCTTTTTCGTAATGAATATCTAGGTCAACGGCATTCACAAGTCCACCGATCACAGTTTCCGTTACATTTGTTGCCACGTCAAGTCGTTCTACCCCATTGTGGTTCGCAAAGGTCAGCCAATTCCCAGATCCTTGAAATTAACAGAAAAATAAACAAACAACAGTGTAAACAGTAAGTTTTGAAATGCATTTGAATTAAAACCAACCCTAATTTAACAGTCCCAAGGAACTAATATCAACATGAGAACAAAATTTTTGAGTTATTTTAACAGACAACGCAAGATAACGTTTTAATTTATACCTATGTTCAAACAACTCTTTTCGTCGCTTTTTAACTGGAATCCATCAGCACAAGCACATTTAATACTTAAGGCTTCTGTTGGAAAACACAGTTGTTCACAACCCCCGTTATTGGGAGCACAAGAATTATTTCCTGAAAAAAGCCACAAAATAAGTGTACAAAGGTAACATGTTTAGTCATTTCGCTCAAGAGGACTGCTGAGGCTAACGGAAGCTATTACGAAACTTTATTATAAGAATACAAGGCACAAATAAAGACATTGCTAATGATTAAGGACTGTAAAAGTACAATTCTTTTTGAATAATTAGGAACTTAAGATTGTAGAATATGTACTAAATTTATAAGTTTTTTGTTGCTAAAGTGTAGATGACCTCATCCCGTTTTTTTAAATTGATTGTTCTAAAAGCTTGATTGTTATAAAATATCTGAATCTTTTATGTTAATTGAATATGTTCACCAGCCTTATAAAAAGCCTTTGTATCTTTTATAACATTTATTTATTACTCCCTCAACTCACTATACTTTAGTTTCGATGTGGTCTTTTAGCACAAGTTACGCAATAAATCAATAATTCCTAAATAAAGGAAGGAAAATGTTTGTTTCCATACATCTATTCCAAAAAGAAATGTATCACGATAATTGTAAATGTAGATTTGATATTTATTGATCGAATCTTATTAGGCTGCTTTACTAAGTTGTTTTTTTTTCGCAATATTTTCAACTATTTAACGAATTAAAAAGACGGCAAGCAATAAAACATACAACACAATCAAATATAACCCATCAGAAGTGCTCATGACATAAAGATTTATAAAAGTACAACCTTAAAGCATTTACGATGTGAATTCCTTCTACACAAATTAATAATTTACATTTTTGATGTAATAGTTGTGATACTTTATTTCCAGCTTCTGATGAATAGTGTTTTATTCCAAACTGTTGTTAGCTCCGAATGTGGTGCCCTAATTTTAGGTTATATTAAAAAGCTGGTTTTCATATGGTAGTTCATAATGTCTCATACCATAAGGCTGATTTTCCTGGCTATAGACCTTGATTCCAACTGGGTAACTTAACTCTGACTTTACAACCTGGAAATTTAATCCATTTTTTATCTACTCTATATATGGTGTTGTTTGTATATGTGGTCCAGTATATCCAGTCTCCATACAAAGCTAAACCCCAGGGCCATGGCATATATTCGGCGGATTCAGCAATCTTTCTGATGCCTGTACCATCTAAATTACATGCCCGTACTTGCTTGTACACGTTATCTATCCAGTACAATTGATTGCTCAAAAAATCTATGGAAGAAAAGTTAAAACATATTTTACAATAATCACATGCCATAAAATCGACGCTAATAGATCTTGTTTATACTCTATAATATATAAATATGTCATTTAATAGAAAGCATTATTTTTTTTAATTTAGAGAATAATAATTATCATTTATACCATTGAATGATATACAATTGATATGCCTTTGTGAAATGTCAGTTTCAAAACAAGAAAAACGGATAACCTACCTAAGGCTAATCCGTTTGGATCATCTATTTGTGTTGTTTCATTTGATACTATTATTCGTCTGTTGCTACCGTCCAATGCACATCTTTCGATTTTTGCATAATATATATCTGTAAAGAACAGCCACCTATTGGATAGACACACATTTGTGGGTTGAAATTTAGATAACGATATGCAGCGTAACTAAATATGATAAAGACTCGGTAATTGTTTACAACATAGGACACCAGGAAATACTACCTTAAATTAAAAGTCAAACATCTGACTATAACGTAAACCAGTGATAGTCTATCAATCTATCTATTTATCTATCTATTTATCTATTCATTTATCTATCTACCTTTCTTTCTTTCTTCCTTCCTTTCTTTCTTTTTTTTCCTTTTTTTCTTTCTTTCTTTTTCTGTCTTTCTTGGGGATACAATGTTAGTTTGATCTTTGTGCTACATTTGAAGAGTTTTTGGTCATTACTTTTATACCTACCCTTTGTTAGGATCAACTACTATAGCTCTAGGAACTCCCAAACCGGTTCTAATCAAGGTTTTCTGTAGAGTTCCATTTAAAAAGGAAACCTTTACATGTGCATATCTAACGTCAACCCAGTAGATATGGTTGTATATCCAATCGACTGCGATGCCGTCTGCTAAGTCCATACCATTTGTAGCAATATCATCCTTGTCATCTGGATTTGAAAGATTCATTCTGTGTAAGATATATATATAGAAGTAGATGTCAATATTGTTGTTATCATTGTCCTTCAAATCGCAAGTCTTTGTCTAATCCATGGTTAATATCTCTCTGTGCATTGCATTGCTGGAGGTATAGCGCTGCAATATGTAGTAGTCATTGCCAAAATGAGAGCACAGAAAATATAGTCGTGTACTAATGTTTTTTAGCACACAAGTCTTTGTTTTACTTTTATTTGTTTTCAGTAATTTTGCAAGTAACCCTAATACACTATTTCACTAGCATGTATATATACATGTAGTTATAGCGTCAACGAAGAGTAACTATACTAAAAGTCAATCCTCCTGGTATTCAAACAACCTCGAGAATTTTCCTCTACTGCAGACGACATTACGGAATGATTTCGAGTTGTTTCCAATGAATTGTTCTTAATTTAAACTTCCGTTCTAAATTAGGTCAAAATTTACTATAGAAAATCGCTCTATCTAAATGAAAAATCCGCATCATTACAAAACGCTGATTGAATGTCAATAAGTGTTTATTTCAAATTGCACATTTTGGATCTACATTAGGAGCATAAGTTCGATCAAACATGGTTAGCAGTTTTCATTTGTCAGGCAAAAACACTCCACACAGACAAGGAGTTGATTGTTGTCTTTTCGAAATCCATCGGGTAATGTCGTCTGCAGTCGAGGCGGGAAATGTCTCGCGGTATGTCAATGCAAGGTCGCTTTAGAAACAACAATGGGTGACTTACTATGCAAAACTCCCTTAGCAAAAGTCAAGGACGATTTGTGATACGTAAACAACAAAGTCATAGTATAAAATATCTGGGAACATTTTTTATATTTTCGTAATGCAAAGGAACAATTTGTGCTGATAAAAAAATGCAACAAACAAAAACTGAGCGCTCAGAGGGTGTGAAGGATTCGTTCCAGTCACAGTTGGATTTGCCATTTTGGGGACATGTGTAAGTGTCACAGTTTTAGGTTTCTTAATCTATATTGTATGTTGTATTGTATTGTATTTTTAAATAATGCAAATTTGGTCTATATTGCATTTTATTAAATTCGAAAATTAAACTAAACTAAAATTAAAAATGTTACTGTGAAGTGTTACTGTATATCTGCGGGACCGTAGGTTCTGTTTGGTGAATTTTTAATTTTGCCATAGTCTATTGTCCGCAAAATAAAAAAAAACAGTTGTTAAACATGGCCTATAATAAAACTACGGTGTGTTAGTCGTGATGATCACGATTATGTACATTTAGATACTCTAAATATTTAGACAAACTAATTTTTTTTTTAAATCGTACGACTAAATACAATTTTCTTTTTTGGCGACTTCAGACATTTGTAGTTACGGGTCCATACATCTGCTGCCAGTAGCTCAAATTTATTAAGTCATCATAGCAGACCTTAACCGCTAAGGACTTAGATAAATGAAATTTAAAACATCAAATCATTTTATCTGTATGTAATGTAACTATGTAAGGATCCAAAGAGCTAAGAATCAACAAAGTTGGCAAGAATAGTTTTCGATAGTTTTATGTACAGAGATTTATCTGTTAGCCAATCTTTTATAGGATTAAATAACGCATTTTGCATAATCTTAGCAAAATTGTAGTTAAATAAGCGGGAGGAAATTGTATAGAATGCCGAATAGCAATGTTCGATACATTATTTTGTACAAATTTCTACAGTAAAATCATGGTACTACATTAAAATGTATGAACATTTCTCAAGTTTAACATATAAGGGGTTGCAGTTTCACGCTACTTTTTTTATTAATAATTCAAGAACGCAAACGGCTTACAAGTAAATAGGACGTATTGATTTATAATATGCATTACAAAATTGACGTTACATCCGAACTCCCGAATAGTGCCTCTAAATTTCAGTAGTCACGCGATGTCTTTCTGTATAATGGTGACGTCAGATCAAATGTCATATGATTGCCAGTTTAAGAGATTACAAAGAATCTTTTTAAAATGTGGTATATATATGAAACATTTATATTTTATCGATTTATAAACTTTTTTGCTCTCCTTCATTCACTTTGTAACAGTTTGCTGACAGTAACAACTTCCGGGCAAAAAAATTATAAATATCAGCATTAGGTAGATTTTGATCTCGTGACACATAATTACCGTAATATAATATAATATAATTTGTAAACTGTAACTAACATAGGATAATGCCGAAACACACACTCAGCAAGAAAAGAAAGCAACAAAAAAAAACACAGCCGAACTAAAAAAATATTTATATTTTAATAATAGTCCAACAATATAGATAGCAGATAGCGTAAGATCTGTTTCTGACTTTGATCCATATTTAAATATTCAGAGGTAAGCTATTTGTTCTCAATTTACTAATACATGCGAACACGTCAACCTATTGTCAACCTTTTTAAATAAGTGTCATAAAATCCGCATCTGGTGTATATGTTTAGACCATGTGATGTTTTCAAAACTTGTTACAGACAGTTGTTACTAAATTACAAAAATCGTTCCAAAAATTGTCGTCAGTGTTGCTCTAAGTGTTATCTTATATTAAATACACGATATACCTTGTAATACGATCGGTCAATTGGTCCGACCAGTATAAAAAGCCTTCTGTATAGTGATAGTCTACAGACACAGCACCAGTAAGACCGGTAACAACTGTACTGTTCGACCAAGTCTCTAATTCTAACTTCTTAAGTGTTTGTAAGTTCGTATGAACAATCCAAGGTTTCACTCCTGTGCGAAAAATAATAAATACTATAAGTAAATTATTATCATACGGTTGCTAAAATTCACCGCTGACATGACCTTTAATAGTATGTTGACAGATCTATGAATTAACAATTTTTAAAACCGTTATGCTAAAATATTGCTATTTCTATTAGGATTCTTGTTTGCTAAGTTGCAATAGTTTTCTCCAAACTTCAAATTTACTTGTCCCTAGATATCAATACAATAACGCACTAAGGGTGTTTTTGTGATGTAGAATATTCTTACCTTTCCGGATGACCTAGTTTCAATGTTGAATTTTATACGAGTTCTTTTTTCTAACTTTTAGTTTATCTGTTAATTCCCGTCTCGCATGCGAGACGGGATGAATAATCAAAAGCTAAACTGCGGAAACCAGTCGTACCTCAAGGATAACAGATAACAGAAAATATGCAAGATAATGGGAACCAAACTGTTTTAAAAGGAAAGTGGCATTGATTTGTGTATGTTTATCATAAAATGAATCATAAAACTTAAACGAAGAAATGGCGAAAAACAAATGACTCCGCTTAGGAGAAAATTTTAATTCTTTTCCTGCTTACTGACAAGGTTCACATCAACTATCTTACCACGTATGATGCATCTAGAGATGCTTAGCACAGTGCATGCTTCAATTGCTGCCTCTGACCAATATTTTGCGGTTTCCTGATTTGGCTATCTAAACATTGTGTACTTATAATAAATTGATGTAAATAATAACAATACATATTGCCATTTAACATTAAAAAACAGTACGTATTTTTGTCCACAAAGAAAAATAAAGCTTAGAGACGGCTAGCTTTTTAGGAAAGCTAATACTTGTTGTGTTCTTTTTCCTTAGAATTGTGATAATGGTGTCCATGTCCTCACTTGGTATTTGTACTGATTTGTACTGTTTACTTGGATTACTTAGATTTCAAATTATGGTAGCTTTACATTTACGCAATGTTGTATATAATTACTTGTTTAATGAAGATAAATGACTGATAAACTTAAGCAATATGTCAATTAAATGGAGACCAATCAGTGTGTAATTATTGTTTGTGTATATTTAAGGTTGTATTTATTGATTATGTGTTGTAAAACAATATGCAGCATTTGCATCAAAAAGTTTTTGATATATTTCAGTAATACAAAACATAATAGCTACTGATCCAATGAATAATAGTTTACTGTGGTATTTATGTCCGAAAAGAGCTAAAACAAACATATGGCAGGGCGGAGTTTGAAATAAAACATGAACAAAATAGACCTATTGTGTAGTAAAAAAGCTATGCTAATGTAGACCAGGAAAAATTATCGTTTGTATCCCCTCTGCTTATAAACAAATATCCCCACACAAGAATTCCCAGATCATATTACATAGGACGACTCGTATATTTATGAAAGGGTTCATGCACTAAAGTTACAGCTCAACTAAATTAAAACCACAAGTTTGTTTAGACATATCAATCAATCAATCAACCAATCAATCAATTTATGTTTATTACTTATTATCCTTTTAAATATCTGTTATACATATTCAATAAGGACAACGGGTGGTCACACATACATGACTTTTGTGAAATACAAAACGGGTCTTCTGATAATGGTCAAGAACAATCATAGTTTTTAAATAAACTAGTTAAGATGGCTTTAAACTTGAAATAAAGTCCAATATTCGATTTTTTAACACGCGATATCTTTAAGAAGTTATATTTATATGCCCACTTTTTAAAACTTATTACTCATTGTAGGAAGAAAAGTAACATTTACTCACACCTATGTTTTCTATTGTATTAACAAGATTTTGGTCAAGTAGATAGGTTTTTAGTATTTTCTTTAATTTTACATTTTTGGGCTTTTTTAGTTGTTGTATTAAAGTATTTTATACATTCTGTTTATGCTGTACAAACCTTATGCGAATGTACATTGTTATTGCTTAACAAGTACTTATAAATTTTAAAGTTGCAATGACTTTTAAATAAAAGATCATAAAAAATGGTTTAGTTTACTCAAACAACTAATAACATAGAATTTTAAAGAGAAATAAAACCACAGTAACTAAATACCGATCTTATGCAAGAAACTTATTAAAAGCCTTTTATTAAAATTAATTTTTGTAGATGTATGTTTATTGCATATTTCAAACAACTTTAAATTTACATTCCAGTCATAAAGAATTTGTATAGAGGAAGTATTTTATTAAAAGGTAATCTAAAAATAATTGAATTATTTTTTTAATTATAATCAACACAATGGATTACAGAAATACGGAATAAATGCTTATATAAAATGCATTAGACGTAAGCTTAAAAAAAATTATGACAAAACCGAAGTAATTTTCTGCAACAATACGAAACAAACTTTTTGCATTGTTAGACTAAAACTATAGATATCAAATTTGCTCCTACCATGAGATGTTATAAAATTAGGCAACAACAAGTTTTCTGTATCCATATTAAACCAGGTGCTTATAAGGATACTAAAAAATTCAAAATACCTTTCGGATATCTTCCTCAATGTAACAGCATTAAAACCTTTGATTTTTCAACACTCTATATGGTCATTTCTTATATGCAGCGTAAAACCAGACTCTTAAAGATCTTATTAAACGCTGTTTTTCCAAGAAAAACGGTATGGAACGATATTATTACCTTGTAATTAACCATGACAGAAGTTACTTCGTCATCCATGACTCTGAATCAGATACTAACTGTACTGAAGACCAAATCTGTCACATGTTAGATTTTCTGATTTACAACATATGTTTCGTGTTTAGAGGACATGTTTTTCAACAGACTGTTCGTGTTCCAATGAGTACTTTTTTAGCTTCTCTTTTGGCCCGTCTACCTGTTTTGTACTCTTATGAGGTTGTGTTCATGGAATTCTTGCTGAAGATTAAATAAAAGACACTTGCCCAGACCTTTAATTAAACATTACGCTATATTGATGATGCTTTCCCTCAATAATGAAAAGAAGTTCTATGGTCGTCTATCAGTGGCCGTTCACGTCACAATTGTGATGTTTCTATCGGCTTGCATTTTTCTATCGCGATACTTGTTAAAAGCATCGCGATACTTGTTAAAAGGATCGCGATGGAAAACACTTTATGCATAGTGTAAAAAGATGCTTTTGAAAAGTATCGCGATGCTTTTAATAAGTATCATCGCGATGCAAAAAATATAATTCATGAAGTGAAAAAGCATCGCGATACTTTTTTAAAGCATCGCGTTACTTGTTAAAAGCATCGCAATACTTGTTGAACGCATCGCGATACTTTTAAAAACATCGTGATACACTTATACTGATAGTCGTCACCATGACTTAATTTTTCGTTATGGGAAATCCATCTCTCAAATACTATCAGACATTTTTGCTGAGTCATAGACAGTCTTTTATATTCCTGAATTTGACTTTTTACTTGACATGTCAATGAGTTACTCGACACGTGTCTAATTAAAGACAGGCACTGCTTACTCGTCTAGGGCACATGAGTGCACCAATGGTTATTATTTAGTTCCGGTTACTCACTTTCTGTGTTTTTTGTGTTTTTGGTTTTTGTTTTACTTGGTATATGTTTACTATATTCTATGTCCCTTGACTTTCGTCTGTGGTTGTTCTGTCTATTTCCTTGCTATTTTTCTTATAACTGTAAGTATTTAACGTGTTTCCTCAAACATAAAATGCAGCAGTGTGTTTTAATGTTATTGTTATTTTTACTGTATCGATCGGACCTCGGCGGCAAAGTTACTAGGGTGGTTAGTCATTTAGTGTTGATCACGTGAACACTTATTGTCTAACTGCCGACAGGGTGCGCTGGATTGATATTCTAATTGACATGGATTGCCAGCTTTCTTGCGCCCATTAAAAACTAGACGGCACGATATACCTTAACAAAGTGGCGTTTAATAACTATCAAACAAACAGCAAAAAATCAATATTTTGATAAGGATTGCATGAAAAATCTTCCAATAAGCATATGTAAAGCTGTGAGACGCTATACAATTAAACAATAAATGTCTTGTCTAGTACAACGGCCCATTGACGCCTATCAATTCCATTTTTGTGAAATTTTAATACATTGATGAATTATGCTGTGAATAACTAAAACACTGCTTATTAACATTAAAACGTAACATAAATAATAGAAAGTTATATGTTTAACATTTATTAATTGTTGATAGCTAATTTCGGCGATGATACTGAGTTTTGATTGACTAGAAAATATTTTCTTTCAGAGGATGGAAGAAAAAATCATCAATGGAGACACGATACCATGGACGTTATATATTACTTCGCGGAACATGTGCAGTTTGTGTTATTGTCTTTTGTCATAAAAAAAACGACACAAGTTAATTCGTAGACTTTATTCTTGCGTTTGAATTCATTTATAGGTATTAATTACAACAAAAGGAGAAAATATTTTTTGTAATCATCGTAAATTTATCTTTCCGGACATGTATACTTTAAATTATGTCAGAATAAAAAGCAATTTGTAGTCTACACACGAAAAGCTTTACGTGTTTCTGATTGTTTGGTCTTGTCTAATTGTTTGATTGCTAACAGACCATGACTTCTAATTATAATTCGGTTTTTATGCAGTAAGAGTGTACATGAGTCAAACAAATAATAAGGTGTAGTTATAACCTTTAAGTTGTAATCACATTTTCAGACAAATTGGCAAAATTTCGGAACCAAATATATATAATATTAGCAAAATACTTTAATATTTTCAAAATACTGATGAATATATACACTGAAAACATTTTTTGCTTTATATAGTATTACTAAGGTTGATTTTTTAACTCGAGCAGCTACCAAATGCTTAGAACTAACGTCAAGCGTTCAACAAACCTTCTATAACAATGCATATCCATATAATATCATACCCTTATTTGAATGCTGTTCAACAGTAATTCATTTTACTATTTTATAGTACATTTTTATACATTTCTAAGTAATTTCTACTGCTTGTGATAAAAGCTTTTCGACTTGAGTATTTGCCTTACTTTGTGTTTGGCTTGGGCGCCCCATATGAGTGTAACGTTGTAACAAGATTACTCTTAATGCTCATTCTATTTTGATCAGCTGTTGGTGTTTACAATAGGGTTGCTACTTGCACCCGTCTATAGACATGTTGTCCCTGACTTTATTTAATTGCTGCCAACGTTGTATTCAGTATTAAATGTTATATTGTTTTGTTATCAAAAGGGTCCAATACAATTGCGCATTCTTATTGTTAATCAATATTTCTATCTTTAGAACTGCATTGAACCTTAAATATTATCGCTATCAAAATTTAAACACATCTAAAAATAACTGTATGTTAACTGGACCAAAGCACAACATACAATAAAATTGTGAAGATACATAAAACTACAGTAATTATTACCAACCAAATGCGAATAACTTTAAATAAAAGGCTTTTGTAGGTATTTTGACATATTTAAATCATTTTCAGATATTAATTTCCAATCCATTTATAAGGGATTTTCAAAACGGAAGTATTTTATGTAAAAGCTCAAATATATTCACCCAGTTAAACCTGGCCACAGAATTAAATAATAATTAAGGCTTTCAAAATGTGTAACAACACACCATTACAAGTTTTTTTAATACTTTTCAAATACAGTTTCAAAACGATATCTGCATGTACAACATAAACAAGATGAGAATACTAACTGACGGCTAATATATTTAACCTGCTTGTTTAGCACACAGGAATATAGCAGTGTATTTAAACACTATTGAATTCATTTCACTTAAGTTGACAGCGTGGTCTTTTGGCCATTTGTTACGAATCTGCATTTCGTATATGCACAATGGACTCGAGTTTGAACCCGACTTGGGACATGGTGTGATCAAGGATGGCTGCTTCTCTAAGTAATTAAGCTTAAAATGTGCTGAAAGTGTCGTTAAAACCTATTAAAACACAAAAACTAAGTACTTTGGCTTCCCTCTACTGAAAGCTGGACCCTTTTTATGACTTACAAATTAAATTCAGTGGCGTTAAACCCTTCAAACAAACGAATAAAATTTGTTATTAATAATAAAATGAAATAACGTTTATGTTGTATTAATGGGTTTTGTGTCGTAAAAGTGTCTTTAAGTTGTTTTATGCATGGACATATCTTTTACACTTGTTTGATATATCTTGTACAATTGTTGAACATGCGTTGTAAACTTATTTGACATACGTTGTACACTTGTTTGACATATGTTATACACTTGTTTGATATGTGTTGTACTCTTGTTGGACATGTGTTGTACACTTGTTTGAGATATGTTGCACACTTGTTTGAGATATGTTGTACACTTGTTTGAGATATGTTGTACACTTGTTTGAGATATGTTGTACACTTGTTTGAGATATGTTGTACTCTTGTTGGACATGTGTTGTACACTTGTTTGAGATATGTTGCACACTTGTTTGAGATATGTTGTACACTTGTTTGAGATATGTTGTACACTTGTTTGAGATATGTTGTACACTTGTTTGAGATATGTTGTACACTTGTTTGAGATATGTTGTACACTTGTTTGAGATATGTTGTACACTTGTTTGAGATATGTTGTACACTTGTTTGAGATATGTTGTACACTTGTTTGAGATATGTTGTACACTTGTTTGAGATATGTTGTACACTTGTTTGATATATGTTGTACAATTCTTTGATATATGTTGTACAATTCTTTGATATGTGTTGTACACTTGTTTCATATGTGTTGCGATTCAATACAATTTAAATTTAAAATGTTGTTTCATATTTTTCATTCTTATTACGCAGTTGGGCTATATAAAAAACTTGGTTTCAGTTGCTATAAACATATCTAAATATAACACAAGGATGTTCAAATAAATGTAATCTTAAATCTCTTATAAAATGGTTAATTGAGCATCAATACTGAAATAAAAGCTTAAAGTAGTTTATTGATAACACTGAACTAAACCGTAACTCTGTGTTAAGACTATTTAAATGAAACCCGTCTATTTATTGTGTGTCTGTTTCATTAACGGCACTGGTTGATTGTTTGGCATTAAATACTTCAGCTATAGTAATTTGACCGATTAACCGTTATAACAGATTTGAGATCAAGAAAACAAAACTATACATCTATAAAGCGTAAAAAATATCATGCTAACTTTGCAAAAAACCTATTCCCCTTTTCAATTTTGACAAATTGATCATGCGCAAGAGTTATATTACATGTGTAATACGACAATTAATACATATGGCAGTTACATTGCGGCTTGTGTATAATGAATGAAGGCAATAACACAATACCGAACACCGATGAAACTGTCAAAAAAAGGGATCCACAAATCAAAGTCTGAGAAACCGACAAACTCCAAAACCAACAACCAACATAAAGCAACCAGATATGACTTGGTACATGCATTTCAAAAGAAATGGTTGGTTTAACCAGGTTTTATGGCATCCCTTACCTGCCGCTTCCATTTCTGCAGAATATGAGTTGGTTAGTTGATTAAAATAGATGGGTATCATATACCACTTGTCACTAATAAGTGTATCAAACAATCATCGTAGCACGTTCACACACAGTCAGGTGACATATCCAGTTGAATCATAATACAAAAATGTATTAAGTCACATAATCTATCAAATATATTATTTAAATTTACCGAAATGTTTAAAATAAAACTGACAATGTAATAAAGTTATAAAAACTACGAAATTACTTTATTCTTCTACATTTAAGCGTTGCATTTATACTACAATATGTCATCAGAAATAAAATGAAAGTCTTCTTTTTCAAATATTATTTGCATTCAAAGTAAAATATAAATGATATTTCCATCACAGTGTGTATATTACAGTGCTATAAGCCGCAGTAGAACGGAACGACGTTAATAAATCTCCATACATCATATTCTGGCTTTCCAAAATCATGACTGGAAATTTACAGTAAGAAGCATAGAACGGATATGCCTTTAATACAACCTGATAGATGAATCTATCTGCTAAATTAGAGAATTCAACCTGTTCCTTTTGTGGACAGTTATGAAATAAGTATGTGATGTAAATAGGTTATAAACAGCCATAGATGGACTCTTAACAGTAATTGGGTGATTTACCAGCCAATTTAAATAAACGTCCTTAATAATGCCAACATTATACAAATAGGACACGCATTTTGTCAACATATCAGTGACGCTTAAGCGAAAAATGGCGGAAAATCAAATAGTTAAGATGTTACGTTTTTTGTCAAGAACTCTCAGTCTATGTCCAAAACCGAATATTGCTTTATTGTTTCTCGGACTTTGATTTGTGGATCGTCTCTTTTTGACAGTTTCCTCAGTGCTCGTTATTTTGTTATTACCTTTATTCTAAATCTTTTGGGAAAAAAATATTCTCCTAACTGCTCGGTTCCAAATATAAACACTGACTATATCAAAGAATTGGTCACTGATAGTTTATTTTAGCATGTATTGAAATTGAAAGGCCGTTAATACTTGCTGGGACTAACAAAGTGTGCATGCAGAAGCATCAAGATATATATCATAAACTTTGGAATTGTTTATCAGGATTCAATAACCAAGCACCTAAAAACATTTTTATATTACCTTACTTGTAATTAAAAACATAAAGTGACAGTCCTCTGATAAGTGATGTTTACACAGCAATGCGCAAATAGTATTTATGAATGCGATATTTTTATAATTTTCATATCTCAATGGATAAATTAAAAACATTTTAAATTACTTGTAACTGATATTTATACTTCAATGACTGCCTTGTTCAGTCACTAAAACATACTTAAATGTTGTAACAGATATACCGATCCATTAAAATTAAATTACAAATCGACAAATCAAAGATATTCCAGTCATAATGGATTTTCAAATAGGAAGTAATAAAATGGCACTTACGTGCTAATGCACTTTTTACATTATTACTTACTGTATGCATCTGTTTATAAATTTATAACTTTATTTGCATTTAAAATTAATCCAATATATTATTATTAAAATATTAAACATTTCCGATCTCATAACATACAAGTCGTTTATTATATCCTACATTTCATATACTTGTCGTTCATGTCATACACTTGTACATAAACTTCTCGCATTTGTCAGACTCCTGTTACACATGTCTTACACGTGTAGTAGATGTCATACATTGGTTAAAGTCATATTTTCTGTTCCAGGTCATAGACCTCCAGTACACCTGTCGTATAAGTCATACAATTGTCGGGGATGTGGTACACTTTTATGAAGTAAATTAAATCTTTTAAAAACTTTATGTTCAATATACTATAGATAAGTCATATTGTATGTTTGTCTTAAATGTAAGCATTAGTCAGGAGCTTAGCACGTGTTTTACAAATCACTGACGTTTTCAATGTCATTGCTGTATAACTAAGCAGTCTTCCATTTCAAAGTATTTTTGCTTTATGCAGATAAGTTTAATGTATATTTTAACCGACATATTATACGCATCAAGTATGTATCGATGTGATGTTTATAACTTTGAGTAACAATAAACTTTTTAAATAGATGACTTGGTAAATACAATAACATTGAACAATGTCTATTGACATCTACTTGTTAAATGTTAGAAGAATTTGTAAATGGATACAACAGTACGACAAAAAAATAAATAGTTTTAAACAAAACAGTTTTCAAACTGAACGTATTTTACAGCAAAAATGCATACAGACTATGTTATGTTAAATAACGAACATTGTAATGCTTATATGCAACAGGAAAATGAATTGTTTTAAACAATGCAGTGTTTAAATAATCAAAGATCACACTGTAAGCTTCTATATAGTTTCTAATGAGATCTACTAAATTCGTTTATTTCAGGGGCACCACACACACAAAAATACATATATTTCGATCACCATCCCATTGGTATTGACAAAGGGTAAATCTAGTAAAGAAAGAATTTAATAGCGACACGACTCGAGGTGAGACAGTAGTTTCACAATTAAATTTTTTTTGAAGAGCTTTCGTACAGTTTCAATCCAGAATTGTACATTTTTGGTTTAAAAAAAAATACGACAAAGACAATAAGCTGGTTTAGTGTTGTTATAGGTATTTTTGCCAAATTTTCACAACATAATGTCCGAATGTCATGGTTAAAAAAATATTGTTGATATATGTGGAGATAAAACTATTTTTTATTAATTAAGTAATGTAAAATATTTAATGAATTGTAAGTTTCTATTATGCATATAGATCAAATATTATCACGCTTGCAAAACTATTCTAGTAACAAAATAAAGTAAAATTAAGAAATCTTTCTTAATGTTTGTATAGGTTAAAGATTTGTCATATTGGCTCCGACACTTTATTGTACTATTTACTATATTTACTAAATGTATATCTCATGTACTTTGTTGCAATTTTCTTATAATGTTCGATGTATGTCATTTATATTGTTCTCTACAACAACCTACTCTGGCATAAACTTATAGGAAATAATAATACAGAATTTAAAATTTTTCAATAAATATTTATGTTTTTCGTAAAGCTAGATTAAGTGTATTGATTGATTAAAAACGCATGAAATCTCTATCTAAATGTTCTAGTTATTGTGTAGTTTATAATTATCATTAATTGTTTCTTTGGCCCAGAAAACCCTATTTCAGTTATATTAATTTGCAAAACAAAACGTATGACAGATTTGAGTTAGAGATAACAAAACGATACTCCTCTGTAGCGTAAACAGCTGTTCTAAGACAAAGGTTCCAGTTTCTGTGAATCTTGAAAATTGAAAACCAATAACCATCAATAAATGTGTTGTCCTTTTCTAACACATTTTTGACATGTTTTTCTGCTAATGATGTCTCTTGCGTATATTATATCTCTTGTATTATATAAACTATGATGCACGTCTATAACTCCTTTAAATCTGTGTGTCCACACGTGCACGCCACTTATCCTTAATAATATTAAATAGATTGATTGATTAAATTTTGCTTAACGTCCATTAAGCAATATTTAATCTATATTCAGGACGATAGAAAGGCCACCACCAATAAATCAAGAAGAGGGATGGATCAAGGTGAAAACAATTTTGACTGCCACTGGAAAGTATGTAGTATTAAATTGGGGCGGATAATTAAGCATTTGTAGCGGCTATAATGAGCCTACTCGTAATCAAAATGTAAAAAGGTGTCCTTATCGTGCAAGGAGGTATGCTCTCTAAACTCGTCAGCTACTACCGTCTGCAGCCATGTATTCCGTATTATTACCAGACACCCCACCCTACAGGAGGGGGCCTCTCATTTCCGCTACCTCAGAATAGTATTTGATTCAAGCTCTGACTAGAACTAGAGACTGACGAAATGAAGGACAATATACAGTTAAGTTGATAAACATATAGAATAACATGTTTGAATATTTTAACATAGTTAAAACATATATATAATATTCAATTACTAATTTTAATGCAACTACATAGATTTTGATATTATCTTACAATATATATTACGAGCAACATAATTTACAAACTAGTGGAAGGGGGTTTAAATGCGAACGAATAACCTGTAATACGAAAACGCGGACATTTAATTTCAACCTTTCCACATTATATATCATTGATATTTCTATTCAAATACTTTAAATAGTCACTGAATAGAACTATCAATAAAATCTTTAGCTGTATCTACAGATATTGCAAGTCATTTAAGTTGATTCAGGAACTTTATGAAAAATTCCAGACAAGTTAGTGATCAATAAGCAAAAAAGAATAATAATAATAAGAAGAAGAAATGGTGTAAAAAGAATAAGTTTTGGGTGACTTAAAAATGAAAGAAATAATAAAAAAAACCGGACAAACTATTTTTGTTGAGACTGCAACACAGAAGTCGCCCAACATCCCCCAGTATTTCATTCAGAATCAGTACGTTAAAATATGCCTAGAAATCAAATCTCGTTGAATCGGACAACATTGACCTTTTCATGGTGGGCGAATGTAGTAAAATTGCTGCCATTTTGAAACCGTAAGTTGGATTAAAATTGCAAAAGTAGTGGCAAACTCAGTAGACCTTATTCTACCTATATACTAAATTTCGTCGACAATGATTATATTTTTGCGTTTTTTAGGGGTCATTTTAAGAAGGCGGCCATTTCAAAATGGCGGTCATTAAAAAAAAGAATAATAAGAACAAATAAATGGTGTAAAAACAATAAGTCTCCCAAACTAAGTTTGGGTCGACTTAATAACTAGTAATAATGGGATGCCAACACAAAATGTCTCCCAAACGAACCCCCAATGCCAACACACAAGTCGCCGGAATCCCGCGTGGATAGTATTTAAAAGGAAACTTCGCAAAAAATGAAAATTTGATATGTTATTCTTCAAAATAAAAAGAAACACTTTTGCCTCTTTATGTTTTAGTATATTTTCAACGGTTAAGTTTCTACAATGTATTTACCGTGTAAAAATGCACTTATGGAGGTCCGCCATCTTGTCTCTATATCATCGCTAGATTTGGTGTCTGTTCTTCATATTTTTGGGCTAATGATCGAAATACATCGAATGGTGCGTTTCTTTACGCGTTATGATATTACATATTACGTGTAATGTATATAAGGCCATATATATTTGCATTCGGTTTACGTTTATATATTACCATTTACTTAACAACTATCAATCTGTCAGAAAAAGAAAGGTTCATACTCGAAACCTAGGCGGTGGCTCACTGGTAATTAATAGTAGATGACTAACAACCTTAAGCACTCGCCAGAACCTATAAAACAGCCTTTTATTATTATTTCATATATGTCCCATGTTTTTAAATGTGTTTCCGGAAGACTTAATGTTTGTCGAAAAAGACTTATAATTACAATTAGTTTTCTGCAACCTTCGGTAACATTTACAAGCTCCAATAACCATTAGCTTTGCACCCAAATACTAACGAACAGACGTGACTATTGTGAACTTCTTTACATTTAAATTATGAAAAGTTAACAGCCGTAATAATATATTTCCGTACAACTTGTAAGTACCTTTTTTAACACATTACGAGTACATTTGTAAATTAAAAATTCTCTATTTTAGTGTTAAAAGAATTCTTTATTTTAGTTTGAGGCCTTATGCCAAATAATGTCTTACCTTGTTCTGCTGATTTACCAAACATGAGAGCAAACACTATGGTACACAAAGACAAAGTTGGCGATTCCATAGTTTTGAAGAATTTGTTTCCTCGAAACTTCGAAATCTTTTTTACGTTTAAATTGGCTGATAATCTCCTAGTTAAATATAAGATTTAAATAATATGAGGAAGTTGAAATTTGAAACGATATGCATTAACGTTTAAATCATCCATGAAATGCTTGGCCGAGTACCAGTAGTCAATAAGATTAAATTTAGAACGATAGGATTTTCCTGTGGTATGTGCGTTTTTCTGTCTGCGTATAAAGAAAAAGCGCGTGTCGAAAATCATATGCAAATATCGAACATAAAGAGATGTGGAAGAAAGAAAAACCTTGAACAGTAGGAAAACTGTCGCAGCTATTTTTAATGTAGTTCAAAGTCGTGCACGCCCAGTACATAGTCGATCAGAACTCACAACACCAGTGTTATTAATAAACACTATCTGAGCCACTCGGCCACTGAGGCCCCTTCACTGAAAAGGTAATATTTGATTATGCTGGAAAAACACCAGTCACTCGAATAACCTGTGGAAGCATTTATAGAGGCACAAAAGAATATTATAATGGCTTCGATAAAATTGTATTAAATTGTAGTGCACCTTATATTTACTGTACGCTTCAGGTATTATACAATATAGCCTTTGTAGAAATTCGATGCATATTTATATCAAACAAATAAAAGGCATATCGTTCGGCGACACCTTAACAATGCGGAAGTTGTATCAAATAGGAATGTAAGTAGGTGCATGTTATAAAGTTAGGAATTGTGCAACATGCTCAATTAGCTCCGTAACAGAAAAGATATGTAGCTCAGATTAAACTTATCAAAAGTTTCTCAATTAATAGTAAACTGTCTGCACTTTGAATACAAATGTTGACATCGTTTCAATACAATAAACTGTTAATTTTATCATATTAAAAAAATTAAATCGTTATAAAATAATATAAATCTCAAGATTATAACCCCAAACGTCACACACTTAATCGTACATGTAGGGTGGACATTACTTTTAATGTAATCGGACTATACTGACTTTATGTTTTAATCTAGGATGCATTCCCTCTGTTTGTTTAAGAAATCAAAATGTTTTCAACCATTTCACCTAAAAATGTAAATAACGTAATATTCATTTTTCATGAATTACCTTTAACTCCATTTTGACGTTTTCTCTGTTCGATTTTGAGTCGAATTTTAAAATGTAATAATAAATCGTACCGCATCTTTTAGGCATCAGGGCTATTTTTATGTGACTAACTATTTCATTATTGAACAAGTAGGGATAACAATATAAATTCTCTCTGTAGTCGACCCCTTCCGCCTAGTGCAATTGTTCAAGTTTATCACTCAATTCTAATTGAATCAATATCAGTTATTTACTAGTTTTTTCAAAAGTTATATAATTATAAGTTTTAGTTTCCTTTGTTGACATGATAATTGAGAAATTTGACAATCAATTTGATTATTTACGAACACCTTTAATATATTTGAACAAGTCGAATCCATCATTATTGTAATTGGTTCTGTCTTAACTACAGTTTGCTGCTATCTTGGAAACATACTGAGAGGCGTTCACCATACAGAGTTATTCAGCGCGACTTTCAATTGCAGATAAGGAAAGCGCTCTAGTTGAGGAAGGGGGGGGGGGGGGGTTGCTTAATATAAGGAAAGCCTGAATGTTCACCGTAGTTTTACATGGAGAATGACATGTTTTTTGGGAATAAATTTAGAAAAACGTAGGATCACTATAGCTGCAAAACAATTTGCGGGATGTTGATCGTCGATTTGTTGTTTGCCAACTTGTTCGCGTCCTGAATATAGCTGAACGTAACGGAAAAGCATTTGTATACAATATGACCTAATTATACATGTCACAATTTGTTGCCTGTCACTCACAAACGTCATTGAAATTTAAGACAAGAATGCAATGAAAAAACCAATACGTCACAAACGAAGTAATAGCGTAACAGATTTAGCCGTCTGTTATGAATTTTGAACTGTAAGGAATCTAACGCGTCACATATATATGTTTATATTTAGCTACAAGCAAGTAGTAAGGAAGAAAATGGAACGGTTACAAGTCGATTTTGATGTGATTTTTAATGACTGCATCGATGTTCGAAATAAAGAATTACAAAAGAATTGTTTTTATTAACATACCAATGTTTGTAATTTTCTTTCTTTAAATATTTACATTTTTTCATCTTTTCTTCGTTAAATGATGTTTCAGTATAAGGTCAGTTGACTTTTCATAATGAGAGATACAAGATGTAAACAAAAAAAATGCAATCCAATAGTTTCAATCCGTTTTGCTGAGAAACTACTGGAAGCGTTCCCAGTGCTCGACCCACAGACCTGCTCAGCGTGTACCCAGGTGGCGGAAATCGGAAATTCTCTTTTGATGGGGTTGTTAGGTTAAGAAAAGTAAAGCTTCACCACTGACCTTGGTAAGTAAGTTGTCTGGAAACTGTGCACGATAATTACCATTTTTCCAACTTTCGCGTAGTGATTTTGTTTGTCAACTTGTTCGCGTCTTCACGATAGTTGACATAATGCTTGCTGGAAGTAAAGCAAACATCCATTTAATTTATTAGAATCTTGTCTTTATCTTTTTTTGTACCCATATATGTTTATGACTTTTAAATATCGAAATAGTTGGCCAAAAGGGCACTACTATTTATGTTTACATGAAAGTGGTGATGAAATATTAGAACTACATCTATTTTATTTGCTTTAATATAAATTTCATGTATTGACTAACTGCGGATAAATCGAGTGCTTCCAATTTATTTTTAAACAATTTCTTTGAAAAATTCCGTCCTTAAATATAACCTAAATTCCCCAAATTTCGTTTATTTATTTATCATTTGGCATTTTAGACTCATGTGTCATTTGGATCAAGGCGTTTCCTAATATAGATATACATCTCCTGTTTTCAATTCCTACATAAACAGCCCATTTTCTTCGCAAAAATAATGAGTAACGGATTTAATTGATGAACATGGAAAAGATATTTAACAGACATTTTACGATGTCAGCTTTAAATACAACTTTTTTTCCCAATAATGGCCTTAAAGTTGCAGTGCCTCTTTTGAAAGCTTAAAAATGCTATAAAAATATTTTTTTTTAGATTTATAAAAAGGACCGAACTGTCGATATGACAAAAGAATATGTGTTGACTGAGTTGGGATAAAACTGCTGCCCTGATGCCACAGTATAATTTGTCGTCTAATTAATTAAATTGTAATATTGTTAAGATAACAAACACAATTGATCATATAATCTTGTATTAAACAGATATGCACCGTACTTGAACATCCTGATTTGTAGGTATAATATTTGACAAATTACGTACAACGCTTGTGTTATTCTACATTGAAAGTGTTACCTTATGCCATAAAGGAGATAAGGAACTTATCTAAACTTGGTGTACCATTAAGAAGAGACATGATATTTTAAGAAAATAAGGTTGTCACTTATATTAATTGGTATTCTAGAAAATGTAATAATGGTTATTATCCATTTAGTAGAGGTTAACCTTAAGTAGCTCCGCCGTATGGTCTGTACAGTACTTGCACCCGTAAACGCAACACTTTGACTGATTGATAACTGATTGCTGACGGATTTTGGATCGCTGACTGATTGATGATGAATACATCCGTCCAAAATTATGAATTAGTCATTACCTTGGTAACCGTCAGCGATCAGTCCAATCAGTGCGATCCAGAATCCGTCATTTAATTATATGCATAAATCGGTCCGTTTATTGATGGATACGTATAAATTAATAATTTGAAGATAAAACGAATTCTGCCTCATTTGTATATTATGTATGCATTAATAATAACATTTATAATAAAATAAACGCAAGTATTCAAAAGAATATTTAATACAATGTCTCGTTCTAAAAAATAAATAAATAAATAAACATATTTAAAGAAAAAACTATTTTCTTTTTTATAATTTAGCAAATTTCTTTAAGTCAAGACATATCTGCGGGTCGAGCCCTGTAAACCTTAAAAAACTTCGATTTAAGGCACATCAGTAGCGACGAGGTAAATGTTTTATTTTCGTAATCCATTATTGTGTCTCTTTTTTTTTATTTTCGCGACTTTTGGTTTTGGCCTATTTTATTTTCTGCGACCTGTTACATGTATATTTTTTATCGTATATTAAGCCGACCCGACTCCCCAAATCAGTAACATATTTATTTCACATTTAGGAAAGGACGTGTCCTCTTTTTGACATCATTACCGATTACTTAAATGTATGCCTGCGTGTTTTTACTTAGTTTACAACATTTTAAATACAATTATAAAACTGTTGTGTATAAACAATTGTTGAACTGTAGAACAAGCATTGTCAATCAAAACACATTGTTTACTAAACAAAAAGTTGTATTATAAAATATACAGCGATTCTTGTCGCAAGTTTTATTTGACAGGCAATAAAAGTAGTTAAAAAAGTCTACTTACAATTACGATGGATTGTTTCATTTATTTTATGGCGTCAATTTTTTATTGGGGGTGGGGTGGGAGGAAACCGGAGTACATGTTAAAACCGACAATCTTTGTCAATTAAATTGGTGTCGGGCGCACCCTATCTGCAGTCGTTCGAAAATCCGCAACCTGTTGACAGGCATGTGATAACTAACCAATCAGCCACCGAGGCCCCAATAAAGCCGGGGAGAAAAGTCTGCGAATACTGCAGTTAAGCGTAAAAATGTGTTACATATAGACACGTTTTATAGTACGAAATAGTAATTTTTTTAACAAAACGTCATTAATTCTTTAGGTCTATGAAGATCGGCTTTAACATTGTCAGTACAGTCATATCGATAAAACTGAACCTTTACAAAACGTGCCATTTAAAAGAGTGTCATTGATTGACTGATTGGATGTTTGCTTTTCTTCCATCGAGATTAATTCAGCTTTATTCATGACGGGAACAAGTTAAACAATCAATCAATTAGATTTTGTTTGTTTGTTTGTTCGTTTGAATATTGTTTGACGCCAGTTTCAGCAATTTTTCAGCTATATCATGGAGTCAAGTTTTTATTGGAGGAGGAAGCCAGAATACCCGTAGAAGACCCCCGACCGACGGTATGAAAACTGGCAATCCTCGTCAATTAAGATTAGAGTCGAGTGCACCCTGCCTGCAGTGAGACTCCAACCCGCAACCTCAGTGTTGACAAACCACGTGATCAATAGTATACGAACTACCATAACCACTCGACCTCCGAGCCCCCTCAATCAATTGGAGAAAGATGGACCAAAGTGCAAAATTTTGAATTCCACTGGAAAAATATGGGGTAAGGGTAGGGGCGGAAAATTTACCCTTTTAAGCCTATTCCTTTTCGAAATCTACAAAAGAGATCCTTTTTGTGCAAGGATCGTGACACTCTCTAAACACGTCACTATGGTTCGCGGCAATTCTAATATGACCTGAACCACCCCCCCCCCAAAAAAAACGAGAGGGCATCCCATGTCCGCCAGCTGAGGACGCGCTGGGCAGCTCTGTGAAACCAAGTAATTAATTTCAAATACTCCCGAATTTTATTGAGGCCGTTTATACTTATATATAATTAAATATCGAATGACTATAACAGACAGCATAAAATAAATTGTGACGGCTGAAATGTGAAAGCAAAATTGATTTTTATCTTACGCTTACATGTTCGCATCTTTAACTCATAAGCTTCTATATACAAACGTTTTTAGTAGTTTATTCTTTATTTGAGATTTAATTCTGTGTAAATTCATGTGACACAATGAGATAGTGAATAAAATATAGAAATAGATGTTTCGCTTTTGTCGTAAATCTTATTCAGTATTATACACCGGAATTCTTAGGAATTGTGGCATAGAAAGAAAACTGATCAAACTGCGACAAATGAGCTTTTTAAGCGCTTATAATAAAAAACCTCGACCTCGTTAAGGTAGCAGTAATCTATTATTGATCACCGAGTTGTCCGTTGGACCCTTACAGCGAGAGGGTGTGCTCGACTCATCCTTAAATTTGCAAACAGCATCACCTTATTTTTCACAATAATAACCTATCAAAAGAAGCCCATTCAGATTCTTTGACAAATTTAAACAATTATACTGCAAATTGTTCTAATAGTTGAACAATGTAATGTAATCGTAATTATAAGTGAATATTTGAAACTGTAAGAAACTTATTTGACGATTTGATGATCACATTAACCTATATAGGTTTACCTATAGTTACTATATTATTTACTATAGGTTAACAACTACTAAGTAGATTTACATAGCTGACCTTTATAACATTTTATAGAATACTGAATTTATCTTAAGTTCACTATTAGTGACAACCTTATTTTCTCAAAATACCATGTCTTCGCTAAAAAATATTTGACCGGCGCACTGTCTAATGTTTTGTAAAGTTTACAAACAGACGCCACAAATAGAGCTAGTTTCAGTTGTCAGATGGATACAAACAGGCGCCAGTCTGTGAAGTTTCGTACAACTTATAATACTTGCTTGAAATTAATACAGTTGCATTCAACTCCTAAAATATTTGTGCATCATTATAAACTGAATTTTAAACAGGTTCATTCAGAGTTACAATTTTTAAACAAAGTGAAAGTAGAACTACTTTTGTTCTTTAAAGCACTACTTTTGACTAAGGCATCAACTGATTGGCTATTTAGTAGAGGTTAACCTATAGTAACTCTATCATTTTTTAAGTTACAAGCCAAAACCGAAAAATCGAATAACGTATCAAGGCCCATAACTAGAAAATTTTTCTCAAAAACAGTTTAGAAGCAATGTACTTAATGAAGGTCTTGATGAGATCACATTAAATATAAATGTTTATTATATTTTTTTAACCGTTTTTAAGTTATAAGCCACAAACGGGTTAACCGAAACGCGCAATGACAGTAACTCGAAAACAGATCATCGAACAGTTTCGAACAAAATATACCAAATGAAGGTCTTGAAAAGAGGAGTATTTGTTTTCATTATTGTCTACTTCTATTTTTATAGCTTTTCGGATATTATGCTAAAAAGACCTAAGGCTATCTTTGACCTAGACTTTTGACCTTTAACCTTAACATTTTCAAATGTAATATATGTTACTTAGAATCAGTGGTGGTAGCCCAAAGTGTCTAGGATGTACTGTTTTCCAAAAATAATGTGTTTACGAGTTGCGACAAATTTCAGAAGTGTAAACAGGAAGTCAATTTAAAACAACATTTAAGTGAGAGCCTTAGGTCAGCCTACATTTAGTACACTTCAGATTTCGGGAATCAATTACGGTTTCTGAGTTTATCTGCTAACATGGGTTTTTGAGCAGATAACACTTTTTTACTAAGAGGGTCTTTCCATCAAAGGGGAAAGACCATTATAAGACGTTTCGTGATTTCGGTGATCTTTACCATCTTGACCATTGACTTCTTATCTTTGCTTATATTATTAATTGCTAACTAAGAATTTATGTATAAACAATGAAATAAAACAGCAAGAAATGTATAACTGGAACTTGGCCTCTTACGTTGTGATATTAACATACTGAAGGTCAACAATAAACAGCAGTTAAGATCCATATAAACAGAAGTAATTATATGGTCATTTAAATAAATCTCATTGGTCTAGGGGAGAAAACTTTTATAAATTCTCATTCAACATATATGACATTGTTTACCTGTGTATCTTCACAAAAGGCTTTACATTTATTAAAAAGACATTTGCATTAAAAAAACGGATTTATATGTGACGGGAATATCTGCAAAGAACGTATGGTCTAACCAGTCCACGGTACAAAATATCTTCATATACATTGTACAAAACAACAACTAAAACTAGGAATTGAAAATACAACTCCGAGAAAGAAAATACCGGAATAATTATTAGAAGGCTGAACACTTTGAAAGTTAAAAGCTTTAATATAGACCGACTTAACCTAACTTCAAGTTTTTTCCTTGGTAAATATTAGTTTTTAATTCGTAGAAGAAAACATAAGATATTTAGGCGACTTCAAATTGCAAACTAGCACACCATTATATGATAGCAACAATAACTCAACCAATCTGAAATCGTAGAACATACTATATTGAATATGTGAAAGGGTAATAATTTTGATTTTTTCACATTTTAGAATTGATGCCAAAAAAATAAAATAACAAATAACTATGGAATTTAGATATCACAGGATAATACTGAATTGTAAAAAATATGACCTCAGTTAAGACCATCTTGAATTCTTGAACGATATTTCTTTTTGGTGTGTCAAATAATATTCAGTGTCATTTTAAATTTATTCTAACACCGTATATAGGTCTTCTGTACTTTATTGTAATACTGTTAATTTAGGAATAGGAATAGGAAGACTTTGAAATCGCTTTTAATATTTTGTCCATTTTCAAAACCAGGCCGTTTAAACTACTATATTGCATTTTAGTGTTTCTTGACAATTATTGGGCAATAAAGTCTATTTGGAATTAATCCTGTGAAAACTGTAACATTTTTATTACGTAGTTATCTCCTAAAAAACTAAAAGCATTGTTAGCGCGTAATCTCTAGAACCATAATAGCTATCGATAAACATTTTAATAAAAACAAAATAGTGAGAGCGTATACAAGATATTTACAATGGAAATGTAACGACTCTGTTAATGGTCAATATTCACAAACTGCGATTTATTCACACCTAAGGTTTTCACCATTGGTCATCCTGAGACATAACCTCAAAACTAAGCTCAAGGTCAAAATGGCATTGTGAAATTAAATCTAGTTATCATTGTAAATGGAAAATGCAACTTTGTCATTTTTGACGACTAATTAAGGGGCGTAACTCATATTGAAAGTTAGGGGTCAAAACAGTAAGACGATTAAGTCTTAAATAACTAGTGTCTTGCCATTGGTCTTCATGAGACTTATAAAATAAAAATGCTTTAACGAGTTTATATCAAATTGACAAAATAATAAATGGAAGGAAATGACATGACAACAAAATAAGTAAATTAAAGTATTCTAGTTCCCATTCAAATTGTTCACATAATGGTTGTATACAATATTGATACTGTTGGTTACTATAAATTTAAATTAAATCAACACTTTATTTATTGCCACAAAGTGGAAGATCAAACGTAAACTAATTCAGTTTTTATTTTATTTTTTGTTGGTATCCTTCTGTTATGTGACTTTAAGAACCAGCTAAAAATGACAGATTTTTGAAAATGGGTTAACTCAATAGTTATTCAAAATTAACTGTCGCGCTTTTTAATAATTGTATTATGGTAATAGATTGTACAATTCAAAGCAAAATACGTAGGTGTCAGTAAAGGCTGAATTTAGTGTTTCTCTTAATTTAATTTCTTAATTTAAGAATGCACTGTTACAAAAGTCAAAATTTTTGTTTTTGATTAATAATAGGATTCAGAAGAATAGAGTCAATCATTCCAAACTGTACGGCACGTACGTATATTTCGATTGAAAGTTATACATCTTATGTTCTGATAGTCTGTACAATTGTAAGAACGTGCTTGTAAGAAAATCCGATTATCGTAAAAATGTTCATTTAAATTAGATTGTAACCAGCTTTGCCTCTATTTTCCTATTATCCAGGTAAGGTATATCAAACATTTGAAATTTTAGGAAATTATATATGAAAGTATAAACAAAATACTTAACACCAAGGAAACTTTCATAAAAGATATTCCACAAAGTAAAATTCAAGAAACCGACAATTTTGAGAACCTACAAACAAAAAACAAAAAAGTTTTATGGCAAGCGAGACATCCCACTATCATTACTGTAGAGTGTGAGTTGGTGTTGATGAAAATGGCTGGGTATCATACACAACTGGTCAGTAATTATCGCATCACAATCAATATGAAATGAATTAAAACATTGTGAAAATTATATAAAATTATATGTTTACACGGGATAGGATATTTATCAACAAGGAAATGGTATCTATAGTAAAACTTATTAAAGTCGCAGACGGGTTTATTTTTTTCTTCTTATCTTGGTTTCTAAGTGTATGAAGGAAATCAAAATAGTCACTGCAAGCTTTTGTATACATGATCAATTAAGGAATATAGCAGAAAGAATTTGGAATAATGCTGCACAGTTAAGGAAAATTGATAATTTTAAAATTATTTATTGTTTTTCATTCTTGTCCTGGGATACCAATTGGTGTCATATTCTAGGTACAAGTTTAAAAGTGATATAGATGAAGCTGTTTATGTGTTTCTTCAATTTCTAGTTCTGAAGGATATATTAACGGAAGCCACTCAGCAAAGTGGGGAGGAATGTGGTTAAACAAAAAGTTTGTGTCCATTAAAAACAAAACGTGTGTTTGTTGACAAACATGAAAAGGAAGCGTGATCCTAGGAATCTGATTGGCTGGCCAATAACATCAGTGTTTAAAAAAGCCTAGTGTAAAATAAAGACTAGTAAACGAAATAACCCAAAACATGGCATTCTGTAAAACTTTCTTAAATTTAAGGATCATAAATTTATTTATAACTATAAATTCACTTATGATCACTTAAATGATTCCAGACACCTGTGAGGCATATGAGCTCTGTTCGCTTTAATTAAGAAGAGATATTGATTGTCGTAAAGAGCATTTTATTAAATGCCAAAAACAAAGAACATATATACATCTAAACTAACAGTGTAACAAGACTAGTATAAAAAATTACAGTTCATGTAAACGACTAGTATCAAAATTGCTTAATTATGCAAGATTAAAATTAATATAAAGCGAAGGTGGGGTCAAAACCGCCACAAAGCTCTGAAAAATGAAGAGCTGCCCCACCCAAATATGCCTCAATGAATGTTGTTGTATTATCACCAACAAGTAACACAAAGGAAAAACATTCAAATATGCATGTGTAGTAGGTAATAACAAATATAACATTAAAGTCATTATATGGAAACAGTCCAAATATGTAACTTGAAAACATGTAGCCTTGTACATACTAATCCTTTCAGTTATTATCCAATTCAATAAGCAATACGAATGTCAATGCATCGTCACCAATGAAACATTAATGTTGGATGAATCATTTGAATTCGATGAAATTACTGTACGGTGGGTTACCCTGTGACTATATATAACAGATCTTTCACATTCTTCAGTAAACAAACATACAAATTTACCTTTTACCAAATCAAAATAAGCAAAACATACAAACATAATGTTGGTAATATTTCTCATTAATTCCCAATCTTTTAAAAATGGCCTTGTATAAAATTAAGGCAAAAGGTAAAAACTGTCTTGAGCTGCCTCAGTCAGACTCAAAACTAGGATACATTAGACAATAATAAATAACATCAAATATTCGAACCGCCTAAGTCAGCTCGACACTCGTAACACATCAAGAAAACATTTATCATTTAAAACGAAACATATCTAAAAACTATACTGTTACCAAATAATGGAGCTTCCCCAATCAGCTCGACATGTATATATAAACAACCATTTGGAATTTAAAAAGTAATTTATCAAACTATATCGTGTATATTACAATGTAAATGAAAAAGGAAATAAAAAACAGTAATTTTTTGCACAAGCGAGTATATGACTGGAAATACTGATAACATGAACCAAGTAAGTGAGCCGCCTAAGACAGTCTCACTTTAATTGTTTTTAAAAGTTGAAAGCATAGGGATTCTTATGTACCGACGATAAGAGTCAGATTTCCACCTTCCCATTTCTTGTATCTGACCGTCTGAGTAACCTAATAAATGAGCTGTTGCAGCAGCACCAATACGAAAACTATGTGGCTTATATTTGCTTGTATCAAATTTTGAAAAATCAAGAGCAGCCCTTAAAATCAAGCAAAAGTCTTTACGTGTAATGGTATGTCCGTCTTTATAACAAAATAAGGTACCATTGATTTTTCCTCTTAACAACAAGTATTGCTGTATTAACTTTACTGGACATACCGATATGTCTGTTTGACTACACACTTCTAAAAATGTAGGCCTTTTAACTAAATTATGTTTAAAATTCCTCATATTTATATGAATAGATGGAGACCTTTCAGAATTCTTCGGAAATGAAATATCATTTAGACACAAATTGTTAGCCACATTATTTGTGCATATGGTCATTTCACCCACTCTTAAAAAAGCATGAAAAGCTAAAGAAAACATAGCCTGAAACAAACAATTTTGATAAAAAGATTCACAAATATGTTGTAAAGCCAGCAATACAGATTTTAAAACTGGTAGAGTGATGGGTAGACGAACATCAGGACAGGCTGCTAGACGACGTGCTCCATCCAACATTTTGTTAATAATAAAATTGGAAGTTAAGTCTTGTAAACCCTGTAGTTTGAAATAATAAGACACACTAGCCAAATATGTAACAATAGTATTTGGAGATTTGCCCGAGTCGAAAGAAAATGCAATAAACATTATTAAATGATCCAATGACATAGCGTCTAATGTTATGTTTAAAGAAAGTGTTTTGAGGAAATTTTGTATCGAAGAAATACCAGTCATATAGGTTTTCTTTGTGCTGGTTGCCAAAGCTGCGTCTAGCAGACCTGTAGCCGTCTCTATTTAGTGTTCAGGATAGCTGGATCTATGTTTGTGGGAAATTGGTTCATGTGTTTTGCTTTTTGTCGAAATTTTTCGATCTGAAAGCGAGAAAGAAGATCTGGTAAGACATTTTTAAGTCCGTCTATGTGAACTGCTTTCATAAAAATATTAAAATTCATGCAAAAAACAACTAACTTCCTAACTAATTTCATTATATCTTTGTCTTTAGAAGTTTGGCTATTAATTATATGTACTACTGCTTGATTGTCAGAGTGAAAAACCACACATTTGTTAGCAAACATGTTTCTCCAAACACTAACTGCCAGCACAATAGGAAAAAGTTCTTTGAAAGTTATATTTTGTTCTTTAAATTCCTGAGGGAATTTACCATAAAACCAGTTTGTTTCATAAATAGCCCCAAACCCAAGGGAACCAGCTGCGTCTGTATACAAATTAAGCTTTTTAGAGGAATCCCAAATTTGGTCCAAAAACATGCTTTTACCATTGAAGTTGCAAATAAACTGTAACCAGGCTTCTATATCTAAACGACTCTCTTTGTTCAACCTTATATGGTGAAAAGGCTTTATAACACCTTTTGTCAAATCAATTAAACGTCTTAGAAACGGGCGACCTGGTAAAACAACAGAACAAGCAAAATTTAATAGACCTATAAGGGACTGCAATTCCCTTAGGGTAACTTTTTTTTTTCTAAAAGACAATAGAGCCTCAGTGATTTTCACAATTTTATCTTTAGGTAGCCTGGCTTCCATCAAAACTGAGTCCAGCTCAATACCCAAAAATGTCATTGTTGTATTTGCCATTTCTGTTTTTTCTTCTTTAATGGGAACTCCTAAGGTATTACATAATTTAATAAAAGTGTTCAAACATTGATTTGCTAGATCAAAATTTGGAGGACAAATTAAAAGGAAATCATCTAAAATATGAACAATATTTTGTATATTGTACTTATTTTGCGCAATCCATTGTAAAGCGGTCGAAAATCTTTCAAAAATTGCACATGAACTTGAACTACCCATTGGCAGACAAGTGTCATATAAAAATTTATCTTTCCACCTAATTCCCAGTAATTCATGATCATCTGGGTGTACTGGAATAATAACGAAAAGCATTACTAATATCTGTTTTACACATGTAAGCATTTTTTCCCACTGAAATCAATAGTTTTATAGCATCATCTACTGATGAGTATTGAACTGTACTTAAACTTGGAATAATAAAATCATTTATTGAATCACCAAATGGGTGAGATAAATGTTGAATAAGTCGAAAAGCTCCCTTTTCCTTTTTAGGAACAACACCGATTGGAGAAATTTGTAAATGTGGAAAAGGAATTTCTAGAAATGGACCTAAAATTCTGCCTTCCAAAATCTCTTTCTCGAGTTTTTTATCAACTTCATCAGGAAATTCAAAACAAGATTTCAAATTATTAGAAAGACGGAAACGTCTTGGACCTTCATAACCTAGTTTAAAACCAAATTAAAAACCTGTAACTAAATATTGTTTTAGTTCCATATCATAACCTTGCAGCAAAATTTCAAGAGTCTGAAAACAAACAGGGGTAGTAATATTTAACTTATTTATTGGCTTTCGGTTTGTTTGGTTTTGGTACTTCGTGTTTTGGACACTGGAAGAGGGGATGGTCTTCTGTACATCCTGAACATTTGTGCGAGAATCTGCAAGAGGGAATTCTGCAGTGGCCATCTCTATTATAGGCCCAGCAAAAGCCTCTATTAAATCGGGGTTGTGAACTTCCCACAACTCGGGGTGTTCTTCCCCTAAACCTAAATCCTCTACTTGAGGGACGAAAATTACTGGAGCGAAAAGATCTATTTGCTGTGTGAAACGTGCTGTGAGAGAACCCCCTAGTTGCCATGATATAGAATTCCATGTTGAAAACTCCCCATGGTATACCCCTGACCTGTCTATCTAAACGATATCGTTGATCATACTCTTGCCAGGAATTACCAGTAGTATTTTGGGCAAGATCCCTGACCAATTCTGCATGTTTTAGCAAAAAGGGGACTTGGTCTGGAAATTTTTCAGCATATATTGCTATATATCTTATGAATGCTGTTGTCCATTGCTCAATATTGTAAATTCCGAACCTTGGTTTGTTTGGAATAACTGCTAATTTTGAATTTTCCACTATTTGGAATTGCATGCCTTTTCTTTTTGAAAATGTAGAATTTTGCGGCAAGAGAATGGCTAAATCAATGTATTTATCTTGCCAAATTTGTAATTTAACTTTTGAGTCAACCATAGCTGCCAAAGGGGTGGACATAGAACCAGTACTATTAAAAAATTCTGAATTTTGTATATTTTCTAAAACTTCTATTTCTGTTTCTGAATGAATGGACGAATCATCTTCCACAGAAGAGGAATTATTAAACACTAAATTCGGCCCATTAATTTCATTACCCTGTCTCAGGGAATTCACCACTGAGGATGTAATTTTTTTATCAACTCTTCTTCTCTCTCTTCTGACATGACCACCATTTCTGTGGGCAAAGTATAATTTTGCATGAGTCTGATTTCCTCAGCGGAAGCTTTATTTTTTCCTTTTCTCGATTTCCCGGGTTTAACTTTAGGCATGTTTATAGTTAAATCGAAATAAAAAGCTATAATGAAATGATAAAAAATCATGAATTAATAAATATCAATAGCAAATAAAATTGTTTGCATAAACTGACAAACACCTCTACTACCTTTCCAATTTCAACTATTGTATTGATGTATAGTTGTATGAAAATTATAAATGAACCATAGAAATATTTACATGTTATCATACATGCACATTTAAAACATACTTAAGTTCATATGATATCTAAATACATATGTACATGTAAACCATACTTCATGTACAAATAAAAACCATTGTTTTTGTTTTTTTTTTTTTTTTTTTTTTTTTTGAAAACCATTATGCATGTATAAAACCATATATATGTGTACATGTATTTTATGTTATGTACATAAAAACCATACTTTATGTACAACCATACTTTGTTCCTTCGATATCTAAATATATAAGTACATGTAAACCATACTTCATGTACAAATAAAAACCATATTGTATGCTTGTATAATTGAAAACTATTGTTCCTGTATAAAACCATATAAATGTGTACATGTATTCTTTGTTATGTACATAAAACCATACTTTATGTACAACCCTACTTTGTTCCTTTGATATCTAAATAATATAAGTACATGTAAACCATACTTCATGTACAAATAAAAACCATGCTGTATGCTTGTATATTTGAAAACCATTATTCATGTATAAAACCACATATATGTGTACATGAATTCTTTCTTATGTACATAAAAACCGTACTTTATGTACAAAAACCATATATATATTATGTGTACATGTATATGTATTTGTAGACAATACTATAATATACCTGTATAAAAAATAAAAAACCCACATATTCTTTGTACATGTTAGCCATACTTAAATGTAATTATGTTTGTTAAAAATATTTGATCCCAATTATACCGAACTGCATAAAGGTATAAGCACAAATTCAATATTGAGCACCCATATGAACCACCCTCCTCATAAATAAGTACAAATATATATATTATTTATTTAATTTTTTTTTTAAATGTACAATACCTGGATTTTATTCTTAAGTCTCTGTACCACTAAAACATAACTGCAAGCTAAATCATAGCATATTTTTGAAATTTTTCTGAATTCTCCTGGATAAATACATGTAAATTATAGCTACACCTGTAAAATATGAGTTAAGTTATTACATATCAACAAACAGATTTATATAAATGTACTATCAAAGCCCGTACACTATTGAAATATTTGCGATAACCATGTTCTTTGTTTAAATGAACCCCATCCTTATCGAACACATAATTTTGATTTTCTGTCGACCAAAAACCTTTGTGTTTCCAATATTTTGCCCCGTCTACTTTGTTGTCGGCAAAATAACTTAATAACGTTGCATTCAATTCATCACATCTATCATTAAACCATACTGTATCAACTTCATATATAATTTTCTTTTTAGGAGGTAATCTGTGAAGTATCTGTAAAATGCCTCCTTTTTTTACACCTTCACAAAATAACAATTTTAAAACTAGCTCAATAATACCCTGAGCTATTTCATTGACTTTTTTCTCTTTGTCGCAAAGATCATTAGATCCTATCTGCAATATAACACAATCTGGCTTGAAACGCTTGACCTCCTCAATACCTTTTTCTCTAATTTTTTGTAGATTACCCCCTGGGTATCCCCTCAACCGAATCTTATGTAACTCTGGATCTAATCCCATGTTTACATCGACAGAGTGATGATTAGATGTAATTATATAATCATATAGACGAGCAATAAATGAATGCCCTAGTATAAGCACCTGATGTGTCATTTTTTATTTATTTATGTTGGTCTGACTTGTTTTATTTGTTAAGTAAACTTTCTACTGTTCGCCAACGTAAGTAGGTCAAGATAGCGTGCCTTGTAAAACTAAAAAGCTGCATTGTACATTACAACATATATTTACCATCCTTTGGTGAAAAATCCAAATCCTCTCGTTAATGTTTGTTGAAATAATATCCTAGAATCTATATGTATAAGTTTACACCATAATAATTAAACAAAAAGTTTGTGTCCATTAAAAACAAAACGTGTGTTTGTTGACAAACATGAAAAGGAAGCGTGATCCTAGGAATCTGATTGGCTGGCCAATAACATCAGTGTTTAAAAAAGCCTAGTGTAAAATAAAGACTAGTAAACGAAATAACCCAAAACATGGCATTCTGTAAAACTTTCTTAAATTTAAGGATCATAAATTTATTTATAACTATAAATTCACTTATATTCATTTTGACAGGGATCTGACAATTTGTCTATTTTTTTTTACATCAAAAATACATTTGAGACTGAGAGGATCTATAAATCTCGTTAACTTATACAAATAATTGTCAATTATGCTCCAAATGTCTTCATACAAAAAGTTTTTAAATATCAAAACATCACCTAACTCTGAAGTAAAACATCAAATCCACATCAATAACCAAAGATATATTTTTCCTGTATTATAGTATCTACATTTTAGGGTAAATAAATAAATGTTGGTTAAAGCATAAACGTGTCTCCTTACCCCTTAATTTCAGTATATTATACACATATTCAACAATTATGTGTATTATCCGATATTTATAGTCCCACATCTCTTTGGGGATTAATACATTTTGTAAATTGTATACAACACCATAATAATTTTGCTGAATTTGTTCCATTTGTTGATATTCACTTTTTAATGCATAATATATTGAATAATCGTGTATTACATATAATGTTCATATCCAAGTATATGTTTGTATAAGCCTAAAATATTAAATTTCTATACACATATTCAGAATAATATTCAGGAACCTAATAATGTTGTTCAGAGCATATGTTTTAAGTATTTAGTCTCATTGTTAAATAGTCATTTTTCGTTCAAGGTATGTTTCAAGGTATGTTTCTTGAGAACCCCATTTACAAAATTTAGTAAACATTTGAATATGAATATTGCTTATATCAATGTCAGTGTAACATTACTTACTTGATAGAACCTACATTTCATTTGTCTGAACCACAATGAATAATGTGATTTTTAATTGATCTCTGGTGTCAATTTATAAAGTGTATTGGAAATACGGTTTTAAATTGTATCTTGTTTGCTTCAATAGTAAATTGCAATTTATAATATGTCTTTAACTTACACATTATTAGGTCTTTGGAATTGTTTTATGTGGAATATGATATTTAATTGCATTTGTTAGGTCTAATGAGGAATATTATATATGTTAAGTTTTTTTTTTATTTCAGGTGTTTAAGTTAGATTAGTTTTGTATTTGTAACATTGTTCTAATTTCTTCTTTTTTAGTCTCAGAACTAAATATTTTTAAATGCTTTTTAATTGCATGAATTAGGTTTCCGGTTTAACGAGAAGAAGCCGTATTCATTACTGGTTACCGAACTATGCACCTATCTAGTGAATACGAGGCTAGATAATGTTTCCAATTCAGTATTCTCGTTTCTAATTAGGAGGAATTCTTAGGGAGAATGATTAGAATAGATTATTTCAAATAAATTATATTAAAAAGCCTTTAAATATAATGATAGACAAACGATTTATTTTTTTTTTTTCGATTACTTGTTTATTGCTATTTTTGGAGTTTTAATGTTTCTATTTTGTTATACATATAACACTTATATACATAACGATACAAATGAATACAGTATCAAAATTACCTTTCGAAGCACTTTCAAAACAGATTTCAACATATTTACAAAAACTTTCATTAACAAGTCAACAAGGTTTGGTCTGTGCATACCTAGACTGTAATCGCTTGGTTTAGAATTTTTACTTGAGTACGTTGCGTTCATTTTCTGACCCCGTGTGGGACCCGGCTCAGGAGAATAGGCCCAAGGCTTCCTGCTAATAGAGACAACTCTCGCCGTGTGTTGCGACCTGTGTCGATTACAGGACGGGATTTCAGTAGGCCGGGAAAACGGTCCCGATAACCTGAACCCTTACTTTTTCTAGACGGGAAATCGAGTTAGCCCTGACTTTGATGAATCGGCATGTCACGTCTTGCTCTATGTGAATCCATCTAATATTAGCTATTCTATTACATAATTTTCCTTTCAAACCATTGCATGAAATGTATTTACCAGTTGATAGACAGCTTCCTAAAAGGATTTTCAAAGAAGGCGGTGGCTGAAGGGCAAAGCTTCCTCAGCTTTATAGAGGCGACATGTTTGCCGTGTGTTGTAACCTGTGATGGTGGAGGAACGGATCTTGGTGGTTGAGAGATCACTCTCGGCTGCATCCATTGGTGCGGATCAGTGGGTTTCGATTTTCAACACACCACTTTGGCCCTGACTTCAACTAGACGGGAGGCCGGATGGACCCGGTTCGGTCAATCGGCTGGTCACGCCGAGCCCTTAACACGCCTGTCGTCATTCTTCTTATCACTTGATCATATCTTGTGAATCTTACTATTAAAGTTGTTTAGTTACAGGCTGTTAGGAAGGCGGTGGTTCATGGGTCATTCGAGTAGATAGAGTTTCGAACGGTTGTTTCGCCAGTTAACTCTGGCACGAAGCTTGTGTTCATTAAGAAATTCATCTATTTGAGTATACCCCCTTGGAACACCTGATGCTTTCTGCTTGTGATCCGCAGCGACCAAGCATCGCCGCTGTTCGCACTCGGTGGCGGGTGGGTGACAAGATTGGTGAACCGCTTTCTCTAATCAAGGCTGACAACAATTTAAATTTAACGGTCTCTAATACAAAAAAAAGAAAAACTGATACAAGACTTGAAGACGAAGCGGAAGATACATACTGGGCAAGATTTTTTGTTTTATCAAGTTGTACAGAAAAACCACTTTCAAAAATATCTCCATTTGTTATTGAAAAAACTTTGAAGGGATGTGCTGTAGAAGTTAAAAATGTAACCAAAATGAAATCTGGCGATCTTTTGATTGAGTGTTATAGAAAAAAATCAGTCTTTAAACCTGTTATCTTTAACTAAAATATCAGACATAAGCATCAAAGCAACTCCTCATCGCTCTGAACAGTAGCCAAGGTATCATTCGCTGCAGAGATGATGACAATTCAGATTTGTCAGATGAAGAGCTCTGCACGGAGTTGCGTCCTCGGGGTATCACGAAGGTCAAGCGATTCATTACTAAAAGAGATAGTCGTTTAATTAAACTGAACACCTATCTCTTAACATTCCACAAACCTCGTATCCCCGATTCCATCCGCATCGGCCCTTACAACATCAGAGTAAGCAACTATATACCAGATCCAATGCGTTGCTTTAAATGCCAGAAATTTGGTCACTGTAATGGCCAGTGTCGGGGAAAGGTAATATGTTTCAGAGGAGGGCCATGATAGCTTTACGTGCACCAAAGATGTCAGGTGTGCAAATTGTGGTGAGACCACATGTCCTCCTCGAGAGACTGTACATGCTACAAAAAGAAAAAGACATTCTCAAATTGAAATCTGAGAAAAGCATCTCGGACCCTGAGGCTCGTAAGCTCATCTCTGCAGCGAGTGAACCTTCTCGAATGGTATCCTATGCCAGTGTTGCTAAACGTGTCATGGCCACAGCAGAGACACAAACAATTCTTAACTGGCCCATCAATATGGACAGACCAATAAAACTCTGCTCAAAGTTCTAACAAAATCATTACTCTATCAAAAAAAATATCCAGTTCATCCCAAACAACATCAAAAGTGATAAAGTCGCTTCAGCCGCTGTCTTCGGAGAGCGAGTTGAAACTCGCCATCTTCCTTCTGTTTCTTCCGTATTTAGTGCAGAAGCCCAAGCCATTCTTCTTGCACTAAAAATTGTTGTGGAGGATAAATTTCATGTCTGCTCTGATTCATTATCATGCCTTCTTGCCTTTAAAAATAACAATTAAGTTAAAAATCCATTTATTTTAAAAATTATTCAAATTTACAGGTCCTTACCAACGTTGTGTTTTTCTGGATTCCCAGTCATGTGGGAATCCATGGAAACACAGTTGTGGACAGGGAAGCTAGGAGTGCCTTAAATAATGACATCTCATACTATTGTGTGAGATTACAGCTTTACTATACTTCAACAGGGTTGTTTCTAATTTTTGAGCGATATCAATTTATAAAATTGTTCACGTCCTGAATATAGCTGAAATGTTGCTTGCTCGACGTCAAACATCAATCAATCAATCTTTGTTTCTGTATTTCTTCTGTTTTTGTCTGCGCCTGCTGTTTTCTGAATCTAGTTTGCCTCTGTATACCTACTTTGTATTCATCTACAGCAAAGCCGCGGCCATATACCAAAAAGATGATGTTTACTGCCTCGAAACTGGCTACTTGAACGGCAATAGTTTCTTAAAAGCATTTAACACAAAATGCCGTCGTTTTGCGATAACTGCAAATTTACGGATCCAAATTATGAATTACACTGTGGCAGTAGCAATTGTTCATCCTATATAGAACACGTTTTCATTTTTCCTCCAGATAACAAACAATAAGACAGGCAAACCAGATCCAGCTAGTACGATACGAAATTTTATTAATTTTTACAAGCGATCTTTCACTAGTATGAACGTCATAGCATATTTTTTTGGTCGCCGAAGCAATAAGGGGAAATAGTTCCCATGACATCATCCCAGGTTAGTGAAGTTGTGCAAATAATTCCAAGCACGAGGCGTTTTGTGAAGAAAATTAAAGCTGCACGATTACTCAAAGTAACAGCCGTTAGAACTGCACTACTGGAAGCCAAAGAGAGTTGGCAAGGCCTGTTACACAGCTCATCACCTCAGTAATGGAGAACCAAAATCTATTCATTGGCCATCAGTGAAGTCCAGACACAGTGATGACGACGACACGGATGAATACTATACCCAATCGACTATTTCTCCAATAATCAAAGATCAAAAAGTAAGCAGAATGCATGGATAGATGAGGATACAGCTGAACCAATGAAAAGAGACGATATCGAGCAGTAAAATGAGCCCAATTTAGAAATGGAGTGTTGGACCAACATTAAAAAGCTAATTGAAAAGAGATAATAACGAAAAGTAGAAAAGTAATAAAAAAAATGTTAGTAATGAAGGTTATTAACAACAGATAAGTGCCAATAACCGACTGCAAAAAGATTTAAAAATACATAAGGAGCATCAGTCTTTACCATATTATTTTCTCACCACAGAGAAGTTTTCATCCTAACAAATCCGCACTTCTTATTGAACTTTGTAACAATAATTATGTTCTTAATAGAATATAATTAAAAAAATAAGGTTTATTGTTTAGGAAAGACGTTTTGTATTTTCAAAGTTCTTAGTGGTCAGAATGACAATAATTGGATACTTAATAAAACTTAGTTGTTCCAAAACGTTAATTGTTGTTAAAAAGACTTTACTCATTATCAACTTTAATAAAAAATTAAGTTTAATTTTCCAGAAAAACAAGTTTTCATTAGTTTCAATTATCTGTTTGATGGTTTTTTTTTCATAAAACTTGTTTGTTTGAAATTTATCAATGGAAAGTGATATTCAATATTCTTACACTTTCAAGAACAAACACCCATTTTACATACATGCGCACATACATACATACAAACATACATACATACATACATACATACATACATACATACATACATAAATACACAAATACATACATACATACATATATACATACAAATATACATACAAACATACATACATACATACATACATACATACAACATACATAAATACATACTAACATACATACATACATAAATACATAAATCATACATACATACATTAATATATGCATACACATACATCCATACATCATACATGCATACATACATACATACATACAACGTACATAAATACGTACATACATACATACATAAATACATACATACATACATACATACATACATAAATACATACATACATACATACATACATACATACATACATACATACATACATACATACATACATATATACATGTATGTACTGTTGGACGTTTTTAAAGTACCTCCTGATGATGGTGATCATGATGCAACAATAATAGTTTTAGATTGTCCTAGATATCTATCAAATTCATTTCAACGTAAAACAAAATGGGCTTTACAAATTGAATTGGACTTTTTTTTATGTCGAGGATGTCGACAAAATGTGTAGTATATTTACCAACACGTTTCTTGACATCGCTAGGGAAAGGATTCCATCAAATATATTTACCATACGAAACGATGAAAAGCCATGGTTCAACAATGAACTTAGGAGAGAAATCCGTAGAAGAGATCGATTTAGAAAAACAGCATTTAAATCTAAAAAAACAAGCAGATCTAATTAAGTATAAGAAACAAAGAAATAAAGTGAATAACTTGACAAAAGCTGCAAAGGAAAATTTTGAAAAGAATCTTGTTAATATCACACTAGATAATGCTGCAAACTCTGTTATAATATACCTGCACTTCAAAATATTATTCAAGATCATAGTTTAGGAGATGTAGTCTATGGGGACGACGAGAAATGTAAGTTATTGAAAATGTATTTTAGCGAAATTTCTTCATTAGAGGATGAAACTGTTACTCTCCCGGATTTTAAACATCGAACAAATATACATTTAAATAATATTGTATCAGTACAGAAGAAATTGTTGATATAATTAAAATTTCGGAACCTAATAAAGCTTCAGGGCCAGACATAATAAGCCACAAAATGCTAAAAAAGAATCCTGAAAAATAGCAATACTACTTCAATTAATTTTTAATAAAACTCTGTACCAATGCAAATATCCATCTAGTTGGACAATTGCAAATGTTATTTCAATATTCAAAAAGGACGACAGCTTAATACAGTCTAATTATAGACCAATATCCCTCATTATCTGCTTAGGGAAGATAATGGAACATGTTATTTATAAATAAGTTATTAACCACATGGAAAAACAAAATATAATATAAATATCAACCAAGCTCCCTTCCTAACTGTTCCACAGTTCATCAATTGTTAAAAATATGTAATTGTATGTTAAATTCACTCGCGAAGAAGGAAATCGTTGTGTTTTCTGTGATTTTTCCAATGCATTCAACAAGTTTGGCATACAGGATTATTATATAAAATAAAATCCTATCGTGTGAACAAAAATTTATTAGAATGGTTTAGAAAATTTAAATAATAGGCAACGGAAAGTATTTATCAAGTCGACGGAGATTTGTAATGTATATGCTGGTGTTCCTCAAGGATCGGTATACGGAACATTTTTTTTTATTATATATATAAATGATATAGCTGGAAATCGTGATTCTCTTTGCAGACTTTTTGCTGACGACACGTCGTTCAGATATTCTAGCCGTGACGTTTCGCAAATATAATCTGTGATTGATCACGATTTGAGAGAGCTGAACGATTGGTCACGAAAATGATTCATGTATTTACACCCTAAGACTAATCTAACTCTAACATTAACCGTATTCCAGTCTTAACCATTATAGTTACAATAAATTTCTATCTTTAAATTTTGTGAACATACTCGGTAAAATCATTAAAACCTATTACATTTCTACACCTATTGTCTGATATTAAAGCTCAACATTTCTAGGCACATTCTCATAATGTGATGAGAATAAATGAATAATCGCATTATTTCGGTGGAACGATATTTATTTGTAAATATTTATTTAATAATCATGTTCAAAATTCTATGTTCATATCCCAATAAATCATTGGTTATACAATTGAATATTTTAAAGAATACTATGCTGGTGTACACACATTTTGTAATCTTATAACTCAATAAATATTTTTATAAATCAAGTCTTAGGTTCTCGAAGTGATTTTACATGTTGTTAAATTGCATTATATGTGTAATATGTTTTTAGTTGCATCTCTGTAGTCTCGGTACTTCCCAAGTGATTATACATATGTAATATGTGATAATTGTGTCAGGACCGAGTTGAAACAAATTTAATGTATTTGGTGATGTGTTTTAAATATGATATTTCAGCAAAATCTTGGAATATAGACGTCTGAAATTTGAAGTATGTTTATTTAGTGTAAACTTAAAATGAAATATAGATATTAATAAATAAGGTGATGCTCATAGATTTAAACTGAGTATTCAAAGGTTTAACCAAGTTATAAAACTGATTTATCTCTCAATTGGCATCTAGGATAATTCATGTCGCATAAAATGCTTGCTGATATTAAAAACAGATTTTATACTACTATTAAGGCAAAAGGAATAATGAAGTAGGGTAGAATCGATATTTTTATTGTATTACTTGGTAAAGATGAAAACGGCAGGCTTCAATGAACTTTCATCGCTGTATATTTATTTCTTACTTACGTTGTAATAAATCTCAATGACTTTCATTCACTTGGTTCCTAGATGACAATATTTATTTAGGATAGTGCATTATATTTCGTAAATGCAATTTATCGTCAAATATTGCTCACCTCTTGTATGCGTGTCTGGATAGACGAGTTGTTAAGGTAGTTAGTCATCTACCATTAATCACGTGCCGGCCAACACTAAGGTAGCCGGTCAGAGTCTTACTTCGGGCATGGTGTGGTAGACTCCAATCTTAATTGACAATGAATGCCGGTTTGGAACTCCGGCTTCCTCCATCCACAAACAAAATTGGACGCCACGATATAGCTAAAAAATATTGTTGACGGTGGCGTTAAACACCATTCAAACAAAGACATCTTGTATGCTTTTTATAAAGTACGGGCTTTTCTTTTTTAAATTTTGCTTCGGTACAAAAAATAAGACAACGGACTTCCTGGTCGTGATTTTATCTGTAATAGAGGCAGCATTTCATGCAACACTAAACTCTTTCAAATAAATCGTACAAAATTACAACATATATATCCTCGTATGTCGAGTATGTAAAAAAAGAACTATTTACCTATTTATGTCTAAATTTACGGTGAACAACTTAAGTGTCAAATACTTAATGTACTCACTCCTCTCCATCAATTAAAAATTAAAAAATAAACGCAAGGTTTGTGCTTGGACACTGAAGTATGAAAAATATTAAAGTTCCAATAATAAAAATATAAAGGTTTGAATCCTGTTTCAAGTCAGTGGATCTGGTATAACACTTTACATGAAGCGTGTCAAAGTCATTGTACTCAATATTTCGTGCATTATATCAAACGCTCAGAAAATTGCATTGGACATCAATTATTTTAATTTTTCTATTATCTGCACAAGTGAGTAAAAAATGTGAAATGTTGGTGCTTAGCCCTGAAAAATAACTTCTGAAATCACTATTTTTTAATTTAAAGTATGATAAATGTATTAAACAAGGTAATTTTTTAAAAAGACTTTGACAAATCAAAACAACGCAGTTATTCTGACAAAATGCTTTACTTGTTGTTACTAATTATTTCACAACAAACATATATATCTTAAAGACACTTTCATTCTTTTCCTAATAAAGAAGTATAGCAATTTCTTGATATTATAACAAAATTTCAGAAATGTCATTGGTCAGAAAAATGTAAAAAAAAGTTGTATCAGTGTTTAATAATCTCATGTCCGTACAATGTGTTAGACAATTTGAATTTTTTATTTTTTTTCTCGTGTTTTGAAAGAACGTACATATTAGAAAGTATGTGCATTTAGAGACAAGTAATTGTATTTATGAAAAAGTGTGTGCATATAAGAAAACTATGTGCATGTACATAAAAACAGGTAGATATACGTCAGTCACGGTGTTCCACCGATGTTATTTAATGAGTTCAGAGTTTTCTAAAGGTCAAGAATGAAAGATTTTACACTGTTGTTACTTATTGATAAGCATCATGAACGCAGGTACTAATGTATTAAGCTGAAATAGTTAATGTCATTTACGTTTCAGGTAATCAATTGATCTGCAAAATCCGTCATGACGAAATTGAAAGAAATTGTTTTGCTAGTAATTTATTAGATGTACAATTTTATCGTAAGTTCGATTACTGCTTATAAGCGGAGAAATTTAGAAAAATAGGTGCATGTTTTTTCTCTGAAAGTATTAATTTATTTGCTTGATTCCGAATCCTTGGCGTTTTTATGTGTATGTCTCCTTGTAGCCTTGTATGATATTATTGAAATAAATATGTTTAAACTAAGACACCAACCGAAGCGTTTTGTGCAAGGTGACTATATTAAAGTTCAGAATTTAATTTAAGTGTTCTATATGTATAAACGCGAAGAGTTCTCAAAATTTAATTTTATGTTTGACACAATGCACTCAATATTTGTATGTAAATTCGTAAAACAAAGTAAAAACACAACACTAATGAACCGTACTACCATGAAATCTTAAAAACCGGTTAGGTAAATTAAAAATAGTATTACAAATTAAAATAATATAAAATATGATGTCACTGTTTGTCATTTTCTCTTCATGACATGTAAATTGTAAGATGTATCAAGTTAACAGTTCAATGACACAGTTAAACGGGACTCAAGTAACTATCCCTGTCACTGTATCCTGTGCAGGTGGTTGGCAGCTTTGGATTTAACGGAAGACTCAAATTAAAAGCATTGTTTGAAAGCACACTGGTATCTGTCATTGATCCCATATTGCTCGAAAATTCCCTTTTTACTGCGGGTGTCAAATATGTATCGGTTTCGAGATATTCCATTTCGTGTGTACCCTCTGATCTTTCAAGTGTGTTATAACCGAGTTGTGGATGCTTATAAGACGACTTTAAGGTGCCGTCTAAACAATTGTTTGATTCTGCTATCGGCAAATGTGTAGTAGGATTGTCATCTGTGATGTGGTCATAAATAATGTTGGTTGAGTCTAGTTGAGATGGATTCGGGATTTCTTGCCTATTTTGTTCAGGTTTATTAATTTTTCGACGTCGACGACAAACAACTATTATTAAAACAATCAGAATCAAAACAATACCTCCTGATATAGATGAATACATTATCATGGTGGAAGTTTCACCTGCAATACATGTAATGCTATAATATTCAATCAAGACCAAACGAATTCTAAATTTGTTGTTAGATTTGTTTTTTATCCTGTATTCAGCAATTTACAGTAATGCTATGGCGTTCAGGAAGGGCGTTGGAAAGCCTGCTAGACCTTAGGAAGACAAAATGGTAATTCTTATCAATTTAGATTTGAAATGTTTTCAAACTATTTGTGATTTGTAAATTGATTCCATATAAAGTGATATGTTACGACAATTGTTTGTATTTACTAATTGACCTAGTCACAGTGTGTAACGTCATGCATATCTTTGCCTAGATGAATATAGTATCTGTGATTAGTTTAAATGATTGTTTACGCCATTGAAGGAACTATTAAACTGTATTAAGTATCATGAGAGGAAGAAGCAGTGGTTCAAGTCAAAAACACTTGTGTTGAATCGTTACCAAATAGATAAAACTGTATGTAGAGTAACTACTAGCCATGTATCCACGAAGACTTCAAAACATTTTAATGTATTTTAGTTAAGCAGTCGCATCAGTTAGTTAAAAATTGTAAATAAATTATATTAGTATGTATAGTAAGTCGGAAAATAGTGACGTCAACAGATAAAGAACAGTGTGTCGTCTTTTATGACATCGTTCAATGAAGTAAATCTTTTTTATTGTTATTCAATAGCTTTTGAAATGAAACCGAGCTTTTAATGAACATCTGAATGTTCTAATTCAATAAGCTCGATATTGTATAATGCATGTACGGGAAAATTGCTCTGCAAATCGTTTCAACGTATGCAATCCTTGTATCAATGCTACATGAAACAGATAATGACTACTATCGATCCCAAGCTAGATTTTAACAATCAACAATTTTATTTGTAATACGAAAATACGTAACAAGGCAAATGTAATATGATTTGTTTGAAAGGTGTTGAAACATCATTCTGAGCATTTATAATTTGTTGCTATATTGTGGAGTCCAGATTTTATAAAGTGTAGGAAGTCTGAGATCCCAACGGGAACCCTTGACCATCGGTAGGAAAACTCGCAATCCATGTCAATTAAGATTGGAGTTTAGTACACACTGCAAGAAGTAAGACTCAAACGGGCAAATATATATATATATTGTTCTCGCGAAAGTTCACGACTAGCACACATACAAGAATATTGAGATTGCATCAGTTTGAAATTTGAAGTTTTGATCATTTAATTTTACCTACCCTTTATTAGGAAAAACTACTATCGCTCTTGGAACTCCCAAACCGGTATTGATCAAGGTTTTCTGTAGAGTTCCATTCAGTAGGGAAATTTTAACATGTTGATGTCTGGCGTCAACCCAGTAGAGACGGTTGTATATCCAGTCAACTGCGATGCCGTCTGCATAGTCTATACCATTTGTAACTATATCCTCAGTTTTAACTGTATTCGAAAGATTCATTCTGTATAAAATATTTAATGGTTGTTCATATGGAAGTATTCACCTAAGCCAGTCTAAAAGCGCTTTGGATTGAGTTTCAAAGGTCCATCAATATTTCAAGCATGATCAATTTAATGTTCTTCACCATTTACCTTGATTAAAAAAAAATTCTTGAAATAGGTCTTTTGTAAAGCTACCGTTTTATTTCATTTTCACACGTAGTACGAATATTTGGCATAAAGGACGTGCATATAAGAGTATTATTCCTATTTTGTTTGGCCAATATATTATTTTTTATAAATGATTGCTATTTAAGTCCGTTTTAATGCGTTAAGAAAAATCCTCAGCTTTTCGGCTCCTTATTTTTTTTTAAAATTAAGTGAAACCTTTTCATCAAAATTTCTCTGGGTTCAATGTGCACCATTTATTTAATTTACTATCTACCTTGTAATCCGATCGGCGGTTTGATCAGACCAGTATAAAAAGCCTTCTGTAAAATGATAATCTACAGACACAGCAGCAGTAAGACCAGCAACAACTGTACTGTTAGACCAGGTTTCTAATTCTAACTTCTTTAGTGTTTGTACGTTCGTATGAACAATCCAAGGAATCAAACCTGCAGATAAAAATAAATATTTGATAATTGTCACATTTTGTCCTCTAACTCTTAAAAGTTATAATGATCAGTGACATGACCTGTAATGCTATGCTATGATATGCTGTCAGATTTTCTAGGTTGTGTCAATACAAATGTAGAGAGCAAGAAACATATAACTCTCAATTCGTTTTATTATCATAAGGTTAAGTTAGATATTTTTTCTATACCTCACGATTTATGTGTCCTTATATATGACTTATATGACATTACATTTGCACCACTTTTTTACGCATGTCAATTGTTCTTAAAGACTATGCACTTAAGGTAGATCCATTTACATCGAAATATGAGTTGACTAACATCATTTTAAACCCGTGCGGACAGAGCCTGTAATTGATGCAAAAAGAAAATCGTTCACATGAAATTCAGAAATAAAGACAGTGATGCAGTAAACATTAGCAATATTCTAAATAGAAAATAAGTTGAAAGATGACATCAATTTATATTTTGAAACTCAATCTACTGCAATCGTGTCTTATAAATAAACCAACACCATTGCCCGTAAAATCTTTAATTACAAGCAATCATTGCAAGATCTAGAAATTTAAGCATACCTCAAGCAACATACAGAATGGACTTGTTTCCATTGTAATATACAACCCCTCTTGCCATGGCATTACTTGCAGACAAGGCTTCTAATAATATTTTGCTTGTTTATAACCACCTTACTATGAATGCCTCATTAAAGTGCTAGGCATCAAGGATTACCCTTTATTCCGCATACAAACATTTTAACATTTGACAAATATGAAATCCTGGTTAACCATAAGTTCTTTAAGACTTCTTGAAATATTTGTTACAACAAAGAGTCTGAAGACTTAACATAATTACATTGGATTTCAAAACTACAAAAAAAAAATCCTTAAAAGGAAAGATACATAGCCGACTTATATACGACTTCTAAAAAGTACGGATGACTAGGATCCTCACTGCAGTGATATACAACAAAAATACTGTGAAACTGTTTATTCAAAGTAATATTAATCATATGTGGATTCTAAAAAAATTCTAAAGAACATTTGGACAATTTATAATCAAGATCGACCAACAGCTAGAGGTAAGCCGTTCCTGCTCTACAATCTTAATTTTGTTAACCTGTTTATGGCACATATAAAATAATTTTATGAGACGAATAATATGAACAAATGTATAAACATCTGTATAAGTATGCTATATATGTGAGGTATAGACAGATCATATTACAATTTGAATTTGTATTGACATGTTCAGTTTTATAAAATAGTGAATACAGAAATATTAGGATAATCATGGTCTGCATCTGTTTGACATTTAAACTGACTGCGAAGTGTTTATCATTTAATGCATAAAATCTTTGTCTGGAAAAACTTTTATAGCTCTTGGAACTCTTAAACCGATGTTGATCAAAGTTTTTTCTGTAGAGTTAAATTCAATATCAATTATTATCGCTATTTTGCAGTATTTTCCTTTGATCTTTGTGTGCGATATTATTCCGTCTCTACTAGCGTGAGATGGGACCATCTCAGCTCGCTGTCAAGACGTCGTTAAGTAAACACTGTGACGTCACAATGCTACAAAACAATGATAAACATTATTTACGTTTTATGAAACTCGATGCATTTTCTCGTCATCTCATCTCAGGGCTGTCGCCCTTCGATGAGATATGGACGAGAAAACGCATCTCGTTTCAAAAAACGTAAATAATCTATAATTATTATATATAAGAATCTTTGATTTTTCAACTATTTATACCATCTTGCCTTACGATAAACTAAACTTTCGTCTTAAAAAATCATATATATAGGCTTCTACGTATGCCTACAAATTTGTAGTTTTAGATAACTAAAGAACAAAAAGCCAAATTATGCTACAACGTGAAACGGGTTTATAGTACGCTAGATTTTCTTATTACAACATATGTGTGACTTGAAGATATAGAGAAGTTGTTTTTCATCAGGTAATTGGAATTCCAATCGGTACAAACTGTGCCACACTGTTCTGTATTTTTATGAAACTGAATTGCTTTAAATTCTTATTAAAGTCATTAAAGTCAAGAAGATAACAGGAGCAATGTTCTTTAATTACACGTATATATAGGTATATAGATAATGTCCTTTCAATTAACAACCCCCAATGTGTTTAGTGGCTTTTATGTATCCTTAAGAACCGGAAATTAGGGAAACGACAGAAACAGCTTCATTTACAATTGTCATCTCAGCACAAACATTTACGACAAACGAGACGATTTTAATTTCAAAATTATAACTTTCCCTTACTTGTTCAGAAATATTTCAGCGTCTCCTGCATAAGCTGTCTATATTTCTCAATTGATCAGGCATGCAAAGCTTGAAGTGAGTATACTGAAAACAACACGACTTGTACACCCATTTAATAAGTGTTACAATAGATATCAATTCCTTGTTGATTAATAGTAATAGTAATAACACTATTGCATGTAGTCATTTTTTCAATGCAGTACAAAGCGATTTTGGCATTATACACCTAGTGGTGTATGATGCCCAATCTTTTTCCTCAGCACACCAACTCACACACTACAGTAATAGAAGCTGGATGTTTGACATGCAATAAAACCTGATTTAACAACCATTTCTTTTGAAATGCCTGTAAAAGGACCATTGCTGTAGTTGCTATATCTGTTCCTGGTGTTTTTACCTTATTATTTTCAGTCATTTTAGTGCATTCAGTAGTTATTAGCATTTTTTTATTTGATTACCAAAATTTCAAATTTCAATTGTGTAGTATTGAAAACATGATTAACCAAAGAACTGATTATATGAAGTTAAATGGATGCTCCAATTGATTTAGATGTTTTTTAAGCTGATAGCAAGGCAATATATAAATAACAATTAAGGAATTGTTTTGCATTATTTGTTAGCTGTTGGATGTCCTTCATACAAAAAGCTATTTAGGTCGAAATTATTTCATATGTCAAACGCTTTGAAAGGTTTTAGTTCAAGATAACACAGTAGACAACTGAGCGAAAAAAGCTATACCAAAGATTAAAGGAAACCAATAGCCTTCATATAGGGCCTCGGTGGCCGAGTGGTTAAGGTAGTTCGTCTACTATTGATCACGTGGTCGGTCAACACTGAGGATGCGGGTTCGAGTCTAACTTTATTAATACGAAGGTCGGGTGTTTTCTCTGGGTACTCCGGCTTACTTCTCAATAGAACCTGGATGCCATGATACATCTGAAAGTGGCGTTAAACATCATTCAAACAAACAAAGCCTTCATACAAGTATTGACTTTTTTAATGTCTAAACAAAACTTATCCTATACTAGAATTTCTAAATATTGCACTATTTTGTTAATGACAAAACACATGTTTTAAGAACAATGTCACAACGAATGCATCACAAAAACACTTGCAGGCTAAAGATCTCTTATGTTGGTGTCAATAAGAGTCCACTTTGGGCATTACAAATTATATATTTTTCGTGTCTCCTCAATCCGCATTACTTTTTCGGCCCCTTTAATTATCCAATTGATTTATTGTTTGTCCCCGTCGTGAATATAGCTGACATACTTCTCAGACATTTACAAATAAGACAACGATAGTTCCTATATTTTTCAAATTAACATGGTGGAAGATATAAAATTAACATTGCAAATATATCAAAAGGTTTGGACAAAGTGTTGGTCTGTTACACACTAGCATTGTAACAATGATCAATATGCACTTGCTGTCGATTTCAAAATATATAACTTTTGTATTTATTTTGTAGATAAATAATATTTATTACAACTAATTCATCCATCATCATACATAATTAATGTCATGAGATCAATGAATTTAAGATTTTAGAACAAATGAATAATCATGTCATATCATACATGTAGGCTGAAATAAATGCTGTTAAATGATAAAATTCAGTGGCTGATAAAACATTTAGTCGTCTGTACAGCTAGTTTTTCAACATATGCTCTTTTAGCAAATCCATATAATTTCCTTTATCTGCATAAATTTGTATTTTATATGTTTATATCTTTTGGGAATTTTTACCAAAGCTCTTCAAAATTTTCATTGTTTAGCCAGAACATGTTTTTGGTTTGCATGCCTCTGATAAACCTTCAGTAAAGGAATCGTGCTCAAGCGTGGTATATTTTATAATATTTAAAAAAAAAAGAGTTATATATTACAAATTATTTTGTGATATCATTGTTAAGAATGCCATTATAAGTAAAAAAGGGTTATGAAAGTAAAAAACGTTTGTGAAATACATACTTACAAGTTTTTTGGTCTTCCTGCAGAGCATAGTAGTCAGGGCACATACAAGATGATAGCGTACTTTTAGTGGTGTTGTACGCCGGCAAAGGAAAACATATGTGACTGCAACCTCCGTTTTTCTGTCCACATACATTTTGTTCTGAAATCATCAACAATGGAAATTCTAACAAATTAAGTTTTATACTACAAAGATATATGTTATGGAATAATATCGTATAAACATCTTTGTTTGTTCTAAGATTTAACGATGCTTTCGTCAATTTTTCAGCTATATCATTGCATCCAGGTTTTATTAGGGGTTTTGTTCTCGAGTCTCAAATATTTATATATGTGTTATACAAGTTGTTTGGAAGACATATAGTCAGGAATCAATTATAATCGACGAATACTAATTAATAATAAGTATTAGACTATCATTATTGTATCAGTCTGCTATCTCGTGGATCGTAAGAATACACTACTTACTTTTAAGAAAAGTGTTCCTTAAATTATTTTATTGCAATGGCGTGATGAACCAGTAATATCAAACGAAACTGCATTGATTTTATGTCAGAAAAGAGAAAAATTGAAATTTGAACCAGGATCAAAAGGTTTGCTAATATTTTTAAAATGAATGCTCACGGTTTATAGGTAGGTTCTTTTGGTAGCTAGAGTAATTAAGAATTAAACAATAAACATGAAGTCTTAAAATACACCAAAAAGTAATATCGAAAAGAAAATGGAACTGGCCTAAAACTATAAATTAGGCCTATTTTGCAACGTGTTTCTACTAGAAAAAATAGCATGTGTATTGTTTTTCATTTTTATGAAAGGTAACTAAACTTAGAATGACTCGATCTACCGAGTACTATAGACTACGAGAACGACGTTTCAGACAAAAAACTCAACGGGTAGTTTTCAGTTAAAGACCAAAACTAAATAATGTAAATGGAATATTACTTAAACATTTATTTTAAAGATATATAACTCTAAAAATGTGTACGCTATTAAAATAATTGTTTTCTAATTTGATCTCAACTCCCTTTACAAAATGTTAACAATAACACACGCAATCAGGTGGGCTGATGTAACAACACTTTCACGTGGATTTTTCTTGACTTTAAGCCGTTCTTAACTTTGTTATAAAGCATGATTTTAAGCATATAGGATCTCAAATTGGTACGAGGGGATTATCGGATTTCTCCATTCGAGATAGTTAAATTATGGAATTTTAAGTACATAATTTAGCTATCGAGATATGAGAAATCCGATAATCCAAGCGTACTTATGTAAGATTCTGTTTCTCTAATTTTAAAAAGTAGTAAATTTCCGAAATGAAGTACAAATTCTCCCAACCACATTTTTACGTGTATGACTTGAATACGCTTTAAATAGAAGGTGCTTTGTTTATTTAGTTCTTGTAATGACTATTATTTTAAGCCAATCAACTGCTGAGAACCGCATTTTCACTAGCAACGAAAACTGTTATTTTTCACACCGGTCAAGTGATTTGAATATAACGCAAAAATTAATGAAAAGACAATAACTAGTTTTAATCTCATTACAATGCGTTTTTATGCAATCTTCTGTCAGTTTGCTTCAAACAATAAAAATAGTTACTTGACAGTTACATAATTGCAATAATATCAGTTGTGTAGATTAATAACATTTAACTGTTTATTTACTACTCAAATTATCTGATATCTGAATCTACTTTTAATCTCTGCCTCTAATCCAAACATTTGTTGAGACAAGAGATTATTTAAAAAAAATATCTTTTCTTAAGTTTGACCAAATTCGGTCCTTAATTTAACTACTCCCTTTAACCAAATTTACCTTTCCTTTGTGCTCCTGCACTAAACATCTGTATCCCCATTGGCCTCCGAATGTAATTAGCAACAATTACAAAATCTTGACCCGTATACTTATTTACTCTACATATACTCCGGTACTGCCAATTAGACCAATATATGTAATTGTTGAATACAACTAAATCATACGGCCTCGGCAAAACACCCACATCTTTTATGATTGTGTATGTGTCACTCCCATCGAATCGTGTACTTTTAATCTGGTTCAAACTACCATCTATCCAGTAAAGTCTTTCACCAAAGAGATCTAAATTTGGCAAAAAGACCTTTATTTCCATTTACAATAAGATACATGAAAAGTGAAGAGTGTCTAAAGCGCTAAAATGATCACTAAATAACATGGAAATCGTTCAAATTGAAAAATATGAAGAAAAAAAATAATGTCGAGGAATAAAATTACTCTTTGCAATTTAATGATATTTCACTACATTAACGAAATTCCTCTTTCTACTGTACACAATCTAAAAGAGTTGTGTTACGAAATAATTGGAATGTGTTAAGAATTAACCTTTACAAAACATAACGATTAAAGGTGATTTTTAAAACTAAGGTTGATTGCACGTGCATTTTAAACTGGTTCACGTTATTCTATACATAACAGTAATAAAAATTATCCACCATTTTCCTCTGCTCCGTGTTATAAATTATAATTATTAAATAGAGATAGAGGATATGAAGAAAAAAGAGATCGAAGATGGGTTTAAAAATTACTGATTGCCATTCCATTAGGCAATACTATATCTGTGTCAACAATCACACGTCTGTGAGCTCCGTCCATGCTGCATCGTTCAATTCTAGGTCTAATTCCAACGTCAGAAAAATAAAGCCAACTGTAAAATAATATATCTCGTAATTGGTCAGTACAGATATATTGTTATTGAAGGTCACGTTGTCACTATATTTATTGTCTATCTAATCTATTATGAACCATTACCGATGTTATATATTCGCCTTTTCAGAAATTTTATATATTCGCCTCTCCTTAAATCACTAATCGCTGATTCAATTCAGGTTGTGTATTGTTTTTTTGTTTTCAATCTTAATGTCATTCGAAAACAGCGCCCACGCAAAAAAACCAGGCATCATCAAGCAAAAATATTTGTTTAATGTATGACTCTACATAAAAGAAATAGCAGTAACGTCGTAGCTTTTTAATATCAACATTACAATGAAACAAAGTTTTAAAACATTAGGCAGTAAATAGACAACCATAATTTCTGAAGGTAACATTTAGATTTGGGATATTTAATAACAATGAAATGACTTTTTTACTTATGCATTCTTGTTCAATATAAAATGTATTTTAAGAGATCATAATTTAGTGATTAAGATACATTTTCTTCAACAATAAACATGTACGCTATATGTTTGTGCATTTTATGTTTCACGCGACTTTCTGCTATTTATATACAACAAGAACAACAAACCCTGTAATTGGATTAACAACTATTGCACTTGGCTTATCAAGGCTATTATTCTTTAAAATTGTCCTTCTGTATGTTCCATCCAGACGTGAGACTTGTACGTGATCATGCCAACTATCCGTCCAGTACAACAAGTCGTACACCCAGTCTATAGCTATTCCAACTGGAGTTTCTACATTTTCCGTGATAATGTCCTCGGCTTTGCGCGATACTGAATCTTTATTTACTGAAGTCCTGATAAAATATGTTTGCAATTTAAATACATTAATCATGTTCAAGATTAATTCTACATAAGTAAAAAATTGTATTATTTATAAACTGAATAAGGCTATTTCATATTTGACTGGGGTAAAAGTTGTTCAAGTTTTAAAATGTAGCAGCGAAATATCTGACAAATGAAAGATTTCACAAATTGATTGAACGTTAAATTTAAAAGCAGAAATATCAAAAAGTTTATTTTTTTCAATATGGAGTATACAATGAAACAGCAATTATTCTGCATTATATATTTTTCAGTTAATCTAAAACTAAAGTAGAGGAAGTGCTACAGCAAACATTTTGTTTTTGTTTTTGTTTGTTTTGTTTTGTTTGTTTTATTCTGATTTTTTCTTCCGGGCAATTTAGTCTATATATATCAAGTAATTGCATACATTTTACGCATACAAATGATATGAATATTTTACATGTCATAATTTATAAATTTATGATAAACCTATTTAACATTAATACCTAGAAATTTTCTTCGCCCCAACATCACTCCAGTATACAAATCTCTTTTCATAATGAATATCCAGGTCTATTGCATTTACAAGTCCACCAATCACAGTTTCCGTTACATTTGTGGCCACGTCAAGTCGTTGCACCCCATATTCGCCCGCAAAGGTCAACCAATTTCCAGAACCTGATAAAATAACAGAAAATGAATTAGTATGTTTGCAAGCTTAAATTAAGCTCTTAACTGCATATTTTTTAGTATTTTGTAACATAAAACTCTTAAAGTGTGAACTTAAGTTTATATCAAATAATTATTAAAGTATCAATTAAACCTTCAGATAGGAAATAAACCCCTTGGTACTTAATAAATATTGAAACTTTTTGCAAATATATAGATACTTTAATTCAATAAAATTATGCGTAATATAATGTTTCTCGGATTTCGCGAGGAGGTTACAATCGCGAAAGATTATATCCACAAAAAGGTCCGGGGAAATTAATAATAGGGCAAACATTGCGTAAAATAGCAATTTTGTGTGAAAATCTTATTACTTATTTTTCATTATTCTGCCAGGTGTCAAATGCAAAACATCAAACTGATCATTAGCCGTTATGACAACAACATGAACTTGCAATCAATCTCCTTGGTAACAATTATTACACCTACATGCATGGCAGGTAAAACGGTTCAATAAATTGTCGGCTTTAAACTTATTCTATTCAATATGTGCTTGTAATGAGTTAGTTATGAAAAAACCATTTATGATAATTACCTTTTTTCCGTTTTCATAAATTAAAGTATATATTAAGTAAATGCAATCAAACTACGTGTACTTGAATTTGTGTTCATGTGAATTAGTGAGCTAAAAAAATTGATCGTCAAAAGTAAAAGACAACACAACGACAACTAAAATTTAGTCTGTGTCCTTTTTCTATACAACGCTAATATTTATTTTTAATTATTGCAATTTCGCGAAAGTTTGTATCCGCAAATCCGTCCATTGAAAAACAAATCGCCAATGCTTGATTGGGTTACATTACCAGGATTATTCAAAACCAATCAAAATGTGAAAAGGAACAAGACAATGTCTAATGAAAAAGAAATTAACGTAATTAACGTTATTGATGAAATAGTTATACCAATATTCAAGCAACGTTTTCCATCAATATTTAACTGGAAGCCATCAGCACAAGCGCATTGAGTATAAGAGGTTTCCGATGGAAAACACAGTTGTTCACAACCACCGTTATTTGGAGCACATAAATTTATTCCTGAAAAAAAATAATTGTATCGAATTTAATCATTTATCAATTTCGTGTAAATGCATTACTTGAAAACGACGTAGTTAGGTAATTTGAAGCCTTAAATGTGTTATTATTTGAATGAAAACACAGATAAAATATGAATGGAAAAATACTTTCACAGTTTTCCTAAAATATTACAATTGCAACACAACCGCTTACTTACAAGTGTTATCTTGCATCCGCAAAACATCAGTTAGAAAAAAAAATCTTCTAAAATGTTTGTATTGATAAAAAGTGTAGATGGCCTTAACTGGACTACTCAATTTTAATATATATAGCTATATACGAGATTTAATATATATTACTATCAATGACCTATATTTTTTTATTTGTTAGCACAAGAGGAATAATCGGATAAATCTATACCACAGCAAGAAAAATCCCATTAGTTGTCTCCTTATAATAATTATTTAACTGTGTATTTTTGGATTGTAAAGATTTTGGGGGTTTGAGCACTACTGATGAGTCTTTATTTGACACAACGCGTGTCTAGCTTAGGACATTTTATACATTGATGGCATTTTAATTACATAGTCTGCTTTCAGAACTGTAAAGTAGTTTATTCGAATAGACATCGATAAACACTTACCATCGAGAAATTTTGCTATATTAGCTTTAATGCCTTACTCCTATCATATGACTGACTTAAATAACTTATTTTTATTTGGTTGGCTACCTCCTCTTTATTTACCATTTGGCTGATTTTCTTGGCTAAAGACCTTGATTCCAACGGGGACATTTAACGCAGACTTTACAATCTGGAAATTTAATCCAGTTTGTTTATCTACTCTATATATGGTATTGTTTGTATATGTGGTCCAGTAAATCCATTCTCCGTATAAAACTAGACCCCAGAGCCATGGCATATATGTGCCGGATCCAGCAATTATGTTTATGTCTGTACCGTCTAAATTACATGAACATATTTGTTTGTATACGTTGTCTATCCAATACAATCGGTTGCTCGAAAAATCTGTAGAACAAAATGCAAGAACGATATTTTAAATGCTTTTGTGATATTAAAAATGTTCCTTGTTAATTGATTTTATATCATAATTAACAACATCAGTGTTTGAAATTAATGGTATAATAATTTCTCATTTATACATAGCCAGTTTTCCTACCGAGGTTTTGGGGCTCCAACGGGTATTCCGGCTTCCTTTCCCAATACAAGATGGAAGCTTAGCAATAACTGAAAAATTGGTGATATTAGCGTTTAATCTTAAAAAAAATACAAACATTTGCACTTCTAAAATATGTTAATTTAGATTTGAATTTTAAAAACAACGGTTGCTCATAAACCTTTTTTGTTATAACAACGATTTATTAAAACACTAAATGTAAAATAACCCATTAAAAATAGTTAAGAATATTTAACAAATTCAAAGAGTTTATATCGACTTGAGCTTTTTGTAATAATGAAAAGTATGCTTGCATATTTTTAAAGAAACACTTTATTTGAAACCACTGGGTGGATTCTTGTTATAATGGACCAACCCAGTATTCACACTTTGTTGCAGACAAAACTGTAATCGATTTTTTCAGTGATTTAGTCATTGTTTAAATTAACAGCCCTGAAATTTTCAAAGTGTTTTAAATTATTATTTTTCTTTTAATTATTTGCACTTTAAATATGATTTGGGTTTGAGAGGAAAGGATTAATCTTGAATGGACAAAACACGTGTTTGGCGTAGTAAATAACATAACCTAGGTTATCTTTAATGCCATTTCATTTGCAACTTCTGGCTCGATGTTTTTATTGGGGGTCTTTTAGTCCTAATGAGAATTACCAGTCAATTACTAACAAGAATATTAATGATTCTTACAGTGACGTATTTATTGTCAGCTTTTTACTACCCTGATATTTCGAAAATCATCTAAGATTTGTGTCTATTGACAAGATGCATACGACCTACGCCAGAATCGGTATAATGTTTGAGAGTTTTGATGATACAATTTATAAAACATATTAACAAGTTTATAAGTTCGATTTTAAATAAGTTCGGGTTTGAACGCCACTGATGAGTCTTGATTAGACGAAACGCGTTTATTACATTTTGCAACCTTGGTATCTTTAAGGACATTTTATAATATTATTACTATAGTATCAGATGTTAAAAAATAATCGTTTCAAAAAAGATAACCTACCTAAAGCTAGTCCGTTTGGATCATCTATCCGTGTGGTTGTTGTATTTGATACTATTATTTCTCTATTGGTACTGTCCAATGCACATCTTTCGATTTTTGCATAATATATGTCTGTGAAGAATATCCACCTGTTGGACAGAGTAGAATGTTAGAATAAAAAAACGAATAATGTAAAATGAAACCTAACATAAGCTAACATATTTATAGTTACACAGAAAATACTGCGGCCTTACAAGAAGTCATACATCATTATGATAAGAAAACGCATGGCTCAAAAATGTTAATTAATAATGATTGAAAAAAAAATATTTAAAGATTAGCGACAACAAGCCGACTAACAATTGGAATCAAACTCAGCTAATCCGGCATGTTGAGTATTTCCTACACTACAATCTTAATTGTGTTAGCCTGTTCCATGCATATAAAAATAATTGTAGGAGACTAATAAAATTAACCGATCAATCGACATGTCTTCTATTGTATGATATATATTTATATGCACTCATATTACAATAGGGGGCCTCGATGGCCGAGTGGTCAAGGAAGTTTGTCTACTATTGATCACGTGGTCTGTCAACACTGGGATTGCGGGTTCGATTCTCACTGCAGGCAGGGTGTACTCGACTCCAATCTTAATTGACAAGGATTGCCAGTTTTTCTACCGCAGGTCGGGGGTTTACTCCGGGTACTCCGGCTTCCTCCACCAATAAAAACTGGACTCCATGATATAGCTGAAAAATTGCTGAAAGTGGCGTTAAACACCACCAAACAAACAAAAACAATCATATTACAATATGAATTTTGTTTTGACCATATTGTATCAAAAAGTAATGTTTGCCAGTAACTTTAATTGTATACTTAGTCTAAACAATTATTTGTATCTTCTCGGAAATAAAGATAAAGATATATTCCTGTTCTAAGTAATAAAGCAACCACAATGTCATCAAATAAATATCGGGCAAGATTGAATGGAATTAATCCTGAAAGTTGTAACATGAGTGGAAATATTAGGGTTTCTTGTGTGCTTTTATGTTATTTTTCTATTTATATATCTGTCCTAATTACTGACGACCGTCGGAGCACCACGTTAATCAGCTTCCAATACCACTATGGGTTCTCTGACTTCCTCATGCCATCGCACAGTTTCGTGCACGTCCAGACTAAAATTTTTTCGTCCCTTCTGTTGTTTGTGTTTGGCCCTTCTTTACTATAGTTTTATACTGCCTTGCATGATTGTCTTGGCAAGCTATGTTCAATGACCATTCCATTTCACTTTTTGTAAATTTACTGTGTTCAGTGGGTCTGTATAGGGTTAAATTTCTTGCCTAATTGTTTCTTTACTTACCATTGATGATGTGATATATGTCTTCAAAATCATCTATTTTCTTTGGTCTATATACTCTAGCGAGATCTGCTGTGCAATTCCTCGACTATCACACATTCAGGTTTATTTATATGAGCTAGATCTCTTTCAAGCTAATATGTGAATTGATTGCGATGTTTTGGTATATATTTTTATGCCTACCCTTTATTAGGAAAAACTACAATAGCTCTTGAATCTTCCAAGCCGGTATGGATTAACGTTTTCTGAAGAGTTCCATTCAATGAGGCAACTTTAACATGTTGATGTCTGGCGTCAACCCAGTAAAGATGGTTGTATATCCAATCCACTGCAATGCCGTCTGCAAGGTCTATACCATTTGTAGCGATATCCTCTGTTTCAACTGGATTCGAAAGATTCATCCTATGTTGAATGAATATGTTATTCTTATTATTTCATTCGGATTTACAGTCAAAGCTTATACATTGGATTACTATTAGTCTATTACTATTACTATTATACATGACGTGAAATAGAAGGTTGTGTCAGTCACTAAAATATCATGCCTGAATTGGTAAGCCGTAACTAATACATAGTGCGAAAGAAAACACATCGGCAGTGACAATTAACCTATCCACTTATTTCTTTAACACAATACTTACACATTATCTCAATATCAATTTGACAAATAGGTCTAATTGATTAAAAATATTGATACAACAGTTCTTATTTAGAGTTTAGAAGTTTTTAGTATCCTGTATTATCCGATTTTATTTTGTCGAAAATATTGAATGTTGGTTTTAAATATTGTTTTCTTTTGGCATTTCTATTGTTAATTTCAAAATTTAAAAAAATATTTAAAAATCTAGGGTTTTTATATTTTCATGGTGAAGATAGTCATAGCCACACTTGCTGTAACGTTTTGATTTTTGATGATAAAAGCTCTATAGCATCTTAATCATTTGGATTTTAAATATTGTTTGAGCGTCACTCTAACCCTGGTATCTTTGATGACATTTTATTTGTTCAGATGATTTATGTTGCCTTCTGGATCCTCGTTATTGTTTAAAGTGAAATATCTTTATATACATCTTTTTCGTTGGTAATGTGATCTGGTAGCAGAACGTATCAAATATTAAATTCACTATTTACCTTGTAATCCGATCGGCGGTTTGATCTGACCAGTATAAAAAGCCTTCTGTATAATGATAGTCTACAGACACAGCAGCAGTAAGCCCAGTAACAACTGTACTGAGAGACCAGGACTTTAATTCTAACTTCTTTATGGTTTCTACGTTTGTATGAACAATCCATGATTTACCAACTTAAGATAAAAATAAAGAAATGATTCATGTATTTGTCACGTATCGCGCGTGTTGATATCAAAATTTATCAAAGAAATGATAAGTGTCATGATCCGATGTCAGATTTTCTATCACACAGCCATGAAAATGTAGAGAAAATGAAGCCGACAATACCAAACAGGAGTTGCTTACCTTCATCAGCACATGGTCCAATCCAAGTTGTATATGGGGTTTACGTTCTTCAATATTTGGTTTTGAGTGTTGTGTGTCTGCTTATTTGTTGTTGTCATCTGTTTTGTTTAATCAAGGTGTTTTCTTTCTTTGAGTTTCAGATTCGTGAAATAATATAATTATTCGATAATTGTATCTCAGTTTAATTGTTTTAAGCATGGATAAGTTACGTTTGCCTGCCATGGGTAGTTAATGACACAAAATACTTTTATCGTTCCGGTGCATGTGGTGTTACTGTTATTTTTTATAGTAGCTTCTTTATTTTTAACTTTTTCTCTTCCTTGTTTTGTCCTGTCCGTGTTCATGCTTCACTGTTATGATAACGTTGGGAATAATTTTCAGCTTTCAATGTAGTGAAAAATTAATCCCACATGGTGGTTCATAGTGTGTTACCTACTTTAAATGCCAGAATTTATCGATAGCAACATCCAACAGCTCCAGCGTATGGTGTGTACATTTCACAACTAATACGTTATTCTAGATCCTGCGATCCGTATTACGATTTTTTTAAAAGATCAGTGTTGTTGACTGCTTAACTACTCAAACAAAGGTTTGTTGTACCTAAGTTGATGTTTTCTCTCCAGATGTTTTATGGTCGTCCCCATGACCTAGTTGATCGTTATGGGAAATCAGAGTCTCAAATGCGATCTGACATTTTCGCTAACCCATAGGTGTCTTTGCTTTTCCCGGATTTGACTTTTCCCTGAGTAACTCGGCGGGTGTCTTATTAGAAGCAAGCACTGCTTACGCGTCCGGAGCACCCATGGTTTTTATTGGGTTCGGGTTACTCTGTTTAGATCCAGATATGTAACTGTCCTTTGACATTTAGCTCTTGTTGTTCGATTTTCTTGGCTATTTTTCTATTTACCATTATGTGCAAAATACGGCAATGAACCGTTAAAAGTTGGTTCAATGTAAAAACACATTGAATTTGGTTAGATATAGTTATGCAATTTGTTAGTGATCAAATGCATATTTGTGAACGAAGGTCACAAAGATTGGCTGGCGTTTAGTGTTTTTATAAAGTGTATGCAATCCTGTATCATACACAAACGAAACGAATCCGCATTTTACATTTCCATTCGATTATGTTTTTTTATTTATACCTGCATTGATTTATCTATAACATATATAAAAAGAATCCACACATTTGTATATGAATATATATTTATTATAATTTAACTAACAATAGAACTTTTAAACGAGAAATAAAGACCAGAGTAATGAAAGCTGATTAATCAGCTAAATGGTAAACTGCTATACTTTTCTATTATCGATCGTTGTTACAGGCATTTACTGACAAATGTAATAATTTCCAAAGTTTTCATATTGAAAATATTTCTGTCTGTTGGAAAAGAGAAAAAATGGTAAATACACAAATCTGCCCTATAAACAAACCCGCGCAGCAGCCGTTTCGCTTTAAACACAATTAAGTAATATATGCTAGTCAATAGAACGCAATATATGTCGCAAGAAAAAACAAATAATCCAAAATTGTTGTAAACTTTGTTTTTTGTCTGTGGAATTTTTGTGACTTTATTATGGTGATAGCGTTTATTGCCCAAGTGTAATGACATACAACGAAAAGTCGTTAATCTTGTAAAAATCTTACAATTCACAACTGATCGTAAGACGTACGACTTTCTTCAGAACAGTGGCCAGTAAGTGCGGGCTTTATCAACGTATAGTTGGTAGTATAGATCATACGACAAGTAAGACAAATTCGTGATATGATAACTACTTGAAACGACTAGATGTTCCTTTAAAGAAGATTTATTACAACAAGCAAGTTCAATTAGTTTTTTTTAAATATATCTTTCGATAAATAATCAGAACATGAAGTCACACTGTCATAAATGCATCTTATTTCGTTATTGATTAAATAGTAAAAACTCGCAAACTTTAAATTGTTTTGAAATTAAATATGCAGAACAACATGAAGAGAATTTATCTTTTAGTAAATGATGTTTGCTGTCTATCTACCCCACCCTCAACATTGGCCTCCGCAAAAATAATAATTAAAAAAAAACATATTGTCTATAATAGCTACGACAACTAATCGAAGTACTACATGCATGAACGAATTATAATTTACCTGTTAAATTTCAAGTTGCAATTTTGTGTTAGCGAAATAATGAAACGCGTAAAAATGTGTCTTCAAAAACTATTGTTTTTAAACTTAACGCATTCACTAAGTGCATGTCTAGGTAGCACGAGCCTTTTCAGACGTAAGAAATTTTTTGTTCATGAATTATTCAAGGCTCGGTGTTTTCATTTCAGCAAATAGTCAAATCGATTCAATATTATATACCTGTGTTGTTCATATCAGTAGGATAATAAAGAAAACATTATCTTTTCGTATTTAACACTAAATGAAACTGCATTTAACATTAAATGCAAATTGTTGTCGACATATCTATAGGTTTTCATTTAAAGCATACAATTACACGATAAAATTGTGTTAAATAAACGCTTATCTCAGGGTTCTAATTTGAATATACTACCAGTTCGTACTCATAATTATCCAGATAAATTCCTTTTTATTGAATCGTATCTCGTTTTGAAAATAATTATCCTTATGCACTTCCTTGGTGTTTGCGGTTGTCACCTATAGTGTTGTCGTATTTGTAAAAGTTTACCTGTTCCTTGAACAGAAATTTTATATAATTAGTAACATTTGCCGATAGAGTAGTGATACAATATGTAGAAATTTCGCGAGCTTTTAAAGTTAAGTTAAAGAAAAAATGATTTTCATGTACAGTCTCCTATATAATATTTAAAGGGCGATTTTAATCATGAGAAACAAAAATAATTGCATTTGTAGATATTGTAGACTTATCTGATTGTATATTATTAAAATATTAATACAATTGGTGGATTCTTTAGTATCTTTCTACATCACCTTTTAATGTCAAAATGTATGTCACTTGTATCAATCACATGTATATAAAAAAATTATATTGCAAATAAAATAATGACATAATTTCTCACCTTGTTCGTCTGAATGACAAAACTGAAGAAAAAATACTACGCCATATATGGAAAAAAGTATCCGATCCATTTTTTGAAAATATTTCCTCTTTGTTTTTATGCTTTAACAAAATATTGTAGAAAACCTATACCAAAACTTGAGTTTAGTTGACATTAGGGATCTCAACACAAAAGGAAGTTGGGATATGTGTATAGTTAAATATATAATGAAATGGTTGATTGACTACCTACTATTAGTGTAAGTAAAATCCTTGCTCCATGATACTGACTTAACGTGTTAGCATTCCTGACTTTATCAATTAAAGTTTATTCTTATTTTTCGAATGATTTGGATATACGGCGATAAAACTTAATGATGAGTGTCACAAGCAAATATAATTAATTTTAGAAATAGTTAATTGAGGCACGAATATATACCGATTTCACCAACAGTTGGCCCTTTATGTTCAATATTTTAAAATATGGACATAAAGGACAAACCGGTGGTAACACGGTTAGACATTAAAGAGTAGCTCTACTCCAGAATAAATTAAAATTTTACTCTAGACCAACTCTACACTAGAACAACAGAGGCAGGTTTTATATTTAGAATGTATATTTTTATTTATTTATTAACTACTATAATATTCATGACAGATAACAGTTAAACTGCATATATGATATATTTTGCTGAACCAGTCCAATACGGCATTAATTAGTAAATTATCGGTATTGGCCTGATTCGATATGTATTGGCCCAATTCAAACCTGTATAGGCCTGATTGATTAAGACTAGTTTATTTATAAAAATATCATTACGGTCAGCTGTATTGCCAATCGGCTGCGCCTCAGGCCAATACAGCAAGCCTTGGACCAATAACTAGGCCAAAACAGAAATCATCACGTAATAATATCATAGTATAACATGTTTATGATTCAAATTAAAAATACCTCATTATTTAAGTTCCATTTATTAATTTAAAAAAATCGATAATGCTAAACTGCGTGCTAGAGCAGCTTTACTCTAAAACAGTTTAGAGCGGCTTTATCATTATTCCATATTGCAAAGGGTGCTATGAGTGCAAATATTTTACAGTGTAACAAATTTAGTCCCATTTCTCGTAATTTAGCAGAGCGGGAGTGAATCACACCCGTCACTTTAATGTCCAAAAGTAGGTGTATACATCTCAGCCATGATCAATTTCGTTATCTTTCGACAAATTCACCATTATATCGGTTTTGTGTTTAAAATTGATCTTTATTGATACGGGATGATAATAATTGCCGTTTGTAATAACCCGCTGTGCGTTGTGTATTAATTGACATTCGTGTCTCAGTTTCATTACGTTTAAAACATGAAAAACATTGAGAACCCCAAGAAATTGTGTGTTGCATCTTGGGAAGGTGTGGTATGTAAATAACCGGATTCTTACTACGAAATGGTTGTTACAGTATGCAACACGGAAACGGAATTAAAGTCAATTCTTTATACTTTATAAATGGATACAGATATAACTCATCATTTGGTCTGAAACTTGTTTATTTCTAGCTAACCAATTACCTTGGCATGGAAATTTTAAACATATTCTTCACAATATCTAGTACTTAAAGTCATAATTAAATGCAAAATGTGTGTTGCTGAACCGATTAATTTTTAAACTATGATCTTTACAGAGTTAATATTATTTCTGATCCATCCTGTCGTTGTGGATCTAACCGTGAAGATTCGTATAATTATTTCTTTGCTTGTTCTAAATATACCATCTTTAGAGACAGATTATTTGAGTACCTTTCCTGGCTGCCCAATTATTGTCCAATGTCCACCGCACAGAACAAACAAGTTTTTAAACATGTATTTGAGTATATCAAAGGGCCAGAAAGATTCCACGTTGATTAATTTCATCACATCCCATTATTCTCTAATAATTCGTATATCTTTGCTATTATTTTTTTTCTGGTGCATTCCATTTATCTCATGTATTGTACATATCTTTTCTTACACATATAATATAATTTGTATTAAATTGTATGCATGCTCCATAAATGTTCTTTTGCAACATATTGTATATTTGGAGAAGACTTCATAAGTTTGTCTAACTTGGGTCTTATCCTATTTGCAAATTTAAGCAAATAAAATATGTTTAAACCAAACTGCGCCATTAATAAATGCCATAGCATGTTTAATTGTATGTTTATTGAATTCTTTATTTCAATCTTTTTTGGTTAGATACGAAACAGTAAATCACAAAACCGTAATTTAAAGATATGTATTATAGTCCTGTATGAATTTAACCCTATAAGAAGATAGAAGTAATTTGAAAAGAATGGGATTACAACTAGTAACAATTTAAACGACAATAGTCATATTTTCATCAACAAACCAACTCACATACTACAGTAATGGAAGTGGGAGGTTTGGCATTCCATAAAACCTGTTTTACTTACCATTTGTTTTGAAATGCTTGTACCAAGTCAGGACCATTACTGTAGTTGCTATATTTTTGGTTGGTTGTTGGTTCTAAAGTTTGCCAATTTCTTTGTCTTTATGAAAATTCCCTTGGTGTTTGGTATTTTATTATTACCTTCTTTTATAGATACGCTTTATGGTGGTTGGTTTAACTATACAAGGGAGATGACGGCAGCAGCAAATGACAGGTCAAATAACATTCATCCAATCATGTTCGAGGATTTAGTCATAGTAAGTATTAACATTATACATAACAGACGCTATGACAGACGCACGTGTATTTGCAGAAACACTACTAATCAGAATTTCTGCTACTATTTTTGGTATTGTCTAAAAATGATAATAGGATTAATGCCATTTAAAACCTTCTTTGGGACACACTTTGAGGTTATCAACAATTAACCAGATGTAATTACTTTGTACATAACAAAAACCTTATGCTCCATCATATTATTTAAAAGAAAAAAATCACAAAGTATATGAGTAAAAGATTACAATTAACCTAAATGATTTTTTTAAAGAAGCCTTTTGATAGTATTAAAAGACTGACTGCATTTCTGGAGGTATCGTGAGACGACAAATTTATCGGGGAGGTTGCTAAGAAATGAAAATTAGAGAAGTTAAAGGATCACAAACTTGATGCATCGGTACCACTCCACCCTGAAAGAAAGTCTACTCTGTTTAGGAAAGGTATTAAGAAAAAGTAAAACAATTATGTTTTTATTATGTTCAATTTATGCAAAAAGATTGGGACATAAGTGATATTAAAGAACACAATAAGGTCACATAAAGAAACCCATAAACAACGAATCTGTAAGACATCCACAAACGGTAACAAATACCATTGGTCAAAGTGAACTTAATTATGCTGGTGATTTTCTGAAATGCCGATAATACTATGGTATAGCAAATGCGCACTATAGTAATGAACGTTGCACCAACAACATGCAAGAATATAACATAAGTTTAAACTGTTAACATATGTTACAAAAGATGATTATAGAGTCAATGAGATGCAGTTCTAGTAGTGTATTTTAGGCAGACTTCAGCATACTACTGTCACCAGCTATGTCAAAGCAAACCTGAAAATCATTTTTAAGCAAAGTGTTGATTTGCGTCATTACTTATGTTAATTTTGTAATTATAGGAAAATATTTTGAATAACTCATCTCTGTGTAAAACTAAATTTAGTTTTTCTACCCTTTAATTATTTTCGAGCTATCGGATTTAACAGCGCGGGAATAGACAGATAATTATGAATTCGCAATTGTTTTAATTAATTTAATAAAACAATAAGAGCTATAAAGGATTGTGTACCCAGGCGTCTTTCAAAAGCTTCCAGACCAAGCCAAAGAATTAATCAACTTACTCAATGTCTTATGCATAGCGAGTCAAACCTAATCGGTCAATTCATAACCCGGCCTTACATGTAGCACAGTGGTTGAAAACAGTCTCGTTACACCGGATCCAGACACAGCAGACGGTACATCTACGAAAGCTATGGTACAAGCTGCAAACGATACAGTGGACACAATAATAGCCGCACATACTCTAAAAGAGAGGAGATTACAGCACTTTTGACGATGAGATCTGGGCTAAGATAAGGTACGCAGTAGAATATTTACATAAGTCAGAAGATTTATGTACGATTATGCGGGACAGCAACATGCAACTTAAAAAAGAAATCATTTTCATTTTAGTAAAGATATTTAGATGGCTCACATGTTCTATAATTATCTTTTATTAAGTCATTTTTTCTTTTGTAGTTTTTAAAATAATTATACATTTCTGAATCATTTTATTGATTTTCAATTACTTCATCAAAGGAAATTAGAAAAGGCCATTGTGTCACTATATTGTTAATTGGCTTCATTAACTGTTGACAGGTTTCATGATGTCAACAATACATGTCTACGTGAGTATGTATTATCTAATCGTTTAGATTTTTTATTTATTGTATTTTTTATTATTTCAGCTGGGATAAATATTGCATTTCTTCCACATTCGCATAGAGGGAATTCATTGCTCTTTGGTGACTTTTTCGAGAAAACTCGAGAGTGGATTCGCCGAGTTCGGGTCAATCGTGGTTTAGGCAATATCTCAATCGTAAATGGCAGGTGCAGATGCCATTGTAACCAAATTCGCCATCATCCTTTAGACGTTAACGAAGTCACTTTTTCATTTTGTAAACAGCAAGAGTACCAAGGGTGTTAAACATCTACAATCTACCAAATGACTTTGATAAAAGAAGTGATAGATATAATAAAAAAGTCACATCAGAAAACAACGTGCCGACTCACGACTCATCATCAACTGGGAAAAAAAGTCTGGAAACCAACTACCTCCAGGAGGTGACTTGATAGCGGATAAGGGGGTTCCAAACAGATCACCATTTCCAGCCTTGACGACTAAAAACAGATTACATTACTTCTTGCCATAGCGAAAGATGGTGTTATACTACCTCCACAAATTAAAAATAGACTCGGGAAAACAACAAACTAGACTCTACGACAAACGTGATGCCTTCAACTTTTTAATTGTCAACTTCCCGTTCATCGACAGCAACATTCCAGCAGCTTCAGCGTATGGTGTGTACATTTCACAACTTATGCGGTATTCTAGATCCTGCAATCGGTACTCTGTATTCAAATTTTCTAGACCGCTCGCTGTTGTTGACTGCAAAACTACTAAAACAAGGATTAGTTGTACTTAGGTTGATGTTATCTCTCCAGAAGTTCTATGGTTTGCACCATGACTTAATTGATCGTTTTGGGAAATAAATCTTTCAAGTAGGATCGGACATTTTCGCTAAGTCATAGGCAGTCTTTCCTATTCCTGGATTTGACCTTGCTTGTCCTAGGCATGACAATGAGTAACTCGACGGTTGTCTAATTAGAGACACATGCACTACTTATTCGTCCAGAGAACCTGAGTGCACCCATGGTTTTTATTGGGTTTGGGTTACTCACTTTCTGTTTTTGTGTCTTTGGGTTTTGTTTTACGTTGTATATGTTTGTCTATATCCGGATTTGTAATTGTCCCGTGACTGTCGTCTGTTGTTGTTCGGTCGGTTTCATTTTTTTTTCTTATATACCCAGGAAAGACTGATAGGTGTTTGCGCAGAGGCTTTCCAAATGGTGGAACCCTACACATATTCTGGAGTATGGAAGAAACGATAATACAATTTGTTAAGTATATCATCATCCCAAATGTCGAGAATGTAAGAGAGTCTTTACCTTTATCGAGAGAAAACCAGAAAGCCATCGACACATTTGATTTCTATAAGGCTCATCAAGGTGAAAAAAAATCTCTTAAAACAGAATGACTTTGTACTACTGTTCGTACCGGCGCGTGCACAGACAGACTACAGCCACTTGACTTATCCATCAACAGAAAATATTATGAAGAACTACGATCACATTTCCACAACTGGTACTCTTCCTAGGTAATTAAACAGATTACCGAACAAAAAGATAATGCTGAACCAGTCAATAATAACGTGGTGGGTAATATGATTTTGATGCCAGTTCAGGCTAAATGAATAATATCTACTCACACCAATATGGCAGCATAGAAAAACATGATACAATAGGGATTCCTAAGGTTGGATTGTTGTGAACATTTGATACCTTTGTTACTTTTAGAATATTGCTTTTTATTTTCAGCTATTTGTCCGTGTAGTGCTTTTAAATGATTAAATATAAAATAAAATTAGATTCGCATTATTTGTTTTTTTCTTGTTTTATTTATGTTAAACTTTATTTTATATTCAGTTTTAATAGAACAACCAATACTAGTAATTGCAGTATTTCTACACATAAAATGAACACTTTGTATCAGCTGTTAACTCACGCTTATGAGGTGTTTTGTTGGTTTTCATTCTTCGTTGGATTCTTAATTGTGTAGTCCAAGGCGAACAAGAAAACTATTAAAATTGGTATCCAACGAATAAAAATTATTTTGCAGGATGTCAGTCAATTAACACCCACAAAGTTAATGTTTACTTACATTCACAAACACAATAAAAAGCAATTTTATCCGTATTTAAATTTAGTAATTGTATCAAAAAATAATATATTTTAACCAGTATAAAGCTATTTAAAATTGTTCAAATTATTGGTTTCGTTATGTTTTTTGTATTGAGTTCAGTTATTCAATGTTGATGTTTTTGTTGTTTTGTCAACTGTCTTGGTCTCAATCTATATGTTGTCACTGTTCTATAATTGGCCGTCCAGTTTTCTTACAGCTTTCTTTGTTTATTCAAAGTATATTACTGACAACGTAAAAATAACTATTTTTAAATGGCGTTTTAATATAATTATAAATTAAAGCATAACAAAATCCCATCAACAAAAGATTTGATACTTTCAAGACTTCCTTGATATATTATGTCGACAGAAGACAACGATTTTTCGAATTTGTTTACAACTTACTATTAGGTGGAATTTGTATGTTTGAGCTGAAAATTATACCGGTTGAAAAGTGCCGTTTTATATTTGTCTACTTGTATACATGTCTTTGTGACATTCATTATATGCATTATCACCTTTAGGTGGTAATTTGTATTTTTGAGCTGAAAATTGCATCGGTTGAAAAGCGCCGTTAAATATTTGTCTACTCGTATACATTCCTTTGTGATATTAATCATATGCATTATCAATTATGTTTTAAGGCGTTATTGGAGATTGGAAAAACTGGTTCACAATTTCACAAAATGAACAGTTTGACGCTTTATACCAAAGCAAAATGACAGGACTGAATGTCGAATTTATTTATGATACATTGAAGTGAAAAAGGAAATGACTCGGGCTGAATATCAAAGGTCATGTTTTCACCAAGTTGTTATTGACATTGACCCTTCTACGTTGCATTTTACCATATATACTGGATCTAAAATTATATAGTATAAAAAATGTATTACAAATATAAGGTATTTTCAATAACTGATATGATTGCATGAATTTGTCGCGAATACACGAGAAAAAGAGCTGCAGTGAATTTTATTTAAGTAACCTTTTTATAATAAGGTAGTATATTATATACTTGAGAGCATTAACCATTTGAGTAGAAGACACTATCTGTATATCATACGTTTTTGTATTGAGTCAAAAAGACTAACACAATAGAAAGAAAAAATACAAATATATGCAGTTGCCAGGTAACTTACACAACAATACCATTAAGAGCCTCTTAAATTTAAATAAGATAATGACCATTTGGAATGTGATAATCTTCTCTTTCAATTTATTTAAATAAAAATATCGCCTCTTAAGACCCTCAAATTCCAAATGATAAATTGTACTGTCACGTGATGACGCTAAGTAAAACATAGCACAAGACTATTGAGAAGTGAAGATGCCAATCAATTTATGTTTACAGTGATCAATAAGAAGAACTAAAAAAATATGTAGCCAAGCCTAAAGGGGATTAAAGACAATTTAACAATTTTTTTTAAAGCATTAATATTTAAAATTGTATCACACATGTCAACTGTGACATGTTTTGGTAATATATATATAGTAGTAAAAGTAATAGTAGTAGTAATGCACATCACCAGCAGAACAAAAAATAAACCATTATCGAAAATACCATACTCGTCTTTTATTGCAGTATTTTCGTATCTCCTTATTTTTGTATACTTTATACACCTGCATTAAACCGCTGGCTCCAGCTGCTATACTAACATTGATAACATTAGTCTAGATTTTAAACAGTTTTTACTGTTTAGCACTACAGTTCACCTGTATCATGCCAACAAGTAGTATTTAAGTTATCCGGACCACAATTGACCACGTGATCATATTTGGTGTATCGGATGTCTATTGTTTTTCAATGGAGCAGACTTCGGTAATGTTCGGCAAACATCGGAAATAGTATTTGAGTAACTAACTTTTTTGCTAAAAACTGTAAACATTGACTGAAAGTAAAACAATTTTTTTATTTGTATATCATTAATTAGCAATACATTGATGTAATAAAGCTCGTCGAAAAATAAAATTAAACGGTGACTTCAATTATGGGTCGGATACCTTAATATGAAAAATAGATAACATAGATTATAATCGTTAACTTTCAGAGTCATGTGACAATTGTGTTTCATCGGTACCTTATTATAAATATTTTTACCATCAAAATTATGTCCAGCCTATTGTGGCACATGAAAAACACTATACTATTGTATTAGAGCTAATGTTAATCATTATAGTATAATATTGTATAACGTATGTCTGTATATTGCTTATGTAATTATATTGTAGTATACGTATTGTATAATAGAGTAGTATGGGTACTAGTGTGCATATTAAGTAAAGTGTTAAAAGATACGGACTACATACTATTATATTATTTATTTTTACTTTTTCTAACAAAACGTTAGCCTTGTGTTTTTAAATTTCTTGCGGACAAATTGAGTCCAATATGATTATAATAAATATATGTATATTTGTATCTACACAATGTAATCAGGCAGAAAAAATTAATTGTATGTAAGCAGGATTATCACATACGTATATTGTCTGTGTACTTTATTAATGCATATGTATTAAAAAATAAATAGTTGCCACTTTTCTATTCTTGCAAAGCCATCAAAGTCGCCAGTAAGTGCAAGTTTGAGACCTTCATGCCCCCGAAACTGAATCTTTAGTGTTTGTTAAGATTTTTACAAGGCAGATATTTAAGAGGCTAGGTGATAGCAGACAACCTTGCAACAACTGTCGCTCTAAATCAGTCCACGATGTTACCGTTAAAGTTGACTGCATTGGTGGCCTTGTCATACAAGCTTTCGGCGACAGATAAAGTTGACATTGATGTTGTACTGTTCATGATCGACCTAATGGCAGCATGCCATACCATTTCCAATGTTTTTTTTAAGTCTACAAAGACATAATAAAGATCGTTTGGTGTTGGAGGTATTTTGTACATAGTAACCTAAGATTGTGCTGCGTTCTGGTATAAAAGCTTTTTTCTCGGCAATTATTTTTCTGCCTGAGGGTTCAGTCTGTTTTATCAAGATCTGATCATGTGTTATTTCGTACATTGATGTAGGTCACCATTCTATGGGAGGATAGTTACATGTATTGATGACATGGTTTGGTTAACTCGCATATTTTGTTACAGATATTAGTATGGAGCTTGTCATTATGCTTGGACAAGTTTTTGAATTGTGTTGTATAAACCTACCGACGTCCCTTCTTTAATGACTTTATTGCTTATTTTGCCTCTTCTCTGAAGATTGAAAACTGTTGGTGTTGGTTATTTATGCGCTGTTCAACATGTTAGGATCCTATTGACTGTATATATAACTTCGAACAGTACTTTGTCAAACTCTCTACAATATTTTAGTCTTTTATTTGACAGTTTCAATCTATATCAAGTATGGTGAATGTGCTTCCTTATTTTGCACTGCTCAGAACTTTCACCAGTTGATACGCTTTTTACTATTGTTTTGTTCTTTAGGCAGTCTTCTTTGTCTTATTGACATTATTCCGCGTTTTGCTTTTTTCCGTGCCTTTTAGATCTTTTTTATTTCTCAGTTTACAGCTCCATACTGTTTCCTCCTTTCTCCTTTTTTTATTACCAGCATCTCACATGCTGTTTCGGTCACTATTGTGATTAAACTATATCACATTTTGCATGTCTGTGTCGTCAACTTTATGTAGGGTCAATAGTGGACATTTACCTACTATCATTCATTGTATTGTTTCCACAATATCTTTTGTTCCTGCAGTTCCTCAAGGCCAAAGTTGGTTCTTGTACTGTCCAATTTGTTGACTTTATGTAGGTGGAGACGAAATGTTTTTATCATTATGTCGTGATAACTTTCTGTTCCTGGAAAGCCTCTTGTGGCGATAACACTGTGTTATCGATAATACGAGAACATGTTAACATACAATAAGTCAACAATGAAACGAGATAGGTCAACGGGAACAAAATTAGACAGCCATCGGAGAAGTGTAGAAGCCTTTTCCCGACAACTTTCAAAAAGATCCCTGTGTATGGGGTATAAATTTATGTGACTAAATGTAAAGATATAAAATCCGTTCGAATTCATACCAACAAGAATTGTATGGTGTATTTTACATGTTGGTGATTTTATAAGCAATAACCTTTTGTCCGAATGATTGTTTAAGAAATAGATTATTGCGAGCGGGCTATATGCGAATTAGAACATGGTCCGACCTTATATTTGTCGCTATCGCTTGGTATAAAATGAAGACAAATATAAGGTCGGACCATGTTCTAATTCGCATAGAGCCCGATTGCAATAATCTATTTCGATTCTAATATGTCTAACAAATGTTTGAAAATTTCGAAGCGGCTCTAAGAAGACGCTTACAATGGTGATACATATTTTATTAACTAATGAGATATCTCCTCAAACAGCACGTTAAAGCAAATATTATTGACATTAACATATATTTATTGAATATACGTACCTTTTAAGCAAAAAATATTGAGAAATCTTAACAAAATTGCATTGTTCCAGTTTGAAATTTTTCAGTTTCAGCGTATATGACGTCGGAATTCTAATTGTGACGTCACACCATGCTCTATGCTTATTAGAACCCTAATGTGTTCTGAAAGCGTATGAAGGACACCATATTAGAATTGATGATTAACAAGGCGTACACATGTGTATACAATAATTATATGTAACGAGAAGATACACAAACACAAACCTCACAGTTAATTAGTGGTAGATCGGTGGGAGGGGGTGCACCTTACAAAACAGCATCTATAAAATTTGTCAATAGGCCATATAAAAAAAATTTTCCAAAGCGGCCCAACACCTTTTAGAAAAACGGGTAATCCTGAATCCACCACAGCTGTCGATTGATCGATCGATTGATTGATTTGATTGATTGATTGATTGATGGAATGTTTGCAGAACGAGTTCAGTTAATCACTAAACGGCACTAAAAATTATCCAAACATTTACAACACTGTGATTGCGGGTTCGTGTCTCACGCGGGCAGGGTGCGCTCGACTCCAATCCTAATTGACAAAGATTTACCAGTTTTCCTACCGATGGTCACGGTGATATCCGAGTACTCCGGCGTCCTCCCACAATAAAAACTAGACGCCATGATATAGCTAAAAAATTGTTGAAAGTGGCGTTAATCAACATTCAAACAAGCGAACAAAAACAAACGTAAAATGTCTTAAGGATAGACATGAATGTATGAAACACTGTACTGAAAAAATCGCATAAATCAAATAAAATATGGAATATCTGCTATTGAAAAGATCACTTGATAAAATCACGTTAAAACATTGCAGGTAGTTTGACATAAAACTTCCGTGGCACCTTTTTCGAGCCAAGTATTTGTTTGCTAGAGTACATGCCTATTTCGTTGTGTATGTGGACAGACCTGATTAAGTCTCGCTTCTCCACAAATAGCGAACATTTTTATTGAAAACAGTTTACGCACATCATTTTGTTCACTTCAGTGTACCACTACACAATTGAATGCCATCTGTAATTGATTTAACAACCATTTATTGTATGAGACATTAGGTGCACGTGTGTATATGAATTCTACTTTAAACAACATATATAAAAGCCTTGTTTGACTTTAAAAATAGACCACAATCATTAATTTAAACTTGCTTTTATTCATTCATAAGCTGGTAATAGTTTTTACAAGCATCAGGTTTTATGTCAGTTTATCTCACAGCCATATACTCTAACTTCTAGCATATGCAACCATTCCGCGCGTTGTTTCACTAGTTTGACATAACGTCCTCCGATTTTTTCGGAACAGTTGATAATTACGTGTTCTCCGTTTTGGCCTGGGCCGTCAAAGTGAGAGCACAAACAAAGATTGTCTAGAGTGGGACCAACCTTGATATCCAAATCGCGGAGTCGCTCGCCTGAAATAAAAATGGCTAGTTTGAGTTATTTTTTATTAACTGAATATATCTAGTACATAAACTACATAAAGGATACATGACTGCTTACCTACTGGGACCATACTAAGAAGGTGCACAAGGCTCGTCCCACTGTCTATCTATCTATCTATCTATCTATCTATCTATCTATCTATCTATCTATCTATCTATCTATCTATCTATCTATCTATCTATCTATCTATCTATCTATCTATCTATCTATCTATCTATCTATCTATCTATCTATCTATCTATCTATCTATCGTTCGTTCGTTCGTTCGTTCGTTTTTTTCGTTTGTTCGTTCGTTCGTTCGCATTCATACTAAGTATTGTCACTATAGTAACGACAATACAACATGATTTTTTAGATAAATTAAGGAGAAAAAAAAATTGTCCACTTACCACAACAATCCTTTCTATTGTATATTTCAACTCGCTCCACTTGATATGTTCTTCCCAAGTCAACCCACCAGTATGGCTGATTCTCGTTTCCGGTATGAGACATAGTAGAGAAATTACCGTCAACAGCGTTTTTAGAATTTGGAAATCCAAAAAAATCGGAACTTTGACCAGTTAGCTTATTAGATCCAACTTCCTTTACCGCACATCCAATCGTACGTGACTCTGAAAAATGCACAAAAGTCTCGAAAGACGCAATATTAAGTGTCTTTACGATCACATTTAAAGTCAATTTATTCATAATTTATGCGAACCTATCTTTCTACTATCGAAATGTTGTTGTTTTGGTTCAAATAGTCTTAGTTACGAAGTGCACAATATTTATGTTTACCCACTTTGGTGCGCAGACATACTGCTTTTATCCCGTCCTTCTATGCGTGCGTCTTTCACACATTTTGTGTGAGCAACTCCTCTGAAACTACTACAGAATTTTATGAAACTTGGTATGGATTGAGGTTACAAAATATGTAGTTGTGCATTTTACAAAGATTTTTTTTATTGTACGAAATTTGTGGGAGTTAACTTGCTTTATACAAGGTCAACTTCCATTGTTTACATAATTTCCCTCCATGGAAACTTTTGGGTAACGGGGGTGGGGTGGGACATCCGTCTTTGCAGGCTTCCTAAAATGTTCTAATCATACCTTTAATTTCTTTATCATTACTTTTTGTTTTCTTGGATTGTTTATAAAATATTGTTATTCTATTTGCTTATGTTTTTATGTAACAGAATGTATTTATTGAAATAATTTTTTTTCTGCCACCATATCCAATAGTTGTTAAAATTATTGAAAGCAGAGAAAAGCCCGTATGTTGTAACAACTTATGTTCGATTCATAATTACATTAAGAATAACATAAGTTTAAGTTTATTTTAATGTGTTTTAAAAATATTATTTGTCTACTTTGCCGCAGTGCTTGGTATTGTTGAAGTTTCACAATAGTCATTCGAGTTGTTGATTATTAACGCGGTCTTTTCATGAATATCTGATTACTCTTTCCAATTATTTTTAAAATTTGGGGTTCAGTTGGAGTGAGAAAGTTTAAGATCAATATGTTATGACTTGTTTACGTCATTTATATTATATTGACATTCAATGACTAAGGCCATTCGTTGGTCAGTCTTTGTCTATATTTTTGACAAGAAACACCGTCATTTGTATCGTTGCATAATCTTCTAGACTTGTATATATATTATACAATTATAGCCTTTGAATGAGGTCGATATGAAAAAATATCGACATGAGATCATATCGACCGACAACGAAGTGTCATGTTGATATTTTTCGACCGCTACAATTGTTATATTATTAATTGATAGTTTTATGCACATCTGTATATACTGGTATTGTAAAGGAATTTAGTTCAATGTTTCTTTTGATTAGTTTACTGTTTTTATGGTTTGTCTAGTGTATGAAAATTTCACATTTATTAAAATATCAGCAGAAATTATGAAAACTTTCAATTCAAAAGATATATTAATGCAATAAACAAGCAACATATTAAACTGTTTGAAAATTTTCAGAATGTATATACTTTCCTAACTTTCAAACCGGAAATAGACACAAGTTAATTTTGATATAGTTTAAAGGGGAATTCCAAAAAGTTAAAAATAGCCGTGCAATATCATGTTTTCTAAATATAACCGTGCAACATCACTTTTCTATCAGCCGTTTTCAAAGAACCTTTCAAAATACAGCCTGTCATGTGACAGGGTTTACACAAATCAAATTTATCCAAAAAATATCAATTAATAATATATATATATATATATATATATATATATATATATATATATATATATATATATATATATATATATATATATATATATATTTTTCAAATAAAAGTCCAATATAACTAGAATTTCTGCATTCTTTAATTCACTAGTACTTTCATGCCTTCCGGCAATCTTCAGGTGAATGAATATCCTGTTATTCATATATTCATTCACCTGAAGATTGCCGGAAGGCATGAAAGTACTAGTGAATTAAAGAATGCAGAAATTCTAGTTATATTGGACTTTTATTTGAAAAATATATGGACTATATACACCACAACAACCTGAATACTATATATATATATATATATACGTCTACAAATTAAACCCAACACTGTAGAATTAGATTTTTACACTGTCAAATTTTTGCTTTCCCTCAGCGGGATTCGAACTCACACCGTTGTGACACTGTGGCACCAAATCGCCTGCACTATGTCCAGCGGTCTAGACCCCTCGGCCAAATCCGCTATATAAAAATATAGCTTCATTAACCGGGGTGAATCGTAGACATAGACATAGTACATGTGTATTAGCGTGTGACGATGGAATTTTCGTAACCAATACGTATTAATCTGACAGTAATCTAATTCAGCAATTTTGTATATATTATATAGGATGACAAAGTTACTTGTCATACAGTCACAGTAAAGTTAATTATATACAAACGTCTAAGTATTGTGACAACCATATAATATATCTATCCAGCGGATTTCTGAATCATCAGAAATACAGGGTTAATATCAAATATTTATATATACGTCTACAAATTAAACCCAACACTGTTAGAATTAGATTTTTACACTGTCAAATTTTTGCTTTCCCTCAGCGGGATTCGAACTCACACCGTTGTGACACTGTGGCACCAAATCGCCTGCACTATGTCCAGCGGTCTAGACCCCTCGGCCAAATCCGCTATATAAAAATATAGCTTCATTAACCGGGGGGAATCGTAGACATAGACATAGTACATGTGTACTAGCGTGTGACGATGGAATTTTCGTAACGAATACGTATTAATCTGACAGTAATCTAATTCAGCAATTTTGTATATATTATATAGGATGACAAAGTTACTTGTCATACAGTCACAGTAATATCTATCCAGCGGATTTCTGAATCATCAGAAATACAGGGTTAATATCAAATATTTATATATACGTCTACAAATTAAACCCAACACTGTTAGAATTAGATTTTTACACTGTCAAATTTTTGCTTTCCCTCAGCGGGATTCGAACTCACACCGTTGTGACACTGTGGCACCAAATCGCCTGCACTATGTCCAGCGGTCTAGACCCCTCGGCCAAATCCTCTATATAAAAATATAGCTTTATTAACCGGGGTGAATCGCAGACAAAGACATAGTACATGTGTACTAGCGTGTGACGATGGAATTTTCGTAACCAATACGTATTAATCTGACAGTAATCTAATTCAGCAATTTTGTATATATTATATAGGATGACAAAGTTAATTATATACAAACGTCTAAGTATTGTGACAACCATATAATATATCTATCCAGCGGATTTCTACAAATTTGTAGACGTATATATAAATATTTGATATTAACCTGTATTTCTGATGATTCAGAAATCCGCTGGATAGATATATTATATGGTTGTCACAATACTTAGACGTTTGTATATAATTAACTTTACTGTGACTGTATGACAAGTAACTTTGTCATCCTATATAATATATACAAAATTGCTGAATTAGATTACTGTCAGATTAATACGTATTGGTTACGAAAATTCCATCGTCACACGCTAGTACACATGTACTATGTCTATGTCTACGATTCACACCGGTTAATGAAGCTATATTTTTATATAGCGGATTTGGCCGAGGGGTCTAGACCGCTGGACATAGTGCAGGCGATTTGGTGCCACAGTGTCACAACGGTGTGAGTTCGAATCCCGCTGAGGGAAAGCAAAAATTTGACAGTGTAAAAATCTAATTCTAACAGTGTTGGGTTTAATTTGTAGACGTATATATAAATATTTGATATTAACCCTGTATTTCTGATGATTCAGAAATCCGCTGGATAGATATATTATATGGTTGTCACAATACTTAGACGTTTGTATATAATTAACTTTACTGTGACTGTATGACAAGTAACTTTGTCATCCTATATAATATATACAAAATTGCTGAATTAGATTACTGTCAGATTAATACGTATTGGTTACGAAAATTCCATCGTCACACGCTAATACACATGTACTATGTCTATGTCTACGATTCACCCCGGTTAATGAAGCTATATTTTTATATAGCGGATTTGGCCGAGGGGTCTAGACCGCTGGACATAGTGCAGGCGATTTGGTGCCACAGTGTCACAACGGTGTGAGTTCGAATCCCGCTGAGGGAAAGCAAAAATTTGACAGTGTAAAAATCTAATTCTAACAGTGTTGGGTTTAATTTGTAGACGTATATATAAATATTTGATATTAACCCTGTATTTCTGATGATTCAGAAATCCGCTGGATAGATATATTATATGGTTGTCACAATACTTAGACGTTTGTATATATAAGTCTAGAGAATTATGCAACGATACATAAAATATATACGATATATAAAATAATTATATTAATAAATATGACAAAATTTTCGACCAACCGATGGCCTTCTTCAGTGTCAAACTGAAGAAGGCCATCAGTTGGTCGATAATTTTGTCATATTTATTAATATAATTATTTTATAGCAGAAACATCTTTATATTTGTATCGTTGCATAATTCTCTAGACTTATATATTATTTTTTTGTTAAAGCTGTATCGTCATGTTGGCGATCCGATACTTAGTAAGTGTATTGGTTGGTAGCTTCCTTTAGACTTTATATATATATATATATATATATATATATATATATATATATATATATATATATATATATATATATATATATATATATATATATATATATATATACATTGAAATCAACAAACATAAAATTATTCCTCCATAATTATTTACAATGAACCTGTAAGTAGCCTACCGGCCTCACGTAAAGGGACTCAGAGTTTCAACCATCATGTGTTACAGATGAAGTTTGAATTTTGTTCCCTTTCGGTAATTGTTGAAGAAGTAATGGCCTTTGAACTTATTATTTAATATGCAATACTATCCACACGTGTCTTTCATTCTTAAAACAACACGTCTTGAAATCAACAAACAATCAGTAGGAGAGACTTGTATGTCAGTTGTTTGTTTTGATAAGGCTAATAGTTGTACACGATTTCGTTTAGTCATAAAATTATTCCTCATTTAAAATCTGTTTGATATACATGCGCAGTGCAATAAAGGTGCTCGAACAATTCCATACATTCATGCGGTATGGAAATAAAGTTCACTATCTACATTGTCAGAAAATATCAGTATGGTATGCAGTTCCTGATTGAACCTCGTCAGAACAATTCTGGTTCATATACTGTGTAAATATAACCTACTTACTCATAACGTTTGATCAAACTGCTCACACGATTGTTAACAAAATGGCTAAATATGTTCGACTTCAATACGTTTTATCTTGCATTTGCAAAGAAATTAGTTGAAAGAATTAAATTGTTTCAAGAAGAACGAGGTTGATAATCTTAAATGATAATTTAAGTTATTGTTAATAATAACAAAGGCATAATTACTTGTGTTACACGTGATTTGCCTTAAGCGTTCGCCATCACAACTTTTCCCGCCATTTTCAGGAGAAGGATTTGTACATTCTCTATACTGTTGCAGGATTCCGACTCCACAGGTAACACTACAAGTTCCATGTGCGTTCCAGTTACTCCACTGTCCGTCAACTTAAATGTTATATCAGAATTATGTGCCTGTTAGGTTGATTTTTATCCTCAAATATTTATGAAATTTCTAGCATTTTTTATCTTTGCAGTCTTACAAAAGATCTAACACATTAATTTGTGTCAACACACAATAACATAAACTTTCAAGTTTGTAGTTATCTTGTGTTGGTTTTTGTAATCAAATGGGTAGTTACATGATATCCCCATTTAAATTATATTTTTGAAATCATGTCCACAAAGATTGATTGATTAATTGGTTCATGTAATATGAATGCCGGTATGTCAAAAATGGTATAATTGATAAGGTAAGAAAATTAAAGGAAATAATTTCTTTATTGCAAGTATCCTTTCACGTGTAGATATCGTGATCCTTTCCCGTGATACCTCTCTGACATTTTTTTGTTATATATATATATATATATATATTTATTCATTCCACAAAACCAAACTAAACGTAGCTCAAGTTGTTTTTCTTTTTTTACTTATCGGTATTCGAATATAATACACATACTGCCTGCAGTTAATGTTGGTATTCTTTTCTGAGTGTGGTGATCTAAATCTTTCTCAAAATCGCATTATTTAACATACTGTCGTATAAAACCTACCTCTGCAGTGTTCACTCGTACATTGTCTCGTCATTGTTTCTGTTTCGTTTCCAGTGCAGACTATATCACTAATGCATTTTCTTGACCTTTGACCCATTTGCAATCCATTTCCACAGGTCACTGAGCACGGTTCCCATTCCCATTCACCATAACTGCTCCAAATATGGTTGCCTTAAAATAATACACTTAAATGTATAATGTATTGTTGTAGCATTGTAACACAGACGTGTTGCTATCTTTTCCAGTGTGAATACTTGAAAACCCTCTGGTTGAGAGTTGTAGCGGTTTGTAGATGATTTGAGTTGTTTTCCACAGGCACACTGAACATGTACATTTTATTGTGTGACACTTCTTGTTAAATTTTCGCTGTTTACAAATGATATAACGGTTATGAAAATAAATAAATAAATTATAATAAACTATGCAGGAAATAACAAAATACTGAACACTAAAGAAACTGTCAAAAAGACAATCCACAAATCTAAGTGCGAGAAACCCGCAAACTCCAGAATCTACAACCAAATATACATTAACTACAGCAATGGTCCAGACTTGGTACAGTCATTTGAAAGAAATGGTTGGTTAAACCAGGTTTACCATCGCGCTTCCATTACTTTAGTATGTGAGTTTGTTTGTTGATTAAAATGGATGGGTATCATATGCCACTAGTCAGTAATAGGTGTATATAATAATCATCGCAGCTAAATCAGTCTACACTAAAGTGAAAAATTGGGAGAATTATCTGCAACCATATTTTCAAACGAGATAGAATAATTTTCGACAAGGAAGTGTTATCTATAGTAATAACAGAACAACTAGGTAGAAACACAACACTGATCGGGTAATGACGTTATCCATAAAAGCCTGGTGAGCTGTTATCCGTAACACACTTCTGATCGGTTGATGACGTCTTCCAATAACAAACCAGGCTGTTATCAATAACATCCTGGTAGAAAACACGCTCTCGGGTTGTTATGTCTCGGGGTTATTATGGGAAAATATATCAAAAGACCCATGTGATATTCTATATATGACATCCACCTATATCAGGAAATTTTCTACAAAGATATACAAAAAGGGTTACTTCTGATATAAGTAAAGTTCCTTATATTGTTTAACTGATCATAATCCCAAGGAAGTAAGCACCTTATTTAAGCAGTGCTGTTCTTAATGTCTGGGGATCACTTTTTGTCGACAGTTGGAAAATTGGTTAAGTACTGTTATATCATAATCACATAAGTGACAAGAAATTGACACACTTCCAACTTTATAAAACAATCTTGAGGACAGCTTTGTACCATACTGCAACACAATCATCGTGTGTAAATAAAAGTAATTACATGTTTTTGTTGTTTATGGTGCCTAAATACGATCGGTTTATAATGTTAATTTTTAAGGAATGGCTTTTATTTATTTGGGTTATATTGATTTATATTTGCTCTCCACATTGAAAGCGGATAATGTAAGTAAAGTCGAAAATTAGTTTCATGAATCAATAAAACCAAAATCAATTAAAGATCAACTGTTCGGTTGAACATTTGAGGGTCTTTCCATATTAATTTTAATTTTGTATTACGTGATGACATTCAAAATAATCAACTTTTTCCGAAATGTTATAATATTGCTATAAATATTTAAAAAAGAAAATACTTAGTATTATTTGCTACAGATTGCCATTCTAAGAAAGATAACTCTTTAAAAATTGTGATACAACTTTTCACGGCATGTCTTAATTTACTCGTAATTATTAATAGTACATGTCATGAAGAAAATCATTTCAATATCTTTGAAAATAGCAAAGGTCAAAAACTAGTACGCGACCTTGATCCATGCAAGTTTTCAGGGTCAAAGGGCATGACTGTCTATGGCGAAGACGCCATGCCTCTATCATTCATAGTTAATTAGTTACATGTGAAAAACTAATAAGTAACATATATAATGGGAGATAACTCCTATAAGATGACTTCAAATCCTTTTCTCTAAATGTGTCAAGGTTGCTCCTTTAAAAGATTAACATTTTGCACTCTTTGGTTTCCATCTATCATTAATAGTTAATGAGTTACATGTGAAAAACCAACAAGTTACATATATAATGGGAGATAACTCCTATAAGATGACTTCAAATCCTTATCCTATAAATGTGACAAAGTTGCTCCTTTAAGAGATCAACATTTTGCACTCTTTCGTTTCCCTGTATTATTAATAGTTAATGCGTTGCATGTGAAAAACCAATCAGTTACATATATAATGGGAGATAACTCTTATAAAATGAAGTCAAATAATTTCCCTGTAAATGTGACAAAGTTGCTCCTTTAAGAGTTCAGCATTTTGCACTCTTTAGTTTCCCTCTATCATTAATAGTTAATCAGTACCATGTGAAAAACCAATCAGTTACATATATAATGGGTGATAACTCCTATAAAATGAAGTCAAATCCGTTTACGGCAATGTAAAGAAGTTGCTCCTTTAAAAGGCCAACATTTTGCACTCTTTATTTTCATTTTATCATTAATAGTCAATGAGTAACATGTAAAAAACCATAAATTACATATATAATGGGAGATAACTCCTATAAAATGAAGTCAAATACTTTCCTTGTAAATGTAACAAAGTTGCTCATTTAAGAGATCAACATTTTGCACTCTTTAGTTTCCCTCTATCCTTAATAGTTAATGCGTTGCATGTGAAAAACCAATCAGTTACATATATAATGGGAGATAACTCTTATAAAATGAAGTCAAATAATTTCCCTGTAAATGTGACAAAGTTGCTCCTTTAAGAGTTCAGCATTTTGCACTCTTTAGTTTCCCTCTATCATTAATAGTTAATCAGTACCATGTGAAAAACCAATCAGTTACATATATAATGGGTGATAACTCCTATAAAATGAAGTCAAATCCGTTTACGGCAATGTAAAGAAGTTGCTCCTTTAAAAGGGCAACATTTTGCACTCTTTATTTTCATTTTATCATTAATAGTCAATGAGTAACATGTAAAAAACCATAAATTACATATATAATGGGAGATAACTCCAATAAAATGAAGTCAAATACTTTCCTTGTAAATGTAACAAAGTTGCTCCTTTAAGAGATCAACATTTTGCACTCTTTAGTTTCCATCTATCCTTAATAGTTAATGAGAATCATGTGAAAAACCAATCAGTTACATATATAATGGGAGATAACTCTTATAAAATGAAGTCAAATCCTTTCCCTGAAAATGTAACAGTTGCTATTTTAAAAGACCAACACTTTGCACCCTTTACTTTCCCTTTGTCATTACTAGTTAATGAGTGACATGTAAAAAACCAATAAGTTACATACATAATGGGAGATAACTCCTATAAAATTAAGTCAAATCCTTTTCCTGTAAATGTAATAAAGTTGCTCCTTTAAGAGATCAACATTTCGCACTCTTTAGTTTTCCTCTATCGTTAATAGTTAATGAGTACCAAGTGAAAAACCAATCAGTTACATATATAATGGGAGATAACTCCTATAAAATGAAGTCAAATCCTTTCCATATAATCTAACAAAGTTGCTCCTTACAAAGACCAACATTTTGCACTCTTTAGTTTCCCTTTCTCATTAATAGTTAATGAGTAATATGTGAAAAACCAATAAGTTACATATATAATGGGAAATAACTCCTATAAAATGAAGTCAAGTCCTTTCCCTATAAAGTAACAAAGTTGCTCCTTTAAAAGACCAACATTTTGCACTCTTTAGTTTCCCTTTATCATTAATAGTTAATGAGTAATATGTGAAAAACCAATAAGTTACATATAAAATGGGAGATAACTCCTACAAATGAAGTCAAATACTTTCCCTATGAATCTAACAAAGTTGCTCCTTCAAAAGATCAACATTTTGCACTCTTTGGTTTCCATCTATCATTAACAGTTAATGAGTTACATGTGAAAAACCAATAAGTTACATATATAATGGGAGATAACTCCTATAAGATGACTTCAAATCCTTATCCTGTAAATGTGACAAAGTTGCTCCTTTAAAAGATCAACATTTTGCACTCTTTCGTTTCCCTGTATTATTAATAGTGAATGAGTACCATGTGAAAAACGAATAAGTTACATATATAATGGGAGATAACTCCTATAAAATGAAGTCAAATCATTTCCCTGGAAATGTAACAAAGTTGCTCCTTTAAGAGGTCAACATTTTGCACTCTTTAGTTTCCCTCTTTCATTAATAGTTAATGAGTACCATGTGAAAAACCAATCAGTTACATATATAATGGGAGATAACTCCTATAAAATGAAGTCATATCCGTTTACTGCAAAGGCAAACAAGTTGCTCCTTTAAAAGGCCAACATTTTGCACTCTTTATTTTCATTTTATCATTAATAGTTAATGAGTAACATGTAAAAAAACCAATAAGTTACATATATAATGGGAGATAACTCCTATAAAATGAAGTCAAATCCTTTCCTTGTAAATGTAACAAAGTTGCTCCTTTAAGAGGTAAACATTTTGCACTCTTTAGTTTCCCTCTATCATTAATAGTTGGTATCATGTGAAAAACCAATCAGTTAAATATATAATGGGAGATAACTCCTATAAAAGGAAGTCATATCCGTTTACTGCAAATGTAAAAAAGTTGATCCTTTAAAAGACCAACATTTTGCACTCTTTAGTTTCCCTTTATCATTAATAGTTAACGAGAAACATGTAAAAACCAATACGTTAAATATATAATGGGAGATAACTCCTATAAAATGAAGTCAAATCCTTATCCTGTAAATGTGACAAAGTTGCTCCTTTAAAAGATCAACATTTTGCACTCTTTCGTTTCCCTGTATTATTAATAGTGAATGAGTACCATGTGAAAAACGAATAAGTTACATATATAATGGGAGATAACTCCTATAAAATGAAGTCAAATCATTTCCCTGGAAATGTAACAAAGTTGCTCCTTTAAGAGGTCAACATTTTGCACTCTTTACTTTCCCTCTATCATTTATAGTTAATGAGTACCATGTGAAAAACCAATCAGTTACATATATAATGGGAGATAACTCCTATAAAATGAAGTCATATCCGTTTACTGCAAAGGTAAAAAAGTTGCTCCTTTAAAAGGCCAACATTTTGCACTCTTTATTTTTATTTTAGCATTAATAGTTAATGAGTAACATGTAAAAAACCAATAAGTAACACATATAATGGGAGATAACTCCTATAAAATGAAGTCAATCCTTTCCTTAAAAATGTAACAAAGTTGCTCCTTTAAGAGATCAACATTTTGCGCTCTTTAGTTTCCCTCTATCCTTAATAGTTAATGAGTACCATGTGAAAAACCAATCAGTTACATATATAATGGGAGATAACTCCTATAAAATGAAGTCAAATTACTTCGCTGTAAATGTGGCAAAGTTGCGTCTTCATAAGACAAACATTTTACTCTCAATAAGTGTTTATCTATCTTTTACCGTTTCAGAGGAGTAGCGCACACAAGCAAATGTCAAAATTTAGAACGTGACCTTGACCTTTGACCTTGTGTCCATTTTCAAGGTCAAAGGTCAAGATGATCTATAGTGCAGACCCCAGGCCTCTATCTCTTTTAGTTGTTGAGATTTGTTTGAATATCACTTACTACTTTTATTTAAAGGGAGATAACTCCTATTAGATGTCCTCATAACCCTTTAATCAATCTGTCCCAAAGTTGCGCAAGGATATAGGATACATTTTGGTAAAGGTTTGGTATTGCTATCTTTTTTGGTTTAGGAGGAGTTGCATGAACAAGCTTTTTAGTAAAAGGGGAGATAACTCCTTAAAGGAAAAGGGTGCGGTCAGTCAGGGTGAACTGCGAAAGCGCAATGGGTCACCGATATCAGATATAAAACATCAAAGCGAAGATATAAAACATCAAAGCGACATGTCGCAAAATGAAAAACCACACATAAGTTTGCGCAAGAAGTGGGAGAAGAATAATAATAATAATTAAAGATCAACTGTTCGGATGAACATTTGAGGGTCTTTCCACATTAATTTTAATTTGTATAACATGATGACATTTAAAATAATCATCTTTTTGCAAAATGTTATAACTTTGCTATAAATATTTAAAAAAAAATATTTTGTATTATTTGCCACAGATTGGCATTCTAAGAATAACTCTTATAAAAGTATAATACAACTTTTCACGCCATGTCTTAATTTACTTAAAATTATTAATAGAACATTTTAGGACGAAAATAATTTCAATATCTTTAAAAAAAGCAAAGGTCAAAAACTAGTACGTGACCTTGACCCATAGAAGTTTTCAAGGTCAAAGGGCATGAGTGTCTATGGTGAAGACCCCATGCCTCTATCATTACTAGTTAATGAGTAACATGTAAAAATTCAATAAGTTGCATATATAATGGGAGATAACTCCTATAAAATGAAGTCAAATCCTTTCCCTGTAAATGTAACATAGTTGCTCCTTTAAGAGATCAACATTTTGCACTCTTATGTTTCCCTCTATCATTAATAGTTAATGAGTACCATGTGAAAAACCAATCAGTTACATATATAATGGGAGATAACTCTTATAAAATATAGTCATATCCGTTTTCTGCAAACGTAAATAAGTTGCTACTTTAAAAGGACAACATTTTGCACTCTTTAGTTTCCCTTTATCATTAATAGTTAATGAGTATCATGTAAAAAACCAATAAGTTACATATATAATGGGAGATAACTCCTATAAAATGAAGTCAAATCCTTTCCCTGAAAATGTAACAAAGTTGCTCCTTCAAGAGATCAACATTTTGCACTCTTTACTTTCCCTCTAACATTAATAGTTAATGAGAACCATGTGAAAAACCAATCAGTTACATATATAATGGGAGATAACTCCTATAAAATGAAGTCAAATACGTTTACTGAAAATGTAAAAAAGTCGCTCCTTTAAAAGGATAACATTTTGCACTCTTTATTTTCCCTTTATCATTAATAGTTAATGAGTAACATGTAAAAAACCAATAAGTTACATATATAATGGGCGATAACTCCTATAAAATGAAGTCAAATCCTTTCCCTGTAAATGTAACAAAGTTGCTCCTTTAAGAGATCAACATTTTGCACTTTTTACTTTACCTCTATCATTAATAGTTAATGAGTACCATGTGAAAAACCAATAAGTTAAATATATAATGGGAGATAACTCCTATACGATGACTTCAAATCCTTATCTTGTAAAAGTGACAAAGTTGCTCCTTTAAGAGATCAACATTTTGCACTCTTTCGTTTCCCTGTATTGTTAATAGTTAATGAGTTACATGTGAAAAACCAATAAATTACATATATAATGGGAGATCACTCCTATAAAATGAAGTCAAATCCTTTCCCTGTAAATGTAACATACTTGCTCCTTTAAGAGATCAACATTTTGCACTCTTTAGTTTCCCTCTATCATTAATAGTTAATGAGTACCATGTGAAAAACCAATCACTTACATATATAATGGGCGATAACTCCTATAAAATGAAGTCATATCCGTTTACTGCAAATGTAAAAAAGTTGCAACTTTAAAAGGACAACATTTTGCACTCTTTCGTTTCCCTGTATTGTTAATAGTTAATGAGTTACATGTGAAAAACCAATAAATTACATATATAATGGGAGATCACTCCTATAAAATGAAGTCAAATCCTTTCCCTGTAAATGTAACATACTTGCTCCTTTAAGAGATCAACATTTTGCACTCTTTAGTTTCCCTCTATCATTAATAGTTAATGAGTACCATGTGAAAAACCAATCAGTTACATATATAATGGGAGATAACTCTTATAAAATATAGTCATATCCGTTTTCTGCAAACGTAAAAAAGTTGCTACTTTAAAAGGACAACATTTTGCACTCTTTCGTTTCCCTTTATCATTAATAGTTAATGAGTAACATGTAAAGAACCAATAAGTTACATATATAATGGGAGATAACTCCTATAAAATGAAGTCAAATCCTTTCCTTGTAAATGTAACATACTTGCTCCTTTAAGAGATCAACATTTTGCACTCTTTAGTTTCCCTTTATCATTAATAGTTAATGAGTACCATGTGAAAAACCAATCAGTTACATATATAATGGGAGATAACTCTTATAAAATATAGTCATATCCGTTTTCTGCAAACGTAAAAAAGTTGCTACTTTAAAAGGACAACATTTTGCACTCTTTAGTTTCCCTTTATCATTAATAGTTAATGAGTAACATGTAAAGAACCAATAAGTTACATATATAATGGGAGATAACTCCTATAAAATGAAGTCAAATCCTTTCCTTGTAAATGTAACAAAGTTGCTCCTTTAAGAGACCAACATTTTGCACTCTTTAGTTTCCCTTTATCATTAACAGTTAATGAGCAACATGTAAAAAACCAATAAGTTACATATATAATGGGAGATAACTCCTATAAAATGAAGTCAAATCCTTTCCCTGCAAATGTAACAAAGTTGCTCCTTTAAGAGATCAACATTTTGCACTCTTTAGTTTCACTCTATCATTAATAGTTAATGAGTACCATGGGAAAAACCAATCAGTTACATATATAATGGGAGATAACTCCTATAAAATGAAGTCAAATCCTTTCTCTGTAAATGTAACAAAGTTGCTCCTTTAAAAGACCAACATTTTGCACTCTTTACTTTCCCTTTATCATTAATAGTTAATGAGTAACATGTAAAAAACCAATAAGTTACATATATAATGGGAGATAACTCCTATAAATTGAAGTCAAATCCTTTTTCTGTAAATGTAACAAAGTTGCTCCTTTAACAGACCAACATTTTGCACTCTTTAGTTTCCCTCTATCATTAATAGTTGATGAGTACCATGTTAAAAACCAATCAGTTACATATATAATGGGAGATAACTCCTATAAAATGAAGTCAAATCCTTTTTCTGTAAATGTAACAAAGTTGCTCCTTTAACAGACCAACATTTTGCACTCTTTAGTTTCCCCTTATCATTAATAGTTAATGAGTATCATGTAAAAAACCAATAAGTTACATATATAATGGGAGATAACTCCTATAAAATGAAGTCAAATCCTTTCCCTGTAAATGTAACAAAGTTGTTCCTTTAACAGACCAACATTTTGCACTCTTTACTGTCCCTTTATCATTAATAGTTAATGAGTAACATGTAAAAAACCAATAAGTTACATATATAATGGGAGATAACTCCTATAAAATGAAGTCAAATCCTTTCCCTGTAAATGTAACAAAGTTGTTCCTTTAAAAGACCAACATTTTGCACTCTTTAGTTTCCCTCTATCATTAATAGTTAATGAGTACCATGTTAAAAACCAATCAGTTACATATATAATGGGAGATAACTCCTATAAAATGAAGTCAAATCCTTTTTCTGTAAATGTAACAAAGTTGCTCCTTTAACAGACCAACATTTTGCACTCTTTAGTTTCCCTTTATCATTAATAGTTAATGAGTATCATGTAAAAAACCAATAAGTTACATATATAATGGGAGATAACTCCTATAAAATGAAGTCAAATCCTTTCCCTGTAAATGTAACAAAGTTGCTCCTTTTAGAGATCAACATTTTGCACTCTTTACTTTACCTCTATCATTTATAGTTAATGAGTACCATGTGAAAAACCAATAAGTTACATATATAATGGGAGATAACTCCTATACGATGACTTCAAATCCTTATCTTGTAAAAGTGACAAAGTTGCTCCTTTAAGAGATCAACATTTTGCACTCTTTCGTTTCCCTGTATTGTTAATAGTTAATGAGTTACATGTGAAAAACCAATAAATTACATATATAATGGGAGATCACTCCTATAAAATGAAGTCAAATCCTTTCCCTGTAAATGTAACATACTTGCTCCTTTAAGAGATCAACATTTTGCACTCTTTAGTTTCCCTCTATCATTAATAGTTAATGAGTACCATGTGAAAAACCAAGCAGTTACATATATATAATGGGCGATAACTCCTATAAAATGAAGTCATATCCGTTTATTGCAAATGTAAAAAAGTTGCAACTTGAAATGGACAACATTTTGCACTCTTTAGTTTCCCTTTATCATTAATAGTTAATGAGTAGCATGTAAAAAACCAATAAGTTACATATATAATGGGAGATAACTCCTATAAAATGAAGTCAAATCCTTTCTCTGTAAATGTAACAAAGTTGCTCCTTTAAGAGATCAACATTTTGCACTCTTTACTTTCCCTCTATCATTAATAGTTAATGAGTACCATGTGAAAAACCAATCAGTTACATATATATAATGGGCGATAACTCCTATAAAATGAAGTCATATCCGTTTATTGCAAATGTAAAAAAGTTGCAACTTGAAAAGGACAACATTTTGCACTCTTTAGTTTCCATTTATCATTAATAGTAATGAGTATCATGTAAAAAACCAATAAGTTACATATATAATGGGAGATAACTCCTATAAAATGAAGTCAAATCCTTTCCCTGTAAATGTAACAAAGTTGCTCCTTTAAGAGATCAACATTTTGCACTCTTTACTTTACCTCTATCATTTATAGTTAATGAGTACCATGTGAAAAACCAATAAGTTACATATATAATGGGAGATAACTCCTATACGATGACTTCAAATCCTTATCTTGTAAAAGTGACAAAGTTGCTCCTTTAAGAGATCAACATTTTGCACTCTTTCGTTTCCCTGTATTGTTAATAGTTAATGAGTTACATGTGAAAAACCAATAAATTACATATATAATGGGAGATCACTCCTATAAAATGAAGTCAAATCCTTTCCCTGTAAATGTAACATACTTGCTCCTTTAAGAGATCAACATTTTGCACTCTTTAGTTTCCCTCTATCATTAATAGTTAATGAGTACCATGTGAAAAACCAATCAGTTACATATATATAATGGGCGATAACTCCTATAAAATGAAGTCATATCCGTTTATTGCAAATGTAAAAAAGTTGCAACTTGAAAAGGACAACATTTTGCACTCTTTAGTTTCCCTTTATCATTAATAGTTAATAAGTAGCATGTAAAAAACCAATAAGTTACATATATAATGGGAGATAACTCCTATAAAATGAAGTCAAATCCTTTCTCTGTAAATGTAACAAAGTTGCTCCCTTAAGAGATCAACATTTTGCACTCTTTACTTTCCCTCTATCATTAATAGTTAATGAGTACCATGTGAAAAACCAATCAGTTACATATATAATGGGAGATAACTCCTATAAAATGAAGTAAAATTACTTCGCTCCGAATGTGACAAAGTTGCGTCTTAATAAGACGAACATTTTACTCTCAATAAGTGTTTATCTATCTTTTACCGTTTCAGAGGAGTAGCGCACACAAGCAAATGTCAAAATTTAGAACGTGACCTTGACCTTTGACCTTGTGTCCATTTTCAAGGTCAAAGGTCAAGATGATCTATGGTGAAAACCCCAGGCCTCTATCTCTTTTAGTTGTTGAGATTTGTTTGAATATCACTTACTACTTTTATTTAAAGGGAGATAACTCCTATAAGATGTCGTCAGAACCCTTTAATCAATCTGTCCCAAAGTTGCGCAAGGATATAGGACACATTTTGGTAAAGGTTTGGTATTGCTATCTTTTTTGGTTTAGGAGGAGTAGCATGAACAAGCGTTTTAGTAAAAGGGGAGATAACTCCTTAAACGAAAATGGTGCGGTCAGTCAGGTTGAACTGCGAAAGCGCAATGGGTAACCGATATCAGATATAAAATATCAAAGCGACATGTCGCGAAGTGAAAAAACCAGACACCGAAATAAGTTGGCGGAAGAAAAGATAAAAGAATAATAATAATAAATATAAGTTCATTGGTTCTACCGAACAAATGAGAGGCTTTCCACTTATTGCATAAATGACCTTGACATTGACTTTGGCTATATGGAAATTGAATCTTCTTTTCAAAATAAACAAAAGAAAGAAAAACCATTCGTATATCTTTTGAAATAAAAAAAGGTAAAAAAATAGGACGTTAATTGAGATAAATGACCTTGACTACCAAGTGTTTGATTTTTGCATATTCAATGCTTTAAAAACAAATCATTTATTTGTATTTACCATTTTATATACACGAAAAAGCAGAATTTCCAAAAAATATTATTTGACCTTGACTGCTGTCAATATGACCTTGACCATGCTGAGGGTCAATAAAGGACCAACAGTGAAGATCCTTTGTCAATATGTCTTATAATTATGAAGAAATGCCTATTTATCATAAATACCCAAATTTATAAGATGACCTTGACCTTTTACCTTGTGTCTATTTTCAAGGTCAAGGGTCATAATGGTCTTTGGTGAAATCCCCATGTCTCTACTATCAATAGTTAATAAGTTATCAATGAAAAAGTAAATATCAATGGTTGTAATGGGAGATAACTCCTATAAGATGAAGTCAAATCCTTTTCCTTTAAATAGAAAAAAGTTGCGCATTTATGAGGCCGACATTTTATCCGTTATAAGTTATAAGCTATCTTTTATCGTTTCAAAGAAATAGCGATGACAAGATAATGTCAAAATTTCAAACGTGACCTTGACCTTTGACCTTGTGTCCATTTTCAAGGTCAAGGTCAATGATGACTAATGATATAAGGTTTCATATAAATATCTGTCATAGTTACTGAGATAACGCTATATACACTATATTTAATTGATCCAGGGGAGATAACTCTTTCAAAAGTCAAATCATTTATAGTGACCTTTCAAGACCTTAATATGATACACATTTTGGTAAAAGATTTATTTCTGTATCTCTTATGGTTCAGGAGGAGAATCGCACACACCACAGTGTCAAAATTTAGAATGTGACCTTGACCTTTGACCTTGTGACCTTTTTCAAGGTCAAGGTCAATGATGACCAACTGTGAAATATCTAGTCTCTGTCACCTCTGGTTCATGAGTTACTATGGTACAAAATGTACTTCCAATAAATAAGGGGAAATAACTCCTACAAGGAGTCGTCAAAATACTTTGCGCGATATGTAACAAATTGTCGCAATCAATAGCTGACCATTTTGCAACAATTTTCATTGCGAAATCTTTTACGGTTTCAAAGTTTGTCTGCACACAAGCTTTTTATGACAGGGGAAATAACTCCGTAAAGAAAAAGTGTTCGGTGTGACAGGGTTAACTGCGAATGCGTAATGTCTCATACATCCATAGTACAAAATGTCTTTACGACATGTCGCGAAACAAAATTTATAATGGGAAAAGAAAAAACTTGGCGGAAGAATAATAAGAATAATAAGAAACAGACAAAATGCAATAAGTCTTTCCACTGGAAAGTGGAAAGCCTTAATAATAATAATAATCAGAACAATAACTATAGGTCTTTCCACAGAAAGGTGGAAAGACCTAATAATAATAATAATAATAATAATTAAAGATCAACTGTTCGGTTGAACATTTGAGGGTCTTTCCACATTAATTTTAGTTTTGTATTACGTGATGACATTCAAAATAATCAACTTTTTGCGAAATGTTATAATTTTGCTATAAATATTTAAAAAATAAATTATTTTGTATTAATTGCTACAGATTGGCATTCTAAGAGAGATAACTCTTATAAAATTTTGATACAACTTTTCACGGCATGTCTTAATTTACTCGTAATAATTAATAGAACAATTTATTAAGAAAATCATTTCAATATCTTTGAAAATAGCAAAGGTCAAAAACTAGTACGTGACCTTGACCCATGCAAGTTTTCAAGGTCAAAGGGCATGAGGGTCTATGGTTAAGACGCCATGCCTCTATCATTCATAGTTAATGAGTTACATGTGAAAAACCAAGAAGTTACATATATAATGGGAGATAACTCCTATAAGATGACTTCAAATCCTTATCCTGTAAATGTGACAAAGTTGCTCCTTTAAAAGATCAACATTTTGCACTCTTTCGTTTCCCTGTATTATTAATAGTTAATGAGTACCATGTGAAAAATCAATAAGTTACATATATAATGGGAGTTAACTCCTATAAAATGAAGTCAAATCATTTCTTTGTAAATGTAAAAAAGTTGCTCCTTTAAAAGACCAACATTTTGCAGTCTTTAGTTTCCCTTTATCGTTAATAGTTAACAAGTAACATGTAAAAAACCAATCAGCTACATATATAATGGGAGATAATTCCTATAAAATGAAGTCAAATCCTTTCCCTGTAAATGTGACAAAGTTACTCCTTTAAGAGACCAACATTTTGCACTCTTTACTTTCCCTCTATCATTTATAGTTAATGAGCACCGTGTGAAAAACCAATCAGTTACATATATAATGGGAGATAACTCCTATAAAATGAAGTCAAATCCTTTCCTTTTAAATGTGACAAAGTTGCTCCTTAAAGAGATCAACATTTTACACTCTTTAGTTTTCCTTTATCATTAATAGTTAATGAGTAACATGTAAAAAACCAATCAGCTACATATATAATGGGAGATAATTCCTATAAAATGAAGTCAAATCCTTTTCCTGAAAATGTGACAAAGTTGCTCCTTTAAGAGATCAACATTTTGCACTCTTTAATTTCCTTCTATCATTTATAGTTCATGAGTAACATGTAAAAAACCAATAAATTACATATATAATGGGAGATAACTCCTATAAAATGAAGTCAAATCCTTTCCCTATAAATGTAACAAAGTTGCTCCTTTAAAAGACCAAAATTTTGCACTCTTTAGTTTCCCTTTATCATTAATAGTTAATGAGTAACATGTAAAAAACCAATAAGTTACATATATAATGGGAGATAACTCCTATAAAATGAAGTCAAATCCTTTCCTTGTAAATGTGACAAAGTTGCTCCTTAAAGCAATCAACATTTTGCACTCTTTACTTTCCCTCTATCATTAATAGTTAATGAGTACCATGTGAAAAACCAATCAGTTACATATATAATCGGAGATAACTCCTATAAAATGAAGTCAAATTGCTTCCCTCTAAATGGGACAAAGTTGCGTCTTAATGAGGCGAATATTTTACTCTAATAAGTGTTTATCTATCTTTTACCGTTTCAAAGGAGTAGCGGACACAAGCAAATGTCAAAATTTAGAACGTGACCTTGACCTTTGACCTTGTGTCCATTTTCAAGGTCAAAGGTCATGCTGGTCTAAAGTGAAGACCCCAGGCCTCTATCTCTTTCAGTTGCTGAGATTTATTTGAATATCACTTACTACTTTTATTTAAAGGGAGATAACTCCTATAAGATGTCATCAGAACCCTTCAATCAATTCGTCCCAAAGTTGCGCAAGGATATAGGACACATTTTGGTAAAGATTTGGTATTGCTATCTTGTTTGGTTTAGGAGGAGTAGCAGGAACAAGCTTTTTAGTAAAAGGGGAGATAACTCCGTAAAGAAAAAGGGTGCGGTCAGTCAGGGTGAACTGCGAAAGCGCAATGGGTAACTGACATCATATATAAAATATAAAAGCGACATGTCGCGAATTGAACAATTAAAGATCAACTGTTCGGTTGAACATTTGAGGGTCTTTCCATACTTATATTCATTTTGTATTACGTGATGACATTCAAAATAATCAACTTTTTGCGAAATGTTATAATTTTGCTATAAATATTTAAAAGAGAAATTATTTTGTATTATTTGCTACATATTGGTATTCTAAGAGAGATAACTCTTATAAAATTTTGATACAACTTTTCACGGCATGTCTTAAATTACTCGTAATTATTAATAGAACATTTTAGGAAGAAAATCATTTCAATATCTTTGAAAATAGCAAAGGTCAAAAACTAGTACGTGACCTTGACCCATGCAAGTTTTCAAGGTCAAAGGGCATGAGGGTCTATGGTGAAGACCCCGTGCCTCTATCATAAATGGTTAATGAGTTACAAGTGAAAAACAAATAAGTTACATATATAATGGGAGATAACTCCTATAAAATGAAGTCAAATCATCTTTCTGTAAATGTGACAAAGTTGCTTTTTTAAGAGAGCAACATTTTGCCCTCATTAGTTTCCCTTTGTCATTAATAGTTAATGAGTTACTTGTGAAAAACCAATAAGTAACATATGTAATGGGAGATAACTCCTATAAAATGAAGTCAAATCCTTTTCCTGTAAATGTGACAAAGTTGCTCCTTTAACAGAGCAACATTTTGCACTCTTTAGTTTTCCTTTATCATTAATAGTTAATGAGTTACTTGTGAAAAACCAATAAGTTACATATAAAATGGGAGATAACTCCTATAAAATGATGTCAAATCCGTTTACTGGCAATATAAAAAAGTTGCTCCTTTAAAATACCAACATTTTGCACTCTTTAGTTTCCCTTTATCATTAATAGTAAATGAGTACCATGTGAAAAACCAATCACTTACATATATAATGGGAGATAACTCCTATAAAATGAAGTCAAATCCTTTTCCTGTAAATGTAACAAAGTTGCTCCTTGAAGAGATCAACATTTTGCACTCTTTAGTTTCCCTCTATCATTAATAGTTAATGAGTACCAAGTGAAAAACCAATCAGTTACATATATAATGGGAGATAACTCCTATAAAATGAAGTCAAATCCTTTCCCTATAAATGTAACAAAGTTACTCCTTTAAGAGAACAACATTTCGCACTCTTTAGTTTCCCTTTATCATTAATAGTTAATGAGTAACATGTAAAAAACCAATAAGTTACATATACAATGGGATATAACTCGTATAAAATGAAGTCAAATCCTTTACCTGTAAATGTAACAAAGTTGCTCCCTTAAGAGACCAACATTTTGCACTCTTTCGCTTCCCTCTATCATTAATAGTTAATGAGTACCAAGTGAAAAACCAATCAGTTATATATATAATGGGAGATAACTCCTATAAAATGAAGACAAATCCTTTCCCTATAAATGTAACAAAGTTACTCCTTTAAGAGACCAACATTTTGCACTCTTTCGTTTCCCTCTATCATTAATAGTTAATGAGTACCATGTGAAAAACCAATCAGTTACATATATAATGGGAGATAACTCCTATAAAATGAAGTCAAATTACTTCCCTCCAAATGTGACAAAGTTGCGCCTTACTGAGACGAATATTTTACTCTCAATAAGTGTTTATCTATCTTTTACCGTTTCAAAGGAGTAGCGGACACAAGCAAATGTCAAAATTTAGAACGTGACCTTGACCTTTGACCTTGTGTCCATTTTCAAGGTCAAAGGTCATGATGGTCTAAAGTGAAGACCCCAGGCCTCTATCTCTTTTAGTTGCTGAGATTTGTTTGAATATCACTTACTACTTTTATTTAAAGGGAGATAACTCCTATAACATGTCGTCAGAACCCTTCAATCAATCTGTCCCAAAGTTGCGCAAGGATATAGGACACATTTTGGTAAAGGTTTGGTATTGCTATCTTTTTTGGTTAAGGAGGAGTAGCAGGAACAAGCTTTTTAGTAAAAGGGGAGATAACTCCGTAAAGGAAAAGAGTGCAGTCAGTAAGGGTGAACTGCGAAAGCGCAAAGGGTAACCGATATCAGATATAAAATATCAAAGCGACATGTCGCGAAGTGAAAAAACCAGACACCGAAATAAGTTGGTGGAAGAAAAGAGAAAATAATAATAATAATAATAATCAGAACAATAACTATAGGTCTTTCCACAGAAAGGTGGAAAGACCTAATAACTATAGGTCTTTCCACAGAAAGGTGGAAAGACCTAATAATCAGAACAATAACTATAGGTCTTTCCACAGAAAGGTGGAAAGACCTAATTAAACATATTCTGCAAAAAAATATGCTAATGGTGAAATCAAACCACCTTTATGTTATATATAGTTACAACAACAACACACGTAGTTACAACAACAAAACGCGTATGGTAAAACGTAGTCCGGTAAAATAAGAATCGAAAACATTGAAAATAAAAGTATACATTTAGACTAAACAGAGAAGATCAATTATCCAAAATGTATTTACTCTACAGTAATAAAATTTATTGGTGCCTCAATGCGGCGATTTATAACATTTTATTCTAATTTCAGGACTATTTAGTCTATTTTATTATTAAAAAGTCATTTAATCAATGTTACACTGCCGAAAATAATGGAACAATAATTGTCATATCTCAGGTTTGTCTAAAATCACACCGTGAACTATGCAGTCGCCTATTACGTGATTTTATCTACGCTTGGCTCAAATACTGGCGGATTATTGCTTGCAAGTTTTCTTCAACTTTCCATATAGTTAGTTGTTTTATCCTAGGCGTAGCAAGCGGTACGGTCGGTATGGTTCTGACTGCGCCACTTTAAATTGCTGGTACGGAAAACAACATGAGTTTTTTTGTAAATTGAAATAAAACATTATAGAATTTCATTACATATACTCTTTAATTTGTGAAACGTAAATCTATTTTTTGTAAAAATAACTTTCTATATATATAAAACAACAACCGTTACGATCTTGAGTGCAATTTGATAAGTGACAAATAATAGCACATGGAAAACCCTTATCTATATTTGAACATTCACAGTAAACGGGTTGTCGCCCAATAACCGACCGTACCACTATTTTAACCGACCATAAAACTATTTTTCTGGGTACTACGCTTATGTTTATAGAAGTAATCGTAAACTAAGTAAAACAGGCCTTCTTCCGATGGGTTAACCACCTAAATTTCAAATTTTCTAATAGATTAATTATACAAAATGTGTACAGAAAAGAGATTAAAAACACTAATAATAATTCATTTAACAAAATTGGACATGAAATTCTCTGAATTATTGTTATAATTTCATGAAATTTAAATACATGTTGGCGTTTGATAAAACGTTTTTTGTCTATTGGAAAACGACTTATCAAAAAGTACCGAAAATTGAGTATTTTTATAGAATTACCTGAATATAATTGTATTTAGTTATTATAAGTCTTTCGTTATCATATTTTCTCCAAACAAAATTTCCGTTTTGCACATTGTATATGATATGTCCTACAATGGAACTCGGAAGGTAAAAGGAAAAGAGGAAGGCCAAAGAACACCTGGCAGAGAAGTGTAGCAGACGAAATGACAACAAACGGGTACAAATGACAAGACCTGGAGAGACTGGCACAGAACAGACAGAGATAGAGGAGACTCTGTGGAGTATAAGGCTTAAGTCAAGTAAGTCTCATTGTATAATCCGCTTAACGGATTATATTAATTCAGGGAAAATTTGTTATCCCTCGATTGAGAAAAAATATTTTTTTGTAGTTAATACTTATAAATAAATTCAAACAATAGAATTAACTCAACATTTTTATTTTTGTAAATGGACACTTGCAAAAATAGATCAACACAAAAACTGTTATTTTTACTGCGGAGTAATATATGACGTCAAAGGGTGCGTGTCTCCATGACGATCATTTTTTTCCATCCTCTGATAGAAAATATTTTCCAGCCAATCAAAAGTCAGTATTCTCGCATAATTTATTTATTAGTAAATAATGCAAGAAATTAGTAATAATTGGCAAACAAATAGCCGATGGTGTCTTGAATCATCTTTAAAAATATTTTAGAAATTTGGAAAATTAGCTTTAAACTACTCGATTTGGCGATTTTTAGGGTATAATCGGAAATATTTTTAACCGCGTCCATTTTTATACTATTTTTTAATTTAAAATATAAAGTATAAAAATGATGTACAATAAAGACATTCAAAAACTTTTGGGCAGTTTTCATCTAGGGTCGCCCAGATACACAATTCGTATAATTAAGGATTGCTTGCAATAGCTTAGATTATTGGATATGGACGACTTTGGGTTGGTTTATGCCGATGAATTTATGTACAGCATAAACTAACTCAAAGTCGTCTACAGTCAAGTTAAAACAATCCTTATATTTTAAATTTAGTATTATTAAAAGAAATAGCAAGAACAATACTTTACACGCAATCAAATAATAACTGCAACTCAGAATATTGTCACTTGTTGGTGGCGGAAGAATATGTATTATATTGTCACGTGATGAATAAGTTACGCATGAACAACGTTGGTCAGCAATTGAGTATATACAAGAAATTAAAATATTGGTATTTATGCAATCTCGAAATAACTGTGTACATGTCTTGAACTGATTTACGTGAAATGAAAGAAATATGCCTTTGAGCGTTATTTTATTTTTCGGGACTTGAAGTAAATATGGTTTAGAATGTTATTTTTGGGACTGAACGATTCAAACTGTCTGTCATATAGTCCGTTAGCAGATTGAGTATTGTTGATTACGTGCTTCTCAACACATGTTGCGTGTTCGAGCCAGATTTCATGAAGGCATACCTTAAATATACCACAAACTTGTAGATTTCATTGAATTACTAACCATGATTTCTCATAAGTGGCCGCTTTGTGGGGTTATTGGTGAGCCGCCCCTCCCTTACGCCATCATGCTGCTTCGTAAGGCGGCCCGGCCACTACCTAACAAATGTCCTATCGATGGTAATGGTGCTAGGATGATAATTACCCAAACAAATTACCTTTATATGAACAGGATCCCTGTATATATGGCAAAATAATTAGCATTAATGCTAAAGTCATGTAAACCGTCACAATACATCCGGTAGCCAGACCAATCAAACAGGAAGTCCAATTAATATTGAACAACAGTCTAAAAATTCTCCATCTATGTCCATTCACCACCTTATTGTTGTCATTTGGTCTCTCTATAAAGACTGCGGCATCCATTTTAAAAAGATTTTAATAAGTGATCCAGAATGAAGAAATATAATAGCATTTTTATAATAATAATACATATCCTGTCTTGCTAAAGTGTGTACTTGAAGAAGTTGAATATGATGTATAGTTTTAAGTGGGTACTAAACTTTATGTATAAGATATTCGAAACTTCTGTTTACATAGTCACATGGGCCGATAAATTTATGTACAGCATAAACTAACTCAAAGTCGTCTACAGTCAAGTTAAAACAATCCTTATATTTTAAATTCAGTATTATTAAAAGAAATAGCAAGAACAATACTTAACACGCAATCAAATAATAACTGCAACTTAGAATATTGTCACTTGTTGGTGGCGGAAGAATATGTATTATATTGTCACGTGATGAATAAGTTAATCATGAACAACGTTGCTCAGCAATTGAGTATATACATGTACAAGAAATTAAAATATTGGTATTTATGCAATCTCGAAATAACTGTGTACATGTCTTGAACTGATTTACGTGAAATGAAAGAAATATGCCTTTGAGCGTTATTTTATTTTTCGGGACTTGAAGTAAATATGGTTTAGAATGTTATTTTTGGGACTGAACGATTCAAACTGTCTGTCTTATAGTCCGTTAGCAGATTGAGTATTGTTGATTACGTGCTTGTCAACACATGTTGCGTGTTCGAGCCGTACTGCGGGACAGGTTTTGCTCGGATCCGACGTTAATTGACAAGATCGTCAGTTACCAGGTACTTCCGCGTCAACCCGCCTACCAAAAAACTGAACGCCATTATTGGATGAAAGTGACCTTCAAGACCAACAAGAACCTAAGAAACAAAACATTCTTAAAGTAAATTTGTAGCTCTTGTTTCCTTTTTTTTGTAGATGGAACACATGAAGACTTCATGACCAACAAATCATTTTCTGTATCAGAAGTAAAACATCCTTCCGTGGATATGGGGATTTTAAAATCACGTAGATGAGTACTCGTGTGTATACATCTCTATAACTACGGATATAAACGCATAAAACTAACATTATTCTCATTAGAAATAAAAAAAAAATATCAGTGTTTGTTTAAAGTTGCTTTTACACTGCACTGAGCAATTTTTTGTTGTATACGACGTCCACGTTTTATTGGTGGACACCTTAGTTCATACTTATAACTTTATAAATATCAGCAATTGTATATAGCTAATTAGTATTAACTTTATTAACACAAATATAATCTACTAATGTCAAGTCATCCCGCATTAAAATCCCGCAATAGAATGGTTGCGTTCAGAAACATTCGCGCAGACGTTGAAGAGGACACCCTGACCTGACAGATTTCAGTAAAATTGACCAGTGTGAAAGATTAATTGAAGTTTATATAATATATTATTTATTTATAATTTATAATATTTATTTATGAATAATTTATGAAAAGTTTTACTCTGGAGATCTACACGACGGCCAGAGTCGGAAAACGCTCTTGGACGACTCATTTGTAGTTAGGGAGTAGCAAATGGTTCTTAGTTGCAGCCTGGCTACTAATAGGTCATACTCTGGCCGAAGTCTTTTTCCAGATTTCATGAAGGCATAGCTTAAATATACCACAAACTTGTAGAGTTCATTGAATTACTAACCCTATCATTAGCGAACCATGATTTCTCATAGGTGGCCGCTTTGTGGGGTTATTGGTGAGCCGCCCCTCCCTTACGCCATCATGCTGCTTCGTAGGGCCACTACCTAACAAATGTCCTAGCGATGGTAATGGTGCTAGGATGATAATTACCCAAACAAATTACCTTTATATGAACAGGATCCTTGTATATATGACAAAATAATTAGCATTAATGCTAAACGCATGTAAACCGTCACAACACATCCGGTAACCAGACCAATCAAACAGGAAGTCCAATTAATATTGAACAACAGTCTAAAAATTCTCCATCTATGTCCATTCACCACCTTATTGTTGTCATTTGGTCTCTCTATAAAGACTGCGGCATCCATTTAAAAAAGATTTTAATAAATGATCCAGAATAAAGAAATATATTAATAGCATTTTAATAATAATAATACATATCCTCTCTTGCTAAAGTTTGTACTTGAAGTAGTTGAATATGATGTATAGTTTTAAGTGGGTACTAAACTTGATGTATAAGATATTCGAAACTTCTGTTCACATAGTCACATGGGCAGAAAACAATTTTAAACAATTGCGTAAATCCTGTTTTCCACACAAAATACACATTATTTGAAGTGCAAATATAATTGCTTTGACGTGCATCCAAAATTGATAACAATATACAATAATGGCCTTCATAGTAAGACGTGGACATTCAGAATTGTCAACTTACGTGGGAAGACAACGCAAGCAAGTTGATAATGCTGATGTCCACCGATTAAGGAGGACACAATTGTTTTATATAACCGAGCAAACCAACATAGGCCAAACATGCTTTTAATGGCGTTGTTTCTCATAATTATGTGTTTGCTAAACTTCGTTGTCATCCATTATTACAAATTTAAATAATAAAAATTGTTTTAAATTATCGACTACTTGAGTTTAATTAATTAGGATTGTCCAGGGCAAGGAATAGTATTGTCTACCCTGTTTCCGGGTGTCGATAACATGATTTCGAGGGTGACAATAGTATGTATAACCTTAATTAACGAGACTGCAGTTCTGTTTTTTTAAATAAATAATTATCATATATTACCTTTGGGTGTAAATGCAAATAAAAAATATAAATGAAAATTATTTATTTAAGAATGTCAAATTCAAATTGTTTTAATATTATACTTGGACTTCAAATTTATTCCAATATTCATACACTAGGATGCACTTTCTGTAGATATTCGGACCTGCTCATATTTTAAAACGTAGAAAAAATGTCTACAATGTCTTGTAACAAAAAAATAGATATTTTGCATTCTTTGTTTATCGTTAGAGGGGTGGGGATTTGTCTTCATTTTTACTTTCATCGTCGCTATGCAGTTTTCATTCTCCCAAGTCAGGGGTTCCAAGTCCACGTTTGCGTGATAATAGAACGTGGAATCAGAACCCCTGACTTGGAAGGATTCGTAACTTTTTGATAATCATATAGTTCACGACATATGTGCATTTGTTATGCGACCTACACAATGGTTCCCAATAAATTCCTTGCATCAAAAAAGTAGTTTGTGTAAGGGTCTCGTACTTTCTTGATCTGTTTTTTAATTGCATTCACATAACACTGTATGTTTTAGGACAACAAAAATAATGTACAAATATAATAATTAGGACTTTATGGAAGGTTTACACGTTTTTTGTTTAAATTAATAAAATAGTGTATCATTGCTTTATACTGTTTCTTTAATTAACCTTCAATTAAACTCTAAAACGGAACATCCGGACAGTTGATAATACTTCATTGGAATATTTAAATATTAGCTTTAACTTTGCAAATTTCATTCAGCATCACTTATAAAAGAATCTTTCAGTGTTTGATACAATACAAGATTAATTTTTGTTTTGCTTTTAGGATCAAGCATCAATAGATATTATAAAAGAAAAATGATATTTTTAATTGTTTGCTTTTATTCAAACAATGCATTTAAAGCGACCAGTAATGTGTAAACATTCACAGGGTGCAGTATTTGATTTTGTGGCGGTGAAAGTCATATAAAATAAAATTCTGTTTGTCTTTTCAGTTGAATATTCTAGTAGCTACTAGGAGTAACAATCGCTATCCATCTTAATTTAGGAAATTGAAAGCTTTTACACACAAGAGTTTTACAAATATTAAAATATTAGAAAATCCAATTGGCGCTTTAGCAGGACAGAGTTTGTCTAGTTGTAATATATTCTGCTTAGAAACAGCATCGCGTTTATCCTGCGTCTACAATTCCATAACAGGGACCTGTTTGCTGTGGGATAAAGATTTTGTGATCGATATTCAAAGCAATGTAACAAGCGAAAATGGATGGATGTATTATTCCGCTATCAAAGGTTAGTTCATAATAAATCTACGCGAACAATAATAGTTCGTAAGAAGGTTGTGCTAACAGATTTCGGAGTTTTGATAGAAGATATGTGAATATTATTATTGTTTTGCAAAAAATATAGAATTGTAAATGTATAGTATTGTTTAATTATAGTTAATACGACAAAGTTAAAAATTAAATAATGAAATATTGATATAGTACATGTAAGTAAAACGTGTTTGTTGGTCAGGTGGTGTGTAAGGGACTGGAAATAAACACAAACTTATTATACCTCCTAAACGTACATTTAAAAGTGCTTTATTCTCCCATGTTCTGTTTTGGTCACTTAATTGGAGTTTAACACCACTCACCTTCATCAATTTCTTGTCTTTATCAATACACTGGTTTATCGTTGTTACGCCAGCAACCACGATATTGTATATGCATCAACTGCTTTAAAAAAACACGGAATGCAATAATTGTAGCAAGATTATATTTATGAAAACATCAGTAAAATCTCTATTACATTAAAAATTCATAATTTATCTCGTTATATCGTGATATGACATCCTTAATTGTTTAATTTTACAATTAAAATACTTGATGTCATCTATTAAAGTGAATTACTTCATTTCTGTAAAACATCCTGTTTTGGATATAATTGTAATTTAATTTACTCATTGAGATACCATAACTTGTAACACTGTAGTGTATTACATTTTCAGATTGTACTATAACGGAGAACATGTGTCTTGCAAACAGCGGATTTATGTATGAACCAGAAACATGTTTTTGCTTTCAGTACTTGTCAACTAAATATTAATATAAAGTGCATGTACAGCTATGAATGCAATTCTGGCTAAAATTGACAGAGGTCTTTTAGAGCGTAAAATGTAATTTCTGGGTATATAAATTATTTCTTTATATGTTAACATATTTTGTCAATTATATTGTACTTGTAGTTTTGTACTTTTACCTATCCATGACAGTCATAGAAGAAGATTTCAACAGTAAAACATATGTTATACAATATTTTTCGTTCACAATCCTTTTATAAAAACATATGATGGTCCTATTAAAATTTACTTGTCGAGTTGACATTTTTGGACACCCATTTATATGTTCAGTTGCGCCATTTTGTGTTTTCAGAGTTACATATGACGGTAGAAATAGGACTCATGCTTACATTTTTTCTTCGTTTACTTACTATAAATGTGTTTAAAATTATAAAATTAATATTCATAGGAAAAATTGTACATCTTTTGAAACAAATTACTTCAATATTTCTTAATGAACAAGCACGTGAAGGCGGACTATTTTTATGCTAATATGGCCGACCATAATGAATAAACAACTACTATCAGATCCAGAGAAACGAGTGGACAAATAACTATTTTACATTATTAGTTCATTAAAATAATGTTTTTAAACGATTCCACAATGTTATTTTAATAAAGAATATTGTTGCAAATTCATTTGTTGTAAATTCGTGCTTTCAATTCGTAAGGAAAACTTAAATAAATCTGGTTGCGACTGACTTTAGATGGAATATACCATGACACAGATAGCAAAGAAGAAAATTGATGTCCGATGTTTCCATACGTAGTATTGCTGAGAATTTCACTATAAATATATAACATTGTGATATTTTTTTAAGATCATACATGAATGACACGTTTTTTAATACACGCGGAGATCTATAAAGATTTAGTTTTCTATTATTATTCGTGTAATTAAGTTTCCTTTTCCCAGCAGCACTTTAAAATGTTTAGCAATGACGACTGAGACTTTTACGTTACCGGGTTGATTATTGCTGTCAGAATAAAAAAGATTTGTCCAGTATAAATTGATAGGTTAATTTTAAGTTCTAGAATGGTCCGAAACCGATTGTATACCCTCTGACACATTATATATCGTACTACATGTGTATGATCGAGTTCTACGACCTTCGCAAAACAAAAACATGCAAATCAACTCATAAATTACTTCTTAAAAGCAACAATTTACAACAGGGATCCGAAATGTCTTCAACACTCTGGTAGTTTTCACAAAAGATTATTTGATGAATTATAATGAAACCTAAATATCTTTATGAGGAATGTATGTTAATTATCATTTACACTCAGGCTACGGGTTCGACTTGATTGAAAAAGGATTACTGGTTGTCCTGTCGAAGGTTTGAGGTGGGGGGAGGGGGTATATCAGACTCCGCCTTACCGACGGAAAAACATTAAACCCCATTTAAAAAGGGAATGTCAAACGAATAGTTAAAAATGTAAATATGTTAGCTATTTTGAGTTATCTTTCTTTAAATATATAAAGGTACATTATAGTATAGACTGTCCGTGATAGTGATTTAAACAATCGAAATGAACCACATGTTTAAAGTTATGGATAATCATGGTCTTATTTTGAATCTTGATTGGATAACAAACTATTATGCTCAAACTCTCCCTTAGTGTGAAAACCTCTACTTTGGTATTAGAAAATGTTGGATTAACTGGTAACACGTATGAATTGTTACAAAATTTGAATTTCACTTCACTGCATTTGATACACATGTTTTTGATTCCACTTCGATTCCTTCCTTCAGCATTTATAAAGACGCATTTACTGCCTTGATGACAGAAAATGTAACACACTTATTGGTATCTTTATTGGACGTTATTGACGTTTTGTTAATACTTGATGTAAAAAAATGTTGGTCAAGATCATATTATCAATCACATTATAAACAAGGCTGCAAAATTGTTGCTTGTATGGCAACAAGTCTCTTCTAAGGTAAACTTAAAAAAACTTGAAATAGACCCACGCAATCTTTGCGTTGTAAATCTTGTGGAAAATCTTTAGTATCCAATTATAGACCAATTGCTTTGTAATGGTTATTAATAAAACATTTAAAAAGCAGTGTACAAGAACATAGTTTAAGTTTTGGTTGACAAGTCCTTTTTTTGCTAATTCCAGACAAGTTTTATATTAGATAACCTATTTTTATATAAAACACATATTTTTCACTTACGAGATCATGACAAGTAATATTTTCATGGAACGAGAGTCTCGTAATTTCGTTTTAAACCCAGAGAAAATTCGTGCATCAACATTTCGTTAAAGCCGACTTGACAATTTTCCTTATGATTAGTTTTTTCTAAAATTCTATATAATCGTTTAAGACATAACTGATGCAACTTGATGTATTAGTGCTACTATGCAGAAATTAAACAAGCGGATGTCTCTTGTTACATTCTAAATAGATGGTACAGCTACAGTACCCAAATGTCATTTAAAATTATATTGGAGATCGTGGGTAGATAGTGTTTTATCTACGACAAAGATGAAAAATATTTATATTCAGCGTTTGTTACAGTTATGATGTCTTACTAGAAAACTTCACGTTTTGGGGACTTATTTAAACGCATTTATGCCAATGAGAATGAGATTACAAAAGCAAATACAATTAGTTGACTTTTTGTGAAAATTATAGTTGCTTATAGACTTAAACAAAAAAGTGTATTCCTTATTCCAGATGGAAACAAACTCAATCAAGTACAATAATTCTAAACTGAAATATTATATACTTGATAAACAATTTCAGAGAAATGAAGTTGATACTAATCCGTTCGTTTCGATACTTTAATTAACACTGAAAAATAATATCCTTGATATTGTTTATGACATGTTGTTGTAAAGTGAATGAAGGTTTTAGGGTACGATAACTCTTTTCGACATTCAACAGCCTTGCGATTTGATTATGTATATAAAATGTAAAATCCAACACAAATGTTCCGAAAAAGCCCCAATCGAGTTTGAAAATATTAAGTTCATTGCATAACTTCAGGTCACCCCAACACACAAGTACCCAAAAAGGGACAATTCAACTTGGCAAATGTTTGCATCTGCAAGCAGAGTCTTAATTGGGCTGGCAATATTATAAGTGTTACAGTTTACGTTTCAAGTTTTGTTTATGTTGTTCTAGTTTGTTGTTGATATTGTGTTGTCAATCATTTATTACTTGGTAATTTTATTTTATTCAAAAATGGAACACGAAACCGCTGAGTAGTCGCTGTGTTACTGCTTATGATCATGATCATGCACTGAATTAGTTTTAAAATCGTTAGACTTAAAGATTCAAACAAATTTTAGCTACGAGTCCTTGGATCTAGCTATCGTTGTTCTTTCTCTGATTTGACAGACGATAAAGTCATCATAGTGTAACTGAGAATAGCTTATACTAGTTACCATTTAGTTAGTGAACGTACTCCTTTTGTTAAATATTACATCCATACGATTCGTTTAATTTGATATATTTACAGCTCATCTGTTTACAATCTATATTAGAAAGTCAATAATAGAATACACCCCTTTGCAATTACGGATATATCGAAGAAATAAACTATTCAAGTTTAATAGAACCGTTCTGAATCTTTACCACCACTCGATTAACATTACTTTATGTTATACACTTTGTGTTAAACTCGTCACTGATGAAATTTGGTTAAAAAAGCGGTGCATAACTGGGTATTGTATCATTCTGTTCTTAATCACCGATCTTTGCAGATCGACTGATTAAGAATTACAGCGTTGAAGCTGAAAAGCTCGTTGCTGACAAAAGGCAATAGTGCCTAAATGTACTTCTGCCCTGATCTAAATGTGTGAAATCCGCCGTGTTACGTTTACTCATGCGCTGATATAAATGTGTGACACCCGTCGTGTTACATGTACTTCTGCCCATATCTAAATGTGTGACACCCGCCGTGTTACATGTACTTCTAAATGTGTGACACCCGTCGTGTTTCATGTACTTCTGCGCATATCTAAATGTGTGACACCCGCCGTGTTACATGTACTCATGCCTGATCTAAATGTGTGACATCCGCCGTGTTACATGTACTTCTGCACTGATATAAATGTGTGACACCCGACGTATTCCATGTACGTCTTTCTTGATCTACATGTGTCACACTCGCCCTGTTACATGTTCTGTTAAATATTAGTCCTTGGACCATACTCGAAAGGTTTCCAGAGTTCGACCCACAGAGCAGCCCAGGGTGTCCTCGGGTGGCAGATAGGGTAGACCCTCTCGTTGGGGGTGTTACGTCATAATACGGAAAGCCTGAAAACCGTAGTGGGTAACGTGTTTGGAAAGTGCCGCAATCCTTGCACGATAAAGACCCCTTTTGTTAATTTTGAAAACGAGTAGGCTTATTGTAGACGCTACAAAAGGATAAATTCTCCGACCCTACCCAATACTTCTAACTTTTCCAGTGGCAGTCAAAATTATGTTCCCTGTGGCCCATCCCACCTCTTTTCTCCATTGATTAATTGTTTCTTAACTTGTTCTCGTCCCAATGTAGCTGAAATACTGCTTGCTGGACGTAAAGCAAACACCCAATCAATAAACAGGCGTCAGGTAATTAGGCATAACAATACCACAGATTGCTAAACGTCTCCTGACTTACCCTTAGACAGAAGTTTGTCTCCTGACTAACCCTTAGACAGAAGTTTGTCTCCTGACTAACCCTTAGACAGAAGTTTGTCTCCTGACTAACCCTTAGACAGAAGTTTGTTTCCTGACTAACCATTAGACAGAAGTTTGTCTCCTGACTAACTCTTAGACAGAAGTTTGTCTCCTGACCTGACTAACCCTTAGACAGAAGTTTGTCTGCTGACTAACCCTTAGACAGAAGTTTGTCTCCTGCCTAACCCTTAGAAAGAAGTTTGTCTCCTGACTAACCCTTAGACAGAAGTTTGTCTCCTGACTAACCCTTAGACAGAAGTTTGTCTCCTGACTAATCCTTAGACAGAAGTTTGTCTCCTGACTAACCCTTAGACAGAAGTTTGTCTCCTGACTAATCCTTAGACAGAAGTTTGCCTCCTGACTAACCCTTAGACAGAAGTTTGTCTCCTCACTAACCCTTAGACAGAAGTTTGTCTCCTGACTAACCCTTAGACAGAAGTTTGTCTCCTGACTAACCCTTAGACAGAAGTTTGTCTCCTGACTAACCCTTAGACAGAAGTTTGTCTCCTGCCTAATCCCTAGATAGAAGTTTGTCTCCTGACTAACCCTTAGACAGAAGTTTGTCTCCTGACTAACTCTTAGACAGAAGTTTGTCTCCTGACTAACCCTTAGACAGAAGTTTGTCTCCTGACTAACCCTTAGACAGAAGTTTGTTTCCTGACTAACCATTAGACAGAAGTTTGTCTCCTGACTAACTCTTAGACAGACGTTTGTCTCCTGACCTGACTAACCCTTAGACAGAAGTTTGTCTCCTGACTAACCCTTAGACAGAAGTTTGTCTCCTGCCTAACCCTTAGAAAGAAGTTTGTCTCCTGACTAACCCTTAGACAGAAGTTTGTCTCCTGACTAACCCTTAGACAGAAGTTTGTCTCCTGACTAATCCTTAGACAGAAGTTTGTCTCCTGACTAACCCTTAGACAGAAGTTTGTCTCCTGACTAATCCTTAGACAGAAGTTTGCCTCCTGACTAACCCTTAGACAGAAGTTTGTCTCCTCACTAACCCTTAGACAGAAGTTTGTCTCCTGACTAACCCTTAGACAGAAGTTTGTCTCCTGACTAACCCTTAGATAGAAGTTTGTCTCCTGACTAACCCTTAGACAGAAGTTTGTCTCCTGCCTAATCCCTAGATAGAAGTTTGTCTCCTGACTAACCCTTAGACAGAAGTTTGTCTCCTGACTAACTCTTAGACAGAAGTTTGTCTCCTGACTTACCCTTAGACAGAAGTTTGTCTTCTGACTAACCCTTAGACAGAAGTTTGTCTCCTGACTAACCCTTAGACATAAGTTTGTCTCCTGACTAACCCTTAGACAGAAGTTTGTCTCCTGACTAACCCTTAGACAGAAGTTTGTCTCCTGACTAACCCTTAGACAGAAGTTTGTCTTCCAGAGATTGAAGAATTACTTGGTATTTCTAATGTTTTCATTAAATGATTGATTGATTGTTTTATATAAGTCCAGAAAGCGAAATTGCAAGTACTGTATATATTGCTGACGAGAACACGTTAACAAACAATAAGGGGGTGGGACATATTTAACACAATTTCGACTGCCACTGCAAAATATGGATTAATGGGTCAGGGCAGAGACTGTTTGTAGTGGCTACAATATGAGCAAATTCATACGCCAATTTTGGACGCTTGTTTCTTTTAGATATAGAGAACATTTCTGTATTTCCACGGCGGAATAACACTGCACATACCTTCGTAAAAATGCATGGCGTGTCAAGGTTTCATTGTTTCACATTATGTAGAGTTAAGGAGAGGGATGAACAGATGTAACAAAAATGTTACATTGTTCATACAAAAATAGTTCCTTGTATAGTCCACAATTGACAAAATAAACATTATATCGTACAAAAATATCAAGTATGATTTAATAATTAGATTTCTTGAACAACATTGATATGCCGTAAGCATATTGATCTTGGTCTTTGATTTAAAAAAAAATTATGACATGCCTTTAAGCAAGTACAGAGAACAGCCCACTTCTGCTAGTATTTAGCAAAATATCCGAGCTTTTCAAATAAAGCCTTGTTTGTAGTCATAATCATAATCATCCCATTTGTAGTCATGGAACTCCCATAGTTGCACACATATGAAGTTTTCTCGATTTATTGGTTCATTCGGCGCCCAGTGCGTGAAGTTCATAGAAGCCGTTCTTCCCGCTAAGAACCACTTGGGCTCATTATTGACCAATTTCCCGCCAATCCATGTATCTGTCTCTGAAAACTTGAAAAAAGTATTAGAAGAAGAGTTGGTTTCCCAGAAAACAGATTTAAACACACAATTGACTTTGACATCGTTGCAATCTATAGTGTAGGCGTCTTGATTTTGATTATCATTGAAGGTTATGAATGTTGCTAAATTGTTGTTTTTGTTGTATAATATGCCACAATTGGGTACGGTTAATCAATTTGACAAAGAAGTTCACTGGACCTGACATCCGAGTATATACATGTACGTATGCATACTGGATACCACAATTATACTTAAATTTACCAATAATATTTAACAATTCAGCCATCTATAAAAGTACCATATTTTTTTCAAAAAAGTGCACTCTCTTTTTACTTTATACATGTAATGTCCCATTTCAGAAGCCATTTTTCTGTAGTTTTACAGTTTGATTATTAATTTGAAGCATGTCTCTAATAATATGTATTCAACCTATATCCTTTTTGATTACATTATGCGTATTGTTACTTTTCGTTTTACTGCAACCTCACATTTTTGTATTTAAATGTATATAACCCCATTCCAATTAAACTAACATACCCCCAACCAAAGAAAGACAACTAAGTTAGAGAAATTTAACATTGCGCAAATGTAAATGTGAAACGAATTATTTGCAATACCTTTTGTATATGGTACGTGCAGCAATAAAGATCCTATGTGCTTCTCTGCATTTAACCCCCCGCAAACAGTTTGTGTACTATGAAATTGATAAGGTTGCATGTTTGCAAGTTTTCATACCTTAGGTCGGGGTTTTCGGCTTTCTCCTAAATGAAAGCTAGACGACTCGGATATAGCTTTAAAATGCCTAAAGTGGCATTAAATACCATTTAAAAAAACAAACAACAAAAAAGGAGGGTACGTTGTGAAGCTAAAATGACCGAAAATTTTGGTTGAAAAAAACAGCAATTCATGAAACTGATAAAGTGTTATTGTTAAAAACTCGATTTTCAAGACTTTTATTAATATCCCCATAATTTTCTGGTTTGTTCTTTTGATGATGAGCTCTTATTTATTTCACTTGAAATTTGTCTAACGTAAAAATTTCATAAAACTATTTCTACCTACTTTAGTAAAACTTTGCTTTGTCAATCACCCAATTTGATTCCATTGGGAACCATACAGATGCCAGCATTGCGTTTTTCTTCTGACTACTATTAAAATATTAAGTTCTTAACAATGTTCATGCACCTGAATGTTAGTTTTCCGTTTGGGATACGGGTAATTGCAAATCTTTTTAAACAATTTTAATTACTGTATAAATACTACAATTGAAATTGTAATTTGTCGGTATTTTTTCTTTGATCTATAACTGTCGATTTAACCCCTCACCCCCCAAACCCCCTCCCCACAGAACCACGTGACTATGGGATTTCGAAAAGGTTAATTGCAACATAACTTATCAGCACATTAATTGGATAGTTATCTGTAAATTTAAACCATTTCATTGTAACAAGTAAATAATCTGACATGTGCCGTTGTTGATGCCGATTTGGCTCTTCCGATGTGCCAAATCTACTAATACAAGGTGCCGAAATGACTTTTTGTATGTGCCGATATTTGACTTGCACCCGTAAATTGTATGTCCCCTAAAGTTAAATCTTTTGTTCTAATGTTTATTGGCCATGTACTTTGGAAAAGACAGTATTAAGTTGTAAGTGTCTGATTCAATTGTTTTGAACAATAAAATATGTTTAAATTAGGCCTGCAACCAAAGTACCAATGCACACATTTGGCTAGGTGGTGATTTCAATATAGGGGGAATTAATTGGGAAAATAGTTCTATCAGACCAAAATCCACACAACATCAAACAATGCAAACAAAGTGACGCTATTCATGATCAGGCTTTAGAACACATGGTAAACAAATCAACACACTTCACAGAGACATCTCAATCAATTCTGGATTTGTTTTTCACAAATAATAGTACACTTGTCAACAAAGTTGAAGTAATCCCTGGCATTTGAGACCATGAGGCTGATTTTATCGAGTCAAGCATTAGACCAAACAGAATTAAAAAACCACCTAGAAAAATCTTCTTATACAATAAGGCAAACAAGCAACAACTAAAACAAGACATCTTAAGTATTAATCTAAATACATGTCTTAGTAAGACTAACGATCTCAGCACTGATGAAATATGGAACAACTTTAAATTAAAAGTATTACTAGCTGTTGCAAAATCAGTACCAACAAAATTTATAAACAACACCAAAAAGAAACTACCATGGATCACTAGAAACATAAAATCCCTTAAACGTAAAAGGAACAAACTATTCAAACGTATGAAATATGAAATATCCGCCACCATAGAGAAAGCTTACAAGAACATCAAGCAAACAATTCAAAAAGAAACAAGAAGTGCATATTGGGCATATATGGAGAAAATTATATGCTATGATGAAAACTTGATACGTCCCAACAGCAAAACAAAAATCGATCAAAGACAGAAATGGCCGGATTTCGTTAAACAGGAAGTAGGTGAGCGACAGGCCTGAAATCGAATCCCACGTTATGGGAGGCCGTGTTGATGCTGCATACCAAATTTCAAGAGAATGTGATTAGTAGTTGCCGAGAAAACTATTATGAAAATTTTTTCCCCGCCCGCCCAACATTCACCATTTTAATACCCTGATTTTCACTCCGTAAAATCCGGCCAAAAATTTTGGAATAACATAAAAAACACAAAAAAAGACAATTCTGGGATTTCACCTCTCAGACAAGATGGCATTCTCATTGATGACACTAAGCAAAAAGCTGAATATTAAACAAACAATACCATTCTGTTTTTACAGTTGACAACACTGAAGAACAAACCATAACCTTAAATGACAACTTTCTTAGCATGAGTCCTATCTCCATTAAAACAGAGGGTGTTGAAAAATTACTGAAAAACTTGGATCCATCTTAAGCAACTGTGCCAGATGAAATATCAGCTCGCATTTTAAAAGAATATGCTCATGAATTTGCCCCCCATTTAACCTATTTCTTCAATATTTCTCTTAATAGAGGTGAAGTACCGACTGACTGGAAACAAGCTAATGTCATCCCTGTCTTCAAAAAGGGTGAGAAATATCTACCTGTTAACTACCGCCCAGTTTCACTGCATATGATGTAAAGTTTTGGAGCATATTAAACTTACTCAAACTTACTCAAACATCTTGAGCTCTATGACATACTTGTAGACTGCCAACATGGCTTCAGGGCAATGAGAAGCTGTGAAACCCAACTTCTCTCACTCACTCATAAACTTACTAGCAACCTTCATGCAGGTACACAAATAGATCTCACAATTCTTGACTTTTCTAAGGCATTTGATAATGTACTCAACAAGCGACTACTCTGCAAGCTCGACAACTATTATATAAGATCTTCCACACTGAAAAGGATGGAATCTTTCTTGAACAATAGAATGCAGCATGTAGTTCTTGATGGGAAGACCTCTTGCAAACTCCCGGTAGTCAGTGGGGTTCCCCATGGATCTGTTCTGGGACCCCTCCTTTTCTTAATATTTATTAATGCAACTGTTTCTTCTCAAACACGCTTATTTGCTGATGACTGTATTCTTTACAGGCCTATAAAACAACTCTCCGACTGCAAAACACTCCAAACCGATCTGGATTCACTGGCAAATTGGGAAAAACAATGGGGCATGAAATTCAACCAAGAAAAATGCAATTCTATGTCTGTCACCCGTTCAAAAAGACCACACAAGTACAAATACATCATTAAGGGCCATACTCTTGAATCAGTCGACACCGCAAAATATCTCGGAGTCACCATTACATCAAGCTTGACATGGAATGCCCATATTGATAACGTAACATCAAAGGCACATAAGTTACTTCTTAAGAAGAAACCTACACATAAAAAATGAACAAACTAAACGTATGGCATATAAATCACTGGTAAGATCACAATTGGAATACGGTTCTACCATTTGGTCACCTTACAATAAAAAACACATGCAACAAGAAGAAAAAGTACAGCGTAGAGGAGCAAGGTACACAACATGCAGATAGCATAATACCAGCAGTGTTAGCTCCATGTTGGAACACCTATAGTTACCAACCCTAGAAACACACAGAAATATAGCCAATGTAACTATGCTCTGTAAGATATCAAACAACCTAGTTGCAATAAATCCAGATCTATACACATCAAGACTTTCTGCCACAAGACACAGTACGTCAACTGTTCAACACCTCAACAGATTATTTCGAATTCAGTTTTTCCCCACACTGTCGTTCTTTGGAATGCCTTGCCACCAGGCATTGCATCTGCAAGCACATTGGATCAGTTTAAAATACTGATCCAAACGCACTACAATTAAACAATGGTTTCAACTCTGTATGTATGTAAATATGTTTATTTTATTATAGTTAATTTTTCCATTTGTGTTAAACTGTAAGTCTGTTCACGCCGTTGCATAGTCGTCAACTTTGACGGAGCAATGTATCATGTAGATGTAGACAAATCAGTTTCAAATATCGTCCGCCTTCTAGTATAGACAGTACGTTACAATTCTTCCTAACTCTGTGATTGATTTATAGGTTACTGCCTGCCTTTATAAATGAACTAGTTTTTAAGCAGTTTGGTTATTATCTAAACCTTACTCTTAGATTATAATATAAAACAGAAAAAAATCGAATTCAAGTTTTTCTTCGAGTTTCCGGAGACATATCCGGAACTGATAAAAAATATTAGTTGTATTTCCGGTTCTGATTTTTGTCAGTTAAAGGTGTCAAGACTTTAAAGGGGACCAATCAAGTTTGGAACATATAAGAAAATAGTACTTTAAAACAAAATAGTCCTGTTTATCTTAGTGTATATTAAAAACAACTAACTGGATTTTAATGAATGAAAGTTTTTCTGAAAGGTGAATATATTAGAAAAATTTTGAGTCCTAACTTGCTTTGTTCTAATGGTGTTTAGTATGTTTTATGTCACATGCACTACAAGACCTATAAACCAAGATTTTCTGAAAAGAAAGAGCTATTTTTAGAGTGGGGTTTACCCCGGAAGCTGGTTTTCTCTTGAAAGGTTTTAAAGAGGTCATGAAATTTTGAGAGAACATAGGCCTGTCACGTACGATTCTGGATATATGATGTCGGTCAAGTTGCACTTAAGGTAAAAGAGCTGCTCTAATTAAAAAAATAACAAATTTAGTAGAAAATCTTAAAGAATTGGATTAGTGTTTACACACTTTAAATCGAAAACAGCTTGTGAAACAATTATATATTTCAAATAATTTAACCGTTCACAATGGGCGTCCCGAAATTCTATAGATGGATAAGTGAACGATATCCATGCTTAAGTGAAACTGTTAAGGAACTACAGGTATCAAAAACACAAAAACAACATATGTCGAGTGCAGTAGCTGAATTTCACAACGGTTGCGTAGGGATGGAACATGAATTTTTCAAAACCACTCTTTGTGTGAAAAAAACTATGTAATGTTGAATCCATTAATAAAACAAGATAGAAACAGTTTAAATTTTCAATTTATCTTAAGAAATAAAAAAATGACAGTCATTTTACGAAATATCCAATTGGAGTCGTTTTCTATAAAACTGATTCTCATTATTCTGTTTTGAAAAATGTCATTTCAGCCTTATCTTGCACATGATGCATCAAAAATTGCATTTCAAACACTTAAAACAGCTTTTAATTGCAACCAATAATAGTCTCATTGCTCTGATTAAAAAAGAAAAGAAATTTCAGCTATAACACTAGGCCAGATCCAATATATATTTTTACAAAATCTGTTGAAGAGCGTAATAAGGGGAGATAAGCGTGATACTGAAAAAACCTATAAATTTTAACCTAATTACAGTCATTCTGCCTGGCTTTCAAGAATTTGTAACAAAAGTAAGCCCTTACTTCTATAAAATTGCCTTTCTGAAGTTTTCTCAAAGATTCTGTACCGCCGGTTTCTGCATCAAAACAATCTGTTGAAGAGCGTAATAAGGGGAGATAAGCGTGATATTGAAAACCTATCAATTTTCAAACAAATATTTTGCAATCAAAACGGCTATTATCTTTGATTAAATTAAGTTTATTTTATTCTAAAATTATGAAATTTTAAGTGTCAAAAATATACAATATGTATAACAAGATTTAGTATAATTTCAAGATTAGTTAAATGTTTAGTAAGTTTTTTCCCTTTTGGAGCCTCTTTTTCTTTAAACTATTGATATACATATTCATTGATATCTCATGAATAATAATTAAGAATGATTCGAACTTTTCTGGGTTTATCTGTTAAAAGAAAGGCCGTAATTAGAGGGTACCCAACCACAATTTTACCGCGCAAAATCGGAATCATAAAATAAGCATTAGCTGGAGTTATCTTTTCCTTACATTTCCGTCGCTACGGTTGCGTTATGTTTTGTATTCTAAAATAACGTTGCATTTAACAACATCTAAACTTGTTCTTTCTTCGTTGTTGTATTCTTGTAAACCATAAAGTCATACCTTTTACTAAAATTTGAAACCGGGAAAACAAGACTAGTATATATTTATATTTGAGTATTGTATATAATACTCATATACTAATATTGTTGTTGCCAAGTTCAGGTGATCCTCTTGTACTACAAGTTGTAACAGGGGAGCTGGTGGGATCCCTTCTACCTTTAGTGGTAGTCCATGTTTGCATTGAAGTTGATCATGACACACTTTTTGTGTTTGTACAGTAATTGTCTACAGTAGAAGAACTGGTTATTGCGCGTCTGGTGATTCTGCACATGTATCTAACAATTTCAGTATTATTTAAAATATATATATATTTAATTTAACCTTCCCTGGACAAATTTTGGTCTTTATATTACATTTTCAAATGTTTTAATTCTGTAGAGTAATTTTTATAAACATGAATTCGTTTCTTAAATATAATAAAAAAACGCTAACCTGAAAGACACGATCTTTAAAACTTCAATCAATCTTTAATATATCAGTGTTTAACTTTAGAATTGTTAGATATAAAAATCTTTTCTTAATTCAATCCTGTATTGATTTTTTATGCACATGCGCAATATCACCGGACATACAATTGTTTTACATAAAACCAGGTAATGCTGAACAAAATGACAAAATTAAATACTTTGCCAAAAGAACTTAACAAATTGGATTGTATGTTTTAAAAATTATGTATTCAAAGATAAAAACTTTCAATTTTCTTGAATAAATATTTTTTCTGAAACTAAAAAAATTAACACAAATTTCCTAGGTGCGTGATAACACGGGACTTTTCTGTAAGTCACAATTAATGATTAAGATATTTTTAAAAATAAAATATCTACTTAGACAAGCTCAGGGGTCGCCTTATCGTGGTCCCACTTCGCCCTCGATCATCTTCAAAAGCGACGTGAAGTAGCCTTTTCATTTTGTTGAATCGCCCAATTTCGCCATCATTTTATTCCCACTTTGGTAAGAAATCTTCATATTTTTGATACTGGGTAATGTTTATTATGTTTCAAACCACAAAGTTCAACTAGTACCCGTTTAACTTTTATTTGATATATAAAGTGTAGATTTAAATACGTCTGGAAACCAGTTCAGAGCAAAAGAACGTGTGAAATTTTCGGAACCGATATGAATTTGGAGCCAGATATTGCAAATATACTTTGCTGATAGTGTTGAAATGAGTATTGCAATGATAGAAACGTAGTAAAAATATTATTTTAGCAGTTACTGAAAAAAAATGTTAAATATGTTTAAATACTTTTAATAGTGAATTTTACAATTTTACATCTTTCCGTTAACTACATAATATATTATGCGTCACAATGATGTAATTTTCTACTTCTTGTTCTAATATAACTTCATTATAATTCAATCAATTTATGTACCAATGACAAAGAAACATTTATTTTAATGAACAGTTTTGTGACAGTTGATTCTCTTTTTATTGTTATGTTTAATATAATGTATTTATGAAAATGTGTGATAGAAGTATACTGAATAGTTAAGCAAATCTTTGATAGTTTATCTTCAATAAATTCATCTGCTAAAAAACATATAACAATAAAAATGCAAATGCCAACACTTATTTTAAAAAATCCCAAAGAAATCAGGATGCTTTCGCGACATATAATGCAACTTCTCCGCGTTGTCCAACCACTTCTTCCTGTTCTATACTCACTTCTCCCTGTCGGCCACCCAAAAGAGTAGTGACTTTTCCCTATAATTTTGAGCCAGCATGAGTCTTGAAGCTAACAGTTCTAAAATAAATTAACAGTAATAGTACAATTCAGCTCAAAGAGGAAAGAGCAATAAACCAAAACAAATATACTATAAATTCCACCCTATTTCAGCTAAAGGGAAAATATACTTTTTGTTGTGTCCTGAAAATTTTTGATAAAAGACGTGTTGATAAAGTGATCTTTAAGTGTCTGGAGACCATCCTTTTTTATACTTGTAATTACACATTTCTTATGAAAGTCACAATCTTGGATGTCTCTCCTGTTTGCCTTGTACATGTAGATTCAATATTCATACATCATGTACGTATAAATTGTAAAAAAGTATCAAATTAATTTGTACGAGCCTAAGAAACAAACAGGTAGAAATCTGAGGCTCTGTTTATCATTTCTCATCTGTTTCGCTGGGAGTACAAATAAACTTGATATTTTCTGTCAATGTATGAATATAGTTTTTATCCTGCAACCCTAAATTACATTTTACACTAATGGAAAACTTTTAAAAAAATACACTTCTAGACGACTTCTTAGTGATAGCCTGAGGTCACTAACAAATATTGTATTCCACAACATGTCGTAAACCAAAACAGAATACTATATATCGTAAGAAGTGAGGAAAGGGTACCAGGAGACTTTAACTTTATTCGGCACTGCCGAATATAACAAAAATTTATTCTGCTACCCTTATTGGACAGCAAATGAACTGAATGCACGATAAAACTAAATAAATGTAGTTCTGTAGGGTCAAGGGTGACCTGTTTGCAGTTCGGTTCAAACTGCAACTAACTTGGAAGTAAAAACTATTGATACCTTAAAAGGCAATTTTAGCTAAACCTAGACCGACGTCATCATTTAAACAAAAGGTAAGACTAGGGAATTACTGGTACTTGTAGTAATACATGTAGTTGAGGTTCATATAAGATTTTTTTTAAATATGGTCACTTCTTGTCAGCACATATGTATCAAAATTATAGGATTCAACACTAATGCTATTCCACTAGCCCAGTTAAATACGGTAGTCTGAATAGGCTAGTGGTTTTGTAAGTCACCTTATCGTTATTTGTTTTGTTCAAATGATAAAGCAAGTTGAATTCGACCTGCCATTGATAAGTTTATAATCAAACTGGTTTTTTTTCTGGTCTTTCATTGATACTTTATCATCAGTAATTTAAACTGCTAAAAATAAAATCATCTAAAAATACACTGCACATGCCAACTTTATGAAGAAAAAAATGACTGTTTTCCATCATAATGCAACTTCTCCCTGTTGTCCACCTACTTCTCCCTGTAAGCTAAGAAAAATGACCTCTCTATAATTTTGACATAGTGTGATCACTGCAGCTACAGTATAAGAGAAGTGACTTTTTAGTTCTACCTACTAAGAAGTATATTTCTGACACACTACATGTGTATGAGCTCTGGTTTAGTGTTATTTTGGAAACAGTTGTTTGCAGAGCTACAAGTGAAGTGTAGTTAGTCTTGTTGAGGGCTAGAAACAAGACCAAAATGTCATTTTTAACAACATATCTGTATAAGTGTAATGGTGTTCTTGAGATACTAGTATTATTGACTTAGGTTTTCACCTTCTCTTCACTTAAGTTGCCATCTTTCTTGCATGCAAAATGTCTTGCTACAAAAAGTACATCCTTTGTCATTCTTTTTTATTGCATTGCTTATGTTTACAAATATGTTTCACAAGACATTTGTATATCTATTCTATTGGCATCATAAATTTGAGACAGTATACATTATATGTTTGTAACTTACAACTTGTATTGTTTTCATTGTTTGCTTACTTTCATTTACTTTCCTTTGACGTATTAAATGACTTTTATTCTAAATTTATATTTCATTCTGACCTAACACTTATTGGTATATGGTATGTCACAAAAGCCTATTACATTGTTGCATAGCTAATTTGCAATGTACCGTACACTCAGTTTGTAATCGTTTTCAAATCCTGCACCAAGGACGTCTTTTAACTGGCTACAGTATGTCCTTTACAATAATTGTATCCTGCCTCGGTGAAATGAACTGATTTTCTATCAACCCAAAATTTATTTTGTATCCTGCCTGGTTAAAATCACATGATTTTCTACCAACCCTGAAATTTTCTTGTATCTTCCTTGGCACCGTATTATTTGGTGCCAAATACACCAACAGGCTTCCCCCGCCAGCTTTGTTTGGCATACAGCAAGGGTAACATACTTTTCTATGGACTGAAATAAGTTAATGGAATGAAATTTCATAGCTGGGATAAATTCATTATACTGTAAATTACATGTACAGGGGGGAGCAAAATATAAGGAATGCATAAAAAAATTTCATATCCAGTCTTGCCCTAGAGCTGTGAAATTGCTGTAGTTACTATATTTTTCGGTTGTTAGTTTTGGAGTTTGCCAGTTTCTCAGACATTGATTTCTGGATTGTCTTTTTCGACAGTTTCCTCTTTGTTTGGTATTTTTTATTACCTTCATTTATTGGATTGTCTTTTTTTACAGTTTCCTCGGTGTTTGGTATTTTATTATTATCTTTGTTTATTCCTGCACTACATACATTGTATGTTTTCCTATCCCCCACCCCCCCCCCCCACTGTAACTGACTGTATAACTATATAGTGTACAAAAGGTGAAGAACAGTTCCATGAAGTCACTATAAATAATAGGTCACACCAATGCAAATTATATTACATTATACTTGCATGGCATAAAACACAAGCTCTAACAAGAAGATGTTGAATGTTAATTTCAGATTCCAGAGTTTGATAATTTGTATCTTGATATGAATGGCATCATACACACATGTTCCCACCCCGATCATGGCAATGCACATTTTCGTATCACACTTCAGGAAATTTTCGAAGATGTCTGTCACTATATAGAGGTAAGTCGGAGCATTTCTTAATACATGTATGTTTTACAGGTTTTGTGCTTGATCTTTAAGATTTACATATCTATAACACAAACAGGAAGTAACCCTTTGATACAACAGAGATTTCAACAATGACAAGAAAGCTTCAGGGTGTACTTGACTCAATCTGTTGACCAACTGAAAGGGAATACATGTAGTTTATTACCAATTATTATAGAAAGTTTGTGCCTGACTCAAAGTCCAGTGTTACATGAGATGGTGCACTTGGCTCATGGCCTAATAAGATCTGTTTTACATGATATTAGGAATTTGACACAGATTGACAATTCAGTGAGATAAGTTTACAATCTACTGAGATGGTGGCACTAGACTTTACTTGTCTATTCTCAATAGTACACTATAGCTTAAGTTGATCTTGTGCATCCATCCCTCCACGATGTCAGCAAACCACTTTACTTGACCTACAGTTATTTTTTAACAATATAGTGAACATTAAATGCTAATCTGATTTTTTTTTAAATAATTTACTTACAAGTCTATTCTAAAGTTCAAAGAGTTGACAATGTTTAGATGCTAAAAGTCTAGCCCATCCTTGGCGACACTGTGTATGTGGATAGACCTGGGCTGTAGGTTATGTAGAGTTATTGATAGCATGCCTAAGACATCAATTGTATGATAATAAATCTGAAGATCATTCATAGATTTTCATTTATGTCGTGTGAACATATATAAGGATTTTGTATAAAATTTAATAAAAATCAGATATGTATGTACATGAATTTTTTTTAGAACAATTATCCAACTAATCACAATTAGATTTCAAATCTTTTTTTCAGTTTTTGTATCGTATCATAAAACCCCGAAAAGTATTCTTCATGGCTATTGACGGAGTTGCACCAAGAGCCAAGATGAATCAACAGAGAGGAAGAAGATTTAGGTATAACACCCCCCCCCCCCCAAAAAAAAAATATTTTAGTAACCTTATTTTCTTTTAAAAAAATTACATTTTATATATCGGTAGGTAATTAATATTTCAGTCATTTAAAATGCACTTAAATTTATTCAATTTTCCTATTTCCTTATTAATATACGAACTAATTCTAACTAAAAATGAATTTTGCACTGGCTCCCCTTTTTGTTGTACCGTTGTGAAGCTCTAACTAACAACATCCCATTTCAGGTCATCTTAGATTGAACTTTTGATATAAATATGATCCAATGAAAAATTTGGGCATCCCCCAAAAATGTACCAATCAAACGTAACCTTTTATCGTAACTTCGGTATATTGATGACAGTGGTACATTGGTCAGTTTGGTAAATGCCAGAGAGACGCAGAGTAATAATAGAGTATTCATTTACACCAAAGGTGGGTCTAGCTGATTTTTATCGACACAAAAGTTCAGTCTGAGTTGACCAATAATGGGATGTTGTTAGATCCTCTTGTCATCAAAAACAAAAAGGACAGAGCAAGTGAGTGAGTGCATATAACAGTGACGAATTCATTGATTTGTATGTAGGTGTATGTGTTCACATAATCTGTTCACTTACCCTCCTTGACAATCACAGTAGTGCAATCTTTCTTGCAACGAATACTTGTACATGTGTATCAGCACAAAGAAGGGTGTTTAATAGTATTGTTATTTGTTTATTAAATCAATAACTTCACCTGCTCCACATTAGTAAGTGAACAGCTAATTACACAAGCTTAGTGCCAGCAATCAAATCACTAGACTGAAAGTTGAACCTGTCAAGCCCTACATGACAGTTTATAAATATAATGTCTTGATGTACAGATCTGCAAGGGAAGCTGAAGAGTTTGAGAGAAAAGCCAAAGAATCAGGTGAGATTCTACCTCCGGAAAAAAGATTTGATTCAAACTGTATAACACCAGGTATGTTATTATAGGCTCTTATTATTTGACCTATTATTTAAACCACCAATGTACATGTAGTTCTGACAGCATTTAGGACTGGATGTCCTTTATGACATTTCCTGTTGTAACAGTTCCATGTTATGGGTCTTCTGAGAGTGCACAAGTATTGTGTCTTTTATTCTGACATTCTACCAAACATCGAGCATTTTTACTACTTACTGCAGCTCCTTTCCTGCAATAAAAAACAGGATGAGATGATTGCAAATAAATATTTGTGTCTTAAAAATCATACTTTTATTTCAATAAAAGGTATATTATGAGGGGGTCTCCGTGGCAGAGTGAATAAGGTAGTCTACTGTGATCAAGCGATCTGTCAACACTGAGTTTGGGGCTTTGAATCTCACTGCAGGCAGGGTGATATTGACTCCAATCTTAATTTAAAAGGATTGCCAGTTTTCCTACCGAAGGTCATGGGTTTTCTACCGGTTTTCCGGCTTCCTCCCCCAGTAAAAACTGGACACTATGATATAGCTGAAAAATTGCTGAAAGCGGCATTAAACATCGATCAAAAAATCAAAGCAAAAACAGGTATATTTCAGTATGAATCATCTAGTCCTGGAAAATAATAGAATGCAGGGGCACTGTACTCTGTTTTATTATCTAGAGTGTACTTTGAGGCATATCCTTCAGTTCTAACAATATCAGTAGACGTAATGAGGTAACTTGCATTTTAAATTTTAAAAACACAATGAAATTTAAAACTGCCTAATTCCTGAAGCAGGAAATTGCAGTCTACAAGCACTTGAAATACTTTGTAATACATAAGATTTCCACAGATCCATTATGGCATGGAAGAAAGATATACTTGTCAGGACATGCGGTAACCTAGCAACAGTATACCTCATTCCTAAAAGGCTATGATAGTTGTCTCATTTACAATTAAAAAGACAATGATAATTATTGTATTTTGATATTTATACCCCCGCTTTGAAGAAGAGGAGGAGTACTGGTTTACCTCTGTCCGTCCGTCCTTCCGTCCGCAACATAAATTTCGTAACAGTTTTTTCAGCAACTACTTATCACAACCACTTGAAATTTTATATGTGACCTTACCATGTGGTCCTATATTGCGAGTACAGTTTCAGGTCTGTCGCATGTCTACTTCCTGTTATACTGGTTTAAATTAAAACAACACAAATTTCAATCAGTTGTAATCCATCAAACAAAACATGATTCGTGTTTGTCAAAAATATAACAAAACAATTACAGTCCTCTCTTAATGAAAGAAACTTTCAGATTTGTATATAAACCCTCATGGGGGTTGTTTCCCTTGGGCAAGTCCTTTAATAACAGCCCATCCATTCTGGTTTGCAAATCAGAATGTTTCCCTCAAGAAAGGTCCTTACATGTATATTAATTTATGTAGCAAAGACTGCATAGATCAGCATTATCAACTTTCTCTCTATTTTGTTCTTTGTTTTTTTTTATTTTCTTTGTTTTCTGTGATTTGTTCTTTTGCCTTTTTGCATGATTTGTAGTTCTCTTGTTTTAATTGCTTTAATGAACTGTTAAGGTTGTGTTTGATTAATCTCCCCTTCTTATATGTTGTATATTTTGGTATATTTGGTATATGAAATGAAAAGTGTCGTGATATATTTATGAGATCACTCAATCTGGTAATCGTATTATTACACCCTAAAGTTTCACTTTATGATCATATGACTTGTTTTAACACATTTTGAGAACAGTAAAAAAGAATTGAACAAAATAAGTTCTAATAACCTTGTTTGCTTTATTTAGACTCCAGGAGAAGGAGAGCACAAAATTATGGACTTTATCAGAATGGAGAGGTCCAGGTCAGGTTATGATCAGAACGCACGACATTGTTTATATGGATTAGATGCTGATTTGGTAAGACTTGGAATTATTTTGAAGTTCCAGTTGGACTGCCATTGTTATTTGGAATATATAATAGTTTTAGGTTGTTCCATTATGGCACGCAGGGTGGTTCTTCATGTTTTATGTTTTAATGGAAAGCTCTAATACAGATCAAATAAATTAATTTCATTCTAAGGGACTTCATGGACAGAGTTGTTATGGTACATAATCATCTTTTTTCTATTGTTTCTTTTGAAAATTAACAAAATTGACAAACACACAAATGTGAGGTCTTATATTACAACTAAAAAGAATATCACTAAATTTGTTCTCTTATAACCTGATATTATATTTACAGATGATGTTAGGTCTAGCAACACATGAACCTAATTTCTTCTTATTAAGAGAAGAAGTCAAATTTGGTGGAAAGACTAGCCAGAAAGGGTATTAATTCTAGAACAGGGAAGTAAATTAAAATCAATTTATGAAACTTTAAATTTGCCAAAAATTTGATTGCACAATTATTAAAATAAAACTTGTATTTTCTGTGTTGAATTTTTGATGTTTGTATTTCATGGTTTAGTCCCATGTTCAATAATAAAGTATGGTAAATTACAATAATAAAACTGTTGGATAGGGTTAAACATCACATTTGATTACAGGAATAAAACTTTTGGATAGGGTTAAACATCACATTTGATTACTGGATAAAAGAATTGTTTCTCAAAACCTAATGTTGAAAGAACTTGTACTGAAATCTTGGATGTATATTTTTTCATGCTGTTTAAAGGGAATTCTTTGTGAATTTGTATTTAGTTTTTGGGGCCTTGGTGGATGAGTGGTTAAGGTAGTTCGTCAACTATTGATCACATGGTCTTGTCAGCACTGAGATTACAGGCTGGAGTCTCACTGTGGGCAGGGTGCACATGACTCAATTCTTAATTGACAAGGATTCCCAGTTTTCCTATGGAAGGTCTGGGGTTTACTAAGGGTACTCGGGCTCGCCCCCAATAAAAGTTGGACACCATAATAAGTTGAAAAATTACTGAAAGTGTCGTTAAACAACATTCAAACAAATATTTAGATCTAAACAATTGTTTCACAATTGACATTAGCAGTACTGAAGTGGACCATTCTTATCTTCTTTAAATACTAAACATTATTTTTATTTTGCGACTTTTTAAGCATTTTCATTTTGGCAAGAATTTCTATATTTTATGAATAATTTTGTACATTTTACATTGGAATTAACTTTATTTAGTTTGTTTATAATGACATAAAATTCTATGTTTCATTATTCAGGGAATATTTAGACTTTGAATTTGGAGCGTTAAAGGTTAGTTATTGTATATTGTTATATTTTTTGAGTGATGTTTTCTTCTCTTCATGCAATTTTTAGCTATATAATGGCAATCAGTTTTTATTACGGAGATAAAGCCTGATTACACAGTGAAGGCATGGACCTTAAGTAATTAGAATGGCAATTGCTGTCAGTTAAGTTGGGTTAGAGTGCCAAATGTTGGACCCGAACTCACAATCTGAGTGTTTACATGATGGAGATCAACAGTAGATGCTAACTAACGAAACCACTAAGGCCCCCAGTATAATTCATAGGGCCTTGGTGGCCGAGTGGTTAGGGTAGTTTGTATACTATAAAGCATGTGGGGTCTGTCATCAAGGAGATTGCAGGTTTCGAGTCTCACGGGCAGGGTGTACTTGACTCCAATCATAATTGACAAGGATTGCCAGTTTTCCTACCGAAGGTTGGGGGTTTTCTCTGGGTACTCCGGCTTCCTCCCCAATAAAAACTGGATGCCACGATATAGCTGAAATATTGCCGAAAGTGGTGTTAAACAACATTCAAACAAACAAAAACATAACAAAACTAAAAAATTCTATTACACTTGGTAGTCAGTTTATGCCCCTCTGAAAATAAAATTCTTTTTTTTTTACATTATCTTAGGACTCATGGTAGTAATACTGGTAATTTCATTTATGAATAATTTCAAATGTATATTTTATTTGCACAAATATTATTGTTTTAACAGTCAAAAGTTCTGTATGTCTCAAATGATTAATACTTCTCACTCATTCAAGTGTTTAGTTTTGTCTTAACTGTCAGACAGAAAAGCAGATGTTATTGGTTTTATTGGGTTCCTGTAAGTGTTTTTAGTATTGCGTTACATGTGTTTGTTGGAATGCGGATTTGGAATTGTTCTTTGATTATTTGGCAATCAGTTTACTTGTTTTTCTTATTTAGAAACTATTTCTGAACATTTTTCAAACCTTATTTCAATTTTTAGTAAAATTTTAAAAGTGACTTTTAGGTAAACTGGCATTTAGTATTTATTAAGGAATACATCATGCGATTGTGTTATGTGATGAAGTTACAAGAGGACATTGTGTACATAAACATCACAGGGCTTTGGATCTGATAGTATAAAAAATTTATTTCTATAGAATATTCCTTAACATTTAATTATAATGATCATACTTAAAAATTTTAAGTTTAAATATAGCAATGACATCATTGAACTATTTTAAATTTTAATGGTGTAAGAAGAAGTCATGTGACCAACACAGGTAATATCAAAGAAATAATTTATGAGTTGTGTGATGTTGTACTCATTTACACATGGACAGGACCTTTATATTCGATTATTTTTTACAGAGCAATAGCGAGGTAGAAAATATTAATATAAAGGCCCAGCACATCTTTAAATTAATAAAACATTATACCCAGAATGAATTATTACAATTCTCATATGACAAAATCCTGTGTTTTTTTATTCAAGCGGGCCATGATTTTCTATCCACCATTTTCATGATGAAAAATTTTTGGTCAAGAAATCCTTTCAAGTTTGCAATGTACGGTGGACAAAATACACTATAACAAAACATATATTAAATATTTTACTATAACGTGCCCTCAATATTTCTTATTTATTGACGTTTATTTTAATAATAAGAACTTTAAAATTCAGTCGTTAATATTGTGATGTCCTAAAACCTCTTGTGACCTAACGTTGCATTGCGTGTGTGCGAAGTTTTGGGATATGTCGGGTAATATATCGTTTGACATTATAAGGACGTCATATTAGAATGTATAATATAATATTGTATGATATTAGTTGCTCCATTTGAATTGGATTTCAAATTGCAGACCAAATTAAATTATATTTTTAATGTTAAAAAAATACATTTATCTAGACTATTAAATGTTATGTTAAATCTGTTTTTATTATATGAACAATTTATTTGAATTAGCAAATAAATATAATATAATCGACTAGTCTTGAAAAATTAATATCATTGGATATTTGTAGAGTTCATTAAATATTTGTATATCGATACATAGCTTACCACTATAAATTCTGAGATACTCCCTTAGCGACCTTGACACAGCAGGAAGATAAACAATAGTTCTTGAAATGTTCCCCTCAAACCGGTTATCCCATCTATAATACCCTATTTACCTCATTCCATTTCCTGCTGCGGCAACGATTGGCACGATTTTTTGCTGCATAGCTAGCTATATTGAAAGGAAGATTTATTTGTTGAATTTTGCAATTTTTCTTCATTATTTGAATTGTTTGTATTGTTTTGCATATTATTGTCAGGTAAGATTTGCATTATTATGAATTTTACCAGCATAAATATTAATGAAACTGATAGTCGGAGTACTTTTGACGAGAGTGTCATTACAGGTACATCACACTTATTCCAGACCGATAAACAGTACTGGCTCCGCTTACTCTGCTTCAGGTTCAGCCATACGATTAAGCTCTGCACCTCCAGTCTGTACTAGTTTTAGTGTACCTAGTACACCTTACAGTCAGTATCAGGCTTTTCCTCGGCCTCCTTGGGGTCTTCCTCCCCAATCTTTTCAGGGACAGGGTATTTACACCTACCCATACTGGCCTCAGCCAGCTTTTGATGGGCATGATTCCTTTAGAGCCCCAATTTCTTCAGCTATGTCTCAGAATTCTGAAACAACTTCTTTGGTTTCTGGGTTTAAGGAGGCCCTAGCTGATTTAAAAAAATCTATGTTGGAGGAATTAGGTGCAATTTCTAGTAGAGTCTCAGCTTTAGAGGGCAATGGTGCCTCCATCTCTTCACCTCAGGTGGAAGAGTCTGACATTATCTCCATGGCCCCAGGTAGCCAGGAAGCTGACTTCCTTGGGGAAGATGTGGAAAATGATGAGACTTCTGTTGCCCGCATCCCAGTTAGAGCAGTTTCTTCTCTTACGTCTTCCCTGTCTTCACAGGTTTGTTCCCCTAGGGAATCCGAGGTCGAGGACTCTGTTGTGTCTTCTAAAGATCAACTCCGAGCTAGGGTTTATTCTCTCTTAAGAGATGTTGCCCATGTTCATTGTCCATCTCCTCCTAGACCTAAGAAAACTGTTTCTACTTTTGAGACATCATGTGGATTAGTCCAGGAAGAACTTGCCACTTACAAGTCTTTTCCAGAATCTAATCACACTACTGCAGCTATTCAGTTTGTTAACGACTGTCTCGATAACAAACTGTTTGATAAGTTTGCTCAGGGGTCTTCTGCTGCAGGTTTTGGTGCTACTTCTTTTCCAGGTAGATTCAGGAGTAAGGACTTTGAAGTTCATGACTCCTCTATCGGGAAAACAGCCCCAGTCTGTGACAAATCCAGGGGCAGAGGGTGCAGGAGGAGATTGCCAAGACTCCACAACCACTCAAGGTCAATGTTCAATTAATTGTCTAATGGTAAGAGGTCTGTTACTGTCTCCTCGTCTAACCAGTCAGCTTTTGTTAAAAGAAGAAAGGTGACCAATGTCACTAAATCTTCTGATCCTAAAAATCCTTCTAAAGGTTTTAAAGGAAACAAGAAGACTGGCCCTCGTAAATAGGTTGTTACCCCCTCGTTTTTTACTGACTTCTCCCAAAGAAGAGGAACATTTTCATGTTCCCCTTCCTTCAATACCAGTGGGAGGAAGATTGTCCAAGTTTCTACATCAGTGGGAAAAGATCACCACAGATGTTTGGGTACTGTCAGTAATTCGGGGGGGGGGATTGGATGTAGAGTTTCTGGAACTTCCTCCTTTGTCAGCAAGCCCGATTTCTATGTCTCAGACATCAGACAAGGAGAAATTCCTTCTCCTGTCAGAAGAAGTTCAGACTCTATTACTGAAAGGAGTAATAGAAGAACTTCCTTCTCATCAGTTGACTCCAGGTTTTTATTCTCGTCTTTTCTTGGTTCCCAAGAAAACGGGGGGGATGAGACCTGTTATAGACCTGTCTATTCTGAATACTTACCTTTCTGTTCCCCATTCCAAAATGGAGACGAACAGATCAATCAGGTCATGTATTCTTCCAGGTATGTGGACTACCAGTCTCGATCTCTCAGATGCGTACTTCCACATTTCCATAGCTTTTGCCTACAGGAAATACCTACGTTTCGTTTGGAATGGCAAGGTTTTCCAATTTCTGGCCCTCCCTTTTGGCCTGGCAATAGCTCCTCAGGTCTTCACCAGAGTGTTTCAGACAGTTGTAGCTCATCTACATACCCTGTCTATTCAGATTCACTCATATCTGGACGATTCTCCGCAGAAAGAATTCAACCCAGAATGTCTGTCTCGTCACACTCACCTCTTCAAATCACTTCTACTGGATCTGGTTTTCTCATATCTTGGAAGAAGTCAGAGATTCTTCCTGCTCAGAGTTTTCTGTTCTTGGGGGAACATTACAGGACGGACCTCGGGCTGATTTTTCCTCCAGAGGAAAAATTTTGTCCCTGTGTCAGAGAATTCTGATGTTCCACAACTGTTCGTCAGTTACTGCACGACAATTCTCCCAACTTCTGGGTTATCTGAATTCTCTGGCCGATGTGGTCACATTGGGACGTCTTCACATTCGGCCCCTCCTGTTCTATCTCCAGGAACATTGGGAAGCAATCTCGTAAGATTGGGAAGCAGCAGTTCCTATTCCAGTGGTTCTTTCTCACCTAGATTGGTGGACTCGCAGGGAAAATGTTTTGAAGGGTGTGGCATTGGCTCAACCAATACCAACCTTAACACTGTACACAGACGCTTCTCTCCTAGGTTGAGGAGACTTCCTAGAAGGGAAGTCAGTTTCAGGAGTGTGGTCACTTGCTCATCAGCAAGAACACATCAATCTCCTAGAGATGAGAGCAGTCCTGTTAGCACTCCAGTCTTTCAAGACTTTTCTAGTCTCAAAGACATTAGTACTAGCAACGGACAATACTACTGTAGTGGCCTACCTGAGAAATCAGGGAGGAAGTCACTGCTATGCTCTTTTTCTTCTCTGCAAGGAAATTTTGCTTCTTTGTCTTCGGTGGAACATAGTTCTAATAGTCAGACATATTCCAGGGACATTCAATGTCCTAGCGGATTCCCTGTCTCGGTCTCTTTCTCCGGTGAACACGGAATGGGAATTACTCAAAGTAGTCTTCGATTCCATTGTTCTCCATTGGGACCATCCTCATCTGGACCTCTTTGCTACCAGTCTGAATATCAAGCTGGAAACTTTCGTTTCTCCAGTACCAGACCCCCTGGCATTTGCAGTGGACGCAATGTCCCTGTCTTGGAAACGAATGTTCGCATATGCATTCCCTCCAATCAGATTTCTCCACCAGGTTCTAGCAAAGATCAGAGTCGAGGACTGCAAGATCATTCTTATTCCGCCAGCTTGGCCAAAACAAGGGTGGTACACAGATCTGCTGCATCTGTCTTGTGCCAGACCTCTTCGTCTTCCTCTGAGAAGAGATCTACTATCTCAATTCAGAGGAAAAGTGGTACATCCCAACCCAGAGTCTCTGCACCTTCACGCCTGGTTACTATCAGGGAGGGTCTCAGACAGAAAGGCTTTTCTGAAAGAGCAGCCTCACACATCTCTAGATCTGTTAGAGAGTCCACAGGCATCGTTTATGATGCCAAGTGGTCCATCTTCTGTAATTGGTGTAGTGAACAGGAAATTGATCCTGTCCATGTCACTGTTCAGCAATTAGCAGACTTCCTAGTTTTCCTCTTTGAGGTTAAAAAATTGGTACCTTCGACTATCAAAAGTTAAAGATCTGTTATAGGTAAGACTATTTCTCTTCTTGGTGGCTCAGATTTTGGTAATAACGAATATATTTCTTTATTAGTTAGAAACTTTAGTTTAGAAAGACCTAAACAAAATAAGTTAGTTCCACAGTGTGATTTAGATTTGGTTCTAGCTGCCCTAAATTCTGCCCCTTTTGAGCCAGCAGAGAAAGTTGACCTACGTTTTGTTGCTTACAAATGTTGTTTTTTTTATCGCTTTAGCTTCTGGTAGAAGAAGAAGCGAGATTCATGCCTTGTCTGTCTCGGATTCTTGTCTTCGTTTTTCCAGAAACAAGTCTTCTGTTACTCTTCTAACAGATCCTTCTTTCTTGGGTAAGAATCAGATTCCAGATAGAGGGGCAAAACCCATCTCTATTCCAGCTCTGCCGGACGATGCTTCTTCTAAGCTTCTTTGTCCAGTCAGAATCCTTAGAATTTATTTGGACAGAACTAGGAATACTCGTTCTGTCAAGAATACTAGACTTTTTCTTCCCTTAAAAAAGGGTATTTCTGACATCTCTGCAAAGACAATTTCTTCTTGGATTTGTCGGGCTATTATTTTAGCTTACGAGTCTTCGGGAGAAGAACTTTTAACCCGACACTCTGTTAAAGCTCATGAAGTTAGAGCTCTTGCTGCCTCCTGGACACTTTTTAATTCTGCTTGTATTTCTGAAGTTTTATCCGCAGGTTTTTGGAGGTGTCAAAATTCTTTTACCTCTTTTTACCTTAGGTCTATGTCTGCCCAAGCAGACAACCTTTTTTCTCTTGGACCTATAGTGGCAGCTCAGCAAATTAATTTTCCTTTGGTTTCCAAGAAATCAGCTGTCTGATAGATTCTGTATTTCTCAGAATTTATAGTGGTAAGCTATTTATTAATATAAAATTAGAAATTTTTCTAAGAAAAATTTACTTTTATTAAATAAATACTTACCACTATAAATTATAGGTCCCACCCTGCCTCCCCTTCATCCCCTAGTCTTACGGAAATGGAATGAGGTAAATAGGGTATTAGAGATGGGATATCCGGTTTGAGGGGAACATTTCAAGAACTATTGTTTATCTTCCTGCTGTGTCAAGGTCGCTAAGGGAGTATCTCAGAATTCATAGTGGTAAGCTATTTATTGATATAAAAATAGTTAGTGAATTCTACAAATATCAACCACATTCTCAAATTAATTACAAAATTTCAAAGAGGACCCGGAGACACAATTTAGAAGAATCAAGGAATTTAATTCCAGAGAGAGCGATATTTTGTTAATTACTGCTCTAAAAATCAGGTACACTGTTATTTAGTAATTAATCATACATTCATAAGATTGTATCTATTAGGAGTGTGGCATCCTTAAAACTTCTTGTGAAAGTGAATCAATAATTTTTTCTAACAATAAATTTTATTGATCGATAACATGATTTCTTTACGGATAGCGAGTAGTATTTTCAGCTAAATCCAGAACGTGAACAGACTGGCAATCAATAAATTAGTTAGGTTAAATTAAATGGGCTAATGTCGGTCATCTAAAAATATTATTTTGGGAGTTTGATTGATGAGAATTTATCTTGCAGCGGCTGAAATATTATGGGTCCACTCTTTCTGTAAATATGGAAAGCAAGTCTTTATCGTAAATGAAAGGTGGCAGTCTATAGAAACGTTACTTACTATTGCCTTCAGTTAGTCTATTTTATATCATAACTTAATAACCTGTATCCACCACTTTTGAAAACGCTGGGAAGCTCTATGTATAATATCTAAAATAAATCTTAAATTTGAAAATGTTGACGTCAACCACATTCTCAAATTAAATAAAAACTGTTTTTTTATTAAATATCCCTTAGCTGGTGATTATAGTAAACGTTTAGTGGATCAGTTGCCGGTAATGGTAATACTCATTGTCTGGCAATGTTGAATGTGATTGTAAAGATATTAAATAATTGACTCGTAGGTTCGACATCTCTTAAATCACTGTGCAAAATTAAACCATAAAATGCCAGGACTGTTCATTTAGCTGCAACGTCATACAATATTACTGCCATGGCTTGTGGTTAAATGAATAAAAGAGTCATATAATAAGCCACCGAAACAAATTGAAGTAAAATTTAATGTATAATACAAAAACCCCTTTCGTTTGGGTAGTATCAAGGTTGTTTATGTTCAGTATATTTATTTGTTACGTAAAACTTATCTCATATTGTCATCATTGACTGACTGTAAGTAGCAAAAAATATTAGCCACTGCAACAAAATACACTGGCATAATCTGCAGTGCACCTCTATTAGAATTGTGTTAAATAGGAAGTCCATTCAGATAATATGACCAATATACCCTATGATTTAGAAATTAAAGGAAAATAAACGTCACAACAATTGGAACTAACGTTTTATAATATAATCCTAAATGATACTGCAAAAGAATTGTGCCTGATTGCCAAATTTTCGAATGAAAACAAATATTGTGTCAAATAAAGCCAAACTGGGTTGGATTACTGCATCGATCGTCACATTTCAGGATCATGTCTCATGCAGCTGTTAGATCTCCATGTAAGGGCTATAAGAGCTTTAAAAATACTTCAGGACATTCGATTCCCACTGTTATTGTCTGGACTGGATCGTTTCTCACATCCCTGAAAGTATGAAAAACAGTTAAGTTGATATAAGTTGATATAAACCAATTTCGGAATTTCGGAGACAATTCAAAAGTGGTCTCTTTCGTATTGTAACAGCTTTAAATATGGCTTTTTCCACGCTCTATACTGCCATCTCTTATATTAAGACTAATACCAGTCGAATGTCTTTTTAAGAAAATACAAATCATACGTCACGGTTTTTATTCATGACATTACTGACTTTTCGATCAGTGATAGAAAATCAAAGAATTAATTCATGGATTGAAGAGGATATGTCCAATGTTAGATACTTTAATTAACAACATATAGGCCATGTTAGCAGCAAAGATTATTTTGCTTGCATTACTATGGATACAAAACCTGTTCCTTTCCTCTTCGATATTTGTACATGTACTTATATTAGACTGAGTAACTCGTAGGTTTTTTGAAGAGAACAGAAAAGATTGTGGTCCAAATCGTCATATATATTGATGATAATTTGTCGTGAACAATACTATGTTGAGTGGCTATTCACATTTAATCGACGTGAGATTAATATTTAGGACAATACCGACACAATCAAGTCGACCTGTTACCAAGATGGCCATGGCAAATTAGACTTAAACAACAGACTTTAATTAAAAATTGTCACGATTTAATTTATCCTTAATTAGACATACTTTCTTACAGGTACGGTTAATTCGTTCGATTTATTTGTTTTCAACTAACAATTACAACAAAAATATGAGCAAGTAAAAGTTTAACATTTTTTAAGACAAAATATTGCGTAGGAGTAATAATTAGACTATTTTCAGGTACTCAGACATGAACTGGTTTGTATGCTAGTTTATCATACAACAGAATATAACAGCAGAGCTGCAAGCTTAAATATTAATTTAGATTTCCAGACGGATTATTCACAATTAGAAGCAGAGACAAAACAGAGAATTATTCACTCACATTTACCGTTTAGTTTACTTCCTGATAAACAAACAGAAAAGAGGGCGAAGATTGTTTATGTTAATAGGAACCCAAAAGACAGACATGTATCACAATATTGTTTCTTCCGACAATTGAGAGGCGCCTCAGTCAACTGATTATGGAAGGAGTACTTTGACGAGTTGGTTTTAAACGGTAATTCGAAATTTATTTCCGTAAAACAGAAAAATGTTTTCTTACAAAATTCAAATTGTTGCAAATTATGATGGAATTCATTATTTTTTGTTGCCGAACGGTGAAACAGTACAATGTAGTCTTCATGCATCTCAACGTCCAATCAGATGCAATATAACATTGATAGTGCATTTAATTCTATTAAGTTTTTATGCTGTAAGAAATATTTGTTATTTTGCGTAAATTGGAAGGAAACTTGTTTGTTGTTACTAAGGGTTTGGACGAATCTTTATATAAAATTATTCATGAATACATTACGTCAATTATTAGAATATGAGAGTAATTAAAAGACCGACTACCGTAAGTACACGTTGATGACTATATCCGATTTGGAAGCATATTTGCAGCTTATGAACGGCAAGTGTTTACGTATTATGCTGAACGTACTGAAAATGATCAACACAGAATTTTCCACGTGCATTTTCAAAGACGAAAAATGAAATCTCTTCAATAAAGATTGTTTCCCATTAGTTTCGCAATGGCTGAAGCTTTAATAACGTAAAAGAGATGTATATTATGTTTGAATTTTGTATAAATAGATTGAAGTTAGCACTTTTTGTTTGTTAAACTAACAGTAATGGGACTAAATTCTGCCGTTAATCCGACAAATCACAAAACTAACATCGGATTATACCGGCAGTAAAATTCGGCCTAAATTTCCAGCGCAACAGTTTTTTCGGAACAATAAAATTTGTTTATGCCGAATGATGTATTTTAAAAGATTAGAAACTTATATTAGACTGAGTAACTCGTAGGTTTTTTGAAGAGAACAGAAAAGATTGTGGTCCAAATCGTCATATATATTGATGATAATTTGTCGTGAACAATACTATGTTGAGTGGCTATTCACATTTAATCGACGTGAGATTAATATTTAGGACAATACCGACACAATCAAGTCGACCTGTTACCAAGATGGCCATGGCAAATTAGACTTAAACAACAGACTTTAATTAAAAATTGTCACGATTTAATTTATCCTTAATTAGACATACTTTCTTACAGGTACGGTTAATTCGTTCGATTTATTTGTTTTCAACTAACAATTACAACAAAAATATGAGCAAGTAAAAGTTTAACATTTTTTAAGACAAAATATTGCGTAGGAGTAATAATTAGACTATTTTCAGGTACTCAGACATGAACTGGTTTGTATGCTAGTTTATCATACAACAGAATATAACAGCAGAGCTGCAAGCTTAAATATTAATTTAGATTTCCAGACGGATTATTCACAATTAGAAGCAGAGACAAAACAGAGAATTATTCACTCACATTTACCGTTTAGTTTACTTCCTGATAAACAAACAGAAAAGAGGGCGAAGATTGTTTATGTTAATAGGAACCCAAAAGACAGACATGTATCACAATATTGTTTCTTCCGACAATTGAGAGGCGCCTCAGTCAACTGATTATGGAAGGAGTACTTTGACGAGTTGGTTTTAAACGGTAATTCGAAATTTATTTCCGTAAAACAGAAAAATGTTTTCTTACAAAATTCAAATTGTTGCAAATTATGATGGAATTCATTATTTTTTGTTGCCGAACGGTGAAACAGTACAATGTAGTCTTCATGCATCTCAACGTCCAATCAGATGCAATATAACATTGATAGTGCATTTAATTCTATTAAGTTTTTATGCTGTAAGAAATATTTGTTATTTTGCGTAAATTGGAAGGAAACTTGTTTGTTGTTACTAAGGGTTTGTACGAATCTTTATATAAAATTATTCATGAATACATTACGTCAATTATTAGAATATGAGAGTAATTAAAAGACCGACTACCGTAAGTACACGTTGATGACTATATCCGATTTGGAAGCATATTTGCAGCTTATGAACGGCAAGTGTTTACGTATTATGCTGAACGTACTGAAAATGATCAACACAGAATTTTCCACGTGCATTTTCAAAGACGAAAAATGAAATCTCTTCAATAAAGATTGTTTCCCGTTAGTTTCGCAATGACTGAAGCTTTAATAACGTAAAAGAGATGTATATTATGTTTGAATTTTGTATAAATAGATTGAAGTTAGAACTTTTTGTTTGTTAAACTAACAGTAATGGGACTAAATTCTGCCGTTAATCCGACAAATCACAAAACTAACATCGGATTATACCGGCAGTAAAATTCGGCCTAAATTTCCAGCGCAACAGTTTTTTCGGAACAATAAAATTTGTTTATGCCGAATGATGTATTTTAAAAGATTAGAAACTTATATTAGACTGAGTAACTCGTAGGTTTTTTGAAGAGAACAGAAAAGATTGTGGTCCAAATCGTCATATATATTGATGATAATTTGTCGTGAACAATACTATGTTGAGTGGCTATTCACATTTAATCGACGTGAGATTAATATTTAGGACAATACCGACACAATCAAGTCGACCTGTTACCAAGATGGCCATGGCAAATTAGACTTAAACAACAGACTTTAATTAAAAATTGTCACGATTTAATTTATCCTTAATTAGACATACTTTCTTACAGGTACGGTTAATTCGTTCGATTTATTTGTTTTCAACTAACAATTACAACAAAAATATGAGCAAGTAAAAGTTTAACATTTTTTAAGACAAAATATTGCGTAGGAGTAATAATTAGACTATTTTCAGGTACTCAGACATGAACTGGTTTGTATGCTAGTTTATCATACAACAGAATATAACAGCAGAGCTGCAAGCTTAAATATTAATTTAGATTTCCAGACGGATTATTCACAATTAGAAGCAGAGACAAAACAGAGAATTATTCACTCACATTTACCGTTTAGTTTACTTCCTGATAAACAAACAGAAAAGAGGGCGAAGATTGTTTATGTTAATAGGAACCCAAAAGACAGACATGTATCACAATATTGTTTCTTCCGACAATTGAGCGGTGCCTCAGTCAACTGATTATGGAAGGAGTACTTTGACGAGTTGGTTTTAAACGGTAATTCGAAATTTATTTCCGTAAAACAGAAAAATGTTTTCTTACAAAATTCAAATTGTTGCAAATTATGATGGAATTCATTATTTTTTGTTGCCGAACAGTACAATGTAGTCTTCATGCATCTCAACGTCCAATCAGATGCAATATAACATTGATAGTGCATTTAATTCTATTAAGTTTTTATGCTGTAAGAAATATTTGTTATTTTGCGTAAATTGGAAGGAAACTTGTTTGTTGTTACTAAGGGTTTGTACGAATCTTTATATAAAATTATTCATGAATACATTACGTCAATTATTAGAATATGAGAGTAATTAAAAGACCGACTACCGTAAGTACACGTTGATGACTATATCCGATTTGGAAGCATATTTGCAGCTTATGAACGGCAAGTGTTTACGTATTATGCTGAACGTACTGAAAATGATCAACACAGAATTTTCCACGTGCATTTTCAAAGACGAAAAATGAAATCTCTTCAATAAAGATTGTTTCCCGTTAGTTTCGCAATGACTGAAGCTTTAATAACGTAAAAGAGATGTATATTATGTTTGAATTTTGTATAAATAGATTGAAGTTAGAACTTTTTGTTTGTTAAACTAACAGTAATGGGACTAAATTCTGCCGTTAATCCGACAAATCACAAAACTAACATCGGATTATACCGGCAGTAAAATTCGGCCTAAATTTCCAGCGCAACAGTTTTTTCGGAACAATAAAATTTGTTTAATATGCCGAATGATGTATTTTAAAAGATTAGAAACAGAGATGTTTATATCTATATGCATCATTTTAAAAAGCCACACTAAAATACGTGAGATATAGGCTGGTTAGAGATCCATTCGAATAAAAACTCTGGTGTCAGGATGGACAATGAAAGGTTAAGTCTAGCTAAAAGCAGTTGTCAATAAATGTATGTAGCTTAAATATTTGAAAAAAGATATATTCAAAACATCAACACTTATCATTTGATCTGTCATCTTTAAAAGGCCTTAAAAATCTCAAACTAATGACTATTTTTATGGTGCTTCTGCATTAATTCTGATGAATCGACGTACCTCTGAATACATAACTGAAAAACCGAGTCCTTAGTTAACTGACAATGCTAGTTTAAAAGCTCGACACCATGATATAACTGAACAATTGATAAAGGGACGTTAAAACCTATTCAAAACAAACATAAATATGTTCTTACTTATATTCTACATAATCAACAACATCATTCAGAAACGTAACTAAGACAAAATACAAACGCATTTATTGCACATGTATTTTCTTGTGTGAGCTGTAGAAATAATGTATAGTATTGAGCCACATACAAGCGGCTGCATTGTGTATACGTCATTCAGTTGTAAATACTACAAACTTACTATACAGAACTATAACAAAGCGTTGATTATTTAATTATTGTCAAAAAATGGTATTTTATATTTTCACATTTTCGTGGGATTCGGTGGGCTAGTAGGTAGTAAGTCGTATCTGTTCACACTGAGGCATCGGATTCTAGTTTCACTGAGCGCAGATTGTGCTCGAATCAAAGTTTAATTGACAAGTAAAAAATAGCTAAACGTGGCGTGAAACCTCAAGCAAACAAACAAAATCTCTATTATGTACTTAAAAATAAACGCATAAAAATATTAACTTTACATTACAGTAACAGTGCTGTAAACCGCACTTTAATGAAGTAAACTGCCTATGCAGAATGTCCAAAGCTGTCCTAAAGTGACAAAGAACAGATAAGCATTATAAGACTGAATGATTGAGCCTAACCAAATATACAACAGGCCTTGCAATTGGTCAAATGATATGTGCATTGTATATTTTGTGAAAAATTTTAATAAATCTACGTTCTAGTTATTCACACAGGAAGTAAAAGATAATGCCCGGATAGTGCATTAAAAATCGTTCATGTGCATATTTATCGATTAAACTATTACATTATCTAAATATGTTTATTTAAATGACTGCATTGAACAGAAAATAAATTGCGTGGCGAATAATATCTTTGGAATGATGTGTCTACAAATATAGTTTAGATTCGTTTCAATTAATTTTAAAATAAATCAAGACTTTCATTCGTATTGGGTTTTCCTCAGGGAAGTGTTAGCAGTAAATAAAATTGTCTATTCATTTTAATTTATGGACGATGACATAATCAAAGTTTTAATGCTTATAGTAATACTCGACCAAAGATTTAACGAAATGCATTTTATTAGACTATGCATTTTTGGCTATAATAAGATATAATGTGTTTAAGTTATTCTTTTTAATAAAATTCACTTGATTTCTCATTATGAAGCTTTCATAGTGTAATAATTCCATTATTTGTCTATTGGTACATTCAATTTGTGATTTGATAATGAGGTCAACAAGTGGCCACCTTATTGAAATAGAATGTATCGTTTTTCGTATTTTGACTTTCAAAACATGGTAAGAAAACCAACATTTGTGAGTGAACATCAGATTAGTTAACCTTTTTTAATTTCAATTCGATATATTAAACATCACGATAGTCATATGTTATTCGGTCTCATAAGCAATTAAAGAAAACGTCTTTTGATTAGCCCTAAAAATTTCAAAGTTTTAGTAGTCTAAGAATAGACATAGAAATACATAACACAATGAAGATGTTTTCATGTAAACTACCAAAACATTGTTTGAAAATGTTCACAAATGTATGCATTTTCATCGTATTCTCGATTGTGACATATTTCTTCATAATTGCAAAAAAAACAGAAGATGACTGAAAAAGGAAAATTGCGTTTAAACTACAGGTGCAGACATTTTATAGTGGACTGTTGAAAAACCTTTTCCCCGATTTAAACAAAACGGCAAATATTTCATATTTTCACATTTAAAATAAAAAACAAAAACAATTATGTCACCTCTAAGGCAAAAAAACTACGATTTGATTACCATTAGGATACAGTTACAAAGTTTAAGTTTTTCAAAGGTTTCATGTAATATAGGTATAAGCGTGCAAACACATTTTTGTTTCCAGTCTAGTTTGTATTAATGGCGAGGCAGGAGTAACAGGTTAAAACCACCTTCCGTTAGCAGATAACTAGAAATCCGTGACAAATAAGAATGTAGTCAAGCACAACCTGCTCATAGTCGGGGTCTAACTCGGAACCTCAGAACTGACACGCCACTATTCAATAGTAGTTGACTAACAACCTAAACTACTTTGACACTTGTTGATTGTGTCCGGACCTTACAAACAAATGCGTAGCCGCGAATCTGCAAAAAGAATTTATATCACAACCTTTAGGATTATTTTAATAAAGCGCCATAGACTGAAACTGGTTATATTTGTCGAAAATAATTGTTCAGCTATTCTTCCATAACCTTGGTAACATCTTGATGCATCAATAGGTATTAGATTTACACAGTTTTGGCTATTGCAAACTTCTTTTATGTATAAATAATAAAACGTTAATAGCCATAATTAAACATTTCCTACAATTTGTAAGCGCTTATTTTGGCGTTAAGATACACTTTTCCAATTTAAGTGATACAAACCGGTCTTCATCTCAGAAACTATGATTAATAACAACTACAAATTTCATATCTTGTTCTGGTAAATAAGAAAACATTCAAACAAATACCATGTTACACAAAGACAAAACTGTCAAGTCCATAGTTTTATTAAATTTATTACATCTTGATTTCGCAATCGTTACTGTATTTTTGTACTTGCAATTATCTAGTTATATACAAGATTAAAATAAAACTAGGAGGTTAAAATATACTTTATGTTGCATGCGTTATCAAAGATATAAAAACATCCATTAATGTTTGACCGAGTACCAATGGGCTATATTAGGATTAAATTTAAGATAGTAATTTCCTCTGCTTAATTCCTTTTTCTTTATCTGCTTGTGCGTGGTGCAAATAATGAACATACACATCTTGATCTAAACAAAAACTGTAGGCATCCTTTTCAATTAAGGAGGAGAGCATACCCTGCATAAAGTCAAAGTCGAACTCGCAATCTATTGCATACTACATGAATCATTCTGCCATTAATGAAGCGCCTTCTGTAAAAGGTGTTTTTAGTTCCCTTCCGGCATCGTATAAAAGAAATATATGCGTGCACTTCAAAGAATTCCATGTCACTTCAAATCGTCTGCACTTCAAAGAATTCCATGACTAACATTAAGTCATTATATTTGATATGAGTGTCAACCATCTAAAGTTACATACAAAGTTTTAATTTCGTTCCAGATGCATGATTTTCAACGTAATAATGGCCCTAGGACTTTTGTCCGCATCAAAGCAGACGACATTTTTATAATGGCTTCAATTAAATTGTATTAAATCATAGTGCACCTGAGATACTATTACGATTCGATCATACTTGTTTTCAATACCAGCAATATTTTCAATCTTTCTTCGGGGATATATTTCGGAAAGGTATGGCACCATATGTGTCCTGATATCGTTAACTTTTTTCAGTGTTGTTATCTGCACTTCCTCCTTTCTTCTGGAATGTTGGTACCTCATGTGGTTTTTCGCTCTTTCCTGTCTATTGAATCGCTGGTTGAAAAGTTTACAAGAAAAAAAACAGCTATTGTCTCCGTATGAATGGCTACCCATATGTTTCATATATAATGAATAAATGTGTTATCGCATCTTTAACATTGCATTAATTGTTCCGTTTAAAACTCCACACCGTCCTGAGAGGTATCTCTGCATTCTTACATCTCTTCCACTCTTTAACATAATCAAAAACAAACTCATTAACAGAAGCCATCTAAAAAACAAACATAAGTTTTATATTTACCTTTTTCAACAATGCTACACATGGAACCAAAACTTGGATTATAAAATACTATAAACAATTACATGATAAACACACAAATGTCACTTCAAATCGTCTGCACTTCAAAGAATTCCATGACTAACATTAAGTTTTGATTTAACATTAACGTGATTTAAAACATGCAAGTCTTATCTGACTTCAAGCAAGTTATTTGACTGCACGTCAGAATTTTACGCGAATTAACGCAAGTTTGAGTTGTTTCTAAGGTCTTTCTACTGGACTCGAGAGTAACCCGTTATCATCGGACATTATCGAACCAATAGTTAAACTGCTTTCATTCTCTTTCATCATAAATTTGGTTCAGCCAGTTCACAAATTCAGTTGCAAATTCTAACGTGTAATCATTGCAGCCTTTGGTCACTCTATATACTGAAGTGGGCATACCTCTTCTAGCTTACTACGGAACATGATTATTCCAATCGTGTGAGTTTTCGAGAGCAAACAGTGACAGAAGTTGATTCAATGTACGATTGAATCGCTCTACTAGGACGTCCTATTGAGGTCGATAGGGCGTTGTCCTAGTTTTCTCTACACCTAGTTTTTCGCAATCTTCTCGAAAAAGATCGGACTGAAATTCGTCACTGTTCGCTATTAATTTGTGTTTGACAACCGAATTGGCTAAAACACTCAGTGACTAATTTGTCGGCCACAGTAAATCCTTATGATTTGGAACAGCAAAATCCTCTTTCCATTTGGTAAAGTAGCACTGTGACAATTATATAATCATTTCCGTCACGGGTCATTGGTGATGGACTTAAAATGTCGACCGCTACACACTGCATTGGAGCAGTACCAACGAACTGTTTTAAATTTCAATGAGACTTTCCAAGGCCAGGTCAGCGCTAAATGCGGGAACACAAATATCACAAATTTTACTCCAAATTTTGACGGCTTCTGTCATTCCCGGCCAATAAAATATACCCTTAACATTTTCTGATGTTTTGTCCCTCCCGAATTGGCCTGTATTTCTACTATCATGTAATTTGTCAAAATGCAATCTTGAATTTATTGGGGTTACAAGCTGTAGTACGAATATTTTCTTATTGATTCGTTGGTAAAGTAAACTGTTGTAAATTTCTAGCAAATTCCACTGGATAAAAAAATATCCATAAAGTTCATGACTCGTTATTCTGATATCTGACCTCACTTCTGTCGGGTTTGTTTTAGTAGGCAAGTTACAGTTGGCGCTTCGGTACTACTTAGCGATCGCTTATCTGAAATTCTGTTATTTCCGCGTTTGACCATACTGGAAGCCAGTTTGTTTCAAGATCACACAAATTCTCAGTCGAAGAAGCTGCATTAAAACCAGTACGCACCGGACAAATAGATAGTGGTTCATTTTCAAGTAGAACTTTTTATTGCAAACACAGTCCACAGTTTTCGTTCGAACATTTTAATCTCGGATGTCTTGGATGCGCATCAGCATTTTGATGGCAAAATCCCGCACGATGTTGGATTTCAAAATCATGTGTGTCTAGCATGGTAAGCCAGCTAGCTAACATACCCTGTTGGTGTTTAAATTTTTAAAGCCAAGGTGAAGGGGCATGGTCAGTTCGAAACACAAATTTAGACCCATAAATGATGTTGAGACTGTTTAACAAAAATTACGAGAGCCAACAATTTTCGTTTCGTTGTACAGTAATTTTGCTGTGACCTATTTAAAATTTACAAGACTACTATAATATGCAATCACATACTCTTCCTCATTTGAACTTGGGGAAAAACTGCTCCGAAACCAAAGCTACTGGCATCCGTATCTAAAATAAATTTACTGCTAAACGTTGGGAGACTTAAAATTGTTAATGACATAAAAGCGTTTTTTAACTGTTCAAACGAGTTTTGGCGTGCCGAATCCCAGGCAACTTTTTCTGGTAAATCTAGTTAACGGGGAGGCTAATTCGGAAAAGTTACGCAAGAACGTTCTGTAATATCCGGAAAAACTTAGACATCTCTTAATTTCTGTCAGGGTCGGGGGTTCTCTCCGGGTACTCCGGCTACCTCCCCCAATAAAAACTGGACGCCATGAAATAACTGAAAAATTGTTGAAAGTGGCGTTAAAACACCATTCAAACAAACTAACAAATAATTTCTGTCAGATATTTAGGTTCAGGCATCTCTTTAACAATTACTATTTGATCCAGGTCAGAAGGGGCCCCTTTCTCTGAAATCACATGTCCTAGATATTTAACTTTGGTTTGAAAAAGGGTGCATTTCTTTGCTTTGAGTTTCAAATTCGCAATTTTAATCCTTTCAAAGACCTCTCTTAATCTGTAATGCTTATTAAAAATTTCTGTTGGAAATAATTATATCATCTAAGTAGCACATGCATTTTTAAAAGTTTAAGTTGCCCAATACACTTTTAATCAACCTCTCGCACGACGCAACGAAACCCATAGGCATGACTCAATATCAAATAAGTCTCGATGAGTAGAGAATGCCGTTTTATGTTAATATTAGGGTCCAATACACCGTTTGCAGTCCTACGAAATGAAACCAACACGACCCCGCAAAAACCTTGAATGAGTCCTTCAAGTTTGGGTGCAGATATGCGTATTTCTTAGTTATGGCTTTTAGTTAAAGAAAGTCAACACAAAACCTCGGTGTTCCATCTTTTTCCGTCACCAAACAAATTGGTGTAGACCAGAGACTTGAATTTGGTTCTATTATTTTATCATTCAACATTTTATCTTTTTCCTTATTAATCATCTCTTTTTTAAATGTTGTTAGTAAAGCAACGTTTAATTAGTTGTAAAATAATTGCATAAAATGAATAGGTTATGTCAATATCAATTAATCCACTTTTAGAGTGAAAAGACTTCATTTTACATGGGTTTTTCTGTTCATTACATTTTGTTTTTGACATGCTGATTTTGTTTTGCAACAGGTCGTACAGAGATTTTAAATTACAGACCAATCAAATATTAAGTTTTTTACAGCTTTTCCATGCAAACGATATACTTTTCCTAGCTCCATCCATGAAAACCGAAAACCTTGTGTGCATTTAAACTTTTAAACCGTTAAAGATATTACAAAAACCCGAGAGACCAATCCTTTTATACAACAATAACGTAGAATACGGTTGGAATTATTTTTTTTTAAATAAATAAATTGTAAAATGTGTCATTATCTTTATATTTAGCATCTATAATTATTATTTCTTTTTCCATTTTAAATTTTCTTTCATAATAATCAATCAGTAGCGAATGTACATGTTCGAGGCATATCTTATAGTCAAAATTTGGTGCTGACAGGCATATCATTAATTTTTTCGGTTATATATTAACTGTCTTTATTTGCTGCACAAAATGTCGAAAATAGTTCAAAGTCTGAGGTTTTCTATTCACAACTTGAATATGGCCTTGGTCGGCTAATGTATAACGTTCTGACATTTATATGATAAAAGCTGACCAACATCTTAATTATTTTAGTTTTTTATATTGTAGGGTTTAAGCACCACTGATGATTCTTATTTAGACGAAACGCGCGTCTGGTACTTGTATAACCTTTGTATCATCGATGACATTTTATTAGTACTATACAGTCACATATGTCGTTCGCTGGCCATACATTTTACACACATGTCTTACCTGGGTTACTTATTTCTTAAAACTCGTTTATTGTCGAAAATTGTATGCTCAATCTTATATAACATTCACTTATTTTACATGACAAACCATCGGAATATACTTTTCGTACATCCCATAAACATGCCATTGATTATTTTATATAAAAAAAATTATAATTTGGTAAGTGTAAAGAAAATTCAATGACATATAATTTTCAGTGTCAATATACTGAATACCTTTAATAATTTATCATTGATGACATTTGGAGCATGGCTGATAGTAATTTGTAATATATCATAAGATATATAGATCTTCTCTATCTCCAATAATGGAATTTACATTACATAAAAAACACAAAACTAGCAGTAAAAAGATTTTAAGAGAATGTTTTACGACAACAGTTGCATATGTTTCTTTAATGGATACAAGAAACGCGTACATTGAAATCATTTTTTTCTTTACTTATTATGTAATGCTTGTAAAAGCATTATAAACTATATCATTTTTATTTCAATAATCCTTCGTATACGTGTCGTTCCTACAGAATGTCTTCTATGAAAATTTCTTCAATAAGGGCAGTAACCAGTGAACAACAAAACCCCAAGTTTGCAGTTTTAACGTTAATCGCATAGATCGATCAATGAAATTGTGGTATTCCCCACAAGATCTGGAATGACCTAAACTCCATATGCTGGAACAAAATGTTGCCGCACAATAAGGGACAGTTTCTGTCTATAATTTACTAATTTAATAACTTCCATCAATTTCCACAACACTTGTTGAAACTGCTCCTCGTTGCAACGTTTTTTAAATGTATGACCGTCTGAAATAGCAGACTCAAATTTTACAAGCGCCAATTGAATAACGAAACGCTTGTTTGTTTGGTAGAAATTTTTTGGTCTATGAAGCATGAAAAATATTAAAATTCCAATAAAAAAATAATTTGATTCCAACAAGAATATTCATTTATTAATACCCCTTTCGACATTTTTTTATAATCTTCAAATATATTTCACTATTATGGTAACATTAGTGAAAGTTTATTTTGTTATGAATTCCTATATTCATAATATTCATATAAAAAAAATTACTAGAATTTTATCCAAACCATCGTATCAAATTATTAAAGGTTGCAATACAAAGCTATAACTAGAACTAGTCACAATCTAACTGGATATCAGTCATTACCAACAATCATAAAAAATATACGTAAAAGTAAATAATAACATATTCCATTACCTCATAATTGAACTATTTTTAACATTTGGCAATGGATTAAATACCAAGTTTTGCGGAAACAAATTTGGTAAAGGCAAAATATTAAAAGTAAAAGTTTGAAGAAGGTACGGTAATTCTGACCATTAAATTCCAATATTTAGTACTTTTTTACTCGTTATTTCCTAAAAGAAACCTATTTGTATAACTGCAATGTATAATTATTGCTTGGCATTATGTCAAAGCCGGAAAACTGCATTGGACATCAATTATTTTAGTTTTCTATTATCAGTGCAATTTACTAAAAAATGTTAAATGTCGGTGCTTAACCCCGGGCAAAAAAGCTCTGACACCACTATTTATGAGTTTTAATTATAATAACTTATAAAAAGGCAAGTTTAAGAAATTCATAGATATATTGCTTTAGTGTATTTGTACTATACCCTCGGCACAAGAAAAAAATTAATGAAAGTAGTTATTCTGTCAAAAATACATTTTTGTAGTTTGTGACTAATTATTTCACAATAAACTTGAAACAAAGACCATTTTACTTTTTTCCTAACAAGAAGTATAGCAATATCTTGATGCTATAACACAATTGTAGAAAAGTTCATTTTATTCTTTTTCTAACAAGGATGTATAGCAATTTCTTGACATTATAACAACATTTCAGAAAATTTTATTTTATTTCTTTCCTAACAGAGATGTATAGCTTTTTCTTGATATTGTAACAAAATTTCAGAAAAGCTCATTTTATTATTTTGCTTACAAAGGTGTATCGCAAATTCTTGATGTAATACACGTAAGAAAATTTCAAAAAATTTCATTTAATTCCATCCTTAACAAATATGTATAGCAATTTCTTGATGCTATAACAAAATTTCAGAGAAGTTCATTTTAGTATCTTTTCTTAACAAAGATGTATTGAAATTTCTTGATATAATGAAAAATTTTAAGAAAAGGTCATTGGACAGAAAAATGTAAATACATTGTTATAGTGTTTTATAATTTCGCGTCTGTATAATGCGTTAGACAATTTGAATTTTTAGTGTTCTTATCCATTTAAATGAGCAAAGACTTTTAATAACCCCAGCTTTTCTAGCTCCTACTCGAAATCTATTATGATGTCCCATAGGCGCAATCGTGGTAGTTTTAAACCTTTTGTTTTTAACAATTCATGCAGCATTCGCTCAACCCACGTTGACAAATCTTACAAATTCATCCGTGAAAAAAATAAACTATTTCTAAAAACAAACTGAGCCTTCCGACGATATTTGGTTCGTTCAGATACTCGTAAAAGCTTCCATATGTTGGATAACTGAAACCCGCCATCTAATAATCTGTCTGAGGTTTATTGGTCTATGTAAAATTGTGGGACCAAACAGTTTCCTATTATTATTAAATTTTTTTAAATTACCATATTTAAATACATTCTGAATGCTTTTTCATAAATGTTGATACATGTTCATATAGAGAGAAGTAAGTGCAATTAAAGAAAACAGGTCCTGAATATATCTGAAATATTGCTTGCTGAAAGGTAAACGTCGTTTAATCAATTTATTAATAGAAATATATGTGCATATCACGAAAACTATGTGCATTTATGTAAAAATATGTACATACAAGTCAGTAAAGGTGTTCCACATAATGTATTTTATGTGTTCTGAGTCAGCAAATGGTCAGGTGATTCAAGATTTGTACTGTAATTGATAAACATGACGAATATAGGTATTAATGTATTAAGCAATCAGCTAAAATATGTACATAATGTGATATCAGCATCAGATAATCCTTTGATCTGCAATATCCGTCGTGGCGAAATAAGAGAGGAAATAGATTTGTCATTTATTGGATCTACAATTTATTGCATGCAGATTAGATTAATGCTACATCGAAATAACTAGCAAAATTAGGTGCAAGTGTTTTCTCTAGAAGTATAAGTTTTGAAAACCTTATATATATAAACGAGATGAGTTGTCATGTATTAATATTATGTTTCACAGAAAACACTCTAAATATTATACCACTATTTGTAAGTACATTTGTAGAACAAAGTGAAAACAGAAATATAGAATCTAATATTTGAGAAAACGCAAAACAATGAAATCGTACGCACCCGTTACAGTAATAGTAATACAAATTTAAATAATAAAGGATGTCACTGTTTGTCATTCTCTCTTCGTGACAAGTTGATTATAAGGTTTATAAAGTTAATAGTTCAATGACACAGTCAAACAGGACTCAAGTAAGTATCCCTGTCACTGTTAACCGGACCTGGGCAGCTGTTTGGCAGATTTGGATTTTGACTCGAATTAAAACTACTGTTTGCCAGTAGACTGGAATCTGTTATTGATCCCCTGTTTACTTCTGGTGTCAAATATGAATCGGTTCCGATATTTTCCATTTCGTGTGTACCCTCTGATCTCTGTGGATGCTTATAAGACAACTTCAAGGTGACATTCAATGAATTGTTTAAAGCTGACATCGGCAAATATGTAGTAGTATTGATGTCATCCGTGATGTTGTCATTTATAATGTTGATTGAGAAACGTGGGTTCTCTATTCCTTGCAAATGTTGTTCAAGTGTTTTAGTTTTTCGTAGTCGGCGACAGACAAATATTATCATCACAATTACAACAATCACAATCAAAACAATCACAATCACAATCACAACCACAATAACAATCAAAACACTTTCTCCTGCTATAGATGACTCCTTTATTGGAATTGGAATTGCATCTGTAATATATTTAAAGCTATTATATTTAATTAAGAAAATACGAATTCTCAATTATGTGTTGTAGATTTATTTCAGATAGTTAAGCTAGATTCAGCAACTTTCTGTAAACTTATGGCATCCAAGAAGGACGTTAGAGAACAGGTTCAAATCAGTCGACCTTGGTCAGGGAAAATGGTAATGAAATTGATTTCATTAGTAGTGATATTTGACGACTATTGTGTTGATTTAGTAACTTATCTAGTAAAAAAATGTAACGTCATGCATATCTCCGCCTAGATAAATATATCATTAATGATTTGTTTAAATGATACTTTACACCATTGCATGAACTATTCAGCTGTATGATTAGAAAGCAGTGGTTCAAGTTGAAAACACTAAAGTAAAGTCGTTACCAAATAGTTAAAACGTCTTATATCAACCGTATGTATTGTATCTACTAGTCGCGTAGACACGGAGGCCTCAAAAACAATGATGCGCTATGTTTGCATTTTAATGTATTTCATTTAAGCAGTTGCATAAGTTAGTTTAGAATCGTTATATAAATTATATCAGTTTAAATAAAAATTGCAGTCTGGATAATATTGATGTTAAAAGATAAGAACAGTATGTCGTCTTTAATGACATGGTTCAATGAATTAATTTTTTTCTTTGTATTATTTAATACATTTTGAGATGAAACCGAGTTTTTAATGATCATATGACTGTTCTTATTCGTGGAGGAGGTCGACATAGTAAAAATGACTGTTCCTTGTATCAATGTCACAAAGAACAGTCAATGACTAAAATCGATCCAATGCTAGTTGTTTTTTTTTTAAATCAACAATTTTATTTCGAACACGATGTTAGATAACAAATATGTAACCAACAAAGCATAAGTAAGTCGTTTTATTTGATTTAATGGTGTTTTAACGCCACTTTCAGCATTATTATTTTTTTAGCTATATTTTGGCGTCCAGCTTTTTGGGGAGAGGAATTCGGAATACCGGAAAGAAACCGGACCATCGGTAGGAAAACTGGAAATTAAGATTCTAGTACACCCTAGGTGTGAGAGAAATTATTCTGTATCTTAGAAGTTGAAAGAAGTGTAAGATATACTTGTGATGAATCGACTAACCTTTTGATATGCAGGTTGTTTGGTCTGTGTGCAAATCATAGTAATCAGGGCACATGCAAGATGATAGCGTACTATTAGTTGTGTTGTGAGCTGGCAAAGGGAAACATATGTGACTGCACCATCCGTTGTTCTGTCCACATAAATTTTGTCCTGCATTGATAAATTAAGGTGTTTGCATCATGGTTTAGTCTGGTGACTTGTGGATCGTGGGAATACAATATTATGCGAGGTTTTCCAAAAATATTTTGTAGTAATGGTGTGATAAGTAATATCAAATTAAACTGAAAACATCCATTAATGAAATAAGATAGGAAATTTAAATTGATGACAGATAACAATCATACAACGAACTACACACGTTGTCGTCGACTTTCCTTTATCCTTGCTCATTATTTTTTTATTCTGAACAATCCACTTAAAAAAAGCAATGTCATGTTCAATTTATTTATACATGCTTCAAACTGCAAACATGTTAACAAGAGAATTACATAATAAGAAAAAATATCAATTGTAGAGATTTATGGAACGCCATGACTGCCTTATGTATGAAAAGTTCTTTGTATGTGTTGCTTACTACTTTATATGTGGTGCTCTCGACTTTATGTGCGGTGCTCATGACTTTATATGCTGTGCTTACTTCCTTATATGTGGTGCTTTCGACTTTATATGCGGTGCTTACTATTTATATGTGGTGCTTTCGACTTTATATGTGGTGCTTTCGACTTTATTTGCGGTGGTTACGTCTTTATATGCGGTGGTTACGACTTTATATGCGGAACTTACGACTTTATATGTGGTGATTACGTCTTTATATGCGGTCCTTACAAACGACTTTATATGCGGTGCTTACGACTTTATATGCGGTGGTTACGACTTTATATGCAGTGGTTACTACTTTATATGCGGTGCTTACGACTTTATATGCGGTACTTACTAACGACTTTATATGTGGTGCTTACTTCTTTATATGTGGTGCTTCCGGCTTTATATGTGGTGCTTACTACCTTATATGCGGTGGTTAGATGAAATTGTATACTATACGTTGGTCATGACCTTTAAACGCAATAAACACGTGATTTTAGAGATTTGTATTGCTTTCGTCATCATATGTTACGCACTGGAATTAACTGGCTTTCGAGAAAAATTATAATTGTTCTTCTTAATTTTTATTTGTAATATATTTATTATTGCTGTGAGTCAAAGATTTCAGCAGTCAAAGGAATAAACGTTATGTGTATTATTGTAATAATTTACTTAAATTTGTTGAATGTTTTTGGATATTCCGGCTAAAGGAACGATAGTCATAATTTTCTTATTCTTTATGTTTGTTTATGAGGGGGAGGACAAGGTATTGAAAGACAGGGAGAGAGGGGAGAAGGAAGGAAAGTGGAGGGAAAAGGGAGCAAATGGATGGGAAAAGGAGCAACCGGAAGGAGAAAAGAGAAAGAGGGAGGGAGAAAGGAAAAAGTCAGAAATATAGAAAGGCATAACTAGTACAAATATACCCTTTAATTTGTACCAGAAAATCATTTCAAAAGTGCCAGTTCGTTGCTTTAATTGAAAGAGGCTTAAACTATTTATAGAAAACTCCAGTAAAGAGATAAATTGAATCATTCTAAAATGATGAGAGTTTTACTATGCTACCTGGCTACTATGCAGTAAGTGTTTTTAAGCCCAAATCACTCCCTCTAAATTATGTTATCATCTATTCACTACGTATCCGTCATATGTCGTCTGTCCGTTGTAAACTCTTTCAAAAATATTCTTTTCTGACACCACTTCAAATAATTATTTTTTTCCAAACATGGTAACAGTCATCCTTAGGGTACCTAGCAGAATGTTGATCCATGCATGTGCTAATCAAAGTACAGTTTGCACAACTGGTAATGTTTCATTCAGTACGTAATACCATTACATTATAAAGCAAATTCTTTTACATTTGAAAAATTGAAAAAAAATTCCAATCAGTCAAGCTATATTCATAATAACACTTGTCGAAATATCCTTATTTCTACACATGGGAAGCCTGTAATGTTCACGTCAGCATTTTGTTCTTATTGCCTCTGTTGTTCTATGTGCCCCTGTTGTGACCATCTTGCTGTTAGCATCAGCACTAAAAACTGTGAGACTTTGTAAAGAACCATATGAGGTACAGTTCTATAAGATAACAAAACAATACAATACAATAGAGGTTTGTTATATTGTTTGACAATTGCAACCCAGGCAGCCGTATTGAATAATGGATCAGGAAACAATTTATTAAGTACACATAAATGAACATTTCCAACAAGTTGGATTCCAATTTATCAAGTGGTTTTAGAAGTACAAATGTAACAAATGCAAGACAAGTTGGTTTGGACTCTGGAGACATCCATAGGACAATTTACTTTTAAGACGAAATTAGTCAGTCCATAGGATATGTCGGAGAGTTCGGCCCGACTACATAGACAATTCAGACCGCCTAAGAGAACCGTCTAAGAAAACAAAAAGGAAAGATGTCTTCATAGACGATCTGAGTTTACTTTGTAGGCGGTCAGAGTTGTCTTCCTATATTGGTCGAGATGTCTTATATTTGTGTTGGGAGAAGAAGACCTAAATGAGGACGATTTACTGCAAACGTAGATGGACGCCCACTAAAGAGAACAAATCAAATGGTCCCCACATGTCAAACATCTAAAAATTAATAGCTTATATCAGTCAAGTTTCCAAATAGATTTTATAAGTACAACTCCTGCAAGTTGAACTCCTCGCTTACGCGCATTTTATATACCTGTACGCGAGGGAACTGTTTTACAACAATAATTATTACATTGTACATATTTCTTATGGATTCGCAATCTAATTAAAATTAAATCTTTCGCTTGCTTCTCGCTTTCTATGGAAGCAAGTTCGAAGTTTTGTGATATTTCCCTGAAGTAGTTATGGCCATTAAATTATTAGTACGATTTTTGAGAAAATAGTCAGTTTTTACAATATAACTTGAAAACTATAACTGCAGATTGATATTGTGAATTGAAAAATGATCAGTAAGGCAATGTAAATCACTATGTTGGACCAAAATTGTCTGACAAATTCTTACAAGAGTTATTGCCCGTTAATGAATTTTTTATGAACTGTTTAGTTTACTTTGCCCTGTAACGTAAAAGCTATAGTAATTAGAATGAAACTGTATATTGCAAAAATGATCATCAAGACAAGTCCTACAAATAACAAAGACATCACTTTTGCTATGAAAATGTCAGATTTAAAACTATAACAGCTAGAGTTAAACTGTAATACAGACAATTTATGTTACAGCAGCAAATAATCCTTTTTACATTCCATTTATAAGCACCATTTTTCAGTCTAAATTACCTTTTTAGCCTATCAGAACTTGAGAATTTTTATGTTGCTGTGGTAGTTAAGAAATAACTCAAAAGTCTGAGATTTGAATTGAGATTGTTTTGAAAAATCAAGGCCTGAACATAAACGAAATTTTTTACTTCTTAACATTTTACTTTAAATGTAAAAATATTAAAAGATGTTTGTAACCTTTAGTGTTAATCTTACATGCACAAGTTGTGAAAAATTTTTAAAATACAAGGTTGTCTTGTTGTTAAAGAATTTCTAACATGTTTGCTTATTCAAACTACAAAGTTAACGACCATAAAAACATTTATTGTAGTTAAGAAATATAAGAAGTGTAAAGAGGGGGAGTAAGCAGCAGAGGAAAGGGAGAAAGGTACCTCCGTTCACCCCCACGTTTATGTGTGAAAACAAAAATAAATGGTACAAATTTCATAAATCGACGTATCTTGAATGGGGCTTAATGCTTTTTTTTGGGGGGGAGGAGTAAGCCGGACTACCCAGTGAAAAAACCCCGAACTTCGACAGGAATGCTGGCAATTCTCCAATTAAGATTGGACAGAGTCGAGCACATCCGCCACAGTACAAAATTCGTACCCTCAACCTCAGTGTTGGCAGGTACGTGATCAATAGTATATGATTTATTAAATTAATCACTCGGCCACCAAGGCCCCATGACCGGGATGCGAACTAGTACAACATTGAACACATGTTCTACTCTCATATTTTCTTTAATTAATTCAAACCATAAAATGAGGAGATGCAAAGCATTTATAATGATTACTTTTACGTATTTCTCACAAAACTTTGTTTATTTGCATTTAATGAACTAATTCAGATAATACTTTCTGAATATAATACAAACGAAGACACTGTAGTACCAAATTACTTGACAAGACAACATCGTGATCACCATAGGTTTCCTTATAGGAAGTCAGGAAATTTCGGCTAACCGAATGCACCACCAAGAGCACCCCTATTCAAACGACAAACAAATAAACAAACAGTCCGGTTTCAATACGGTGATCGTATGTAAAGTTCTTTCCTTGTCAGTGGAAAACAGCAACTTATTAAAATTTGGCGCAACGTCACTGCCGCCAGTTCAAAATCACATGCTGAGCCAGATTGCTTTACTTTATATAGGCAATTAAAATAAATAAGATGGGTTGATTTTATACATTTTATTTTTGTTTTAAAGAATAATAATTTTATGCCTATTGTACCTTTAGCCGGAATATCCATCCAAAAAATCGCTCAATTATTTAACTGTTAGTAATTTATAACAATAATACACATAAGTGACATAACGTTTGTTCATTTGACCGTTGAAATCTTTGACTCACAGCAATAATAAATATATGACTTATCAAAATTAAGAAGGACAATTACAATTTTTCTCGAAAGTCAGTTAATTCCATTGTGTAACATATGATGACGAAAGCAATACAAATCTATAGAACTGCCGCTGGCGACAAAATTCTACAGTTCTTAAAAGAAATTAATTGTATAGCAAAATATAATCTTATATCATAACTATGCTGTTATTTAATATTTTATGAGTTTAATCAAGTTTGTTTTATGTGTATATACCCTCATACTATTGTGTGAGATTACAGTTTTATTATATTTCGACAGGATTGTCTTTGTTTTCTTTCTAATTGCTCAACCTTATCAATTTATAAATTTGTTCACGTCCTGAATATAGCTGAAATAATGCTTGCTGGACGTTAGACATCAATCAATCAATCAATCAAATCTATAGAATCACGTGTTTATCGCGTTTAATGTCATGACCAACGAAGCGTTTACAATTTCATCTAACTACCGCATATAAAGTAGTAAGCGCCGCATATAAAGTCGTAAGCACCGCATATAAAGTCGTTAGTAAGCACCGCATATAAAGTCGTAAGCACCGCATATAAAGTCGTTAGTAAGCACCGCATATAAAGTCGTAACCACCGCATATAAAGAAGTAAGCACCACATATAAAGTCGTTAGTAAGCACCGCATATAAAGTCGTAACCACCGCATATAAAGAAGTAAGCACCACATATAAAGTCGTTAGTAAGCACCGCATATAAAGTCGTAACCACCGCATATAAAGTCGTAAGCACCGCATATGAAGTCGTTTATAAGGACCGCATATAAAGAAGTAAGCACCACATATTAAGACGTTAGTAAGCACCACATATTAAGACGTTAGTAAGCACCACATATTAAGACGTTAGTAAGCATCGCATATTAAGACGTAACCAACGCATATAAAGTCGTTAGTAAGCACCGCATATAAAGTCGTAATCACCACATATAAAGTCATAAGCACCGCATATAAAGTCGTAATCACCACATATAAAGTCGAAAGCACCACATATAAAGTCGAAAGCACCACATATAAAGTCATAAGCACCGCATATAAAGTCGTAAGCACCGCATATTAAGTCGAAAGCACCACATATAAAGTCGAAAGCACCGCATATAAAGTCATAAGCACCGCATATAAAGTCGTAAGCACCGCATATTAAGTCGAAAGCACCACATATAAAGTAGTTATCACCGCATATAAAGTCGAAAGCACCACATATAAAGTCATAAGCACCGCATATAAAGTCGTAAGCACCGCATATTAAGTCGAAAGCACCACATATAAAGTAGTTAGCACCGCATATTAAGTCATAAGCACCGCATATAAAGTCGTTAGTAAGCACCGCATATAAAGTCGCACCACCGCATATAAAGTCGTAACCACCGCATATAAAGTCGTAAGCACCGCATATAAAGTCGTAAGCACCACATATGAAGTAGTAATCACCACATATAAAGTCGAAAGCACCGCATATAAAGTCGAAAGCACCGCATATAAAGTCATAAGCACCGCATATAAAGTCATAAGCACTGCATATAAAGTCGGCAGCACCACATATAAAGAAGTAAGCACCGCATATTAAGTCATAAGCAGCGTATATAAAGTCGAGAGCACCACATATAAAGTAGTAAGCACCGCATACAAAGAACTTTTCATACATAAGGCTGTCATTGCGTTCCATAAAGATCAAACCTAACTTCAACCTTCGTTTACCTACTATTCCATTAATCTGAATCTACCTTTTATCTGTGCTCCCACTCCAAACATCTGTATTCCCATTGGTTTCCGAATGAAATTGGCCACAATTTCAAAATCTTGACCTGTATATTTATTTACTCTACATATACTCCGGTACTTTCCAATATACCAGTAAATATAATTGTTGAATACAACTAAATCAAACGGCTTTGGTAAAACATCTGAGTTTTTTATGACTGTGTATGTCTCATTCCCATCAAATCGTGTACTTTTAATTTGGTTCAAACTATCATCTATCCAATAAAGTCTTTGACCAATGAGATCTGGTTTGGACAAAAAAAACTTTTATTTTCAATCATAAAACAAATTGAGAGTGTCTAAAGCACTCAAATAAGTACGACCGAAGATGAAAGAACCAGAAATGGTCTAAATAGAATTTGATAACAAAAAGATATCTCACAATAATACTGCATTTTTTTTCAATTTATATTCATTACAATAACGAGTTCCCTCTATGTACAAAATCTAAGAAGTGTGTACAATGAAATGATAGGGATGCCCTGGAAGTGTTCCGAATTAGGTTAAAAGATAGCTTGTTAAACGTAATAAACTAAGGTATATTTTTTTATTAAAATTTGACCATGTTTTGTTTTAATTAAAAGGTTGGCTACTCCTACATTTTAAAACTTGGGTAGTAAGTCTTCGATAAAATACACGAAAAAAGAATGAATAAACTTAAAATAATTTGTTCGTGCGGTAAATTATACTAATCGAATTAACGTAGTGGAAATCGAAAGAAAACTACCCGGTATGTTTATTTGCTAGTGACTGTCGGTTACAAAATACCTATTGTCATCCCATAAGGCAATACAATATCTGTGTCAACAATGACTTGTCTATCACGTCCATCCATTGTGCACCTTTCTATTCTTGGTCTCACTCCCACGTCTGAGAAAAAAAGCCATCTGCGAAATAATTTAATTGGTAATTGTTTATTTTGCGGATATAGTTGAATACCATTATGTCACGATATACGTATTAGTATCTTTAATTACTTACCTAATTAATACTATGTGCATGATAAAAACAAAAATCTCTTTTCTTCGACTTTTAGCGATTATTTCATATTATTTCATATTTCATACAACAACAACAACATACCCTGTAATTGGATCAACAGCTATTGCACTAGGTTTATCAAGGCTATTATCCTTTAAAATGGTCCTTCTGTCTCTTCCATTAAGACGTGAGACCTGTATATGATTATGCCTACTATCCGTCCAGTATAACAAGTCATAAATCCAGTCTATAGCTATTCCATCTGGAGTATCAACAGATGACGTAATAACATCCTCCACTATTCCCGATACTGAATCTTTAGTTACTGAAGTTCTGATAAAATATTGTTTGCAATAAATACAAATGACTTTTTTTAGCATCATCTTTAATAAGTAATTAATTGAGAAAGACTATACCATATACCCCATTTGGCAGGCTTTATATCATTAAATAAGACATTGAATTATCTTTGGAAAAAATCGTATTTGGGTGTTTTCAACGTGCTGAACGTTATAGTGGCAATGGAGGTTCGTTTGGGAGACATTCTGTGTTGGTATCCCAACACAATCAGCACTAGTTATTATTCTTTTTCCTTTCTTTCTTTTTTTTTCCGCTCAATCTTGTCTGCACAATTTCTCTGAGATGCAATGTCCAATCAATATGAAACTTTAGGAGCTTGTTAAGGGTGACCTGAAATTTTGCAATCCATTCTTGGAATTTTCAAAACGGTTGCCGTTTCTACGGAAACGGGGTCATTATATCGGACATTGCATTACCTTGGACAATATTGTATTGGGATGGGGGTTTAACTTCCTCACGATTTAAGCGGCAATGGGGTGAGATATTTTGTGTTGGCACCCAACACAGTTATTACTAGTTCATTTTACTTGTGTTCCAATTTTGAATTCTTCTTTTTCCAACCTAGTCAATGTATCATACGTAAGTCCATAATTGTGAATCAAATGCTGTGAACGTGCTTATTATACATGTTATAAAAATATATTTTTAAAGAAAAAAAACCTAGATATTTTCTTCGACTGGAAATCACTCCAGTACACATATCCCTTTTCATAATGTATATCTAGTGCTACAGCGTTCCCGATTCCACCAATCACAATTTCTTTTACATTTGTAGCCACGTCAAGTCGTTCCACCCCATATTCATCCGCAAATGTCAGCCAATTTCCAGAGCCTAAAAATATAACAGGAAATCATCGTTATTAAAACATATTTTGCAATTAAATGTCAAACGGCCAGCCTTGTAAATAAACGATCGTTGTTCTTTACTGGTAAATGCAATGTTTTTCTGTGTTTTAAACAAAAAACTAATAAAAAAGCCCGCACAACTGCCGAAATGCTAAAATGCAACACAAATAAATAATAGTGTGTGCTTGTCAATAAACTCAATATATGTAGCTAGATTAAATAAAAAACCAAAATTGTTTAAAACCGCAAAATAAAGCTATTTATTCTCTGGGATTTTGTGTTACTTCATTATGCCTGAAGTTTAAAGAGTACAACTTACAGTCATATATCGTTCATACATCATACTTAAGACTGATCGTAAGTAGGAGTACTTTCTGTGGAACGGTTGCCACTAAAAGGGGCGCTATATATATACGTCAATACACAATACAAAAACGATCTTGTACAAAACACTCGGTTGTTTTGTCCAAAAATTCATTACTCAATAATAAACTGCTATAAACTAATTGTTCTGTACCGTGACCAGTATACCTAATTTATAGGTTCCGGATCCACATGAAAACCAGTACTTGAAGTGTGTTCAAATAAAGAAAACGGATAATCATTATTAATCTTTTCGAAAAAATGCAAAACATATAAATGTTCACATTTTTTTTTATTTTTAAATTTAAATGAAATATTTGTAATCCGTTTGCATGTACATTGAAAGCGAATCGTCTTGTGCCAAGTGTTTTATATAAGTATCTAAGTAGAAATAGCTTTGTTGACGGAAACTTCTTGAAAAATAATGTATTGGGTTCAATTAGTAAAAATGACCATATTTGGCCTTTAATGTTTTATTATATCTTCAACTGTTACGTTCTAGGGTTGAATTATTGTAGAAAATGCGCTGATGAAGGTCCGTCATCTTGTGAATATGTAACCAGACGGCGTTACTAGTGATCACACGACAATTATGTACGACATTATCGTTATAAGATACACTTTATGCGGATAAATATTTTTTTAACACGATATGCAAAGAGGTAGATAGTTACAATAGAAAATGGTTTTTTTCTAGTAGGAAATCTTGTACAAATGTGCTCATCAGTAATAGCTAGATTTTAGCAAAACGCTGTTTTATATTTATATGAAGTTTTTTTTATTTGCGAAAAATTAATTCAATAGGAGTACCAGGTCATTAATTGTAAAACACTTTTGATGTTCACTTTTTATTCACATTTTATTACACGATCTAACGTTTAAATAATAGATTTCAAAAGTAATTTAATATTTTAGAAAAAAAAATAAACAGATTATATGCTTAGTAATAAAGCATTTAGTTCGCTGAAAACAAATTTTAATGTTATAGATATCTTACAACTTATAAAATTAGTTTTGTTTTATTACCCTTTAGGCGTTTGTCAAATAAAATGTGTCATTAATTATATCTACCTTGGGTGCCAAGGAAACCTAGATTGAGCGGACACGTTTGAATGTTAATATGCTGGTTGCAAAACCTTTGCCATAGAGTATTCACATGTCCCTTTGCCACTAGCAATTTCAATTTATTTGGATAAATATTCTCAATTTGAAGTGACACTGTCATACTTAAAGTACGTTTACATTTAATTATTTTAAAATAAATTGAACAGAAAAAGATTCAGTGAATGATGTGTGCTTCAAAATATTAAAGAAATAAATGAAATAATATAAAAGCGTCATCATCCGCCATCTATCCTTACCCCCAATTCGGCCTCCCAGAATTTAATAATCTCAAATAAACATCTTGTGTACTTTAGCTGCGACTATATCTACTAATCGAAGTACTTACGTGCATAAACGAGTAATAATTTACATGTAAACTTTTCAGGTTGAAGTGGTGTGTAAATAAAAACGTAAAAATGTCTCTCTATAAAAACTACGCATGTCTAGGTAGCACGAGCCTTATTTATAATAAGGTTAAATGCGCATGTCTAAGTAGCATGTCTAAGTCTTATTGATTATAAGGTAACATTATTTTTATCTGCAAAAAACATTATATAGGTTGTTTAATTGATGAGTTTGGCATGGACAGTTGGCAATCCTTCTTACATATTCACTGCGCTTTCAAAAGAGAAGATTCTTGAAAATCACAAATCGGTATTGGCATCGTTTGATTTAAAAAAATCAAAGTCGACTATTGTGATTTCCCCTTCTTGTTTTGGATACCAAACCTTCAAAAAATCCATACAAACAGCTTTTCATAGCAGGATCGTCTTAGTGTACCACCAAACAAAATCGCAACTCCTGACCACTGTTTTAACAACAGTGAAAACGGCACTTCAAAAATACAATGATACTTTCTACTCTAGGATTAAATGTGGATTTTGAAAAAATTCAAAAGACGTGATAGACATCTTGATGTCTGGATCTCTTTCCCACTGTAACATCATACAAACATTCGATTTTTCTAAAATCTATACTGCCACCCCTTATATGCAGCTTAAAACCAGGCCTAAAGATTTTATTAAACGCTGCTTTTTCAAGAAAAACGGAAAGAGACGATAAAAATGCCTCATATATAGCCGTGACAGAACTTACTTCGTCATCAATGATTCTTAATCTAATACTAAATATACTGAAGACGGAATCTGTCACATGTTAGATTTTCTGATTGACAACATATTCGTCATGTTTGGAGGACATGTTTTTTCAACTGGTATTCCAATGTGTACTTAATGTTCTCATCTCCTCGCCGACCTGTTTTTCGTACTTTTATGAGGCTGAGTTCGTAAGAGGCCTGCTGAAGAGGAAAGAAAAGACAATGAACCAGACCTTTAATTTAAGATTAAGCTACATTGAGGTTTTGTCCGTCAATAATGCTAATTTGGTGACTATTTCATTCAATTTACCCTAGCGAGCTTGAAATTAAACACACCAACAATACACTAAGGTCAGCCTCTTACTTATACCTACTTCTACAAACTAGACTACGACAAACGTGATGACTTCAACTTTCCAATTGTCAACTTCCGGTTAATCGACATCAACATTCTAGCAGCTCCAGCGTATGATGTGTAAATTTCATAACGTTATTCTTGATCCCACGATCGGTATCCCAATCTCCGGACCGATCACTGTTGTTGACTACTAAACTACTCAAACAAGGGTTGATGTTATCTCTTAAAAAGTTCTATGGTCGTCATCGTGACTTAATACATCGTTATGGGAATCAATACGATTTTCATTGAGTAATAGGGAGTGTTTCCTATGCCTGGATTTGACTTTTCCCTAGACATGACAATGAGTTACTCGACCGGTGTCTAATTAGGGGCAGGCACTTCTTACTTGTCCGGAGTACCTGAGTGCACCCATGATTTTTATTGGGTTCGGGTTACTCTCTTTCTGTTTTTGATAATGAGACAAAAGCGCATATCTAGGGAGCACGAGCCTTATTGATAGCCTTATTGATAACACGGTTAAAACTTCTTGTCTTGGTAGCACGATTCCTATTTATAATATGGTTAAATGTGCATATGTAGGCGGCAGGAGTCATATTGATAATAATGTTAAATGCGCATGTTTGTGTAGCATGAGCCTTATTATAAGGTTAACTGAACGTGTTCAGGTAGTACAAGCCTTATTTAAAATAAGGTTAGATATACAGGTCAGATAATATTGTTGATAATAAGGTCTAGGTAGCACCAGCCTCATTGATTATAATGTTAAATGAGCAGGTTTGTGTAGCACTAGACTTATTTATTAGAGGTTAACTGCGGGTGTGTAGGTAGCAAGCGCCTTATTGATAATAGGTTAAATTTGCATGTGTTATATTAATAAATGTGCATGTCTAGGTAGCACGAGTCGTGTTGATAATAAGGTTAAATGCACATGTCTAGGTAGCAGAAAAGCCATATTAATTATAATGTTAAATGCGCATTTCTAGGTAGCACAAACCTTGTTGATAATAATGTTTAATGAGGGTGTTTTGGAAGCACGAGCCTTATTTGTTAAAAGATTAAATGCGCATATCTAGGGAGCAAGAGCTTTATTTATTATAAGGTTAACTGGGCGTGTTCAGGTATTACGAGCTTTATTTAAAATAAGGTTAAATGTCTAAGTAGCATGAGCCTTTTTTATAATGAGGTTAAATGTGCATGCATATGTAGCACGAACCTTATTGATAATAATGTTAAATGCGTATGTCTAGTTACAATGTAGCACGAGCCTTATTGATAATAAGGTTAAATGTGCATGTCTCTGTAGCACGAGCCATATTTATTACAAGGTTAATTGTGCGTGTTTAGGTAGTACAAGCCTTATTTACAATAAGGTTAGATATACATGTCTAGGTAGCATAAGCCGTTTTGGTAATAATGTTAAATGCGCATGTCTTTGTAGCACGAGCTTTATTTATTAAAAGGTTAAATGCGCATGTCTAGAGAATACGAGCCTTATTTATTATAAGGTTAACTTCGCGTATTTAGGTAGCATGAGTTTTATTGATAATAAGGTTAAATTCACATATCTAGGTAGCACGAGCCTTATTTAGTATCAGGTTAAATGTGCATGTTTAAGTAGCACGAGCCTTATTTAAAATAAGGTTAAATGTGCGTGTTTGTGTAGCACGAGCCTTATTTAACAATAAGACTTTTTTGTTCTCTCGTATGCCTTTCAACTGTTGGTGTATTTCAGTGCAGCTTCATCGTCTTCGATTATGTCCGATAACTTACAAGGACATACTTTTCTCTTACTACAATTTAAGAGCGAAGATTCAGTACCGCTTAAATGAGAAAATTCTGGTCTTGTTATGTTAGAGACACATTCGAGTTCTAGTGCTAAGTTAAATAGTAAACTGAGAGATAGAAACAAGCTTATTCGCATTGCTGACAAATATGCAAGGGGTTGTGTCACAGTTATGGAGAATGAATCGAATGGAATCGCTACAAATTCTTAGATTACAATAAAATTAGACAAGAAGAATCTAGAACCGTTAATTTTTTTTTTTTAAATCCCGTCCGTCACAGTGACTGTACCTTATAAATGATAAGATATATCGGTCTTGTATTTGCCTCTCCGTGGTTTTTTTCTGAAGCCAGTGAAAATTCAGATGGTGCGTTAATTGTGAATATAGATACTAACATTTTCTTTATACTTGAAATGATAAAGAAAGAGTTCAAAGTTCGAGTTGCCGTGAAATAAGAGCCATTGACTAGAAACAATTTGGCAAATTACTGAAATAAAAAGTTCAATATTACAATTCTTCGTATTAGTACTGAAGCTAAAGATTATTGGTGGTTCCTCCTATTTAAGTTTTATGAACTATTAAATTTGTGATATATATAAAGCTGACGAAATAAAAATATCGTTGTAACAGTCCAATGTCAACTGAGTAAACGGTTTACAACAATGCTACAAACATAAAGTTTCCTTGTCTGTCACAACAAAAACTAGTGTCTGACACAACGTTCACAGTTATAAAAAGGTACATATATATTTTGCATCCCTTTGCAGTCAACATCAGTCAGTCAAAGATGAAAAACGACTTCATCTTGTATTTGCATTCATTTTTATATCAAATAGTGAAAGGTTTTCAGACAATTTTGTCATATCCAGCTTACCTTATTACAGTTGGCATGCACTTTTCGTGACAATTTAAGCAAGAAAACCAATACATTTATTTTAAGACATTTGTACACTAATGCCAAGTTAATAAATTAAAACTTAAAGTACAAAAATTATCCTTGATAATAGTCATATCATTACAATACTACATAATTATATTTGTAGTTTATATCAGTAGGATTATTAAGATTACATTATCCTTTAGCAATTAAAATAAGTTCGAGCTTTACGATATGTTGTTGCTTAATCAACATGACATTTTTAGAGGTTTCCATTATATACAATTACACATTATAATCGTGTAAATATTTTTTTTTACTTTGAAACGTCATAATGAATTTTATAACCAAGGATTTTATACGACAGCGATGACATTCTATGAAAGAAATGTGACGTAATAAATTGCGTTACGTTATGTACTATATTTTATGTAAAATTGGTTTGTGTTTAATAATAACAAGATTAAAATGTTAAATTTTAAAATTTCGATTTTGTTCTGCCTTTTTTATACTTCTTAATTTTAGATAAACTTATTACATACACTTAAGTCGACAGTTGCATACATTCCGCATCACGACTCGACGCTACGCGTCTCGTAGTGATACGAATGTACACAATTGTCTCGACGTGATACAGGTAGTTGTACCTACACATAATATATGCAATGTGTCTCACATCTGGTTTTGAAAACAGGTGACATTTTCACTTCCTTGTTTTCTGCGGTGTCGTGTTCCTAAACGTCTACCTGTACCCCCAAAATTTGAACAGAAAATTAATAGCGTCTTAAAATAGTAATATTAGTAACATTTAGCACCACCAATGGAATCAACCATTGTTGATAGGTATTTGACCTCGTTAACAGGATACGGTTTTTGCACCTACAATGACACACCTGGAAAATCCTATAAGTGAAATCACTCAAAACAATATTTACAAAAATATTCGATAACAATAGCTCAGTACAGAAACTTAAATGACGTAAATTTTTAGTCACTGTTGTCGGGCCCAAATGTATTTTATTCATCGATGACAAAATAAATTTATCAGGCTGAAAGTTTAATGTACTCCCGAATTGTGTTCTTAAACCCAGATTCAATAAACTGCCAATTAGCTTCAGTGTCAACAGACTTCAGACAAATCCAGAGATCGTACAAAAACATTTACAGCATGAGAAAAGTTACTCGCAACTACTACCGCGAGACGCAGCTTCCAGTGTAAACATGACAATGATTGCCAAATGCTGTTACATTTTAGTGCTAACATCGTACACATCTTATCACTGGTCGTCCGACGATTATATTGAAGTATTACGAAGTGAATTTATCACCCCGTCATATCCTCTACCACTCGACACTTCATTTTACGAGGTAAAGCTTGCGAACGATCTTAATATTGACATCTACTACTCTGTTTTCTATCATTTGAAACAGAGTAGGCGAAAACCTCTATCAATACTAATTGAGTTAAAACATTCCCATAGACTTATTATCATAATTCTTATCAGTGGCGATGTGTCACCTAACCCAGGGCCTGTTAAGCACCCCTGTGGTGGCTGCTACAGGGCAGTGGCCTGCAGTCATAGAGGAGTATACTGTGAAGTATGTAACTTATGGTGGCACATCAAGTGTGCGAATATTTCTCCACAACATTATATAGAACTTGGTAACTCAGACGAACCTTGGATCTGCAGCGAGTGTAGCAATTTCAAATTTACCGACTCATTCTTCAGTCTGTCAAGTCCAGGTGCCTTAAATGACACAATACAATCAGACGGAGATCTTGATATTTTTAGTGAACTAAAAGAATCCAGAAAAAATCATTTGCAAAACTTTCTTATATGTCATTTGAATATTAATAGCATGCGTTACAAATTTGATGAGATAAAAGAAATTTTAACTGATGCTGTTGCTGATTGCTTAATTCTATCAGAAACTAAATTAGACTGCTCTTTCCGAGATTCCTTGTTTGCAGTGAATGGATATAAGTTACAACGAAGAGACCGCACTGACCATGGAGGGGGCATGGCTGTCTACCTGAGAGCAGATATACCATCCAAAAGGAGATCTGACATCGAATGTAAGACTCTTGAAAATATTGTTCTCGAAGTGATTATTGACAAAACTAAATGGTTAATATATTGTATTTATCGACCACCATCCCTATCAAACAATATCTTTTCCACTTGCATGAACAGTCTCTTAGACAAAGGATCGAGATATATAGAAAATCATATTGTCATAGGTGATCTAAATTACAATTGTCTGAAACCCTTTGTGATATTTGTGACATTTTTGATCTCACTTATATTGTAAAAAGTCCTACATGTTACATGAAGGACTGTGAACCTTCTTTGGTAGATGTAATCTTAACAAATAGGCCTGAACTGTGTTTCGGGCAACTGAATTTTAACACTGGTGTTAGTGACTGTCACCATTTGATATCCACATTCGTAAAAGGTTATATACCAAGACATCAGAATGTAAAAACCCAATATAGAAGTTTTAAGAATTTTGACATCTGTGATTTTAATAGAGACCTAGAAAAGGTAAATATTTTACATGATCCTGCTGATAGTACGGATGAAATCGACATAATATACAATGACTTCGAAAGTAAGATTTTACAGGTCATAGATAATCATGCCCCAATGAAATCTAGATACCCTAGGAAAACTCTGTACCATATATGAATAGAGAATAAAGAAAAGAAATTTACCAAAAGCAAATACTTCGATCTAAATATGAAAAAATAGTACTAACAAAAACTGGGAAGCTTATCGCAAACAAAGAAATCTTGTCACCAAGTTAAAAAGAATATCAATAAATGTATACTTTCATGAACGGTGTGCTGGAGGTTAAAAATCTAAACACTTTTATAGCACTGTTAAACCCTTTCTTTCTAAGAAATCTGCTTCTATTCAACAAAAAATTGTTTTATCAGAAAAAAATTCTATTATCAGTGATACAACAGAAGTATGCAACATTTTTAACAATTTTTTTTGTTAATACTGCAAAAGACATTGGTAAAGGGGTTGTTTTTAATGAAAGCACACATCCCAGCATCAAAACAATCCATGAACATACAACAGTTATCACACCTTTTGAGTTTACACACACAAACAATTAAACTGTAAATAAACTGGTCAAAAGGATAAATGTCAAAAAGGCAACTGGAGTCGATAAAATATCAGCAAAGATCCTCCATGCAGGTGCACCAGTTTTAAACAAACACATAACTACACTAGTTAACTTTACCATAAATAATAGCGTATTTCCATCTCGGCTAAAAGAAGCACAAGTAGTTCCACTTTACAAAAAAATGATCCTCTTGACAAAGCAAACTACAGACCAGTCAGCATACTACCTACAATATCTAAGGTTTTTGAAATGGTAATATCTGAACAACTCTCAGACTTTTTTGATAATTTATTTCACCACTATTGATGTGCTTTCAGGAAAGGTCATGGATGTCAGACTACATTGCTCAGGCTCCTTGAAGACTGGAAATCAGTACTGGACAGTAACAAATATGTGGCAGATATACTTATGGACCTTTCAAAAGCTTTCGACTGCCTCCCACATGATATTCTTCTTTGTAAACTATCTGCCTATGGCCTTTCTCAAAATTCAATCAAATTACTACAAAATTATTTATCTGGTCGTAAGCAACAGATTAGACTTCAAGGAGCTTTGAGCAATTGGGCTGACATCCAGAAAGGTGTTACTCAGGGATCCATTCTTGGACCCTTGTTATTTAATATTTTTATTAATGATATCTTCTACTTTATTGAACATGGTGTTTTATATAATTATGCGGACGATAACACACTGTCTTATTCTGATGATAATTTTGAAAATTTGGTTACAATACTGGTAAATGAGAGTAAAATATTAATAAACTGGTTTAAACAAAACTGTATGCAGGCAAATCCAGACAAATTTCAAGCAATTGCAGTTGGCTCTAAAACTTACAACAAAAAGCCTTTTTTCAATATTGAGTCTGCAACTATCTCGTGTGATGAAGTTGTAAAATTATTAGGTGTTGATATAGATTATAAACTTAACTTTGACTGTCATATTAAAAATATTTGTCGTAAAGCATCTCAGCAACTAGGTGTTTTAAAGCGCATTGGCTGTTATTTATCTAAACTAAATAAACTCACAATTTTTCATACTTTTATTTTATCAAATTTTAATTTTTGCCAACTTGCCTGGCATTTCTGTAGTAAGAAAAACACTGACAAGCTAGAAAAGATACAAGAGAGGGCTTTACGTTTTATATATGATGACTACAGTCTTATGATGACCTTTTAATTAAAGCCAGGGTACCATCACTCAAGATTAGGCGGATGAGAAATATGGCATTGGAATGTTTTAAAATATTATACAAGTTGTCACCACCATGCTTACATGATCTGGTAGTTTTTAAAAACTGTAATATAATTTTAGATATTCTAATATTGTAGATATACCTCGAGTCAATACTTCTACATATGATAAGAACAGTTTTAGATACTCTGCAGCTGTATTGTGGAATGAATTACCTGAGAATTTTAGACAAATTGGAAATTTTAATCAGTTTAAAAATATTTTAAAATCCTGGGATGGGAAAAATTGCCAATGTCAAATTTGTGGGTAATGAAAAAAAACAATAATAAATAATCTCAGGTTTTTCTGCTACAATACATAGCTTACTCTTATTTCATATGTGTGTTCTCTGCCTTATTATTTTATTGTTATAAAAACCTGTGTATACCTAGTGCTTTTAAATGAATTTTGTGCTCTGTGCTTATATTGTGCTTTTGTGCTGTTTGCTTGTTTCTTGCTTTATGTGTTGATTGCTTCTTTTAACTTTATGTTTTACAACTTTGAATTGCTGGTCTCATAATTTAATGCTTGTATATTTCTTTAACCTTTTTTTAATTGTGTTGTTTTAATTGCTATATGTATCTTTTAATCGTGTGTTACATATGTTATGCCAGCTGCTTTTGATATTGTGCTTGTGTAGACTTTGTATGCTTTCTGTATGAATTATGTAATTAGTCGGTCAAAAGCTCATTAGAGCTTGTGTTGCTTTGTTGTCTTACATGTACCATGCCGACGTAAAATAAAGCTTATTATTATTATTATTATTATTATTATTATTATTATTATTAGAGTCGTGTTACAGTATTTAAAAATTTTCGCAAGCTGTTAAAGTAAAGTAAAAGAAAAAAGGATACTAATGTACCATCTCGTATAGAATCTCGAAAAAGCAATTTCAATCATTAAAAACAAAAAAAATTGCATTTGTGGATATTGTAGACTTGTTTGCATTTAAATTATGTAAAATAATCCTAAAATTTGTCGTGTCTTCCTTGTGATTTGTTGACATTACGTTTTAATGTGCAAATACATGTCACTGTCACGAATCACATGTCCAGAAAATTTATATTGTAAACAATGAAATAATTTCTCACCTTGTTCTGTTGAACGACAAAACTGAAGAACAAATACCACTCCAAACAGAGGACAAACTAACCAATCCATACTTTCTCAAAAAATTCCTCTAAATCTTTGTAGAACAAAATATGTTGAAAATCTAATAACAAAACGTTTAGTTGACATTAAAGTATCTCAACACAAGAATTGAGATATGTGCATAGTTAAATCTGTTATGAAATGATGTCGACTAAACGTTCATATAATATAGACATGTGTATTTAAATAACTGCATTCAACAGAAATACCGTGATGAATAATATCTTTGGAATGATGTTTCTTTAAAGTAAAAGTTCTAGTTCAGTTACTTTAAACAATAAGTCAATATATTCAGTCATATGGGGTTTTCCATAAGGAAGTATTATCAACAACAAATCATGTTTCATTGAATTTTACGGTGACAGAATAAAAATTGTAATGTTTATAAAATACTCAACAAAAAGAATCAAAGAAATCTATTATTATTTAACAATGCATTTTTGGCTACAATAGGATACAAATGGTTTTAGATTATTTAGAAAAAAAAAAACTTGATTTCTCTCTGTGGAGCATTGATACTGTATTCATACTATTATAAGTATATTTGTTCATCACATCTTTGACTAAATAATGAGATAAAGGTGACCACCTAATTAAAAGAGAGCGGATAGCTTTTCGTATTTTGCTTTTCAAAACATGGTATAGAAACCAAACCTAGAACACTGTCAATGAACAACATGTAGGCTACCTCTTCTTTGAAATTACAATTATTTGACATTTAAATCATGACAGTTGTCTGTTATTCTGTGTTATTAGCAACCTGCATTCGATTGACTGTTATAATTGAACAGTTAAAAAGTTTTAGTAAATATAAATAGAAATACATAACAGAATGCATATGTCTTCATGTACACTAACAAAAATATTTGTTTGAAAACATTTCACAAAGTATAATCTTATTCATCGTACTATAGATTTTTAATAAAAAAGCAATCATCTTTCATTAGGTGACGGAATATAATATTGCGTTTACAGTACAGGTGCAGACCTTTTTAGAGAAGAAACATTTATATGTTTTAAATCTTTCTGTTTGCATTACGAGAATCTAATCAATTTAAGTATGAAATTCATCAAAATGGCAAAAACAAATAATGACTTAAATTGATTTTTTTATTTATACAAGGGCAAGCATGGTAAAAATAGCATATTTAGGTGAATTATACCCTAAAAGTTATTGATGATTCTGCGTTCTCAATTCAACTCGTTCCGGTATTATAATACATACTTTATTAAAGTCTTATCCCGGTAGTGATACAAGGTCCAGCCTTAACCAGTTACCTACATTCAACTTTAATGGTAGACACAACTCTTTGAATAATAACTGTTTGCCTCGTACTTCTGTTTTTTTTAATTAAAAGTTATCATTTTACACTGCACAAGAAGTCAATATTGCTTATTGTTTTCCTTATTGGCTTAGCTATTTGTCCGAGGCGAGCCATATTTGACTGGTTCGAGATTAGCCATATTTGGCAATGGCGCAATTATACTTTTATTGACTTATCAGTCCTATATGTCATATTGTCTAGGCTAACATAAATCCAAAATAAGACAAATAAAAGGTAACATTTACGTACTTTTGTATTTTGTATTGCATTAGCGTTTTCAGTCGTATCAAGACTTACTATTGATAATCAGTACATAGTGTACATCAAGTTTGGTTCATGGTTTATTCCTAAAGATTATTTTTTGCGGGCCGATGGTAGAATCTAACTGTTTGAAATTGTTAAACGTAAAAAATGCGTTTAAATTAAAGAATCTAATTGATGAATCTCATTAATAATTGATTGAATTTGTTTTTCCGATCTAAAAATGCCCATACATGCATGCTTCTGTATCTCATTTATAATTCCTTTTAACTTAAATTAGAGCCTTATGTTAGCAGAAGGCAACGCTACTTTCGGAAAGTGGAAAGGCTTAATTAAAACTGACTTTACCTATTTAAGCCTTAAATTACACTGACTTAAACTGTTTACACTCTCTCAAAAAAAGAAACGTAACATAAATAAACTAATGTTTGTCCTCCGTTTGCCTGCAGAACAGCTCTTTTACGCCGGGGCATAGATTGAATTCTGGAGCCTAAGGAATTGTTTGCCATTCAACCCGAAGTGCATGCTGTAATTCCTGCAGAGTTGGAGGGGTTGGTTGGTGGTTGACGTTTACGCATGCGGCGGTCGATTTCATCCCACAGATGCTCAATCGGGTTTAGATCTGGTGACTGTGTAGGCCAACGCATAACAGTTACATTATGCAAGCTCCAAAAAGTCCAACAACTATTCTTGCAGTGGGCACTCTGGCATTATCATGTTGAAAAACCTCCATATGGACATCGATTGCGTTCAATAATTGAGGCTGTAGAATCTCTTCGCGATAGCGAACTGCATTAAAGATGCCTGGAATATGAACCAATAGTGTTTTTCTGGCGTAAGAGATGCCAGTCCACATCATCACGCTGCCTCCGCGCAAATTGTGACTTCAACGACACAGTTGTGTGCGAATCGTTAGTTTCGTTGTCTGTACCCGAATTCGGCCATCTTTCTTTTCTATCAAAAAGCGAGATCCGTGACTGAACCACACCTTTCTCCTGTTCCGCAGATCCCATCCTCGAATAGTATTACACCATTGTACCCTTGCCTGGAGATGTAGGCGTCTCAAATTGGCCTGTGGCGTAAATGGAACAGCCTGATGTACCGATCCTGGGCGTTAGTAGTGATGCGTGGGCACCCAGTGCGAGTAATGTCTTTTGTAGTATCAAGCTGCTGGTACCGCTTTTTTACAGGCCAGAAATCGTGCTGCGGTAAACATTGAAGTGTCTCGCAACTTCATTCTGTGATTAACCGGCCTAGAGTCGACCGATAGCGATGTTCCGGCAAGCAGCGTCTAACCTCGGCATAGCGTTTCCTCGTCACTGTCAATTAGACTACTGCGTTAGAGAAATGAAGTACCGAGTTTTTATACCCGCAGTACCCGCTAACAAATAACCCATGAATTGCACGTGCAAAACAAACTGATTTTTGTCAAGCCTCTATATGTGACATGTTTCTAAATTTGCGTACTAGGTTTTCACTCTTGATTGAATTTTAATGCAGTCCTTGGTAAAATGTCAAATGGGGTTTTAATGTAATCACAAATATTTATTTCTCAGTTAGCCAATGTATATTTAAAAAAAATCATTTTTATAATTAAAAACTTTGATGTGTTTCTTTGTTGGAAAGTATAGTGTAAGTGAACAGCCTGAATTAAGAGTAGCTTAACTTATTTAAGACTTCATTAATTCTGACTTTTCTTATTTATTTCACGTTGTTATTTTCTTTGATGAATATGTTTTTTAATATTATAGAGTAAAGTAATCACTAGATTCTACCAAATGGATAAACCAAATTTGAACAAGATATTCTAGTGGCGGCCATCTTGGATTCATAAACAATACCATAATTGTTTAAGAGACTTCACATTTTTGGTCTTGCATCTATTGACATTTCTTAAATCCCGTTGGAGTGGACATATTCGAGAATTTATATAAGTGAACACTGTTATAGAGATAACCGATAATACTTATCTGACATCATTCGCGATAAGGACACTTACACTTACTGGACAATGGCGGCTATGTTGTGTCTTGTTTTATGTATAGTCTGTATGATAGGTTATTCACGATCTGCTTACTGTGGTGGTAAGGTACGGCTTAAATTATTATGCTTATAACGTTCGTATGGTATATTGCTAAAGTAATTCATGATCTGCTTATAACAGTGGTAAGGTATGTCACTAAAGTATTCACGATCTGCTTACTTTAGTGGAATAGTATGTCTCCAAACGTCCTCAGGATCGGTTTAATGCAGTGTAAAGGTCTCTAGTGTTATTCACGATCTGCTTAGAGCAGCGGTAAGATACGTCTCTAAAGTTATTCACGATCTGCTTACAGCAGTGGTGAGATACGTCTCTAAAGTTATTCACAATTTGCTTAGAGTAGTGGTGAGATACGTCTCTAAAGTTTTTTATGATCTTCTTACAGCAGTGGTGAGATACGCCCCTAAAGTTATTCACGATCGGCATAGAGCAGTGGTAAGATACGTCTCTAAAGTTATTCATGATCTGCATACAGCAGTGGTGAGATACATCTCTAAAGTTACTCACGATCTGCTTAAATCTGTGGTAAGATACGTCTCTAAAGTTTTTCATAGTCCGCTTACAGCAGTGGTGAGATACGTCTCTAAAGTTTTTCATGATCCGCTTACAGCACTGGTGAGATACGTCCCTAAAGTTATTCAGGATCGGCCTAGAGCCGTGGTAAGATACGTCTCTAAATTTATTCATGATCCGCTTACAGCAGTGGTAAGATACGTTTCTAAAGTTATTTATGATCCGCTTACAGCAGTTTGAAGATACTTCCCTAAAGTTATTAACGATCGGCTTAGAGAACAGTGGTAAGATACGTCTCTAAAGTTATGCATGATCCGCTTACAGCAGTAATGAGATACGTCCCTTAAGTTATTCACGATCGGTTTAGAGCAGTGGTAAGATACGTCTCTAAAGTTATTCATGATCCGCTAACAGCAGTTGTGAGATGCGTCTCTAAAGTTATTTACGATCTGCTTAAATCAGTGGTGAGATACGTCTCTAAAGTTTTTCATGATCCGCTTACAGCACTGGTGAGATACGTCCTTAAAGTTATTCACGATCGGCTTAGAGCCGTGGTAAGATACGTCTCTAAATTTTTTCATGATCCGCTTACAGCAGTGGTAAGATACGTTTCTAAAGTTATTCATGATCCGCTTACAGCAGTTTGAAGATACTTCCCTAAAGTTATTCACGATCGGCTTAGAGAACAGTGATAAGATACGTCTCTAAAGTGTTTCAGGATCCGCTTACAGCAGTGTTGAGATACGTCCCTTAAGTTATTCACGATCGGTTTAGAGCAGTGGTAAGATACGTCTCCTAAGTTATTCATGATCCGCTAACAGCAGTTGTGAGATGCGTCTCTAAAGTTATTTACGATCTGCTTAAATCAGTGGTAAGATACGTCTCTAAAGTTTTTATAGTCCGCTTACAGCAGTGGTGAGATACGTCGCTAAATTTTTTCATGATCCGCTTACATCACTGGTGAGATACGTACGTCCCTTAAGTTATTCACGGTCCACTTACATCAGTGGTGAGATAAGTCTCTAAAGTTATTCATGATCCGCATACATCAGTGGGAAGATACGTCTCTAAAGTTTTTCATGATCCGCTTACAGCACTGGTGAGATACGTCTCTAAAGTTATTCAGGATCTAGTTAAAAAACAATCATATAAAAAAATTATAAAAATTATATTTTAATGTAGTGATCCCCTTAGGTTTGCAGAACCTGTCTAACACGATCCCGTTTTGTTTGCTGATAATTATTCCCACAAAAACCAAACAAGACGCTTAAATCTCTTAAAAGTTCCCTTCTTCTGGAAATAATAAATAATAAAAAATCTGTAAATATAAGCAATGTTTCACTAACAACAAAATGGCTTGAGACAAATAAAATTCCAACAAAAAGATAAGTGTTTCTAAATTATTTTAGCCTGATCCCAATGCTCAACCGAACAACAACCCCATCTACACTGCACCACCGACTAAGATTAAGTCTGTTGTCAACGGACACTTGTACACTGTAGGACAGCCCGGAGTTAACCAGTTTTACATAGTGCATGTATATGGTAAGTAATTAATCCCATTTGTAAATATAATTAAAACAAAAAACAGTAAAAAGTGTGTATACTTTAACAATTGGATTATTTGCTCATCGGACCTCCTTATGATCTTATGATTGATTGATTGATTGATTGATTGATTGATTGATTGATTGATTGATTGATTGATTGATTGATTGATTGATTGATTAAATCGAACTGGACGCAAAGCAAAAATCCAACCAATCAATCAATACAATTAAAACCGTAAAGCCCGGATAAAAACGGATACGTAATTACAAGTTCGTAGCTGAATTTGTTTCAAATAAAACTACATTGTTAGTCTGATACAAAATTGTTAACCTTTGAGACAGAAGGGTCGGAGTAGAACACCATCTACTGTTGACCATTCATGTTTTCGGACATGATGTGCTCGAGTCTTACCTTACTTGATAGCCATTTTTTCCGTCGAAGGTCGGGGTGTCTTTTCAGGGTACTCTCGTTCCCCCTCGAACCCTCCCCCAGCCCACCCCTATCAAATCAACGTTAAATATTGTCAGTCAGTAAGTAAAACATTTGTGAAAACTTATACTGAAGCATTCATTAAGCAATATTTTCTTACAGGAACGCCATATGAAATGGGAAAAGCACATGGCCAGCTTATGAACACGCAAGCTGTTAATTTTATTAATAACGTCTGGCAATATCTGGAGCAACAAGTGGTAAGTATTGCTATGTAGAGGGTTTAGAAAACCTCACGAAAAGTGATCATTAAATTTTAAATCAATTTCAAGAAGTCACGCCTTTATCTGCAAATATGGAAAACCCGCGAAAAACCAACAAATAAATATGACAACCTCGGGAAATGTAAGCAGGTGAATAGATTATTGTAGGTACTATTAACCGGAGAACAGAACATTAGTAATAAAATTTATGTGAAAAGAAGTATGAGAAGTATAATGAAATGAAATATTATTGACCTATTTAATAATATACAATTAATGACTTTAGATGAGGTTAATATCATGATTTAGCGACCCATGAGATCAGATTACAGAGGCCAGCGGCCGAGGTGATTATAGTTCTCGAGGGCTGATAAATCATGATATTAACTGAAATCTAAAGTTATCAATTGTTTCATTATATGACACAGACAACAAAAACATTTTTTTCAAAAGTATTATTTTATCAACAAAGAACGATAACAATAAATGTTAAAATTAGACAAATTTTTGTTCTTCTCATTTAATGTTAAAATTAAAAGTGAATTTGAAAGTAATTGAAAACTGGCAATTACTAAAAATCTTACTTGTTGTCGTTGTTGACGCAGCCATTTTCCACAACATGTGAGCACGTGAATGTGAGCGAATTTATGATTGGCTTAAAACAAGTGAATCCGAAAATATCGACAAATCAAAAGAAGGCTTTCAAAAAATATGTACGGATTTCCCTGATACTATATTTAGATACACGTTGAAGCTTACACAAGTAATGATCACTTGGCGTGCATAATTGCGCAGTGATTATCATATTTTGCAATAATACGTTAAATACCCTTTGAACCCATGAAAATATAAGTTATTAAGTCATATAATAATAATTATAGATACAGCTTAGATTTTCTGCCCTTTAATTGCGAACAGTCTTAAGGTTGTTGTGTTCCCAAGGCCTAAGCTGTTTCAGAAATATTTTTGCTTTGAGAGACTTTGGCGAGTCTTCATCAGACGAAATGCGCGCTGGGGTAGTTATATATTATTACATGGGTAACTTGATGACATTATTTGAATTGTAGATTGACGCAATCAATAGTACAGTACATATATTTAAACCCTGGTTTTTGAAAGATGTCGCTGACTTCGGGTAAGTAAAGCTGTTAGTTGTTCTCGCCTCCGCTATGCAGTACACAGAATATACTTATTATATGCAGCCTGATAGTACGCTGGAATTTGTTTCCTGGTGTGTGTGCAAATAGAAATAAGTAAGAATCAAAACTGCAAATTTAAATAGCAGTCGTAACCGTTAATGTAATAAATTAAAGAATCAACTGCTGGGACCATACTGGGTGGGTTCCCAGTGTTCGTCACACAGAACGGCCCAGCGCGTCCCCGGATGGCGGATAGGGGAGACCCTCTCGTTGGGGGTTGTCAGGTCATAATACGGAAAGCCTGACCGCAGACCGTAGTGGGTAACGTGTTTGGAGAATGCCACGCTCCTTGCACGATAAAGACCCCTTTTGTAGATTTCGAAAAAGAGTAGGCTCATTGTAGCCGCTACAAAAGGCTAAATTTTACGTAAGGCAAACTGCGCTTAACCCGTCAAGTAAGAAAGCAGATAATCTGTAGCAACAGTGTCAGGTCCGTGGCAAAATTTATATGTGCATCATATTTACTTATAATATAAATGTGTTAGAATTACGTTTTGTTTTATTATAAGATATGAATAGAGTATCCAATTTCCCGCATTTCAGAAACCTAAGTAAATCACATGTCAAAATAATCGTTTATTCTAATATAACATCCTATTTACGCCATTTAATATATTACCCGATACATTATGTTTTGTCAAAGCTCTAGCGTCTAAAAGTGTCCTAAATCTTATTTTTGCAGTAGCTTTTTGTGGTTCGTATCTTTTGCAAAGCATTATTGAACCAACGTTAAGCAATATAACAGCAGCTGTTTTAGCACATAAGGCTGCAAAAGACCTCCCATGTAGATGAATATATAGTGCATCTGTTTTTTTTAATATTATAGTTATCCACGAAAGTGCCTGGTTTTGTTGTGTAATTCTTAAATAACTGTATAAATATACATTGTTATATCGTGAAATAGTTTTACCATACAACACCTTAAAACGAGTATTAATACATAAACAATATAAGGGGAGTTATATGGAAACTGTAAACACCATGTCGTGTACTATTGGATGAACAAATCGACAAAATTGATGTGTATTTTGCATTTATCATTTAATGGTCCTAAATATTCGCTATCGCTTGGTATAAAATAATCGAAATAAAGGCAACACGTGTGAAAATAAGTACAACACCGTACCCCAAATGAATTATTTCATAATTGTCAATCGCGGGTCGCGGGTTATTTCCCGCCAAAATGTCAGTTGTACAGAATCATCTGCCGTTCATCAAGTTTAGGATTAACTCTTAAAATTTGACAAATAATTATGGTCTGTTTAATGAATATAGTATTCATTTCTTGTCTATATTTGTATATACTACAAATTGTCGAGGTGTTATATTGTACTATAATAGTAATTAATTTAGGAAATAAATTATATTATTGCTAAATTATCAAACATTTTATGTATATGACATTTTTAGACTAAAGGAAGCATTGGATATAGAAATAGACATAACACAACGTTTCACTGGATCATACTTTCTAGAAGAGGCCAAAGGTCTATCAGATGGGTCCGGTGTTGATTTAAAGGTAAAATTTAAATTTGGCAAAACCATTCCTGTCACTTTTTTCTGTAAACATATTTTATTGTCTTAATGGATGAGACAAAAGTCTTCATACTTACGAAGTCTTCATATTGACAAAATTACACATAGACAATATATTACAGATTCAGTTATTTGTAACAAATATTAAGGACGCATGATAATACGGAAAACACGTGTTGATAAAAAAAAGTATAAATATGTATGACAGGGGCAGGTTGTATGTGCTCAAGTACTGTATGTGTTCAGGAGTATATTGCGTGTGCTGTTGACAGGGAGACAAGTGGTATTTGTGAAACCAAAGTAGTTGGTAAGAGTTCAGTCAACAATGATTAGCTTTCCTAAAAAGCTAGCCGTCTCTAAGCTTTATTTTTCGTGGACAAAAATACGTACTGTTTTTTAATGTTATTATGTATTGTTATTATTAACATCACTTTACATAAGTACACAATGTTTAGATAGCCAAATCAGGCAACCGCAAAATATAGGTCAGAGTCAGCATATGAAGCATGCACTATGCTAAGCATCTCTAGATGCATCATTCTACGCGGTAAGATAGTTGATGTGAACCTTGTCAGTAAGCAGGAAAAGATTAAAATTGTTCTCCTTTTCTCACTTGTTTTTCCGTTTTTCTCCGTTTAAGTTTTATGATACACATTTTATGATAAACATAAACAAATCAATGCGACATTCCTTTTAAAACAGTTAAATTCCCATTATCTTGCATATTTTTTTCTTTTTTTTATCGTAACCGATTCGTGATCGCTCGGCTTTTCTCGAGTGGCAACGAACGGCGATCGGCCTATTATTATTGCTACCGCAATGTTATGCGGGTTTTCATCACTAACTTAGCTCTGCTTATTTGTTGAGTATTTTAAGTTTGGTTTGTACTAGCAGGAATGATATATGGGCTTGAGATAATGGAAGGTAGGCAATATGAAATAGAACAACTAGAAAAGATGCAGAGGAAAATCTTGAGGCCTTCCAAACAAAACCTCAAATACTGCAGTTTACCTATTGGTTGGTGCAATTCCAATACAGATGTATATAGATCTTAATAATATACGGTCACTCCTTAAGAATATAATCAGATGTCCATCATCAGCAGAGTATAATATCTTAATTAGACAACATTGCTTCAACAGAAATAGCAACTAAAAAAGATGCAGAGGAAAATCTTGAGGCCTTCCAAACAAAACCTCAAATACTGCAGTTTACCTATTCGTTGGTGCAATTCCAATACAGATGTATATAGATCTTAATAATATACTGTCACTCCTTAGGAATATAATCAGATGCCCATCATCAGCAGAGTATAATATCTTAATTAGACAACATTGCTTCAACAGAAATAGCAACGAACTTTTTACAGAAAGGGCTGAACTAGTTTTAGAGAAATATGGAATGGAGACAATACCTTAACCTAATGAAAAACCCTAGATCAAAAAAAGGAGTGGAAAAAAGAAGTAAGGAAGGCACAAAAATTATACTGGTCTCAACAATGTGAGGAAGATATAGCTAAGAAGTCAACCCTTTAATACCTCCAATTACAGAAAAACCCGATGTCACAACCACATAATATTTGGGAAGGCGCAGACAATGTACATAGAAAAATAAGAGCGGCAGAAGTCAAGATCTGTCGCGAACTGTATTCACGATATTACATAAACAATTGTAATTATTTTTACTTGTGATTATTTTTTTAATTATGCCATATTATTATTGTTATATAATTTGTTTAGAACAGGGATGTTATGGTTTATTCTAGAAATTAGTTGATTGTACTATTGTTTATCTGGAAGCTTCTGGAATTCACATGTTACTATTATTAGATAAGAAAGATTTAGAGAATTATAGAAACTACTTGAAAAAGAACTTTCTACAATATTCTTTATAAAATAGTATATAAGACATGGTTGTAACATTAATAGGAGTTCAAGTTTAAGTTTAAGTTCAAGTAATATAGTTGTAAGATTAGACAGTGACAATAGCAGTTATCCAATGTGGTATTGTTGAAAGTGAAAGTAGCTGTACATATTGTAAATAGAAGTTTGCAGTTAATAAAAGTGAGAAACCTGATTCCGTGTTAGTTTGGATTCGCCACAAGATCAGCTTGTAACTCAAACATACCTGTTTATTACAACAAGAAAAAAGTATGGAGATAGTTATATCAAAACTATATGCTGCCTATGCGGAGATGAGCCAGATGATCTACAACATTTTATTCTCAAGTGTCCAAAGCTGGAAAACGTTCGGAGAAGGCATCTCCGACATATCAAAAGCTACCTAGATAACCTCAGAAACGATGTTTACCAAGAGTTTGTCACCCAAAACAACCTACTTCAACTCATACTGGACTGTACAAACCAACAGATGCCGTACCAGTAAGCTGAAAAAACAAGGTTATATAGAGCTGGAGGAACTAACCAGGAACATGTGCTATAACCTACATAACATATGGAAAGAATGAGACAGTTAAAAGAGGGGGTCAGGATTCCATAAATATATAAACTATGTATAATCCGATGCTTTTAGTGTTTTTAATAGAAAAAATGCAATAGTGATGATACCCTTCTTGTATATATATCTATGAATTTTATTTTGACTCCACGCTTGACCAAGTGCATCTTATCGTTTTAACTCAAGCATCGTGTTTTAGCAGCTTTTATAGTTTTAGAAACCACTATACATGCCCTTTTTGATATCAGAAAGTAAAATTTTAGATTAACAATATTTAAACATTTTAGTGCATTTATGACTAGTGCCTGATATTTTACGTATAATGCTGCTTCTTGCCTTTTAGTGCTTTTAGTGCTTTTACGATAAAGTAGTAATTGTAGACTGAGTTTAATAACCCTACATTTAAATAACTTATATGTGGATGCCTACCCATACACTGTACATAAATGTTCACCTTACTTCGTCAACTATTTGTATTCTCACTGTGACTATATGCACCATACACATGCAATGATTTGCACCACATATATCTATCCAGAGGATAGAGTGCGCCGACTAACGGCGGTAGTTACCTGAACAAGACAAGGCAGTTGGCCAATCGGCAGCTGTCTCCCGATTTAGCCTATTATGATTGCTTCCGCCCTGTAATTATGCCGGGTTTTCATCCCTAACTTAGCTCTGCTTATTTGTTTTCCAATCGGCAACTATCTCCCGATTTAGCAGCCAATCAAGACACGGCATTGTTTATCTGTTACCCTTGAGATACGACTGGTTTCCGCTGTTTAGCTTTTGATTATTTATCCCGTCTCGCATGTATCCCGTCTCGCATGCGAGACGGGAACAAAGGTGTACGTATAAATGTCAATGCCTTATTTCAAACTGAGGCAGTTGATGGAGGCACTAGGTATGAAAGTGGAGAGCTTTTTGTGAGGTCGACAGAGCACCTATTATGTGGTCAACAGAGAGACATGTAGAAGTTGTAAACATAATTGAAGGCGACAGTGAGATAGGTAGTATTCAGATAACAGGACAGTGTGTTGTTGAATGCACGTGCTCTCAACGGCAGTCGTGTTTTTATCATAATCATTGACATTGACATCGTCTTTGAAACGAAAAACTTGTCATCAGACAATGTACATTCATTGTGACATTCATTTAAAGAACACCATCGTTTATATTTATTTATTGTATGTATGTATGTATGTATGTATGTATGTATGTATGTATGTATGTACACTGTAAAAAATGTGTTTAGAGTCTAAACATAAACCTAAACGCCCTTTCTGTTCTCACTTGAGCACATGTTTAACCCTAAACATGTTTAGGTTTGCATTGATGTTTAGGGTTAGAACATGTTTAACCCTAAACATGTTTAGGTCTTAACTGGTGTTTAGATTGAGAACATGTTTAACCCTAAACATGTTCTACTTGCAATTCCTGGGGTTTTCCTCCTGTATTCCCTGCTTCTATGTCAAACTAGTTTTTAATTTACAGACTGTTCAGCAAATTGTTTGAGGACTCTCATTTAATATTCTGAGAATTTACGATTACTCTTCATACAGATCCAACCATACTGTCTAATATTGTCAAAAATGCAACACAAACATTAAATTAAGTCTAATATTTTATTTTTAAGTGTACATGTATAAGTTACTACAGTTGTTTTCAAGCATGTAAATTTCTGCAATAGACATGATCAATAGAACTAATATACATTGTATTAAAATTAAACAAAAGATTAAAAAAGAATTTATTCTATAAAAGAATGTATCAAAAACACCATGTATATATGCCATCATATATGAATTTTTAAGAATCAAACATGGGTAACAATGTCTTATTCATGCATGATCCCACAAATGACAAGTTTAACTGTATAATTAAACAATACTTTGAAGACAAATGATAAAAATTGAAAATCCAGACTTTGTTGGTGAACATATCACAAGAAAGTAAAACTGTCTAATTTAAATCTAATTCAAACAGAATCATGAAATGTTAACCTCTACCACATACACATTTATTTACACATTAAAGGCTATTCCAGTATGGGATCAAAGAAAATTCGATCCATGGTGAGATTACAAATAATTAAATAAATTCCAAGCTGGTGCCCAATAACAAAATCAAGACAGTTGCTTTTTACCAGGCAAGCTCTTTAATACAATGAACATGGCAATATAACAATAAAGGTGAAAAACTATTTGTACAGTTAACAAATCCTTGCACAAACTTTAAATGGGTAAAACGCAACTCATTAACATCCATTACAATATAAAAAGTGAGATTCACACATCATATCAAAAAGTTCATAATTGTGAAAATGTTACAGCAAGTATCAACCATACAGTAATAAAATATGGTAATAAATAATATTATTAATTGAATTTTTTTTCAGAAATTTGATTTCTGTAAACCCCATCACATGACATATTTTGAGGTTAATTCTTTAAAAAGGGCTGATAGAAAAGTGATAATGCAGTTATTTTTAAATTTCTTTAAATAATAAGAAATTCTCCTTTCGCAAATTTTTAACAGCCATTCAGAATTCATTTGTATCTATTTCCAGTTTTGAAAGTTGTTATCTTTGGTAGGTTTAAAATAATGGAGTGTTTTAAATTTCAAAAAAGTTCAATTTGTTGTATTTGTTTATAGAATTAATATATATTTTAAATCAACAGTTTTCATATTTTTAGCTGATTTTGAAATTTTGGTTCATAAGACAACAAACCATCAAAACAATAGTATCAAAAGAAACATTTAACTAAATTTCTTAACAATATATATACAGATAAAAACTTGCAATTAATAATATATGTATAATAACTGTAGCATTTAAATATGGTCTATACGAAAAATATTGACCTAATTTAAAGTCAAAACTTGTATGTTGTACATTACTCAAGTTCAGCGCCATTGTTGTCCTCCTCACTTTTGTCAGATGCTTGTTCTATTGTTTTAAACTTTATCAAGTTAGGAACTCTATGGAAATGTGAACAGTCTTTCAGTAGTGCGATTTGTAGAACTCTAATAGCTGGCAGCACTTAGGACAAGAGAGATCCAGAAAGAACAAAAGTATAAGATCTTCTATGCCTTTTTTGTTTTTTATTTTGATTCAATACACATAAATGGTGTTATTTTTGTGTCTGTTTCTTACAATCGCAAGACAAGAAGTTGTCGTCTTCACAGTGCTTGGGTTAGGTGCCTAAAAAAGAATAAAAAGATTTAAAACATACAAAATAAGCCAGATACATAAAAAAACTAAAAAAAACATGCAAGCAAACTTTTATCAGCAACTTTGTTTTTATCCTTGAGCAAAATATTAATGATATTTACAGAAAAAAAGAATACAAACATTTTTACTCCATTTTCAAGGCATGTACCTTGTATTGCAGTAACTTACAAAGAATCAACTGAATCTAACAAATTGAGATGTATTTTAAGTATTAGGACATCAGTGTGTGTACAGACTGACTGACAAATAGACAGACCAACACTTTTTTCCAAACTGAGAAAAAAAATATAAATTTGGTCATATACTGATCCTATTGAAAAAGAATTTAACATAAGGAGGGAGACTAATGAGAGGAAATATTGTTACAAATAAAAACAAAAAAGAACCATTCTTACTTGCACTTCTGTATTAAATTAATGGAAAATCTTTTTTCTTGTATTTATTTCTTGCTTCAACAGTCTCAAAATCTCTTCATGCTGATGAATTCTTTGTCCCCAGCCTGTAAAAATATATGAAATCTAAAACGAGTACAATTTAAACACTAAAAACTTGTTTTCATTCTTTATCAACGTTTCAATAATCATCCCATATCTTGTTTTACTATGCAAGAAATGTAAATTTATATTTTTTAAATAAGCCTGTAAAAAGAATAGGCTTAAAAAACAAAATGTATTATATAAGATAAAATCAGTTCTATCAATGTCATGAATGTACTGTAAACGGAAGCTACACACATTATCTAATAAAACATGACATACATAATAACATTTTTTCTTCAAGTCAAATGACTGAATGTATTTGAGCAAATGCACTTGTGTGTGTAAAAGTAGCAAAATCATGCAGAAGTGTACAATTTTACAGTGATATATATATGCACATAAAACATCTACCGATGCTGAATATAGCTGAAATATTGCTTGCTGGACGATCAGCCATGCTCATGCGGTGTTGTGTGCAGTGAATTTTTAAATACGGTGCATGTTCTTGTCATACATACATATTGCTTTTTGTTGCGTTATGTGGTATTATACATTCATTTCGTGTAATGCAAGCCGATAAGTTGCCGGGGCACATGTCATGATGTTATAGTTTGTTTCAATGACATTCAGATTCTGACAGCATTTATTTGATAATACAAACCTTCTAAGGCAGTAATCGATGAAGTACTGAAGGAATTCTCTGCACAAAGCTGGATTGTTTCCGGCGCTGAAGTTTCATCACGGATTTTGTCTATAATTCATTTTGGCGGCTACTTTCAAACAAAGAAAACTATTGCGCCATCTATCGGGAGATAACTCGACACTTTTTCTGGATCGTGCAATTTTAATTTTTTATGCAGGATCGTATAAATATAATCCCTGATTTATACATAAGTGTAGAAATTAAAATGTTTGTGCGTGTTCTGGTTGATACGACTGGGACTAATATAGGCAATCTAATTAAAATGAAATCTTTACTGACTTGCTCCCCCTTTTTGTTATTGTCATTGTGGGTTAATTTTAATTAGATTGAGGTTCTTGGATACTTAATATGGACAAAACTTGACATATCGCCAGTAGCGGGTTTAAAAGGAAAGGGGGCACGTAACGTTGTGAAACAGAAAGAGGGAATTGGGGGGGGGGGGGGGGGTCCACTACCGGGACCCAACCCATCTCTTTAGGAATGAGATATTTCAAACGTAGATATCTATTCTGCCTATAGAAACAATAAAAGACTTACACACATGAGTAAAGTTAATCAAAGAATGTTTACCTATAAATTTACAAGACATCATATGTGTGTAATTCATTATGTTTTAAACCTAAACATGTTTAGGAGGAACATCACACTTTAACATGTTTAATGTAAAATGGAAATTATGTGTTCTAACTCTAAACATGTACCAAACTTAGGTGTTCTAACTCTAAACATGTTTAAAATCCTAAATATGTTTAGAGTCAAACGTTTAGGGATAGAACATAATCCTAAACACGTTTAGACTTAAACATGTTCTATTGACGTTCCAAGTCTAAACGCCATTTTTACAGTGTATGTATGTATGTATGTATGTATGTATGTATGTATGTATGTATGTATGTATGTATGTATTTATTTATTTATATTTTTTATTTATTTATTTATTTATTTATTTATCAGAAATTACTTCGAATCCATATGATTGGAGAGCTGACGTAAGTAAACGTAATACGGTCTTTTGATGAAAACGAGGTCTTGTGCCAAGCGAACTAAAATTACTTTGGTTTTTGCGCCTGATTCTATGGCACGACGCACATAATTGCATAGTGTGTCCAGATGGTGTTTTGGGAATGTGGAGGGGGATGTCGGTTACAATATGAAAAACCTAGCTAAAATATTGCTCGTTGTTCAATTAACCAGTAAATCAATCTACATTACGGTTATTACTTTCGACAATAATGTTTTTTTTTTTGTTGAAAAAAGACTGGTAACATGTTTGGTCTGGTATTCTTATGATGTAGATTAGTGGCACAAAAATACATTTTTCCAGTGTTTTTTTTTTCAGAGGCGAACAAAAGTTGGGATAAGAACTACACATTACCCTGAGACCTCATTGTTTATTGTAAAGCGATTACTTTTAATATAGACATGAAATGCTGAAAATGAAACTGGTGCACGCAAGAAAGTTACATTGGGAAAATATTGCATATGAGAACCCGGGTCTGATATCCCCTGATTTCAACTGCATCTTGTGCAAAAATCCCGTGTGCACTTTACCTCTTCTTCATTATCAACAAAGGCAACTGTTCGTAGACTTTGGAGACACAGAGGAATTCGATGAAAATCTTATATTCATTTTTTGTTGCAAAATAATAAATATCCTAATTTTCGGAAGTATATAATAAAAAGATAAATATATGTGTTGATATGGGGTCTCGATATTCATAATGCCCGATATGGATTAATCCATATATTACTCTATAATTATCTCCCTTTTAACGCCGAATTTTAAAATAAGAAGCACGACCAGTGTATGTTACCTGTTGTGTTCGTTATTTTTCTGTTGAAGATAACTGTAATTTAGTACTCTGATGCACGCATTGTTTTTTTCTGATTTATTTTATAAATTTTCAAAGCGGAATGTTAAATACACCTTATAGTATACAGAATATGAAACTGACAAGTCGTTGCGATTTAATCGTTGAAAATACACGTATTTATACACAATTAAATTCAATACAATTAGAATAAATGTAAATGTATTTGACCCTACTCTCACTAATTTTTTCTTGTTTGTCAAATCGGTCTGTGTTCATGGGCGTTGGAAACGGTAGGGAGGTGGTGCGTAGGATGTGATCACACCGCTCTTTCAGAAAAAAGTATTGTTATTTTACCAAGAATCGAATTTTTTTTAGAAATATTTATTGTTTCAACTTCAATAATATAGAATGCAGACGTCTAACTTATCAAACCCTTGTTTAGGGAGCACCAGAAGTCCAAACAATTTTAACATCTGGGAGGGCCCCTGCCAGACCCACCAAAGCACCCCTTTTCCATGGTTTTATTGGTCTTTAAACTGAGGTACCAGAGGAAACCGAGAAAAATCTCACAACCATGGAACATTGTATCGACAGAAAACCCCGGACCGACACTACCTTGTACATTGTTGAGAGATTTCCAAATCACTGCTAATGAACACACAATGCTTCTCATTCAAAACACTACACGTAAAACTAAAAACAAAATTACGCAATGAAACATTTTGAAAAGTTAGGATTTTTTATTTCTATAATTATTGTATGTGTAGGAAAGGAGATTGTTCCATGTTTGGGGCCTGGGGGAAGAGTGTCCCAGTGAAAGGATCTTTATTACAGCTGAGGGCATTAGATTGGAGCGTGGACGGTAGGTAGTTAAAACTGTTAGGTTTTCCTGTCAACTTCAAAATTAAATTTCTCCCAGAACTGAAGTAAAATAAAAATGTCATAGAAATAAAGCAGTTTATGTAAAACACAACGAATACCAAAAGCTTGATAAGATAAAAAAATTCAATACGAAAAACTCAATTCTTAGTTAGAATCCTGACACAAATAATAACAGACTTCATCAATCTCTAATAACAGACAAAAAAGACACAAAAATTAAAAGTAAGTGTCAAGTTTTTGAGGTTTGTAATTTAGCTTCACGTTTTTATAATTATGTCTGATACCAGTGGCGGATGCAGGGGGGGGGGGGGCGTAGGGGCGTACGCCCACCTTTAAAAAAGGAAAGGAAAAAAAAGAGAACAGGGACGGTAAAAACCAGCGCCAAAGGCAAAAATGTAATCCCCGCTCGCCTTCGCCATAAATTAATGCATTAACTACTATATATACAAATGTACTGTACCAAATAAAGGTTACTGAACACTATAAAAACCTTGTTCGTGGCCCTCCTTTTCCGATATCCCCTTTTTACGCCCCCCCCCCCCTTCGAAAATCCTGTATCCGCCCCTGGATACTACAGATTTATGATGGAAAAACTTGACGCCACTTTCAGCAATTGTTCAGCTATATCATTGCTTCCAGTTTTTATTGGGGGAGGAAGCAAGAGACAACCCCGGACCTTCGTTAGGAAAACTGGCAATCCTTGTCCAAAACCAAATCCGGTTATAAACAAAAAAAGTATATGTATGTATGTGCAATTATTCACCTTTTGTCATTAAATAGGCCCGTTTAAGGACTTTCCCCAGGTAACGGTGTATCACCCGTCAGAGGGGTACGGTCACGCCTTTGCTAACTTTGGATGGACCGGATGGATCGGTTCTATTACAGGTACGACTTAAGGATATACTCTCGCTCCTGCGTCATATCGTGTAGGATGGTTATAAACAAAGCGCACTGACACCGCAGACGGATGTGATACATGTTTGATATATAACAAATCTTATAATTGATGGAACAATAAAGCACATCATTCTTTTAAGCCAAAGTATTAATTTAAATTATTGGCGACATAAATAATTTCCGGTTTCTGTTTGGTGCTCAAGGTTGAGTTGAATTATAAAACTGTTCATTCTCTTTAAAAAGACTTTTTCAAATGAAATAGTCATGTTGATTGTCATGCAGGATTGTACCTCAAATACAGTGTCATGTATTAGAAATTGACATTGCATCAATCATTTCCATACTGTAATAATTAAACTGAAATAAAAGTAAGTCACATAAAGGACTCTTTTTATTAGACATTCATATGTCCCAATGATTTTTTCTACAGGCATGAGTTCCACAAAAATGGCAATATCAGAAATTGGTGTGTCATTTCCGGACGATTCATTTGGTCGAGAGTCGAGGTTTGGAGTACCTTTTACGGTGTGTATACTTGCTGGATCTCTTAAAATAATTTATCCCCTTTTGTTGAACAATTTTATATTATACATGTACCTCTATTGCTATATTGCGTTATTATATACAATATTATTGTATTAAAAATAATTACTCCCTCGTTCTGCTTCCTAGTAGTTTTTTTCATTTAGCTACATGGATAACATATTTTATTCTTTAAAATATCTGTAAGCATTCATGGGAATACATGAATATGTAACTGGATACAATCATATTGCCGAAGGTCCGGGGTTTTCTCCCGGTACTCCGGCTTCCTTCCCCAATAAAACTGGACGCCATCATATAGCTGAAAAATTGCTGAAAGTGGCGTTAAACAATATTCAAAAAACAATATAATCATATTGATTTAAATAGTTCCAATTATAAATCACATCTCTTATATATACTTATGGTTAAAAAAGCGTCATTATTCGACTTTGTCCTTGTTGCTAAAATAAATACGTAGCTTAAAGAGCAATCAGATTTTGTTTGAATTGGGGTTTTATGCCACTTTCAACAATTTTTCAGCTGTATCACGGCGTCTATTTTGTAAAACCCCAACCTTCGGCAGAAAACTGTCGAGATTGGAGACGAGCACACCCTGTCGCAGTAAAGCTCGAACGCGCAACCTTAGTGTTGCCAGTCACGTAATATATAGAAAATGACTATACCCACCATAAACAATCGGTTAGAGGCCCGAAAATAGACCTTTCGTTCATTAAAGCAATGAATGAAACATGAATTGATGATAATGGTTTGGTTTATGGCAAATTGTCATCAGATTGTGCAAGGATTTACAATCAAACAATAAGTTTTAATCACAGACTGGACAAGAACTCGCAACATGTTGACCAATAGATTATGCAAGAACTTACAATCTGCAAGACAGACAAATAATTAGTTAAACTCTGAATTAGACAAGCGGCTCCTTATCCGAAGTACAGACAAGAATACAAGATTGTTACTCCTAAGATTAGAAAATTAATTGAAATCTGAAATGAAGATGAACTGTAAAACAAGTGTGAAAGCAGAAGGAGCTCCGAGTGTACATCAGTAACGACACCCGTCACCTTTTCTCTTTGAAAGACGAATGTGAGGAAGTATGATTGATTAGCTAAACTGTATGGCATTAATTTTCTCTTTTTCACCAATTTAAAACAATGTTGATATATATTTTCACTCGCTTTTCAGTACTTATTGCGCGATGTACTACAGTTCGACAAAACTATTAATGATTCCATCAACAGAATTGGGTCTTCTCCAAGGACATGTGACCTTATTCTCGGAGTAGGCGACGGAAAGGTATGCTAATTTCAATAAATATAAATCCCATGCAACATGCATTGTTGCTTTTATTTAATTATAATTTTCGAAACCATTCAGTCATTCTTTTTATTATATTGAATTAGTGCACTTTTCAGCTAACAACAAATAGCTGCAGAGTAATGTATTCAAATAAGTAGAAACAATCGTTAGTAAAAACGAATTGCGATATAGTAAATAATGTATTTGAATAAGTAAAAACAATCTCATTAAAACCCCGTTGCACGGAAGCTGTGATTTATCATTGTTTTACCACGGGATGACCCATTTATGTCGTTATTTTATCCCTCGCTATCGCTCGGGATAAAATAATACGACATAAATGGCCACCCGTGGGAAAACAATGATAAACCACAGCCTCCGTGAATTATTTCTTAATTTAATTGGGCGGAGTGAATATCCAAAATATGATCACTCGTGCCGAATAAAGCATCTGATTAAACGAGTGCTCGGGATAAAATAATACGACATAAATGGTCACCCGTGGTAAAACAATGATAAACCACAGCCTCCGTGAATTATTTCTTAATTTAATTGGGCGGAGTGAATATCCAAAATATGATCACTCGTATCGCGTTCCGCGCACGAGTTTAATCTGATGCTTTATGCGGCACGAGTGATCATATTTTGGATATTCGCGATGCCCAATTGATTATCCTATTTATTATATAGATCAAAATTGTTTTCGTAAAATTTTAATTGTTAATCCTAAATTTTATGAACGGCGGATGAATATCTGTTTAGTACAAAACCAACTACAACTTGACCGCCCTTATCTGGATCAGGACGCTGCCAGCTAACTACTATTTCGTTCTGATATAACAAATAAGGATATTGTCACGCTAAATGACATGTTATAGGATATTGTTCTAGCAGGTTCCGGTCTATTAGTGAACAATTATTTTAGCTTTTGTGTTTTGATCATCGAAAATAAACGATATATGACATTTTGGCGGGAAAAAACCCTAGAGTGAAAATAAACGATAATTTTCACATGTGATTTACCGTGATTTATGTCACTCGGAAAATTCGATATTTCATCTCTATCAATATAATAATGATAAATACACAACAAAACATACGTTTTTCAGTAAATAGGAAGAAAATTTTGACAAAATGTCAATTTCTATTTTTTCAAAAATTTTCCAAATTAATTTTTTTTTTTAAGATTTATAATACAATTTTCTAATATAAGTAATCAGTTGCAGTTTCAATAAGCAGACGATCAATGTCTCCTTCCCTTCCCAATCCTTACCTACTGTTCACCAAATGATACGGATGCAATATTTATTAATCAATCTCTACGCAAAAGATTTTACTGGTATCCTTCCTCGACCACAGTCAATTCTTCCGCACATTGATTGACAGATATCTCTCATGGCGGACAAGCTTCGCGTACACACGCGGTAATTTTTATGTAAAACTTATCAAAAGTGTATAAATAGATTATATAAAAATAAATAAGATCGAGTATAATTTTACAAACATCATTATTTGTTTACAAACGTCACGGGCAGACGTCAAATGTAGTTCCGCAGCAAATGGGGGATGACGCGTGGCAGAGGTTATACGTGTATCTGAAATCAGTTATGTTCTCTGTGCCGGAGAGTGTTTACTGATATGCCGTGTAGGTACCAAACTGACAAACTTATCATTTATACTTTACCAGTCATCACAGTTTCGAAGTGTCCAGTATTCAGCATCGGTGGCTTATTTTATGAATGACGTCAACATGAAGCCAGTAAACTCGACATGGCATCCAAAGATCGAAGACGTGGTATATCATGGTATGTAATTGATTATTCGGGATTGCTCAGCAACGACTATATTTTTCCATGTTGTCAAACTAAATTGAAATATACAAAAACAAATACTTAGCATCAGTTATTCGTTTTCATATTTTGATGCATAGATTTAACAAGTGGCAAGTCATTCCACTGAAAGGTATGGTAGGATTTCTGAACGCGCACGTCGAAGAAGACACACTTATTACCATTAATTATAAGTGAATAAAAAACAACGTAATTGACCCCCCTGCCACACACACACACACACATACAGTTGCACGAACGAATGACCCAGGATATATCACATTTATTTCGTTAATCCAGAGTATTCTCTTTGATGTCCGCGCTCAATTATACAAACGCACCAATTTCATTGTGAAATAAGCTTGTTACGCCATAAAACTATTCCAACTCTCAACGTATAGTTGGTTGTTTTTTTGCATGAGTGGAGATGGTGAAAATAGACACATCACAAATGTCTATTTAATGTTTTTTTTATTGATTGTGGAGACCAATTTCAATGTTTTATGTGTCTATTTTGTTTATTGAAATTTAATATCAATATAATATTGTATTTGTGATACAGGAATGGATTGGCTTTGTCCGTCATTCAATGAGGCTTTATCAAAACAACTGAACAAACACTATGGTAACATCACTGCGGAGAACGTCATACGTGACGTCACTTCAATCGTACAAACCGGAAACCTGCAAATTGCTTTGTACGATCTAACAAATAACATTGCTTATTTGGCGAACGCTAAGTCGTCTAATGAGACTGGACCACTGCACGCCTTTGACAGGTAAAATATAAGTGTTCTATTCTTGGTCTATCAGTTTACATTTAATCAAAGTCAGTATATTATTTCCTAAATGTAGATGTATAAACTATATGCCAATAACTTTTCTTGTAACACCTTAACTTTAAAAGACACACTTTATTTATTGCTTCTTTAAAAGCATGGAACCAACTCCAGTATAAATAGTACCAAACATGTTGTTGGTGCATCGTTATTTTTCATTCAGCTTCACATATAATATTAATGTAAAGTTTGGTCCAGAATAGTAAGATAACATAACTAGGATCACTAGTAGTATTGCCCTGTATGTATGTCCTTGTTTGAGTTCATTTCTGTGTTTTCTAGATCATTTGTTAAAATGAACATGACAGATCTGTTCAGCGTGACGCCACCGGAACCAGACACAGTATAACTCATATCAGGACAAGCGGAAATAAAATCCAATAAACACTGAAGTATTTTAATGTACATGTTATGGCATATAAAATAAAACAATAGTTTTAGTAGACTTTCCTCCTCCTACACGTGACAATGAACACATGAACAAGTTCAAACATGGCTTTCTTGGAGAACGGTTACTCTCGGTGTTTCATTTTGTGTCGTATTTGTCTGAATCCGGATTTGTAATTTCTCTTTCTTTACTTTCGTTTCTTGGCGGTCTGTTGGTATTCGTGTAATTTTTCAAAGCGATAAATCAATCTATTACCGCTATCGTAGAAGTTAAAGATCAGACTTGAATCTAACAATTATAAATATTCTTTTTTAACCAGTGTCCTCGTCAGCAGCAATCTTCTATCCAGAACATGCACAAGACATTTGTATTTACTTAGATACATTACCTGTGTATACATGCTGGCATGTTGCTACAAATGAATTGGAAATTACATACGTTAAAATTCTATTGTTTGTCGTACAGTTTAGACTTCATTAGCCCTAATCAATTTTCTTGTTAGCATGAAGGTGTGAAGAGATAGTTTGATTGTGGTGTCGTAATTTACGACTTATGCGGGATAAACGATGTAACACAAATAAATAGACGTCAATTATGTAACAATACGAAGGCATATATTATATCTGAAGCTATAAATTATAGTATTCAGTTAACTTTTTCTAGAGTAGGCACATTGCAAGGCAACTTAGGATAAACATTCATATATTTCCAGTGTCAATTAGAACATCATGTCCCTTGGTAATTCATTTCCCCTAATTGTTTCTTAAACTTGATCACGTTAAACTGAATAATGCTTCATACACATTAATAAAACATTCAGTTACTTAAACTGGATCATAACATCAGTTCTTTAATATGTTCTCTCGAATTATATGTTTTATTTAATTGTTTTGGTGCGAAGTGTATAATAATATAAAACTTTAAATCAGAGATCATCGTACCCAACATAAAAAAGTTGGACAACTTACACATGTATACCCAGAAGTTGAGCAAATATATTTAGCGACACATATTATACACAACATTCATTTTTAATTTACATTGTTGGTACATAAAACTTCGCGTTTTACTTCTGTTGTTAAAGACCACATAATGACGCACAAACCAGTTCAAATTAGTTTGAGGGCCTCGGTGGCCAAGTGCTTAAGGTAGTTCATCTACTATTGATCACGTGGTCTGTCAACATTGAGATTGCGGGGTCGATTCTCACTGCAGGCATGGTGTACGCGAATCTAACTTTAATTGACAAGGATTGCCAGTTTTCCTACCATGATATAGATGAAAAATTTGTTGAAATTGGCGTTAAACACCATGAAACAAACAAAACAAACATATTCACAATTTAAACCAACACACAATCAAATTGGTTTGAAGACACATCTGTTGCTACAGAACTACGTATCTAACCATATACCAATAATTATTTTTAAATTATTGATATGTCTTACTTTAGGAATGATCTTATGACTCATGATGTCAAATATAGAATCTAAATTACATAGTTAGAGAATTTCTTTTAATAGCATTATACAGGTGCATAAGTGTTAATCAAAGACTATGTATCTTTACTTTTTGTGGAGATTTTTTTATCATATCCTAGATTATGTTATTCGCAAAAACTGTAAATAAAGTACCTCTAAAGTACAAAAGTAATCCTTCGTACATAACAATAAGTTATCGATCGTTGAGTTCATATGGACTTTGGGTAAATGTGTCCGTAGAATTTCTTTCCTAAGTTCGATACCGGTTAAAATGTTTTTTTTTCACGGTAAGCTATCAATACAATTAATAAATGCATTAATATCATGAACAAATGTATTCAACAATGATTTAAAATTCTACTTTTCAACCGATGTGGACCTTATCTTCGCAATTCCAATGATTGTTTAATGAAGACACTACAAGTTAAATGTTCAGGTTTTGGGCAAAGAATGAATTTAATTTTTCGTCACTATTTAAGTTAAAGAAGTTATTATCTAGATGTGTTAATTTGGAGAATTAAAGTATCTCATTGTTGATTATCATTTGACAATATAAAATGAAATGGTTTTCATCTTAAACAGTTTGGCATCTCCAGTGTTCTATGTTCACAGCATAATCGTTTACTCAGTTGTCTATTTTTAAAGATATTTTCACATATTTCAACGTTTTATACAACTATGCAATATGTCAAAGAAGATGTTGGATATACAGTCTATATAATTTTGAAGTCATACATGAAGAACAATGTACATGAAGTATGTATGTATGTTGGTTGGTTTTAGATATTATAGTATATAATAGTAGTGTTTGTATTATGGAAATGTTATCATTATCAATACGACCACTTTCGTGCTCCTCTGGAGTGACGAAGAAATTGGAAAAGATAAACAGTGGATGAAACCATAGTTCTTGGCACATATTGCTGCTTCTCCGCTACGTACTCTTTATTAAGAAGGTACAGAAGCTCTTCTCGTTGCCAGGATAATGCGACCAAGAGATATGACATTTATAACTGCAGGCGGTTTCTCTGATTTGCTAAAACTCAGAAAATACAGCACAGTGGTCCATATAAAAGTATGCACAACACGAAGTCGTGTTATCAGTTACTACTGCAATAATATGAATTAGGAATAGCCTGCAATAGATTATCGGTAAGATTTGTATTTGTATACATATACACGTGATTTGCAAAGCAAAGTTTGTAAGTAAGTTTAAGATTAAGGCTTTGCCTTAAGGCGAGCATCAAATTTTTCAACTATTTCCATCATGACGTATATACGACATTATAACAGGAAACTATCCGTTACATTCCCTGATTACTCCGTCGTTGTGACGGACGTTATGCAAATTCATAATAAATATTAAAAAGTAAGTGCCTCGCTGTATAGTGTAAGAAGTTGTAATTATATTTCAAAATTATATGTTACTTTGGTTATGAACAATATTTTGATATAATTAAAAAGTTTGATAAAAGGAAGTGTTTTGCTAAATTTAGAGTAAGTAATCATCAACTTAAAGTTGAACTGGGTAGATATACTAAACCTATGACCCCATTAGATCTTAGAATATGTGATAAATGTGACCTAAAAGGGGTTGAAGACGAAGTTCATTATTTCTCAGTGTCCTAAATTTGATGCCAAAAGAAATTTACTTTTTAATATTGTGAAAAAGTTTAACATTAACTCTGAAAACCTTTCTGCATCTGACAAAATTTTCTGGTGTTTTAGTTATTAAAATTCTGAAATGGTTGACCAGTTGAATTGCTTTCTGCAGGAATGTAACATAACTTATGTTCTATTTAAGGTTCATTAATAACTATGATGCTCCAATTTTTTCCCATTCTCTACGATTAATATTTGTTTGCCATTGAAATTTATAATCGGATTCCATGTTATTTATGTACTGTAATAATCATACATGTTGTGCTGTATTTGCCCCTCGAGGGCCCATAATTGGCCAATAAACTTGTATTCTTGTATTCTTGTATACTTTTAATTATTTTCTAATATCTTTCGACTAGTATTTTTGCGTCTTACATTATGTCCGAATACCGGAAAGCCATTTCTGTTAGTAGTTTTCGTATATTTCTGGCCCCAACCCACAGGTTGCTGTTTAGGTCTCATCTTGCAATTATTATTCATAGCAGCTTAAATTACATGTTTTCGGTATTATAAAGATAAGAAATATAAAATAGCATTTATAGAATTGGTTGTTTCTATCCCTTTTTTAAGTCGGCTAGCAATTTGTACTAGATTGTCAATGTTGCATTTTAATATACAGATGTCTATCATTCAATAATAGTGGAATCATTGATATTTTACATTGCATATATCCTACAGTTTTATTAAAATAATCCGCTTGCAATAAAATGTCAGCTTCTTGTTAAAATCTGTAACCTGAAATTGACATTGATGGGCAATAACAAACTAAAATTGATTTTGAAAAGAATGCGTTTAATTCCCTTTGTCGCCCATCTACCTTTTATCCTCGAAAAATGAGAGATTGTATATTTTAATTAATATTTTACAGTAACACTGACTTTGCATAGAAAGTTTGCCGTCACACATACTTATGCGTAGGTTATACACCCTTCAGATATATCAGTCGTTTAAGTTTTGAATGAGAATATGATGATTATCAAGTGTTTAAGTTATGTACGATAAAAGGTCATTTAATGGTGATTTGGAATGACGATGGCACATGGCTACGTTTCTATCAAAGAGAAGTAGTTATAATGTTTTCTGCACTGTCATAGAACTTAAAAGGTATCTGGACATAACATTCTAGTATTGTTACTATTATTTGTTGCATTACCACGTTTTTGATTTCACTGCTGTTCCTTTGTTGCAGTATTAAGACACATACTGGCATTGAATATTTTACGAGAATTATGACTATAAGAATTGAAAGAGTGATCGGGTTGGTTGAAATGCAGATCAACAATGTATTATAAGTGGTGATGCTGTGTTGTGGTAACACTTACTCTCATCTCGACGATTAATTCCAAGCAAGAAATTGCACTTCAATTTCAAAGACAATAATAGCAAATTTACAGTGCAGTTATTATAGGATAATTAATTGGGCGGAGTGAATATCCAAAATATGATCACGAGTGCCGCATAACGCATCTGATTAAACGAGTGCGCGGAACTTGTTCCGCGCACTCGTTTAATCAGATGCGTTATGCGGCACGAGTGATCATATTTTGGATATTCACGATGCCCAATTGATTATCCTATTTATTATATAGATCAAAATTGTTTTCGTAAAATTTTCATGCTTTATCCTTAATTTTATGAACGGCGGGTGAATATCTGTATACATGTAGTACAAACCATTGTGACATTTTGGCGGGAAAAAACCCGAGAGTGAAAATAAACGATAATTTTCACATGTGATTTACCGTAAATTCTGTCACTCGGAACATTCGATATTTCATCTCTATCTATATAATAAATAGTAACGTCTAGTTATATAATATCAGTTTGTCAAATTGCTGTAAAGTTATTAACATTAGGAATATAAATGATTGGGAAAATATTATATATATATTCAGTTAATGAAAGAAAACGATTAACAGTATTTTTATACTGGAAGTATTTAATATTCATATCGCATCGACAAGTTCATAGTACAGAATGTAGTTGTTTTCGTTACGCCTATATAACTGCATAAAAACTTGTTCCTTAATATTTAAATATTGTTTTCATAAATTCATTTATTTGAACAAAGAGAATATTATTATAGCTCTAACACGACGAGGCAATACGAAACAAAACACACATTTTGGGATGCATTGGAAATAAACTCAATAACATTTGCAATAAAGCTTCCTGTTTCTATGTAAATAACAATATTATTTTTAGTATTCGTTTAATTAAAAAAAACAAGTTATGACAACATTCGGTTTATCTTCTAAGACCTGCTGCTATGATCCACTAATACTTTTATTTAAGGTAGTGATTTACGTTCTGATTACGTGAGTAATGTATGATCTATTCTCCATACAAAATTACGATGTATATATGCTGGTTCGAGTAGTGTCTCACACGTTGGGAGAATTACTTGTATGCGCAAAGGTCTCCTACACAAATAAATGGAGTTGGTGCTTGGAAATAACACTAAAAACGTTTTACTTTAACTTGAACTTCAGCTGTAAGCAATCTGCAGCAAGGCGGCATGGATTAACGTTTGCAAAATCTAAGTAAATACTCTGTTTTTGTTATTGTTACTGTGAAGTCTCTGATATTTCACTGTATACGTGATCTTCATTATTGATGTGACCTTAAGATAAATAACGTGAAATGAAAGTAATATGGAGTAGGCATTGCCAAAATGCGAGCACAGAAAATATATTATTTATATTTATATACTTTATTATTAATATATAATGTACATTTCATAATTGACGTTACGTCCTATCACCCTAAACAGCCTCTAAATTTCAGTAGTCACGTGACGTCTTTCTTTTGTAACTGTGACGTCACATGAAGTGTAATTTGATTGTCAGTTTTTAAAGATCGATTTAGAGATTGCAAAAAATAGTATGAAATGTTTGTTGTTAATTTCAAATATAACATTTAATTGTTATCGATGTGAACTTTATTTTCAAGACTTTCTTAAAATTATTTTTAGTACTTTTCTTCATTCACTTTGTTCCAGTTATTTGACGATATCAACTTCAATATCAGCATTAAGCAGATTTTGATCACGTGATTTCATTTCGATCACATGACACGTAATTGCCGTAGAGCTCACCGCTCTTCGCGGGCAGCTTTGCTGCCCGCTGCGAGCTGTGCTCGCTATAAACAATCAGATCATAAATGTTTATGCCCTCGGCACATTTTTGTTTTAATTTTCAAACATCATATGTACAAACTAATGCCGTTTACAGTATATTCATTCAAAACTTTTGATTTGCGGTTTAACTATAGATCTATAGGCTATGCCTTCATTTTATTTTTAAATCTACTTCATATACCTCATGTACGCGCAGAATAAATAGTGTGTGATTGTTTTGTTCATTTTTTATTACCATTCTGTTCGTTTTACCAGCAATATGTATATATATAGTTATAATAAACTTAAAACGTCTTCTAAAATTCCAACGATAATAGGCAACTCAAGTTCAATAAAAGTGAGTTTCGATTAAATAGTCAAAAGAAACGACCTATTTTTGCCTATAAACGTGCATTTGACAACTACTTAAGCACTATTTGTACGAAGGTAAATGCAGACCTGAATTTATTTTAATATCTTCATAAACTTTTTTACTCGATTCCGCCATCTTTTTCCTGAAAGAGAAATTTTAACATTATTGAATGATTAGTGACGTTTTCAGTGTATTTCGAACAACCTAATAATGTACGTTGTGTTATTATTTTTCTTCCGGTATTATCAAATTTTTTATTACACAAATACATAATCGATTTAATATAAAGAGAAGTTTTTCATTGTACATACATATCTTTCTTTCAACAAGTTCATCTGGTTTTTATTATAAAAACTGACGTTCAAAAAAGCTGGTGACCCCGCATTTTTACATTGCTTTCTGTTCTTCAACATAAAATTGTATATCAGACATATCATCTAAGCTTATTAACAAACTTGCATAAAGTAAGAATGCTGTAATACGACGGTTACAACAGCAATGCCTATTATAGTTGATATACTAATGCCGTATGCCAAATAGGTAACTCCTTTAAGTTCCTCGGTTGATACTGAAATAAAGAAAAGGTTTTATGTCCTGAGATTAACGAGTTTAACCATGAAAAATGTTTCAGGCGTTATAATGTATGTAATTTATTAAAACTATTACTATTACTGTTATTATAATTCACCCCTAAGATGTATTTTATTATTGCAGAGGTAAAAAAAAATGGAGTTTTCGATACAACTAAATGCTCATGAGAGCCTTATCGCTCATCCGACTAATAGATCGCCATATATTAATAAATGGTCCAAGCTGACAATCGTCAAGAAATGAGCAAAATATTTTAGAGCAAATCGCATGCAATATTCTTACAAAATAACATTTTATGTAGACTGGTAAATAAATGGATAAATAAACAAATAGATTTAAAAACAACAGGGCGAAGTTGCAGCGTAGAATATTTACATAATTTTACAGCCAATAAGTAGCAATGATAGCCCTTAGAGGCAAACTTTTATATATAATATGTAAATTATCGATAAGAAGGAGAAAAGTAAGAACAGACTTGGAAAGCAAAACCAACATTGCATCAAATTTTAGCAATAGCTGCAATTGGCCGAACAGAATCAAATTATATTATTGCAGTCTTAATTTTACCACGGGAATGCACACACATAAATAGCGTATAACTTAAGGCTTCCGAAAATCTTTGCTCAACTAAGCTTGTGTATGTATTCACACATACATATACAGGCTGGTTGTTGACTATTCCATTCCCCTGCAGATATGTTACTGTTCATTCCACATGTTGATCTAGAAGGACCAGACAACTGATATCCGATATCACAGCTGAACTGAACGGTATCATTATAGTGATACGTTGTCAAATTGGGAGACCATTGTAAACCACAACGTACGTAGAACATTGCGCAGGTAACAGCTGTAATAAAAGGTGAGAAAAAAAATTTGAAAAAAAAACATTGAACCACTTTTTAGAAAGTTTTTCTTAAAATATTTTAATTTATTTAGTCAATTATACATGTTATTTAGCACTATGTCAAATGATAAAAAATAAATAAATTACGTGATAATTTTATGTTATAAAACACTTTCTTATCACAGATATATTACCTAAACATAAAACATATTAACAAATTCGTATCACATGTATGCGTTGCAATAAAATTGGAACTAATTGGACCGTTATAATTCTTATACAGTACAAAAACAACCTTCACATTGCGGATGTATTCCTTCCCAATACAGTGTAGATTGACGATCTCGTGCCTTACATGTAAGTCGGTTTGATCTAGAAAGTTTAAAGCCTACATCACACTGAAAATTTATAATGTCATTGAAATGGTATTCGTCTCTATCGGGTAGACGCCTCAAATGTGGTAATTGTGGTAATGGCGGACAAACGACAGCTGTAAAAGAAGAAAATATTCAGATTTGGTCAAGCCAAATAATTTATCAGTTATTGTGCATTATTAATAACATGGCATCTGAAAGTAAACCAACAATTTTTTTTATAAACTATAAATTTTCCTGCTCCCCTATTGTCTCCTATTTCCCAATAAAAACTGGAAAACATGATTTAGGGATTTATGTAGAATTAACATCTTTGTGCTCTGTATGATCGTTGATGGTTTATTTCTGTTAAATAGTATCTCTTAAAAAAATCGAAGAGCGTTTCTTTTCTTTTTGTCACAAGAAAAAGGAATCGAAGATAACGAGGAGTATTGAGTAGAGAATAAGTCAAAGACAGACAAAACCAGGGTTTAACACAAGAGGAGACAACAACGAAACAAACAGTGACATAACACAATAACCAAAAACTGAATGACACGAACTCCACTAAAACAGGTATGAGACCAGGTATTCCGGAAGGGTAAGCAACTGCTGCTCCACGAGTGACACCCTTAGTGTCAGTCAGGTTAAGATCTGGTAAATAGTCATATCCGTGGGTAGTTAGTATGAAGAAGAAAAACGTGGCAACGACAAACAAAGAAAAAGTCATTTGTGATATTCCGTAACCGTCAAGCAAGTCATGATGACAACCTTTATGTCAAATATCTCCTTTTTTATTTGTCTAATTGCAAGAAAGAAAAACAAATTGACAACCCCGATCCGTTGGAGATACAAATATATGTCATTTCGGGAATAAAGATAACATTTCACTGCAACATTTGGAGTAAGCTCATAATCAATGCTCTTGCGGCTGACAACAACAAATGGGCAAATCGATAGAAAAATGGGATCAAAGATTTATTGAAGAGAAAAACCTGGTAAGGATACATAACGAATTCATCTTATAGAGTCATGGTATGTAAACGACATCCATCTTTGAGGACCCTGATGTAAACTAATGTTTGCTTCATCTAAACAATAGGTATGTTGTTATTCTAGCAGAAAAGGACAATAATAACATTATTTTGTCTACAAATATTACATAGACTGTTTATAAAGTAACTTGTTGTTGATGGTTCACTTTTTAATATTACTTTGATTTTTAAGAAAACAGACTGACTATTCCTCTGTATCTTGATATGTACTACAGTTCATTATTAATACTTACCAATGCAAGAAGGTGCTGGAGAACTCCATCGCCCATCCTCCTGGCATCTCAATACGTTTATTCCACTGATAATATAACCATGGTTACATGTGATTGTTATGTTATCAGGATAGTGATATCCAAGTGTCTTACTCTGATGTACTGCATTTATAATATTAGGTAACTCCGGACATGGCATACCTTCAATAGAAATCAGATTTCATTACAAATGTATCGATACCTAAAATGTTTTAGTGTTTATTGACCATTCATTCAACACACATATTGAACGGAGAATTGGAGATAATTTAATTGCTCAGCAAGTTGAAATTTAAATGGAGTATATCAAGTTATTGGGTATAACATTCGGTGGTCACATATCCTTACACTATTAATATTCAAAGTTCCATGTCGTCATCATTGCTTTTTTAAAATTGTCAAGTATTATTGTTAAAACTGAATTATATGGACTATTTCAAATTTCTGAACAGGTTTTAACTTCTTAACTTCGACGACCCTTTCAACTGGCTTATGGGTTTCTGTTCAATTTTAATACTCATCAATACAAAAAGGTGTTAGTGAACTCTATTGTCCATCGTACTGGCATCTCAATACGTTTATTCCACTGATAATGTAAATATGGCTGCGTGTGACCGATCTAGCAAGATCTGTCACTTTTGTATTAATGCCGGAGGGGTAACGGTCTTTCGAAAAAGTCAATTACAGCATTGTAACTACACACCTATTGCCCATCCTCTTCGCATCTCAATACGTTTATTCCACTGATAATATAAACATGGTTACATGTGATTATTATGTAATCAGGACAGTGATAAACACTGGTCTTAATCTGACGTACTGCATTCATAATATTTGGAAATTCCGTAATGTCACACCTTGAATATAACGATTTTTTAAAGAAGAATTCGATACCTAAAATGGTTAGGTGCTAATAAAACTTATATATTTTATGCCTAATTTATATGCTGTCGAGCAGAAGTAAAATAGAAAATACATAGATGAAACGACATCCTAACTATGATTGTTCCATGTGTGCAAGTCACTCGTTTTGTCGTAAACTCATTTAAATATATTACACATATATGTGCAATCGAAAGCGACGGTTATCCCAGCACCCAAATTTCATTCGCTAGCCGAAATTTAGCCCAAATCTTAAGCCAATATATATAAATATAAATATAAATAGACAGGTAGACAGTGAACCACGCTCATGAACATATATGTTAAGAATGATGTGCCTTTATGACCATTAAAAGTAGTACTAATTGTGTTTATGTGTCATGTAAATGCAAAAAAGAGTGATATTTGATGCCAAACAGAAAAAGAATACCAGTAATTTAGGTAATTTAGGTTTGACAACACAGACAAAAGCAGCAACAAGAAAGATGGCAAGTAATATGCGAGGTAAGTAAATTACCATCTCCTCTTTCTAAAATACCTCGAGTATTACAGTCGCACATGAGTCATAAAAGAGTCATAATATGTTCACCAAATTAGTTTCAAAACAGCATGCTTCTTTAGTATCCTTTAATTCGTGTGTAATGGGAATATGCGATCAACATAGTCACCGAATTTTAAATTATTGAAGCTGTTGTATAAAGCCCGTCTCATACGTATAGATGAACAAATCAACAAGAAGGGAAGTTGTTTAAACAATATGTCCACTTATCATGACAAATATGTTATGCAACAGACAGTGAAACATAACACCGTCCGTCGAAAAATAATTTCTGCGTACGATTCAAATATGTTTCTTAGATGGAAGCATTAAGTAAACGATTTGAACAAATAAATAAAACTATATAAGCGCGATATAATTTTTAAAATAAGCAAAATGTTCAGTTGCTTTAAAAATAAAAAAAAATGTGTAGAAAAATATAGATGGACTATAAACTAATCAGAATCAACATAAAGAAATAATTGATAAGGAAGAGCTACATTATGATGTCAACCACGACAGGTTTAACGCGCTCAAAATTAAGCATACGATCTCTGGATAAGCTTAGGCTAAAGAGGATATCATCGTCAGGGTACCAGAATAGATCTCTGGATAGAAAATTTGCACTTGCCAGAAGATCTTCAGTCGTACGGTATTATGTACATTTACGAAATATAGAGACCATAAAATGGTTCGACATGTTGAGTCAGACACACTTCATTTTACGATTACAAACAATATCCCTAGGAAATTGCTGACATATGCCGAAATATCTTGCCTCAACTATTTAAGTTTTGCGACAAGTTAATGCAGCGACATTTGTTTACGCTAATCGCATGTGCATGGAGAACATTTTACACGGAGAATTATACATGGTCAACCGCCTAAGGATGACCAATACTAAATACATATCAATCGTGACCCAGTACACAATGAAAACACAACAAACAATTTGGTAAATAAACTTATAATAACTGTTTAAGACAAACAATGGGAAAACGATAGAAACATGTGGTCAATGCACTCACAGATTGGTTAAAGATAAAAACTGGCCACTGATACATAACTGATACGAACTAATCTCAGAGGTTCTACGGTATTTAAACACCATCTATCTTTAAGGACACTGATGCACCCCAACATTTTTCTCATTTACACAATAAGTATGTTGCTATTCTAGCAGACATGGACACTCATAACATTTAATTTGTCTGCAAATATTACTATATAGACTGTTTATAAGAAACTATGTGTTGATGGGTTAATTTGTAATGTTACTTATAGCCTTTGGTTTTTTAACACTCTACATGACCACCCCTTTATGCAGCTTAAAACCAGGCTAGAAGATATTATTGAATGCTGTTTTTTGTAAAAAAAAATAGGAATGAGACGATATAAATATCAGGTACATGTACTTAGTCACGGGAGAATTTTCTTTGTCATCGGTGACTTAAAATCAGATATTTTGTCATGTTTGGAAGACATTTTTTTTCAACAGACTGTTTGTATTCCCATGGGTTCTAATTCTCTTCTTGCTTACCTGTTTTTGTTATTTGATGAGGCTGAGTTTCTTGAACCACTCGACCACCGACGTCCCAGAAATCTATTAATAATGTTTTCTACAGTTTACTTACAGTGTAACCACCTTGGACGTCTACACTCTGTACACTATTTTTCCAACTTAAACTCCTTCATTGAACCGATCCTTGATTGTTTTAATAGAAAGGTGAAATGTGTAGATAACAGCATTAATTTATAGATACAAATGAATCCTACTTCCTTAACTTCTGCCCTGATTCTGATAACAAGTACGATGTACCACCAAAGTCCTATTTCTTAAAGGACAACGCAATTTAATATATATTAACCCCTTTTCTTAAAAGGTCCGGTTGCATTGTCTTTTGTTGTAAGTTTTATTATTTGTTCCTTATTGTGTTAGTGAGTTTACTTTTATACCTGTCATTGTAAGTTTGAATTTAGTGCTTATTATTGTTCCACTGTATCTTGATATTTACTACAGCTCATTTTTAATACTCACCAATGCAAGAAGGTGCTTGAGAACTCCATCGACCATCCTCTTGGCATCTCAATATGTTTATTCCACTGATAATATAACCATGGTTACATGTGATTGTTATGTTATCAGGATAGTGATATCCAAGTGTCTTACTCTGACGTACTGCATTTATAATATTAGGTAACTCCGGACATGGCATACCTTTAATAGAAATCAGATTTCATTACAAATGTACCGATACCTAAAATGTTTTAGTGTTTATTGAACATTCATTCAACACACATATTGAACGGAGAATTGGAGATAATTTAATTGCTCAGCAAGTTGAAATTTAAATGGAGTATATCGAGTTATTGGGTATAACATTCGGTGGTCACATATCCTTACACTATCAATATTCAAAGTTCCATGTCGTCTCATTGCTTTTTTAAAATTGTCAAGCATTATTGTTAAAACTGAATTATATGGACTATTTCAAATTTCTGAACAGGTTTTAACTTCTTAACTTCGACGACCCTTTCAACTGGCTTATGGGTTTCTGTTCAATTTTAATACTCATCAATACAAAAAGGTGTTAGTGAACTCTATTGTCCATCGTACTGGCATCTCAATACGTTTATTCCACTGATAATGTAAATATGGCTGCGTGTGACCGATCTAGCAAGATCTGTCACTTTTGTATTAATGGCGGAGGGATAACGGTCTTTCGAAAAAGTCAATTACAGCATTGTAACTACACACCTATTGCCCATCCTCGTCGCATCTCAATACGTTTATTCCACTGATAATATAACCATGGTTACATGTGATTATTATGTAATCAGGACAGTGATATACACTGGTCTTAATCTGACGTACTGCATTCATAATATTTGGAAATTCCGAAATGTTACACCTTGAATATAACGATTTTTTAAAGAAGAATTCGATACCTAAAATGGTTTGGTGCTAATAAAACTAATATATTTTATGCCTAATTTATATGCTGTCGAGCAGAAGTAAAATAGAAAATACTTAGATGAAACGACATCCTAACTATGATTGTTCCATGTGTGCAAGTCACTCGTTTTGTCGTAAACTCATTTAAATATATTACACATATATGTGCAATTGAAAGCGACGGTTATCCCAGCACCCAAATTTCATTCGCTAGCCGAAATTTAGCCCAAATCTTAAGCCAATATATATAAATATAAATATAAATAGACAGGTAGACAATGAACCACGCTCATGAACATATATGTTAAGATGTGCCTTTATGACCATTAAAAGTAGTAATTAAAAGTAGTACTAATTGTGTTTATTTGTCATGTAAATGCAAAGAACAGTGATATTTGATGCCAAACAGAAAAAGAATACCAGTAATTTAGGTAATTTAGGTTTGACAACACAGACAAAAGCAGCAACAAGAAAGATGACCAGTAATATGCGAGGTAAGTAAAATTACCATCTCCTCTTTCTAAAATACCTCGAGTATTACAGTCGCACATGAGTTATAAAAGAGTCATCCTATGTTCACCAAATTAGTTTCAAAACAGCATGCTTCTTTAGTATCCTTTAATTCGTGTGTAATGGGAATATGCTATCAACATAGTCACCGAATTTTAAATTATTGAAGCTGTCTCATACGTATAGATGAACAAATCAACAAGAAGGGAAGTTGATTCCACAATACGTCCACCAATCATGACAAATATGTTATGCAACAGGCAGTGCAACATAACACCGTCCGTCGAAAAATAATTTCTGCGTACGATGCAAATATGTTTCTTAGATGGAAGCATTAAGTAAACGATTTGAACAAATAAATAAAACTATATAAGCGCGATATAATTTTTAAAATAAGCAAAATGTTCAGTTGCTTTAAAAATAAATAAAATGCGTAGAAAGATATAGATGGAATATAAACTAATCAGAATCAACATAAAGAAATAATTGATAAGGAAGAGCTACATTATGATGTCAACCACGACAGGTTTAACGCGCTCAAAATTAAGCATACGATCTCTGGATAAGCTTAGGCTAAAGAGGATATCATCGTCAGGGTACCAGAATAGATTTCTGGATAGAAAATTTGCACTTGCCAGAAGTTCTTCAGTCGTACGGTATTATGTACATTTACGAAATATAGAGACCATAAAATGGTTCGACATGTTGAGTCAGACACACTTCATTTTACGATCACAAACAATATCCCTAGGAAATTGCTGACATATGCCGAAATCTCTTGCCTCAACTATTTGAGTTTTGCGACAAGGTAATACAGCGACATTTGTTTACGCTAATTGCATGTGCATGGAGAACATTTTACACGGAGAATTATACATGGTCAACCGCCTAAAGATGACCAATACTAAATACATATCAATCGTGACACAGTACACAATGAAAACACAACAAACAATTTGGTAAATAAACTTATAATAACTGTTTAAGACAAACAATGGGAAAACGATAGAAACATGTGGTCAATGCACTCACAGATTGGTTAAAGATAAAAACTGGCCACTGATACATAACTGATACGAACTAATCTCAGAGGTTCTACGGTATTAAACGCCATCTATCATTAAGGACACTGATGCACCCCAACATTTTTCTCATTTACACAATAAGTATGTTGCTATTCTAGCAGACATGGGCACTAATAACATTTATTTTGTCTGCAAATATTACTTTATAGACTGTTTATAAGAAACTATGTGTTGATGGGTTAATTTGTAATGTTACTTATAGCCTTTGGTTTTTTTACACTCTACATGACCACCCCTTTATGCAGCTAAAATCCAGGCTAGAAGATATTATTGAATGCTGTTTTTTGTAAAGAAAATAGGAATGAGACGATATAAATATCAGGTACTTAGTCACGGGAGAATTTTCTTTGTCATTGGTGACTTAAAAATCACATATTTTGTCATGTTTGGAAGACATTTTTTTTCAACAGACTGTTTGTATTCCCATGGGTTCTAATTCTCTTCTTGCTTACCTGTTTTTGTTATTTGATGAGGCTGAGTTTCTTGAACCACTCGACCACCGACGTCCCAGAAATCTATTAATAATGTTTTCTACAGTTTACTTACAGTGTAACCACCTTGGACGTCTACACTCTGTACACTATTTTTCCAACTTAAACTCCTTCATTGAACCGATCCTTGATTGTTTTAATAGAAAGGTGGAATGTGTAGATAACAGTATTAATTTATAGATACAAATGAATCCTACTTCCTTAACTTCTGCCCTGATTCTGATAACAAGTACAATGTATCACCAAAGTCCTATTTCTTAAAGGACAACGCAATTTAATATATAATATGGAGTAGGCATTGCCAAAATGCGAGCACAGACAAATATGTCTTTCTAACTTTTACACATAATTCCTTGTTCTACTTTGTTCCTTAATTTTGTGAGGACCTTATACTAAATGTTGATGTATTTTGGTTATTGTTTTTGCGTGACAAATGAAAACTGCTTACCGCGTATGGTCCAGATTACGCTCATTTTGTAGAATAATAACTGTGTAAATTGAATTCATCACTTTATTTTCCAGTTATTTAGCGTTTTGAAATGTGGCGTATTTTTCAATGTGATAGAGCAATTTTCTATAGTAAAGTTTGACCTAAATTACAACGGAAGTGTATGTTTGGAAGAGTCTATTGTCGTCTGTTCGAAATCTTTCGGGTAATATCGTCTGCAGTTAAGGCGGACAAATCCTTGCGGTTTGTCTGAATACCACTGAACGTTACGAAAGCAGACGATCTTTTTGAAAACAACGCGAGGTCCCTGTAGAAATTCAAATGGCTGACTTCCTATTAAAATTCCCGTAGCAAATGCCAAGGACGATTTGGAACATGTCAACAACAAAGGCATAATAAATATTTTTTAAAAATTGAATGGCTAAAAAATATTTTCTTATTTGGCTAACTATCGCGAAAATATTGAGACAAATTTAAGTTAATTAGGGGTCCAGTAGAGCTCTTCACAGTCTTGTTTGATATTATGTGTTGTATTTTTCTGATTTTGCAGTCCATATTATAATTATAATTAGCATACTTTATATAACGGCTAAAGACTTAAAGAAATAAATCTAAAACATGAAATAACCTTCTTCGGACTAAAAAAGGTACGAACTCGCAGCTTGTTATTCTTGTTCCGTTTTTGTGCCACAGGTAATAAACAGGCGATTACGTAATAAATCTTGAAGAAATAGATTGGGAAAAGTTAGTTTTTCTTTAATTTTTATGCACATAAGAATTTGTATGTGTTAGTCACTGTTTTATACAATTAAATAATTCATAATCTTATTCTTACCAAAATTGTTGAATTAGCAGGAAGAAATTATGGTCAATTTACTTTTTATAGATATTCTGTACCAAGCGAAAATCAGTAAGCGCATGAGTCGTAGTCGATGCATATATAGAGACAAATACTATATATTTGGTAGATAATGAAGAATTTACTTTATTTATAACAAAATTGTTCGAAACATTATTTTGTACAAATGTCAAAAGTGCGTTGAAATGTATGAAAATTCCTCGTTGTGTAGTGTAAGGGGGTTGTATTATCACGCTACTTTATTTTATAAAATAAATCAAGAAGGCAAACAGCTTGCAACTAAATTTTTGTTTGAAACACAATATTATTTTAATTTCCATCAAATTCTAAATTTTTAATTTATAATGTTAACACCACATTTAATACTTGTCGCTACCCTATGACAGTGCCTCTAAATTCCAGTTGTCACGTGACGTCTTTCTTTGTAATGGTGACGTCACATGAAATGTCTTTGATTGTCAGTTTTTAAGGATCGATTTAGAGATTCCAAAAAAATAGTATGAAATTTTTGTTGTTATCTTTAAATATAACATTTACTTTTTATCGATGTCAACTTTATTTTTAAGTCTTTCTTTAAAATTAATGTTTGCCCTTCTTCATTCACTTTGTTCCAGTTTCTTGACGATATCAACTTCCGGACGAAAAAAAATCAATATCAGCATTAAGCAGATTTTGATCACGTGATTTCATTTTGATCACGTGACACGTAATTGCCGTAGAGCTCACCGCTCTTCGCGGGCAGCTTCGCTGCCCGCTGCGAGCTGTGCTCGCTATTAACCCTTTTCTTAAAAGGTCCGGTTGCATTGTCTTTTGTTGTAAGTTTTATTATTTGTTCCTTATTGTGTTAGTGAGTTTACTTTTATACCTGTCATTGTAAGTTTGAATTTAGTGCTTATTATTGTTCCACTGTATCTTGATATTTACTACAGCTCATTTTTAATACTCACCAATGCAAGAAGGTGCTGGAGACCTCCATCGCCCATCCTCCTGGCATCTCAATACGTTTATTCCACTGATAATATAACCATGGTTGCAAGTGAACGTTATGTTATCAGGATAGTGATATCCAAGTGTCTTACTCTGACGTACTGCATTTATAATATTAGGTAACTCCGGACATGGCATACCTTTAACAGAAATCAGATTTCATTACAAATGTATCGATACCTGTTTTAGTGTTTATTGAACATTCATTCAACACACACATTGAACGGAGAATTGGAGATAATTTAATTGCTCAGCAAGTTGAAATTTAAATGGAGTATATCAAGTTATTGGGTATAACATTCGGTGGTCACATATCATTACACTATTAATATTCAAAGTTCCATGTCGTCATCATTGCCTTTTTAAAATTGTCAAGTATTATTGTTAAAACTGAATTATATGGACTATTTCAAATTTCTGAACAGGTTTTAACTTCTTAACTTCGACGACCCTTTCAACTGGCTTATGGGTTTCTGTTCAATTTAAATACTCATCAATACAAAAAGGTGTTAGTGAACTCTATTGTCCATCGTACTGGCATCTCAATACGTTTATTCCAGGGGCCTCGGTGGCCGAGTGGTTAAAGTAGTTTGTCTACTAATGACCTCGTGGTCTGTCAACACTGAGATTGCGGGTTCGATTCTCACTGCAGGCAGTGTGCACTCGACTCCAATCTTAATTGACAAGGATTGCCAGTTTTCCTACCGCAGGTCGGGGGTTCTCTCCGGGTACTCCGGCTTCCTCCTCCAATAAAAACGATTTGAACAAATAAATAAAACTATATAAGCGCGATATAATTTTTAAAATAAATAAAATGCGTAGAAAGATATAGATGGAATATAAACTAATCAGAATCAACATAAAGAAATAATTGATAAAGAAGAGCTACATTATGATGTCAACCACGACAGGTTTAACGCGCTTAAAATTAAGTATACGATCTCTGGATAGAAAATTTGCACTTGCCAGAAGTTCTTCAGTCGTACGGCATAAGCGAGTTCGCAGTGTCTTAATGCACATGTGTATATTTTTAAAAAGGGGAATAACCCGCTAAGGTTAAAAGGTCAAGGCAGATAAACAATAACGTTCGGGTCGCAGATCGAGTGTTGTAAAAGAGACAAAATCGATACAAACGCTTTACTTGTGGTGTTTCTATTAATCTCTTGGCTATTCCTGGTGCTTATATAAACCACCACGATCCTTTTTTAATTGAATTTCAGCAAAATTGTTTTATAATTGTTTTCTCCTATATGATGCGCGGATTGTTTATCTTCCTTACAATCCCACAATGCCTCACTAATTTTCTCCTATAAACCGGAAGTGGTCTGAACTGCGAACTCGCTTATTATGTACATTTACGAAATATAGAGACCATAAAATGGTTCGACATGTTGAGTCAGACACACTTCATTTTACGATCACAAACAATATCCCTAGGAAATTCCTGATATATGCCGAAATCTCTTGCCTCAACTATTTGAGTTTTGCGACAAGTTAATACAGCGACATTTGTTTACGCTAATTGCATGTGCATGGAGAACATTTTACACGGAGAATTATACATGGTCAACCGCCTAAAGATGACCAATACTAAATACATATCAATCGTGACCCAGTACACAATGAAAACACAACAAACAATTTGTTAAAAAACTTATAATAACTGTTTAAGACAAACAAGGGAAAACGATAGAAACATGTGGTCAATGCACTCACAGATTGGTTAAAGATATAAAACTGGCCACTGATACATAGCTGATACGAACTAATCTCAGAGGTTCTACGGTATTTAAACGCCATGTATCTTTAAGGACACTGATGCACCCCAACATTTTTCTCATTAACACAATAAGTATGTTGCTATTCTAGCAGACATGGACACTAATAACATTTATTTTGTCTGCAAATATTACTATATAGACTGTTTATAAGAAACTATGTGTTGATGGGTTAATTTGTAATGTTACTTATAGCCTTTGGTTTTTTGACACTCTACATGACCACCCCTTTATGCAGCTTAAAACCAGGCTAGAAGATATTATTGAATGCTGTTTTTTTGTAAAAAAAAATAGGAATGAGACGATATAAATATCAGGTACTTAGTCACGGGAGAATTTTCTTTACTTTTACTTTACTTTATTCTCATAAACATTTGGTTACAGAGAAAATATAAACAATACAAAATTACAATTACAACTATGTGTGAACAAACATAGCTAACCTGGAGGAGCGACCTTCGTAAGAATAATTTTTATTAATTTTGACAAACAATTAAGAATGCTAATATCTTTTGAACTGAACAGTTGATCGAACTTTAATGTATTAGGATTCAAATGACAAAAATGTGGTAACATATTTTTTATATCTTTATCAAAAAAATTGCATTTCATAATATAATGGTATTCATCCCCAATGTCATTTAAATTACATAATAAACAAATTCTCTCTTCTCTTGGGGCCCGCTGCCATCTTCCTGCCTCTATTGGCAAGCGATGACACCCGGTTCTATATTTTATGATATTTTTGACTAAATAAGGAGTTAACGTCATTAAATATTCTTCAAAACCAAATTCTGTTTTAAATAATCTATAGCAAAGAGTTTTTGGAGAATTAAAAATTTCGGACTTCCAATTTTGTATAAACTGGTCTTTTAACCGTTGCGAAATGCATTTCTCAATCCACAACAGTGAAAAATAATTTTGCGAATTCCAAACATTTGATAGGCCACAATTATCAAAAATATTTTTAACAAAACATATCCCTTTTGTTTCATAACCATAATCATTATAATAAACATATAAAAGTTTATATAATACAGAAGAGATTTTGTTTTCATCACCATTAACAAGTCGACACCAAAACTTAATCAATCTTATCTTAGCTGTCAATAAAAGTGGGTATCTTCCTAATTCCCCATAATCTATGTTACTAGGTGTAGATTGCTTTATACCAAGAATAATTTTACAAAAGAGCAAGTGCACTTTTTCTAAAATTTCTAAATTTTCAAATCCCCAAACTTCGGAGCCGTATAATAATATCGGTGCAACAGCTTTTTCAAACATATCTATTTGACATTCAATTGATAAGTTGTGACGCCGACATCTCTGTAATACAGTGAACATAGCTTTTGTAGCTTGTTCTTTTAAATAGTTTCTAGTTTTAATAAAACTTCCACTTCTTGAGAAAAATACTCCTAAATATTTATAATTTTTAACAATTTCTATTTCTTTATGTTTTAAGAAAAACTTCGTATTTGTTTCTCTACCTTTAGAAAAAATTAATATTTTTGTCTTATCGACATTTATGTTAAGTTTCCACAAATCACAAAAATTGTCAAAGTTATCAAGCATAAATTGTAAATCAGTTTCTGATTCTGCCAAAAGAATTGTATCATCTGCATAAAGTAAAATGAGAAGTTTGATGTACAACAAAAGTTCATTTTCAATATCACAGCTAACTGATTTAAGCCCTTGTACATTGTTTGTTCTAAATAAGATTGTAAATCATTGAGATATAAAGAAAATAACACCGGTGAAAGGTTCTCACCTTGTCTAACTCCTATTTCATATCTAAAAAGGCCTGAACATTCATTGTTATTTCTAATATAGGATTTGACATCATTGTACATATTTTGTATAACTCGCAGAAATTTACCATCAATGTTGTTTTCTAGCAGTTTATAAAATAAAGAATTTCTATGAACACAGTCAAAAGCTTTCTCAAAGTCTATGAATGCACAATGTAATTTCTTCTTTTTAAAACGTAATAGTTCAGTTAATGCATATAATGAAAAAATATGATCGTTGGTTGAATAACCACTTCGAAAACCCGCTTGGTTTTCGTGTAATAAATCAAACTCATTAAGATATTTATTCAACCTAACATTTAAAACTGAAGTAAATACTTTACCCAGACATGACAACAAAGTGACTGGTCTATAATTTTTTGGTTCTTGTTTTTCTCCCTTGTTTTTATAAATTGGTATTATAATACCTGTAAGCCAAGATTCAGGCACGAAGCCCGTATCGAAAATGATATTAAACAAAAGTTCAAAAATACTGCTCATCTTGTCAAAAGAAGAGGAAATATATTCGTTAATAATTTTGTCATCTCCCGATGATTTGTTGTTCTTGACATTTCTAATGGCCTTAACAATCTCATCTTTCGTAATTCTACTATTCAGTGTATCATTTAAGTTATTGTCCTCATTTGATTCTATAACAAATATATCACCATTGACATGTTTGTCAGTGTTTAAATCTTTAAAAAATTCAAATAAAGTTTCCGTTGGTATTTCTGTATTTTCCTTTTTCTTATAATTTCTGAAAATATTCCAAAATTCTTTTGAAGTTTTGAACCTCATTTCTCTCATCTTACTTCTCATGTATCTGTTAAACTTTGAAATATTTTCATCCATAGTATTCTTGTAATGTTTTTCGGCCACCTTCAGTCTGGTTTGAAAAATATTGGAACCAAACTTTTTATATAATCTTTTTGCTTTGCGATATTCCTTTCTAGATATTTTGCACTCATTATTAAACCATAATTTTTGTTGATTACATTTGGTCATATTACCGTTATTGAGATTTGGTGTTGATCTACCAAAAGTCTGCTCTGCTGATTCTAATAAAATGGAACAAAATTCATGTATATAATTATCTATATCAAACTGTTCAAGACTTTCAATGTTAGCTTGCAAAAGGTTGGAATAGAGGTCGGAAATATTATCTATGTTCAAGTTTTCAATGAAATCATTGTTCTTTTCATGCTTTCATTTTTTAATTTTACTTGTCAGATCCACACTTTTGCTATTATCTACAGCTGAAAAATAATCTATTTCAATCTCGAAAGTAACTGGTGAATGAACATCAGAAAAAAGTTGACTAAATTCCCAAACTTCGAAATTGCACATGACTCTTATGAGTGGAGTAGTACTTATAACATAATCAATAACGCTAGAATGTTTACATGTTGGTTTACCAACTTTATCATTTCCAAATCTACCATTTAAAATAAACATATTGTTATTCTTACAAAAGTCAATTAATTTTTTACCATACCCATTTACAACATTATCTTGGCTATTCCGCTCTTTAGCCAAACTCAGTTCAGTAAAAATATCAACATCTGTAAAATCATTTACATTGAAAATATTCTGTTCAAAAAAGTCATCTTCACCTTGACATATATAATCATTTAGACTTGCATTCATATCACCCAAAAGGCAAACAAAATTTGAATTTCTATTGAATCTTAGAAACTCTTGTTCAACTTCTAAAAGTGATTCATCAGAAATATACCTACTACCTTCCGTAGGGAAAATAAACAATTCCAAAAATAACATTATCAGCAGTATTGAACAATTTCTTATCCACACTAAACCAAAGAACAAATTGACTTTCCGTTTCTAATATTTTAACATAGTCTTTTAAAGATGATTTAAACCCTAGTGCTATACCACCTGATTTATTTCTAAATGTTTTCCTATTTTTATATTTGAAAATATAATCTTCAATTTTGATACAATCAAAATCATCTAGTTTTGTTTCAGTAAAACAAACAAAATCATTACATTGTATAAGGCATTTCAATTCAGGATAATTCAATTTGGTTTTTAAACCACACACATTTAATGACAAAAACTTAATACGTTTGTTTACATTGCCGAGGTCGCCAGTCACGCTTGAGTAACTGTTTTTACTATCTTCCTCTAATCCTCCTTGGTGTTGTTAAAAGTACCTTGTTTCGACGTCATCCATTGAGTGGGATTCGTTTCGGGAAAAAGTTTTTGGTTTCGCTCCCTGTTCTTCGTACCTTTTAGCCTGTGCGCGGTCGTGATCCATCTCGCCATCATCGGATTTGCGTATTGGTCGGAAAAATCGCCTGCCCTCTATGCAAAGTTTGTCACGTTTAAAGAAAGCCTTTTTGTTCTGTTCCTTCGCTTCTTTGTAATACGGCCATAACTCTTTTCTACGGTCATAAATTTCTTTCGGAAATTGCTCGTTAAGACCAAATTTCGATCCCTTCAGTTCCGATGCATTTTTCCTCACGGTTTCTCTGTCATTAAAGTTCTTAAATCGGCATACTATCGGTCTAGGTTTGCCACCCCGCTTACCAAAACGATGAGCCCTTACAAAGTCTATCGGAGATTCGAGCTTTAAATTTTTTGTCATGAATTCCCTCACGATTGCACCGGTTTGCTCGTTGTCTTCGTTTTCGTCTTTTTCTGGGATGCCTGAGAATATCAAATTCTCCCTCATTGACCGTGTCTGGAGATCGATATGTCGTTCTCTTAAATCCCTCATCTCATTTGTAAGTTCGTACAAGTGACCATTCAATTCATGATTGACTTGCCTGATTTCATTCATCTCGGTTTTGATTGAAATATTATCAGTTTTATTATATTCGTATTTTTCGCTTATGAAATCCATTGCCTTTTCAACTTCTGCTACGCGTTTGGTCACGCTATTTACATTTTTCACAAGATTGTTCATAGTAAATTGAAATTCATTAAGCTTTTCTGATAGAGGGTCTAAAACGGAAAGTTTGCTGAACATTTGGTCGACTTTGTTTACGAGGGTATCCATTTTTGTGTTGTCTTTGTCATCGGTGACTTAAAATCAGATATTTTGTCATGTTTGGAAGACATTTTTTTTCAACAGACTGTTTGTATTCCCATGGGTTCTAATTCTCTTCTTGCTTACCTGTTTTTGTTATTTGATAAGGCTGAGTTTCTTGAACCACTCGACCACCGACGTCCCAGAAATCTATTAATAATGTTTTCTACAGTTTACTTACAGTGTAACCACCTTGGACGTCTAGACTCTGTACACTATTTTTCCAACTTAAACTCCTTCATTGAACCGATCCTTGATTGTTTTAATAGAAAGGTGGAATGTGTAGATAACAGCATTAATTTATAGATACAAATGAATCCTACTTCCTTAACTTCTGCCCTGATTCTGATAACAAGTACAATGCATCACCAAAGTCCTATTTCTTAAAGGACAACGTAATTTAATATATATTAACCCTTTTCTTAAAAGGTCCGGTTGCATTGTCTTTTGTTGTAAGTTTTATTATTTGTTCCTTATTGTGTTAGTGAGTTTACTTTTATACCTGTCATTGTAAGTTTGAATTTAGTGCTTATTATTGTCCCATTGTATCTTGATATTTACTACAGCTCATTTTTAATACTCACCAATGCAAGAAGGTGCTGGAGAACTCCATCGACCATCCTCTTGGCATCTCAATATGTTTATTCGACTGATAATGTAACCATGGTTACATATGATTGTTATGTTATCAGGATAGTGATATCCAAGTGTCTTACTCTGACGTACTGCATTTATAATACTAGGTACCTCCGGACATGGTTTACCTTGAATAGAAATCAGTTTTCATTACAAATATTACGATACCTAAACTATTTTAGTGTTTTTGAACATTTGGTTCAAAACATGTATTTAAAAAAGAATTTGGGATAATCATTTAAAATTTAATTGCTCAGCAAGCTGAAATCGGTTGGGCAAATTTAAATTGAGCATTATCGGTTATACGGTATAACATTCGATGGTCACTTATTTTTACGCCTTTATAATGCAAAAGTTCCATAACGTCATCGCTGCTTTTACCTATAAACTTGTCATGTATTATTGTTAAACCTAACTTATTATTATTATTATTATTATTATTATTATTATTATTATTATTATTATTATTATTATTATTAAAATAGTACATTACAAAATACAATTACTCTAGGCGCCTTACAGTACAATTCAAATACATTTAATACATAAATAAGAAAAATAGCAAAGAAAACCGACCGAACAACAAGAGCCAACAGTCAAGGGACAGTTACAAATCTGGATATAGACAAAACGCAACACAAAACCCAAAAACACAAAAAACAGAAAGAGAGTAACCCGAACCCAATAAAAACCATGGGTGCACTCAGGTGCTCACTACGAGTAAGCAGTGCCTGCCTCTAATTAGACACCGGTCGAGTTACTCATTGTCATGTCTTGGGAAAAGTCAAATCCAGGAATAGGAATTACCTATGACTCAGCAAACATGTCAGATCGTATTTGAGACACTGATTTCCCATAACGATCAATTAAGTCATGGTGACGACCATAGAACTTCTGGAGAGATAACATTAACCTAGGTGCAACAAACCCTTGTTTGAGTAGTTTAGCAGTCAACAGCAGGGATCGGTCTAGAAAATCGGAATACCGATCGCAGGATCTAGAATAACGTATAAGTTGTGAAATGTACACACTATACGCTGGAGCTGCTGGAATGTTGCCGTCGATGAAATAACAACACAATTAAAAAAACAACGAAAAAAACAAATAAAAGTTGAATAATATGATGATACAAATTTTTTAAAAAGTCATATGTAATTACTTCTGATAAGTTGAAAGGAAACAAAAAAATGAAATTACCAATAAGATTTTAATGCAGTATAAGACAATAAAAAGGTGAACTAATTTAGATTAAATTTGATAAAGGAGTACAAATATAAAAAAAAGACTCAGTCATGATACAATTCTGTACAATATCAAAAAATTAAAATATGCGAAAGATTCAGTCGGGATAAATTTCTGTTCACTATCTTGAAAATGAAAAAAAAAAACATATCTTCAGATAAATTAAAATCTTCACAATTCTAAGATGTACCAATCACACACTGTTGACCTGTATTACAACACAGCAGACTGCACGCTGTCCATAACTAATAAAATGCAAGTCTAAAGAAATACGTTTTCGGTCTTTCTTAAAGACGTTCACTGAACTATCACTTCTAATGTTTGGTGGTAAACTGTTCCAAAGAGTGGCCGCTGATTTATTAAAGCGTCTTTCACCGTACGTCTTAGTTCGTATATCGTTCGGCACATGAACGAGGTTACTAGTCTTTGATCGTAAAATTCTTGTGAGTCTATAGATGGAAACAAGTTCTTGTAAATACACTGGCGCCTTACCATGGATCTTTGCACACATATAAAAGTAATTTATACTGGCAGCGGTATTTAATCGTAAGCCAGTGTAGCGGCATAAATGTAGAGGTTATATGATCATGTTTATTTTTCTTGGAAATGAGTCTAGCCGCTGAGTTTTGAACTCGCTGTAGTCGTGTGATAGGACTAGAATTAACTCCATATAACAGTGCATTTCCACAGTGCAGTTGTGTTATTAATGAACATACCAACGTTTTACAGGCGTCTTAGGTAACATAAAGTCTGATACGTCCTAAATTGCGAATTTGGAAGAAGCAAGCTTTACGGATGGCAATTGCTTGTACATCCATGCTTAATATGTAAAATACACTTAAGTTTTTTACGCTGATATGGGACATCAGTAATAATTGTTCCATCGAACGAAAGCTGAATATCCGACAAAATATTAAGCCTTTATTTTGGTGCAAAGACGATCAGTTCTGTCTTGTCTTGTCTTGGTTGTGTTTTATGAGGTTATAACCAATCGAAAAACACTGAGTCCTGTTCGTCAAAAAAGATTGCAACCAAGATAGAGCCAATCCAGATATTCCAAATGAAAATTCAAGACGTTTCATAAGAATATTATGGTCAATGACATCAAACGTACCGGTGATAAATCCAACATTAGACTAACGGTACGGAAGTTTTTGTCCAGAGCAGACGTGATATTGTAATGGACACGTAGAAAAGCGATCACTGTTGAGTGGTATTATTGATAAGTTGATTGAACACCATCATATAAGAAATTAGATATTAAGTGACTCTCATTTCTTGATGCAAAAACTTGTTCGACTACTTTCGAGATGAACGTTAAGTTTGAGACAGAGCGGTAGTTCTTCATTACCTCCTTATTTAAATTACCTTTCATAAAAAGTGGACGCATTATTGCCCTCTTGAATGTTGATGGTACTATTGCTTCAGACAGCGACCTGTTTACAGTTCTTGTAATAGTGGGCAGCAATGTTTCTATACATTCTTTAAGAAAATGTGTTGATATCGGATCGAAATCGTATGATTTAGACGGAGCTGCTGTGATGAACTTTGGAATTCCTCGCATGAGGCGGATGAAAAGGTGTCAGTTTCGCACCGTTGAACGTTATGTCGACCCTTAAGAAATCAATATCGGAGCCCTCCTTTGTTGTCTTGTCACTGAGTTCATCACGGAATGTTTGTATTTTTGCGAGAAAGAACTGTCAGCATTTTTGTCTGGCAGTTCTTTTTCACTGTGAGGTGATGAGAGAATGGTCTGCTGAACATTTCCCATTAAATTGTACATAAGTATGTATTTTTTTCTGGTCGTTTCCTATCTCTTTGATCTTTTTAGAGTAATTGCCCCGCTTACTTTGTAGTAGAAGTCTGTTGCTGTTGGTTTCCTTGCATTTTTCTTTAAATATCTCACGATCTACTGTTATCTGTTTTTCTCATTGGTCGCTTGGTTTTCCGTCGATACGCTTTAGCTGTACAAATATCATCGTTATACCATTCCGTGTTAGAAGTACTCTAATCTCTTAAAGACTAGTGGAGCATGTTTATGATCGCTTTTAGTTCGGTGTCGTATGCATTTGCCAACTGCTGTACAGGTTGCTCTGTATTTTGAACACATGATAGAGTTTTTAAATCTAGAGTTAAACAATCCATTGAAATCTAACGGTACTTGCGAAGGGAAAATTTTTTCGTCTGATTCGATGGTCACGATAATCGAAGTTTAGAATGGAGAACTAAACCACCAGAACTGTTTCCATGTTTATCGCAAAGATATGGATTGAGTATTGAAGGTGTGCCGGACAAAATTGATGAGGTACCCCTAGTGATCACTACATCGAGAGTGCGTCCCTAATATGGGTCAAACCTTTAATGTGCTGAATTAAGCCGCGATCTTCTTAAGAATCGATAAATCCACTAGCATTGATGTCATTTTTATTATCGATATGAAAGTTCAAATCACCAGTTAAGACAATTTCGCAAGAAATTATAACAAATTGATCAAGGAAATTGTACCACTCTTCGAAAAAGGTTGTATTTTTAAGAGTGTTTGTTCGTGATAGCGGTGGGCGGTAAATAACAAAAAGACGAAAATGATCTTTATTAGTGACAACATTAAATTGTAAAACTTCAATATGTGTGTACGTTTTGTCAGCTTTTAATAGTTTGACTTCACCACCCATTCGTATTATATGGATGATCGCATATCCATCAGGAGTTAGTTCTAAAATAAATACTTTGTCCACTGTTGTTCCGAACCAGTTTCCGGTTATCGCTAACAAGTCAGCACGACTAAATATAAGATAGTCGCATACCGTTGTAGCCTGGCATTCAACGAGACAAGATTTAAGCTTGTTTGTTTAGCACCACTTGATGACGTTATAACGATGCTTGTTAAGCAAGATGTCCGTAACACGGGTTGCCTTCGTTCGTTCGGGCACGAATTTGATATGACTGGTATCGCATTTTCATGTTTAGCGCTACTGATATCGTCTTGTATGATGATTGTGACTAAATTGGAATTGTAAATTATACGAACTATTTCTAAATAGGTTTTACCGAGTCTGAACTTCGACAACCCTTCAACCTGACACATCTTGGGGTGCTGCTCAGTTTTAATACTCACCAACATAAGAAGGTGCTTGTGAACAAGTTGTCTTTGTAAAAGCCATGGAAAGGATGATCAATGATGCCAATATTAAAACAATATTCAAACAAACAAAATATTCGTTACAGTCGATTGTCATGATGCATACCGGTACATTTTCTTCAATTTAGTTCATATGAACCCCTGGTTAAAATAGTTTTACTGTCAGCAGACAGCCGCTCCATAAGCAAGTGCTGCTCCAATGTTGCCACACACAATAGGAAAATTTAAAAATCATCACTTTTGACTTAAATTTTGGATCTCAACCGACCTGCATTGTCAATTTCGAGATGAACGTCAATGTATAAGCCGATCTAGCTGTTTCTGTAAAACTGAAGGACAGTGCTTGCCTTTTGTCATTGTTTTTAAGAAGCCGTTGTAAAAAATCCGCCTAATAAGTATAGTGAAACAAGTCAGCAAGAGGGGGAGCACGGTACGCATGGGAATGCTTACGGGTTGAAGTTACCCAAACCTTAAATGTCCTATCGGATAAGAAGTTTGAAATAAAGGTAGGAAGTCTACCTTTCAACCTCCATATCAAAAAGAACCTTTAAAATGCCTTATTTTAACCTTGTGTCGTACGTTTTTTTATGTATCGAAACAGATCGACACAACATGTTCATTTTTGGAAAATGCGTTTCTGATGTATGTTCCAAAACACAACGGATGATCTAAGGTACTTCGCCCTTATCTAAATCCACATTATACATATGATTAAATTTGTTATGACTCTAAAAATCACACAAGGCCATCATTGATCATCCTTTCTATGGTTTTTACAGAGACAACTTGTGAGTGCTGTAGGCGTATTGTTAGACGGTTTAGAGTGGTATCTCCCAGATTTTGGAATATGCACGACAAATATGGAATAACCATTTTCCATATAGATAGTAAGTTCCCACTACCCAAATATTGTTAAGGAGATTGAAAGACATTGGAGAAAGAAGCGGATGTTCAAAAAGTTAAGAATGCACAATTTAAAGAAGTTTTGTATCTCGTAAAAAAATTGTCAATAATAATCTTCTAAATTTTTATATTGAAAATTAAGTTTAGATTTTTTTTTATTTTGACTAAATAAAAATCAGGGTGATACTTTTAGGCAGAGGGATGCTTAGCAAAGATTTTGGTCAATTTGTTTGAAATATCTTACTCTGATTTTTATTATTGTTGGTTTTTTTTATTTGTTATCTTGAGCAATATTTCTAACAATTGTTTTTGTACCACCAAAGATTTATTATCTTTTTCTGACCGGAAGTAAACAGATAAGACATTGCTAACCGGAAGTAAACTGACAAGACATTATGATATCCGGTAATGGTTTGTGTTATTGGACTGTATAGAACAAATGTCACATTCTGATATGGCCCACAGATACAGTAAAAGCGTATATTTTACTGGATAAACAAAGTTTTAATTTAAAATGTCGTAAAATTAAACGATATCTGAATAAGCGAAGTTGTGAAAAGGACGCCAATAATTTGTGCTGTATGACACATGGACGTCACATCGGGCTCTATGCTTATTCGTAACGTAATGTTTTTCCAAAGCGTATGAAGGAGGCCATATTAGATGTTTCTTTATTTTGGGTCATCAAATATATTATAGATCTCTAGACAATATGCTGAACACTGTAATAAACTAAAGGGAGATAATTCTGTTGGATTTAAAAAGACAACGTCTACTTGTACAATAGTTTTAATCGTTTCTGTTCTTTGGAGTTTCTTTTTAGTCTTCAGAATTAAATAAGTTTTTGTGTTACTCGTAATTACAAACGGAAAATTTAACAATTCCAAGAAAACATCTTTTGATTACTTTTTATTCAGTACTCCTGGAGAAATATAAATACCATATAGTTATCTCAAAACAGGTGGATACCTCCCTTCCCCCCCCCACACACACACATCACATATGCAATTTGTGCATGCGTTATTGATTCTGTGAATCCAGAATCGTAAAAAAGCCTTACAAAAAACTTTTCGACAACAACTACATTAATTTCGCTAACTAGTTACAATTAATTTCTACACGAAATATAATTCAATAACAGTTTTTCTTTAAATATATCTAATTAGTCAGTTCTGGTAGATAACCTGACCAGATTGTGTTCGCAAAGAAAATTTAATTGATAATCGTTATTTAATTAGTGATTTACTTGTAAAAATTGTAATGCTTAACTATCAGATCAGCTGAAATCAAATCATTATCAAATGTTGAAACAAAAGGCACCATAATGTGTTATAATTTAGATAAATAAATCCCAAATATCGGGGTAAAGAAACAAGAGAATAACACAGAAACGCCAACATGGAAGAAATTTTCTGATTGAACAAAGTGAGACTTACTTTGAGAGACTTCCAAATAGCTGTATTGTATCCTCAACAAAATTATAAACACAAAGACAGGTGTCATGATACAGTTACAAGAAAAACCCAACAAGGAAATATAAGGTGTTATCTTTGTATACATCCGTTATCTTTGCTTGTTTTCGTATGAATGACATATTTAGTTCTCTTGAAAATGTTAGAATTTTAATCCATGTGGATTGTTTTGTTTGAATGTTGTTTAACGCCACTTTCAGCCATTTTCCAGCTTTATCATGGCGTCCAGTTTTTTATATGGGTAGAAAGCCACAGTACAAGGAGAAAACCCCAGACCGTCGGTAGGAAAACTGGCAATCCTTGTCAATTACGATTAAAGTCGAAAACACCCTGCCCGCAGTGAGACTCTACAATTACAGTGTTGAAAGACCACGTGATTAATAGTAGGCGAACTACCTTAACCACTGGGCCACCGAATCCATGTGGAAGAGCTATGTTATAAAAATTAATAGTGAAATTGCAATAGGATGTTATTCATTTACAACACATTTAGGAAATAAATGTATTGTTTTTAAAGAGTTGCCGGCATCAATTGACACAATCCCGGTCGGAAATTGAGTTTACTGGCGACGGGTAAGCGGAGCCAGTGAACGAATATTTCCAACCATCAAGTCATCAATTGATGCCGGCAAATCTTCCAAAAGGTTATCTCCATTTTAACGCTAAGACAATGAAAAAAAAACTAAATTAACTGGAATTAGAATTACAATTATATGCATAATTAACATATCTGATGCCTGGTATTATATAATACACGTACAGATAGTGTAAGAAAAGTTAGAATGCCAGCAAAATATTCAAAACCCGAAGTTCATGATAGAAAATTTAACCAACCAAATCTGGAAGCAACTGCGAAACAAATCGTACGAGCTACATGGACGGAATGAAATCGGTGTAAATATTTCATACTTTGATAGCACACTAGTCATGCGAATTCCTGAAAATTCAGTAAGATCATGTTGGTGAAATAAAATGTACTACCCCCGACGCGCGTTTCTTCTAATCAAGACTCATCAGGTTCGCTCAAATACAGAAATATTTAAAATCAAAATAATTAAGATTTTATCATCGAATCTTAAAAAGTTATTTAAAAAAACCGGCTAAGGCCATCTACACCTTACGAATGACTTCTTGACCTACACCACGTGACCTATACCTCAAGATTTCCTAGGGTAAAAAGGGCCACAGCCCATGCGAATATAAAACCCTTAGAATTTTGATCATTTTCAAAAATTTTAGGAGAGTAAATTAAGACAAGTAATTATTAAATATAGACATTAATAAATAGATTAAAAATAATAAAGCAATAGTGTGTATCTTTACCTACACAGGGAATACACTAACATGAGTAATACACTGTTCCGGATGCATTAATGCCTTCACAGATTAAGGATAAGTCAGATTTCATGTTAAATATATTATCTGGTCAGTTAAGATTTTCATAATAATAATTGCCAGTTTTCCTACCGCAGGTCGGGGGTTCTCTCCGGGTACTCCGGCTTCCTCCCCCAATAAAAACTGGACGCCATGATATAGCTGAAAAATTGCTGAAAGAGGGCGTTAAAACACCATTCAAACAAACAAAAACAAACATAATAATAAAAGTTTATTCTTAAATCATTTCAAAATATCTAATTTGTGTTATCTAATCTAACCTAACCTGTGACATGACATAGCTGTCGTATTTATATTATTTGTAAATAGAGTATTACAACGTTTTACTGTTTCCACAGATGTCAGCTACCACTTACAACAAAGGCATGTGTATTGATACAATCCCGGTTACCAGATGTGTCGCATTTTTAAGTTACTAAAAGTAAAATATTTACTGATAGAAAATAGTAATTCGTCAACAGAAATGACATTTTCATAAATTCTTAAACCAGTACCACTGAATATTTTTTATCAATGTTTTTTAATTATCATAACATTTAATGAATGAACCAAATGAAGTATCTTTTTGTTTATCGCTATTTTGCAGTATTTTCCTTTGATCTTTGTGTGCGATATTATTCCATCTCACCATCTCACTCTACTAGCGTGAGATGGGCCCATCTCAACTCGCTTTCAAGACGTCGTTAAGTAAACACTGTGACGTCACAATGTTACAAAACAGCGATAAACAGATTATTTACGTTTTATGAAACGATGCATTTTCTCGTCATCTCATCTCAGGGCTGTCTCTCTTCGATGAGATATGGACGAGAAAACGCATCTCGTTTCAAAAAACGTAAATAATCTATAAATTCTTCTTATTATTATTATATTGTTTTTGTCGAACTCTATTTCAGTTGTAATGCAAAGAAATGATTAAGATATAATACAATACAAATAAACACTGCAAATTGTCAACTATTGATTGTTTCTCAAATTTAAGATGAGAATGGAGTAACATAGGCGTAGCAAGTGGTACGGCCGGTACGGTTGGGCCGTGCCACTTTAAAGTGCTGGTACGGTATATATCGTTGACCCTCTTCGTTGGATTTCTCATGAAAACATTTGAAAAGTACATTAAAATTATATGGAGATAAAGTTTCAACCATTGTGCCGTTCTGGTATTCAAACGTTCTGTATAGCACACGTGTTCAGATTGTCTGTCTTGTATCTTGACCACGGGAAACTATCAGAATTGTGTTTTTCAATATTAGTAAGCCTTTCACTAGGATGTAGCTTTTTAACCTAAAACAAATTGGCACCGTCGGTGACCTCCATAGATCTGCGGTTTAAGGATTATATTTGTTTGGAAGAAAATGAAGGATGATTATAAATATGAAAATCATCTTAGGGTTATAATGCACTGGTTCCTCGAGGGTCTATTTATTGGTAACTTTCATAAATGACATCGTGAATTATGTCAATTGTTCAATGGTTCCGTCAGTCTCTTTGCAAATGACACCAGATATGTGTTGTTGGGGAAAATCCCAAGTTACTTTAAACTTCCAAAAATTCATTAACAGTCGATCGATAAGGTAGTTGGTAATGTTTACCCACAGAAAATAGCCGGAATCAGTGATCATATCACGTCAATAGGATCCTGTATACCATCTATCTCTAATAATTAAGTAAATTCACATTAAACGGTAGGCCGAATTTTACTGCCGTTATAATCTGAAGTTAGTTTTGTGATTTGTTGGATTAACGGCAGAATTCAGTCCTATTGCTCGTAATGTAGCAAATAAAAAATTCTAACTTCAGTCTATTTATACAAAATTCTAACATAATATTCATCTTCTTTATGTTATTAAAGCTTAAGACATTGCGAAACTAACGGGAAACTATCTTTATTGAAGAAATTCTCTTTTCGTCTTTGAAGATGCATGTAGAAAATGCTATGTTGATCATTTTTCCGTATATGGATAATGTGACCTTATAAACGTGCTAATTTGCATACTATAACAACCATTCCGTAGTAAGAATCCAGTAATTTACATATGTATTACCCAAGATGCATCACGCCATTCAGTTTCGGGTTTCTCAATGTTTTTCATGTAGTAAACGTAATTAAAAAGATACACTAATTAATCAATTAATACACAACGCACAGCGGGTTATTAAAAACGGCAATAACTATCATCACGTATCAATAATGACCGATTTTAAAAACACTAAACCGATAAAGCAATGTTCACACTGTGTAAAGATATCAAGATCAACCACGTCTGATTGTATATGCAACTTCTTTTGGACATCAAAGTGCCTGGGAGTGATTCACTCCCGCAAGACAAGACAAGACAATGTTTTATTTAAAGATGTTAAAGTCGGTACAATAACAACACATAACATAAGCTCTAAAGAGCTGAGCTTTTTAACAGACATACAGTACATAAATAAGGCCTAATGACAAGCTGCATATACATACATGCAACATACATTAGCCACCCATATAAATAGCACCACTGACATACTACATTACATTGATGCAACATACCTTAGCCACATACATAAATAAGCACTACAGACATATTACATATACATTCATACAACATACATTAGACATAGCCTCTTACTTTATTGAAAAAACACAGAGGTTAAGATAGCATTATATGGAATCATAACTAAAGGGAAGTTTGATCAAATAAAAGAAGGTGAAAACACATTTAAAAAAAGGAGGAATATCTAAACAACATTTTGAATAAGATGCTACAGTAGGTACTATAATTTACAATTTAAAATTATATTTGTTTTGTTTAATTTCAATTAAATCATGTAAAAAGACTGGGCTTTGTTTATTAATTATTTTAAAAGTCTCAATAGCAATACATCTAATTCTTCTTATTTTTAGTGAGGGCATTTTGGATCTGGTCAAGAGTTCTTCATAAGAACTGGTGTTATCATTGTAAATAAATTTTAAGGCTCTCTCCTGGAGTTTTTCCATTTTATTTGCATTAAGTTCACTACAAATGTGCCATGTTATGAGGCAGTAATTAAAATTTGATAATATAAAGGAATGATATATTGTTAACTTACCCAATTTATTTAAATGTTTTCCTATTCTTTGTAAAACGTTTAGTTGTCTTGAAGCTTTTTTACAGATATTGGCAATATGAGTATTAAATTTCAGTTGATAATCAATTGTTACGCCTAAGAGCTTTACTTTATCTTCGAATTTAATTTCATTATTATTTATCTTGAAAATTATGTTTTTTCATGGGTTTTACTACCAATGGCAAGGGCCTGGAATTTATCAGGGTTAGCTTTCATTTGATTTATAGTAAACCAGTCTATTAATATTAGGCTGTCTGTTTCCAATTTAGTTATGAGTACATCAAGGTTATATCCGGCATTGGAAAGACCATATGTTTTTAATTTATCTAAAAGAAGATTGTGTGGGAGACAGTCAAATGCTTTACTTAAGTCCATTAATATTGCTGCAACATATTTATTTTCATCTAATGCTGTTTTCCAGTCTTCTACTATTTTAAGTAATGTGGTTTGACATCCATATTCAGTACAAAAAGCAGCGAGGAAAGGGTGAAATACTTTATTAAAATAATCAGTTAATTGGTCATTTATAGCCATCTAAAAAAAATTTGAAATGTAAGGTAGAATACTGACAGGTCTATAGTTACTTTCATCTAGGGTATTATTCTTCTTATAACAGGGGACTACTTGGGCTTCTTTTAATTTCACAGGGAATTTTGAAGAATTGATAGTTTTATTTATCAGATTTGTAATTGGTTTACTGATTGCTGGTTTCGCCAATTTCAATAATTTTGGTGATATGCCATCTTTACCTGTCGCTTTTTTTTATGTTAGCTTTATTTATTTGTTTTTCAATGAAGTCAATATCAATTTAAATACCAGTGGATCAATACTTTGCTTATTTTCTTTTATTTTTGTTATAATTGGGTGTTCAACATTTCCAGTTTTTATGTTAGGACCAATATCTTTTGCCACATTGATAAAGAAGTTGTTAAATGTTGTTGCCACTTCTTCCTGATCATTTATAATTTGATTATTTTCCTCTAGTATTATTTCATGATTATTTACATTTCCTTTGTTGCTTAAGAATGGTTTTATTGTAGGCCAGAAGTTATTTGATTATGGGCCACCTGTACATCTTTCAAAAAAATATTGCTTTATTGAGTCTTTCTTTCTTTTATTTACTAGATTTCTTTGTAGCCGGTATTTTTCCCTTTTTGTATTTGATCTATGCTTTAAATATGTATTATGTAGCATTTTCTTCTTATAAACTGCTTAACGGAGGACACTATTCATAAAAGGGGCTGGTTTAGGTAGAGCTCTCCTACTTTTAAGCGGGGCATGTTTGTTAGCAATATTTATGAACACTGATTCAAAGTGGCTATATGCCAAGTCTACATTAAATCGAGTCAAAGTCAACCTTATTTAGCTCTGCTACATTACGAGTAATGGGACTAAAATCGTACCATCGCCAAAAAACCAGGGTACGATTATTCGTTCTAATTAAGCGGTAGCCTCCAATAAAGGTCATACTTTTTTAAGTGGTGGAAATTGGAATACATACCATGATTGCACATTACTCCGGAGGTAAAATTGAAAGGTGAACGAAACCTCTGAAAAACGTAAGCTCTGTCTTTAATAGTAACAATTAATGGTGCTACTATTCTGACAAGTATACCATTATAGTCTTACAATATTGTGACGGGAAACGTTAGAAACATAAGTTCATACTTCTTCATAAAATGGTTCATCACAACACTTTGTCAGACTTGGTTGTTGCTAGATTTGGTCAAACTCTTCATAAAAGAATTTCCACGCTAATAACCTTGTTCAGCCACCTACCTATATTACGTTCTTCTATAATGGCTTCTTACCATTATTAGTGTGTCTTTGGGAATAACTTCAGAACATCGACTATTAATAATTAAAAAGCATGTTTCAAAGAAGCCAGATACAGTTCGTCCTGTTTTGATGCGTGTTGTCCTATTGCTCAAATACTTCAGATGCTAGAATTACGACTGAAAACAGTGTATTTACAATTATATTTTCAAAACAAACAAACAAGCTAACAAACAAATAAACAAAAAATAGAATATGGTCCTTATTGTATATGCAAATGGATTGACTGTACAATACTACAAGGATTCCTAGTACTTGACCCACAGAGCTGCCCAACGCATCACCAGGTGGCGGTTTGGGGGGGGCACTCGTAGGTGGTTATCAGGTTACCGATACGGAAAGCCTGACTGCTGACATGTTTGGAGAGGGCTATGTTCCTTGCATGATAAAGATTCCTTTGATGATCATATGGAAGAACAGCAAGACCAGTACTAAGATAGCAAGATGTAATTAGATACCCTGCTAAATTCGTGGCCGTAAATTAAACTGCATTTATTTAGTGCACAAGATATCCAATAGAGATACTGACCACAATGACTGATTAAACCGAAAATGCTAAAATTGAAAAAGACAAAAAAATACATTGCCAGATCTATTACATTTGTATTTCCACCTGGTTTTGATTCACACAAATTGATTGATTGATTGATTGATTGATTGACAGGAGTATTTCAGTTACATTTAGGACAAGTTATAAATCAATTCAGGGGATGAGGCAATAGGATAAAACATTGGACAAATGTTGGGCCTACTATTCTTTGAAATGATGAATTGTGAAAATATATATTTGACATCTTTGTATTTACAATATATATACACAAATATTAATATCACATATTGAAGCAATTGAGATGATATAAGTTAGTCTAAATTAAGTTTAAATCTAAGTCCAGGTGCAGCTCTGTATCTGAATGTTCCTGTCCATACCTGTCCATCGGTGTCCGTAAACTCTCCATCTCCTTCCAATCTGAAAAATATATAACATTAATACTAATTATTCTTAAATAGTAGTATTTAAATTAGCCTCAAGATGCATAGCTGTTATGGTCCTAAACGGGTCTGAGGATTGAAGAGGGTTGTCCCTTTTAGGGTGGGTAGAAAACAAATATGAATGGTAATAAAAAAGACTTAAACAACTGGTCTTCTAATTAAATTAAAGCATGAAGATGTGTTTTTTCTTTTGCTACATGCATAAATAAAAAAATAAAACATCTTAATCCATTAAAATCATGTATGTTACTGCAGGATTTTTAAAATTTACTTTACTTGTTTACTTGACCCACGTGATGGCATGATTTAAGGTCTGTAGGCATGAGTGTCATGTCAAAAGAGTGAGACTTGACAGGTATGATGATATTAAAATGAAAATTACCTGTTTTCAACAAACTGCCCTGTGTAAGATGAATTATTTGGCCAAGTGTATGTTCGTAGGCCATGAAACTGGTTATTGACAAATTTCCTTCATATTTAGCACCAGAGGGGTGTGTTAATGTCCCATGACCGTTCATTCTGTCTTTACTCCACCCCCCCCCTCATACATAGTCCCATCAGTAGTAATATGCACGCCCATTCCAGACCTTCCATGGTCCATCAGTTCCATGCATGTATTCTCCTTCTGAAAACACAAAAATGTGTCTTTTTTTCAAGAAAATACAAATACAAAAAAAGCATATACAGATTAATTAAAAAAACTGCTTTTATTTCTTATAATTATTAATAATTTTCATATTCAAGCTTTGTATCTTATTAACATGAATGTACCATTTTATTGCAACATGTATTCACACACTTGATACATGTAAGTTCATCAAACAATGAACATTATTAATGACCAACCAATTAAAAGTAACGTGACAGTAAATATTGAATTATTTAGAAGTGAAACAAGTAAGACGCCTACCACTGAAAACAGTGTGGCATATCAACAGAGGATTTAGCCTTTTGTAGCAGCTACAATGAGGCTTCTCTTCTTCTTAATCAACAAAAGGGGTCTTGATCAGGCAAGGAGTGTGAAACTCCAAACATGCTCCCTACTGCTAATTTTTTTTCAGATTTACAGTATAGCTAGGGTGGGTTTTTCTTTTTCACTGAATGAATGAATGATTGATTGATTGATTAATTGTTATTTTACATGCAGCAAGCCATTTCAGCATATTCAGTAAGTGGCCTACTCTCTGGAGTGGATATGCTATTCTTTGGCTATATCACAGGACTTGTAAGTACATGTATCTAACATTGGCCTAGCTAGGGTAAATGAATGATGTGGAAGCCTTTTTCTCAGTGAGGGGTTTGGGCCCTCAGTGAGTCCAGGTCTGGTCCAGGACACAGTCTTGCTAGGGGTCCAGGGTGGCAAATCCTCTTGAAAGATCCATAGCGTTTTTGACATACAATACAAAATCTTTCTGAATTAAATAGTAGTGAAACAGAATCATATTTTATTTTGGTTTTTCACCAAAATGTTGTAAAGGGCTTGGCTTGCGAGCTTGCCTCTGGCTATGCCACTGTCTAACATTGAAAAATGGAGATAAACATTGGTATTTACAATTAAATAAATAAGAGGTCCAAAGATATTGTGGGCATTGATGGGCAGCCTTATGTTGACTGGTAGAAAAATTACTGACATTATCTAATTTTCCATAAAATAACCATATTTATCACCATTGGCAAACACATATACACCCTTTATTATATTGGGTGTGCCCTCTTCTTTTTTCTTGTCCTTTTTGTTTGAAAACATTGAGAAGTTTTATATTACACAATCTTGTCACACAATTAATATCTAGAGCTCCAGATAAGGTCAATCTTGGAGTCTTTTATCCTCCTTTTGGCACAATACCTACTCATTTTAATACCAGGAAGTACAGATACACTAAAAATTATAGTTTTCTCAAAAACAGTTTGGTAGACATAATTAGACATGATGAATGGACAGAGAAAAAATCACCAATCTGTAGTGTTTGTATCACTATGATGAATGATGGTATGTAAATAAAATGGATGCATACATGTAATTTGAACATTTATGTTTAAAGAATGGAGATGTACAGATGTATGTAAAAATCTTGCTTATAAGCTTTAATTTTTGTGCTATTACCATGTACCATGCTCGCAAACTACCCACAATGCCTTGCCAAGATGACACAACACACATTCTCTACCAAAAAATCAAGCAATGATTCTGAAAGTGTTCATAGAAATGATTAACACATATTTTGTGGATTTTAATTGTTAACCAAAGGCTGTTTGAATTCTATTCCTGGAATTTGCTGAGGGTTACTCTCTGTGCTTGATCCCCTAGAATCTGCCAAGGGTTATCCTATCCTATCTGCTTGATCCCCTGGAATCTTCCAAGGGTTACCCATGTGCTTTATCCCTTGGAATCTGCCAGGATTACCCCATGTGCTGGAATATGCCATTAGTTACCCATGTGCTTGATTTCTGGAATATGTCAAGGATGTGCTTAATTCCTTGGAATCAAGCACAAGGGTTACCCCATGTGCTTGATCCCCTGGAATATGCCAACAGTTAGCCCATGTGCTTGATTCTCTGGGATATGCCAAGGATGTATTTGATCCCTTGGAATATACCAATGGTTACCCCATGTGCTTGATGTCCAATTCTAACACATTTTGAATGTGTTTTTAGTCTGCTCTCAGCAGTTTTGTAGGCATATCCCTGAGACCAGTTGTAATGGCAGATGAAGCCAAGAACTGCAAAGCTTGTGTATATAATACCAAATTTCACAACACCAAAACTTCTATGTCTTACCCACTAGGGGTTTTTCATAAAACAACAAAAAATTGGTAATTTCAAGGAGACGAATTTTCTCAGTAATCGTGATTTTCATAGGAAACTCCAGGGTTCTCACCTGGTTCCCTGATCTTCTCCCCACAAGAGTAAATGACGGAAAGCAGTGTAAAACCCCATTCGCCTGGTACCTTTGTCTCCTCCCAACAATAAATATATATAGTAGATGATTAAAAGCAGTGTAAAACCCCATCCAAACAAGCAAATACCAAAATACACAACATATTTTTCCACATTTGTATATATCGTGATTATGAAATGAAAAAGTGTTTCAGGTAAATCTGCTAACATTATTCAGAAAAATTAAGTTTTATATATTCAGTTCCGTAATAAAATACAGACGATGTGGTTCAGATTTAAATAATTAAAAAAAATCAAGTTTCTCAATTCATAATAAACTGCCCATTTTTAATACGAGTGTTGAAACGTTTCAATGCAACGAACTTTTATCATATTTAAAAAAAAACTAAATCGGCTAAAAGATATAAATCTCACGATTATACCCCAAACGTCACACATTTCATCGTACATGCATAGTGGACAATACGTTTAATGCAATTCGTATGTTTTTATCTCGGATGCATTACCTCTGTTAGTTTAAGAAATCAAAATGTTTTCATCCAATACACCTTGAAATGTTAATAATAATATTCTTTTTTCATTATTTAACTTTTGACGTTTTCACGGTTCGATTTTGAGTCGAATTTAAAAATGCAAAATAATAAATCGTTGCGGCTAAGCACATCTTTCAGGCATCAGGGTTATTTGTATCCTAAATAACTAGCTATTTCATTATTGAACAAGTAGGGATTAAAATATATTCTCCCCTCAGTTTTACCCTTCCGCCTGGTACAATTTTTTAAGTTTGTTACTACTACCATGGCACAATGACCTTTGTTACTGCCGTCAAGTATGCATTTTTTAGTTTTTTTATCATAAATTTGACCTATTATAAGTTTTAATCTCCCTCCTTTTTTGACATGATAATTGAGAAAATTAGACAATAAATTTGATTATTTACCGACACATGTAATATGCTTGAACAATCCGAATCCACAATTATTGTAATTCGTTCTTTCTTGCTGACACTTTGGAACCATAATCGGACTGTTCCCACAGCTCAAATATTAAAATAGATATCCAAAAGGGAAATACTGTTCTTTTGTCTACATGAATGTGTTGATGAAATATTAGAACCAAACCTATTTGATTGCTTTAATATAAATTTCACTTATTGGCTAACTGTGGATAAATCGTTTGGCTCCATTTGCTATATTTAATAATTGCTCTAAAAGAAACATTCCGTGCATTAAAGTAGCATATATTCCCCAAATTTCGTTTATTTATTTATTATTTCTCATTTTAGACTCATGTGTCATTTGGATCAAGGCGTTTTCGAATATAGTCATACATCCTCTGTTTGCAGTGTAAAGATTTTAAAAATAATGACTATTTGGATAGTGTAAACAGCCCATTTTCTTCACATACATAATGATTCTATGCGGATTTACATAAGAAATAATTCATGGCTTCACCAATTTTACGGATTATTTAAATATGGGTAGGCATTATATTCATGAATATTGCCACAAGCTTTAGCGAGTTGTTAAATATCATGAATATACCTGTATTTAAATAATCCATAAAATTGGGGGAGGCATGAATTATTTCGATTCTGATATGAAAATATTGAAATTTTACATTTTGCGACTACATAGGTAAAGGTTAATTTTGGCTGTTCCAATTTCCGAGATCCTCCCTTGTTACAATTTTTTTTCTCCTGGAAAACTTGGTAGAAAAAAGGAAGAAATGTAAATTAAAAACAAACTATAGTAAACGTTACCGTTTCGTTCCGACGGGTTTTGACTGACAAAATGGAAAACTGCTTACCGCGTTTGGTCGAGTTTATGGTCCTTTTGTATATTTCAAATTACAGTTTTTGAAATCAACAATTATATTCCACAGTTAAATGAAAATCCGGCCGCATTTCAAAACGACATTTAACTGTGGAATATAATTGTTGATTTCAAAAACTGTAATTTGAAATATACAAAAGGACCATAAACTCGGCCAAACGCGGTAAGCAGTTTTCCATTTGGTCACTCAAAACCCGTCGGAACGAAACGGTAACGTTTACTTATTACATATTTATTAACATTAAAATAATTTAACAATCAGAACAAAGAACGACAAAAATGAATGTTTCGTTACGTCATGGTGTATGTGACCTAGTCCGAGAATCCTCTGCCGTCCAACGCTTTGTTTTTGCGTGGGACACAAAAAAAAGCGTTGGACGGCAGAGGATTCTCGGACTATCTGTGACTGTGTTGATATGTTTGCGCGATGAGAACTGCTTACCGCATTTGGCCAAGCTTATGCTCCTGTTGTAGATCCAGAATTGTGTAAATTTAAATCAACAATTATTTTCCACAGTTTATCAGCATTTTGAGAAATGTGGTTGTTTTTATATTGATACAGTAAATTCGTTTGCGATGGAGGCGGGAAAAGTCTCGCGATTGTCGGAATAACATTGAACGTCATAGTAAACAACACAAGGTCTATTGAAAACACAACGTAGCAAAAGACGCTTTGTGACGTGTCAACAATGAAGGCATCGTATAAAATATAGACGTACTGTCATGGACAAAGGAGTAGGGGTGATAAGGGCCATTTTTGGCCCTAAAATTTCTGAAAAAAATAAAGTTGTGTGAAAAAATAATTATTTGCACCTTGCTGTTTGATTTATTTTTTTTCTTGCTCGAATGCAGATCTTAACCGTCAGCATTTTGACGCGACCTGGATTTCATCGTTTTTTATCTCACAGAAATACATTTTGCAGACGACATCATAAAGATCCATAAAAACCAAAAAGAAGATGTAACTCACTTGATGATTTTATCCACTCTCTAAAATAATGTTAATAACCTCATAATTTGTAAGTTGACCTAAGGTGCCCCACAGGAGTTTGACCCCATATCATGTGGGGCGAAATATTGCCAGATAACGGAAAAAAAGTATTGTCGCGAACGAAGTGAGCGAAGGAGTCAAACCACAGGGGCTTGTAAAATTCGATTTATTTGCGCTTTCCAATGATTACTGGGTCGATTTTGTTATAGTGTGGGAGTAGGGAAAAAACAGAGTAATTATTTCTGTTCTGAATTGAATTATCTTCATGAAAAACCCTACCTTTACGTTTTCAATGTCATTGAACTCTTAAATTTTAATAATTTCGACCAGTTTTAAACGAAACGGACAATAACCCTGGACGGAAGTGGACTTTATCGTTACTGAGAAAGTGAGTACCGAAAGGCCTCAAGAACGACAAACGATAAAGCTTATCGAAAATAAATTCAGAAAAAAGTGACGTTTGTTGTTGACCTTCTCTACAAAAAGTAGTATGGTTTATTACGGAACTAGTTTTTTACTATGAGGGTTTAGCAAATTTTGTTGTTTCCTGCATAACTGTTTAATATTAATATCTTTTAAATAGGGAAACATATTGTTTGTATTTCTTTACTTGTTAAGGGAATTAACTCAACCCTCTAGGAATAAAATGGAGAGACGTACAAAGATATAGTGAAGAGTGCATCCCAGAAAAAACTCTTGATCCATTTCTTACGCACATTGCACAATTGTCTCGATAGTCCTTGCGATAAACATTAGAAAAACTTATGTTTAAAAACATATTTAGAGACATGAAAAAAATGCACTGTTGTGTAGGAAAACTGTTCGTCTACTATTAATCACGTGGTCTGTCAACACTGAGATTGCAGGTTTGAGTCTCAATGCGGGCAGTGTGTACTCGACTCCAATCTTAATTGACAAGGATTGCCAGTTTTCCTGCCGCAGGTCGGGATTTTCTCCGGCTTCTTCCGCATAAAAACTGGTACCATGATATAGCTGAAAAATTGCTGAAAAGGGCGTTAAACATCATTCAAACAAACAAACAATCAATTGTGCTAACAAACTATACAAGAAAGGTCACATATATATTAAATAATCATATCCACCCTCGTTATAGAGGGGGCTACTTTGCAATCACCTTGTCCGTCCGTTACAAACTTTCGTGAGATTTCTCAGATTAGACAGCTTTAGCACATTGAGTAATACCAGCAATGATGCTAGTGATATTGATGTTGTCTTCCTTCATTTAAATAAAGATGAATTGCGTAATTTAACGCTGGGTCCATACTGGGATGATTCCCAGTGCTCGACCCACAGACTAGCCCAGCGCGTCCCCGGTTGGCGGATAGGGGAGACCCTCTCGTTGGGGGGTTGTCAGGTCATAATACGGAAAGCCTGGCGCGGACCATAGTGTGTAACGTGTTTGGAGAGTGCCACACTCCTTGCACGATAAAGACCCCTTTTGTAGATTTCGAAAAAGAGTAGGCTTATTTTAGCCGCTACAAAAGGCTAAATTCTCCGACCCTACCCAATACTCCATAGTTTTCCAGTGGCAGTCAAAATTGTGTTCCCCGTGTCCCATCCCACCTCTTTTTCCATTGATGTATTGTTTGTTAACTTGTTCCCGTCCGGAATATAGCTGAAATACTGCTCGCTGGACGTAAAGCAAACATCCAATCAATCAATTGTAACTTAACGTTATGGTCTTATCAGATTAAAGTGGAAAAATCATATAATGACGAACATATGGATGCAGATGGAGGGTATGAGGTGTTGATTTCCTCTCTAGGTGCGTCATTACTTTCAGCAAAGGTCCAAAGTAGCCATATCTGTTCAAAAAGTTACCAGCTGTGGATTCGTTTTAGCGATTGTTTGATACTTGGTTGGTATTGTACGAGTAAGATCGGTGTACGTGTAGTAGGCATGTGCTCACTTATTGCATCTGTAATCTGGTACTTAGGTTATGATCAGGATACCGACAAACAGTTCCGCATCAATAATTGGGGACAGTATTTACTTGATGCCAAAAATATTCCTGTCCCTGAGGACATTGATTGAAGCCAGGACGAAATTCTGTAGTAGAGGAATGATGTAACCCTTGTTTTTTGTCTCGGTTGACATTGGATTTTTGTAGCTATTAATTATTTCCAGAAATTCTTGATTTTGTGATTTTTCACACGTTTTGCCCAAAAGTAAACAAAACAACTTCTATATAACTAGAATCTAATTATATCTAATTAGATAAATCACAGCCTCCGTGAATTATTTCTATTCTAATAAGACAATTAGAGTACATTTATAATATTTTCCTACCTATAGAAAACATCATTTCCGCCATAAACTGGCTGTTCCGTCAATGTAACAAACAATATATTGCAACGGATAATTATAGCGCGTGTCGCTATTTATAAGATTTATACGTCATATGCAATAGCTTTCCGGTGGGAGTTACAGTTTTGTAATTGGAACAGCCATTTAAAACACGCCCTTCTTAGCGCGTGTTGCTCATAGATAAATCATTTTTTTACCACAGTTGTGGTCTCAAAGCCTTTAAAGCACGTCATATTAGAATTAAATGTTATCTCTGGGTCAGGTTTGTTAAAAAAACAAACATATGAGTGATCATTTTAATTCTATTCATCAGACGGCAATAATACACAATACTTGAACATGCCGATTTGTAGGTATCACATACTATAAAGTAAAATTTGCGCATGCCAAGTACCTCGATATATTTCATGGCTTAGTAGCATTAACAAACACTTGCTTTTGCAAGCATATATAAGTACAAATTTTCTTGTGTTATTCGCCATTAAAAGTGACTCCGATTTGCCATAAAAGAGATAAGGTTCTTACGGTCCAAACCATTATAATATAGCTCTATAAAAACCTCTGTTGAAAATTAAGTTGTATTTTATAGGTGAATTGAATTCAAAATTATTGATTGCAATCAACTATTCTAATGTGAAGTGCATTGTTTTGGTGGGTGTGGTGGTGGGTTACTCACTTTATGATTTTTAGGTTTTTTTGTCATTTGTTTTCTGTTTTACATGACTGTCTAAAACAGGACTTGAAATCGTCTCTTGACATTGGGTTCTTCTTGCAATTTTTTGGTCGATTGCATTGGTAGTTTTACAGTGAACGGCTGATAGGTTTACAACTTAATGTAATTTATTAGAGGCTGCCTGCACAAATGATCTTGAAATTTGACCTCTAACAAATATAAAAAAACTGAATTTGAAAAAAAGCTTTTAAAATATCCATTACAACAGGAAAGGCAAAATTTGAAAACATTATGACCTTGGTCATTACCTAATATTTCTATTTCACAATATTTACCTATCAAAAGAAACCCATTTAGATTCTTTAGAAAATAAAAAGGATTATACAATAAGACGTTTCTTGACTCCAATGGACTGGACCTTCCTGACTATTTACTTCTTATCTTTGCATGACTGGAACTTGACTTCATGCGTTGTGGTACTGACATACAGAAAGTAAACAATTAACAGCAATGAAGAAGATCCATATAACCTAAAGTAATAAGATATGGTCATTTACAATACTTCTCATTGGTCCACGGGAGACAAATTTTATAACTTATCATTCAAAATATACAATGTATGACACTGTTTACAAGTGTATCTAAATCAATTAAGGTTATGTTCTTGTAACCTTCGATCATGTGACTTTAGGTACCCGCTAAAACATGACATGACAATTAACAAACGTTCATCTCAAAAAATGTATAATGACAGTAGATTCTAAAAGAACAAACCAACTAAGTAGGTGTAATAATTACTGCTCAATAAAGGATGAAAGCATGAATGAACCGGATATTTAGTGTTTCCACTAACTTAATTTGACTTTGAGAATGTACTGTGACAAAAGCGGAAAGTCAAGACTTTTGTTTTGATTACAAATAAGATTCAATAGAATAGTATTCCACAGTCACCATCTGCACGTACATTTTATTGAAAGTTATCCATTTGAAGTGATGATCGTCTGTACGATTGTTGAAATAGTACGTGGTTATTTAAAGAACGCCCATGCCTCTAAATTCTAGTTATCCAGGTTAGATATATAAAAAGGTTTTGAAATTTTAGGAAATTATCTATGAAGGTATTTACAAAATACCGAACTCCAAGGAAACTATTAAAAAAGACAATCCACAAATTAAAATCCTAGAAACCGGCTATTTTGAGAACCAAAAAAACAAATACCAACTGTAGCAATGGTCCTGACATGTTATATGCAATAGGTGGGTTAAACCAGGTTTTATGACATGCCAAAGCTCCCGCTAAAATTGCTGTATTGTGTGAGTTGGTGTGATGAGGAAAATGGTTCGGTATCATAAACCACTAGTTAGTAATAGGTGTATCCAATTATCGTCGTATCACAATAAATTGTACTCCGGGTCCTCCGGCTTCCTCCCCCAATAAAAACTGGACGCCATGAAATAGCTGAAAAATTGCTGAAAGTGGCGATAAACATCATTCAAACAAACAAACAAAAATAGTAAAATTATATTTTTCATATGGGATAGAATATTTATTAACTAGGAAATGGTAACTGTGTAAAAGCTAACAAAGGCGCGGACAGGTAAATTTTTTTTCTTGTAACAAGGTTTTTAAGTCTATCCTGGTGGCATTTGCAAAAATCGGTACTGTCACTGCACGCTCTTGCATAACTGATAAATAAAGAAATATAAATACCGTCTACAGAAAAAGCTGGAGTATTGCTGCACATAAAATGTATAATTTTGAATTTCAAACTCTTGTTTGTCAATAATTCTTGTCCCGAGATTACCAATTGCGTCATATTCGAAGTGTAAATCTAACAGTAAATGTAGATAAAGCTGTTTCTGTGGTTTCGTTAATTTTCCGAAAAACACATCCTGCGAAAGTTAAAATATGTTGTCGATCAGAAAATCTATCATACTCTCAATCTGTTCATCGTTATCATAATTTGCCGTGAAATAAAACGTATTATTGTAACCTAAACCTACATATTAGCATGACAGCGATGCTTTATGTGGTTTCCTTAAGACATGATCCTAGCATAACCTGATGGAAGGTGGTAAAAAGAGATGAAAAGTCAATGGTTAATAGATGAAATTTTAGATATCGATCCTGATTTTGAACTGTCAAAACGTTCTTCGGAATTTATCAGAAGGCACATTTGATTGCTATTACTTTGCAAGTAAACAATTTTGAAGTATTTGTGTTGCCATTTTGTCATTGAAGACAAAAACTTACAGATTTCATTAGTAGAGTACGTTCTTTGCACCCTTTTAAACAATATTTAAATATTATGTTTATTGTGGACAGGAATATTACAATTGTCATTTTTTAATATTTGACATAAACATTACTTTTAAGACCAAAATGATCTACATATCTCATCTCATTATTTGATACAAATAACTGTCAATCATGTCTTCATGGATAAATTTTTAAATATCAAAATATCACCCCCACTGTGAATTGAACCAGCACATCAGAAACAATGACAATAACCAACAAATAAATGTGCAATAAAAGATGAACTGTCGCAACAAATTACATCATTAGTCAGGGAAGAAATACAATTGTGCATCAAAGAGCCGATCCAACCTCTGCAAAATGAAATTCAATCACTGCGACTCGAAAACACGCATCTCAAAGCAGATATTTATGCATTAGAGCAGTACGGGAGAAGCGAATTAATAAGAGTAAACGGATTAGTAGAATCATGTGACGAAATACTACAGAAACCATGCAAAACATTGTCAAAACTATTGACCCTTTCCTAGCTGATAGTGATATCATTAGATCACATCGTGTAGGAAATCCAAACAAACGTTCAGCTAAACCTCGACAGATAATTGTCCGACTTAAAGACAGCACGAGCAATTCAGAATCCTAAAAGCCAGCAAGGATCTGAAAAATAGCGAAGAATACAAACATATACTTATTAATGAAGACCTTACAAAAACCCGTAACAGCATAGCATATAGAGCTCGCCAACTTAAAAACAAAAAGTTCATCTTTCAAACATGGACCATTGACGGTAACATTTTCTAAAACATAATAGTGGGCATATAGTTACAGTCACAACAAACGATGCGTTGAAGCAAATCATTGCTCTGAATTTTCACGAGGCACTCCTAGTGGCGTATCCACCTACAAAGAGCAATGAAAGAGCACTCCCTGTATAGAACTAGATCATACATGTTGCTTTGTTTGTTTATTTAATTGTTACTCTCTGTGTACCAATTGTATTATTGGCTGTGTGAGAATAAACTATACTACTACTATACGTATCCATTCCTTTAATATTACTGCTTGCTACTACCAGTTACACTCATACAGACATTATCATTAAGAGTTATAGTTGTCCAGTTTATCTTGATTAAGTTGATTGTAATTGTATTCCTATACTGTTATTACAGTAAAATCATGCAATGAAGCGTGACAATATACTCCACGCTCCATTCACGTGACAACGAACGACATATGATAATATAATTAAATCTCACTGTTAAATAGTCCATGTAAATTTAATATTGTGACAACTTACTGAAAGATACAACCTTGTCACTATTGTTCGTGAATAGCAACAATTTAAAATCTTGTTCACCATATCTTGATATCTGGTTTCATTTCGTACTTAACGTCTGCATGAGTACATTTTCAGTTGAGTAGGTTGCGCATATAGAAAAAAATATATATTCGCACGATCACCAGTATCATTTGAACAATTGAACCATTTTAAACATGTCTTCTAACATCCTTGAAGCCCTTAAATATTCAAAAAACACAAATGAATATTTTCTTTACTCTTTGTATTCTACATATTTTCACAAACTTTTGTACATATGTTTTATGTATTCCAATCAATATATTTTCATATGAAATGCAGTTATTCTCCCACTGTATGTTATTGCCTTTAAACACTTGTAACATGTATAATGTATATGTGATATATTTCCATATTGCCCACTCTTATTTTTTACCGTACCCATCAGGTGTAACATAATAAATCATGGGTATCGGAATTGAGCAATATAGATTAAGAGTGGGTAGTTATGTGATGACCCATAGGTTAGGTCCGAAAGACCCGCTGAATATTAAAGAAATTTTTTGCCTGTATATTCTGTTTTTTAGTTGTGACAAAATTACCGCATTATACTTCATATTTTTAATGTGGTGTAATGTTATTGTAAATAATGACAATATCGTATATTGTGTAAAGAGTAAGACATTATGTAATACTGATTTGTTTTATGTTGTAAATATTGCTTTTGTTCTATTTGTCATTCATATTTTGCTCATTGTGTCAGGCTTAGAAACTAATCCCGGTCCATTAGACGATGGGGATGGGACTAGTTCAGTAAGCGATGTATCATTTATCTCTTGTTTATATGAAACATTTTCCAATTCATTATCGTTTTTACACTTGAACATTCAAAGCTTAGTTCCTAAGTTAGACTTGATAACTGCTGAGTATTCAGAGATCGATATCTTATCCTTTACTGAGACTTAGTTAAACAATTCTACCCCAGATGATGGATTACAATTATTAAATTATCACCAGCCTTTCCGGAGGGACAGGGGTATAGACAAAATTGGGGGTGGGGTTATTATCTATATTCATGCTATTAGACGTAGAGACATAGAGCCGACGGACATAGAGGTTATTTGGCTTGAACTTAGAGTTCATCGTAAACTTATTGTGTATGGGACATTTTATATACCCCCCCGAAAGCGTTGTTGAAGTTTGGGAAAAAGTCGATGACTCAATTGAACTGGCAAAAAATATTGTGTTTGGAAGTCATATTGTAATTACGGGTGATTTTAATGACATCCAATTAAATGTTATTCCAAAAATGAAAAACATTTGCACCAAATACAGCTTACAGCAACTTGTTGTTGAACCCACACATTTTACTGAACACTCATCGTCTTTGATCGATTTAATCGTCACCGATGATCAGTATTTGATTCCATATGTTACAGTCGGGCCTCCACTTCTTGATCTAATTCGATATCACTGCCCTGTTATTGGATTTATTAATTCCCCTAAACCTCTTAAAAAAGCGTTCAAATGCAAAGTTTGGCTTTACAAACAGGGCAATTTTGATCTTTACAAACAGAGCAATTTTGATGTCTATAGGCAGATGCTGGCTGATACTGATTTGGACAATATTTTTATGACAGCTGATATTGGTAAGGTTGTTAGTGATATTACCGATCGTATATTATACGTAGCAAACTCGTGTATTCTAAACCGTTTAGTAACTATTCGAAAATCAAATTCTGCTTGGCTAACAAATGATCTGAAAAAGCTAATCAGGAAGAAAAATCGTATCCATACTAAAGCAAAACGCTTCAATCGACAGACTGACTGGAATAAGTTTAAAAAACTAAGAAATCGGGTGACGTCAAACGTTAGACGGGCCCGTGAAAAACATCGTACCGATTTAATCAGCAGATTGTCGACTGAAAGTGTTCTTCGAAGTCTTGGTGGACAATATGCAATAAAATTTCGGACGTAAAACCGTCCCGTTGTGATATACCACGATTACTAATTGGTGATAGATTAGTCTTGGACGATATTGACAGAGCTAACTGTTTTTATGACTACTTTGCTTTGCAAACCGAATTAGATGAGTCTCAAGCTTCACTTCCGGAACAAAGAACTTATCCAAAATAAAAACTAGACTATATTGTTCTGAATGATAACGAAGTCGAAGACGTTTTTTTTTTCTATATTAAATACTAACAAGGCCTCAGGGCCTGACTCTAGTCCTCGTTTACTGAAAGAAGCATCATCAATATTAAAATATCCATTGTGTAAACTCTTCAATATGTCGTTGTATATGTCTTGCTTCCCTAATGAATGGAAGCGGGCAAATGTAACGCCAGTGTTTAAGATTGGTTCACCAAGTGAAGTTAAAAATTATAGACCAATCTCATTACTTAACATTTTATCTAAATGTATGGAAATATGTATTTATAAACATGTTTACAACTTAAGAATAGTATTATCACTGCCAGTCAGTCGGGATTCACTAGAGGCGATTCGGCCATAAATCAGTTAGCAAGGAAATAAGAGTAGTTTTTGTGACATAAGTAAGGCTTTTGACCGTGTATGGCACAAGGGACTCTTATTTAAACTTCAAAATTGCGGTGTGAATGTAAATCCGGTTTAAAAATTATCTGTCCGGGAGGGAGCAACGGGTAGTTATTAGCGGTGATATGTCTGAATGGAAGGCTATTAAAGTTGGAGTTCCCCAGGGTTCAATTTTAGGTCCCCTATTATTTTTATTGTTCATCAATTACATTGTAGATGATATAGATGCATGCATTAATTTTTTTGCAGATGACATAAGTTTATATATAATAGTAGACTCGCCCGATGTTGCTGCTGATATGCTAAACAGGGATCTCGAAAATATTCATAGCTGGTCAAAGAAATGGCTAGTCAAATTCAATCCGCAGAAAATCGAAACATTAACCGTATCTCTGAAATCAGTAAAGCCTACACATCCGCCTATAAGTATGGGCAAACATAATATTCAAGAAGTTTCAAGTCATAAACACTTAGGCCTATTTTTTTCTAACAATGGTTCGCGGCATGACCACATTGACTATATTGTAAATAAAGCTTATAAACGGGTAAATTTTTTAAGAAGGGTGCGTCTTATTTTGGACAGGTACGTCCTTGAGCAAATGTACTTCTCTTATATACGCCCGATATTAGAATATGGCGATGTCATACGGCATAATCATACCCAATACCTAATAAATAGAATAGAGAGTGTTCAAATTGAAGCTATGCGTATCGTCACAGGAGGGACAAAATTAACGTTTATCGATAAACTTCATCAAGAAACAGGGTGTGGAAACATTTTCGGCGAGGAGGGAGAAACACAGACTTATAATGTTATATAAGATAATTAACAAAGAAGCTCCAGATTATCCATGCAACCTTATTCCAAATTTAGTTGGCGATCAACACAACCATTTCACCCGTCAGGTCACCAATATTGTGAACATTCGCACGCGAACAAGCTTCTATTCTGAATATTTTCTTCCCTCTACTATTAGTATTTGGAATACTAGTAACTTACTACTAGAAATCCGCAACTCTACCTCCCTTTGTGCTTTTAAAAATAAGCTAGAGCCGCGTAGTATTGCCAGTCCAAAATATTATTATTCCGGATCTAGACAGGGGCAAATATTACACACAAGGGTCCGCATGAACAGTAGCCTCTTAAGGAACAACTGTTCCTGCGAAACCTAATTGATTCTCCAAACTGTACATGTGGTCTGGTCGAATCAACTCAACACTTTCTCTTGCATTGTAACAAGTACAATAAGCAGAAACATTATATACTATTAATTATAACTTACCTGTAAATGTAAAATTGTTATTGTATGGGTCAGATCAATGAACATTAGACCAAAATATAAATGCATTTAAAATTGTTCAAAGCTTCATTGTTCGAAGCAAATGCTTCTGAATAACTGCACTTCATAATTTTTATGATTTTCATAATCTTTATTATGTGTCATTGAATTTCAATTTTCTTCTCTAATGTTTTGTGTGAATTTTCCTTCTCATGATGTAAACTTATCAAATGTCTGAAATCTAACAGGAGACGGATTAATACAAGCTTACAAAGCTTATTTCCGAATCCTCTTATAATATATTGTTTGTATATGTTGTATTTATATGTGAACTTACTAATAATAAATACACGTATGTTTAAACTAATCTGTGTACTACTTCTTTGTACAATTTGTATTCGTAATGCGGTCTAACATAACATCACTACCTCATTCATTCAAATCTGTGAAGGCCATGGATCCGACGGGAAGGATGGAATTTCAAATGAATCGAGTGGATATGTCAAACTTAAACCAATTTCAGCCTTGCGAAATAGTTTATAGCGGTAGGTTATAAAGTTTGAAAACTATATTAAGGTTTCTTCAGTAAAGAAAATGATTCTGATTGCCAATTCTTTCACTGACTGACTGCGTGTGCATGTCAGTTATTCTGTTTGCAACTACCAATATTTATAAATCATCTATACTAAGTGATATAATGATGCTTAGATGTACCCCGTAAATATTTAATGTAAATTTAGATCCTGCATAACACCATGTAATAAGTTGCCTAAAGGGCTGGGGCTAATCAACTGAATTATCAAGGACAACAAGGTGGGTAGGGGCTGGGGATTTTAATTTGTATGTACATGTTTGTTATTCTTATTTGGGAGACTAATAATATATTCTCTAGATACTGATTGTGTGTTGCGTTTTATAATTTGTAATACATCTTAGTGTCTTGACAGGTCTGCAGCATAGATGTATTGTTTTTTGTCATGATATGTGTTTTCCTTAATATTCATGAGCTTTGGTCAGTGATGCGCGATTGGTCAAAAAGTTAGACAGATTCCTCCGCAATGTGTTCCCGCATGACAAATGACCAACAGCTGATAATATGATAACATAACATAAATATATAAACATTACATACGTACATAACACAATCACATACACACATATACATACAAGACTAAATAAACAACACACAGATACACATAAATACAAACATACAAAAAGACACAGATACACACATATACATATACACATTCTTATACGAGCACACACATTCATAATCCTAACCCTAACAACAACCCCAACTCTTATCCCTAACCCCTAACCATTACCTAACCTTAACCGAACACTTACGCTAGCCTAACCCTAACACCTAACCCTAAACCCTAACATTACATGTAACCCCTAATCGTAACCTAACCTTAGCCATAATTTTAAATCCTAAACATAACATTAGCACTAAACCCTGACCCTGACCCTGAACCCTCTTCCTACATGCATGCATATGGGTGCAGTCCCAACATGCTAGTTAACTTGCCTAGCAAAGATTCTGACTGTTTAAGTTAACTTAAAGCAGAACATTTGATTGGTGTGAGCAGAGATTTTGACAACCTAAGTTAACTTGGGCTGTTCTTTTGACAATTTCTTTTTACCATATATATTTCTGTCCACTGGACATTTTTCTTTTGACAATTTAGTAACGTGACAAGTTAGTTTGCTGGACATTTTTGGGGGTTTTTTGACAATTTTGTCAATTGACTAGTTTGTCCACGTGGCTGTTTTGTTTTATTTTAAAAATCTTGTCACGTAACGAGTTTTTCCACTGGACACATTTTTTGTTTTGAAAACATATCTCCACTTTGTCAACTGCTAACCTTTCGATTGACACTTTAAACTCCTATTAACTTTACTTTATAATATTTGTTTATTTAGAAAAGACCGATTATACCTTGCATCGATTTACTTTAGTGTCTATGCGTTGTCGGAATGAAACGTATACTAAAGAGGAAAATCAAATTGTTTCTGGTTTATCAAAATCATTACATAACAGTACTAATACTAAAACAAACGACATAATAAAAAATAAAATTAATAAATTATAATGAAAATGTGTTTGCTATGTACGTGTTTTTGGATATCCTTGTGGAAAAAAAATATTTAAAAGTCTTTTCTCTTAGAAACATCACTTATTGCGTCGTTTTGCCGTTGTTTCCATTAATTAAATATTAATGTACAATCCAAAAATGTGCGACACATCTGATTTATGTTATACAAATATCTATCAATCATGCAATTATTTAATATCATAATATTAATACAACACCTGAACTTCAGCGATCATTCAAAATATAAAGTATATATGTATCCACAGATCTAGTTTTGAATGCATTGCAATCTCCAAATTTTGTGATAATAATAAAAGAACCTTAACAACCTATGACAGTTCCATTTTTTAACAATAAATATCATTATATTACACAAAAACTTAAAAATAATATAAAATTAATGACTCTGATATAGGTCGTTATCAGTATTTATAAAAAAAATTAATATTCACAGAGTCGCTAGGCGAGGTGAATATACGTTTTTGGGGGCTGAGAAATCCTGATAGCGACCGTATCTCAAAGTCAGTAATTGTTTTATAACATGAATAAAATTACCTCCTTCCTTCATTAGAAAAACAGAAGATGCTTACATTTTGTAATTGTTGTATTGCTGGTTACCCTTAATTTTATCTTTTAATACTTATTTCGATATTGATTTGCTTATAATCCTGATATCTAGTTTCATCACATTTCAAATATAAAAAAGAGTCTAAATAAATCAATAATTGTATTCATAAATTTTATAGTATATTTTATAACTACATATGATTCAATAAACACTAAAATTGAAATTTTAAATGAAAAACAGGCTTGAACTGGTCACAATCAGGTCAATATTGGATTCCGCTTGACTACTGTGAAGCATAATCGTGCAGCAGACAAAACTTTCCATATTTTTATGTAATTTTAGTACTGCTGCGATTTATCGTGACTCGAAAGTTGTTTTAAGAACAATCATAAACACGCAAAATTCTATTCATGTAATAATGTAAAACATCTGATCTTTACATGTGTTGTCCAACAGGGTCACTGTATATGCCAACATTCTCATAATTTGATTTAAAAATTAATTTTTTTAAATGTATATAGTGGAATAATCATAGTTTTTTTCAAATTTCAAGCTTGTTTTTTATGGGAATTATGTTTTTAATTGAATCTTTTGGGTCTACATTGATTTTAAATGTGCACTATGGTTTTTAACTGCTTCATTTAAGTCTCCGGAGTAGATTTATATGCTGTTAGTTTGCACCTCTTGGGTATCAGTAGTGATTTTATATGTTAAATATCTTTTTGATTCCATCACTAATATTACCAGAGTTAATTTATACAAATACAAATACAAATACAAATATTTATTAACACAAACTCATGGTACAGTACATGGTTAAGGCACAACAATTTGGAAGATCAATACAAAGTGTGTTATACAAATGTAATTCTTTACATTAATTGTGTTTATTATTATATTATATTATATAGCATACATATGATATAACCAATTAAAATTATGTTTTATATGATATAGCTTTTTCTTAATTCAAAGCATTCTAAAATAAATGTAGCAGTAAGTTTTAGACAAAATTCAGATTTGCTATTCAACAAAGAGCATACTAGGGATTTGCTTTTGTTGAAGGATCTGGGATTAAACTTTTAATTCTATCAAGAAATGTAGTTCTTATCTGCTTATAATGTTTGCAATGCAACAGAAAGTGTTCTTCATTTTCAATTTCTCCTGCATTGCAAACTTGACAGATTCTATCTTTTCTATTTAGTTTTTGGTATCTTCCCTTTTCTATCATTAGATTATGAGCACTGATACGAATTTTACAAAGAGCAGCCCTGTCTTTAGCTTTCTTTAAGATATCTAGATAGTGAGGTCTGTATCAAATTTTAAAAATTTTTCTAAAGAATTCTAGTTTTGCAGATGTGTCTATAAGTGTATTTTGATTTTGGAGATTTTGATCATTTAATCTAATTTTTATTTGATTTAAATATCGTTTAAGTGAGCTTAAATCCTGATTAAGAAATGAAAATCTTAGATTATTTAATACTGATTTCAGTTTGACAAACCAATTGTTTGAGTGAACAGAATTTTCAAAAACATTTTTACTAAAGAATTTTCTGAGTCTAAAATATGTTCTAGATATTTATGTGAAGTGTGGTTTTCAATTTTATTGCTAAAGTCTCAAGAATGATTGTATATGTGAAATATGGTTTTTAAAAGCATCGCTTAAGTCTCAAGATTGATTTTATATGTAAAATAAGGTTTTAATTGCATCGTCAAGGTCACGGATTGACTATATATGTTAAATATGGTTTTTAATTGCATTTCTAATTTTTAAGGATTGATTTTATATGTTAAATGTGTTTTTTAATTGCATTGGTAAAGTCTCAGGATTGATTGTTTGTATGGGAAATAGGGCTTTTAATTGCATCACAAAGGTATCTTGAGTGATTTTATATGACAAATATCTTACTTTAATTGCATTCAAAGGTTTTGAGTGATTTTATGTATTAAAAATAGTTTTGCTTGACATTGTTATGCTCTCACAAATGATTTTATATTAGTTAGAGGTTTTAAATTTTGATTTTATTGGTAATTTGTATTAAATTATGGAATCGAATCTTAAAAGCATATGCCTGGATGTAGACTGTCAAGATTTAAAATATTATATTATTATTATATTAGTTTTTAGTTAATATTATTTAGTTTTAGCTAGATGTGAAATATACATATTAATAATAGATATAAGGATACCGACATACATGTAAGTTTAAACAGTATTTTATCAATTTCATACAATTATTACAGGTTAGGATATATACTTTTAAACCACAACACGTAAGAAAAAACGGATTGCTCAAAAATAATAATAATAATAATAATAATAATTAAACCGCTATTTGTTCTGAGAACAAATGAGAAGGTCTTTCCCACTGTCCCTCTAAAGTCAGAAAATATGGTGCTCTGGGATTTAGTGCCTGTTGCAATGCACAAAATGTCACTCTCAGTCATAAAAATGAGTAATTTGAGTAAAGAAAGTGGTCCCGAGTCAAAAATAGATGGCTGTTAAGGACTTTTATTCCCGTTGTTCCGAGCTGCGACATTTTTTGGGTCAAAAACGCGTAAACAGGAAGTCGATTGAGAAACAAAATGTGCATGTTATATCATCGTCATAGATCGGCCTACATTTTGTACACTTCAGATTTTGAATATATGTTAAGGTTTCTGAGTTTATCTGCTAAACACCTTCTGGCAAACCCATTTGGAAATTTGAGGAGAAAAAGAAAAATAATAATGATAATAATAATAATAATAATAATAATGATAATTAAAGATCAACTGTACGGTTGAATGTTTGAGGGTCTTTCCAGATTAATTAAAATATTGTATTATGTGATGAAACTAAAAACATTTTAAACTTGTTGCCACATCTCAAAATTTTATCGTAATTACATGTATAACATCTTACAAAGAAAAGTCATTTAAATATCTTAATAATTAACAAAAGGTAAAAAATTAGGACATGTCATGCTTTTATCGTGAGGGAATTCAAACATTATAAACATTACAAATTTACAGGTTATAACTTTGCGATAATTTTTTTTTATTATTTTGTATTATTTACTAATGATTTTCATTCTAAGAGAGATAACTCCTACAAAATGTTGATAAAACTTTTCTCTTAATTTACTCGTTATAATTATTAGAACATTTTAGGAAGAAAAATCATTTCAATACCTATAAAAATGACAAAGGTCAAAAACTAGTTATGTGACCTTGACCGTGTGCACATTTTTAAGGTCAACTGTCATTAGGGTCTTTGGATAAGATCGAATGACTCTACTATTAATAATCAATGAGTAATGTATAGAAGACTAATAATTACTTGATTTTTAATGGGAGATAACTCACATAACATTAAGTCAAATCGCTTTCTTCCAAATTTATCAAAGTTACTTCTTTACAAGGCGAACATTTTTCTTGATTTAAAGTTCTGCTTATCTCTTACGGTTTGAAAGAACTAACAATAACAAGTAAATTTCAACATCTAGTGACCTTGACATCTGACATTGCGTCCATTTTCAAGGTCAAAGGTGAAGACCGCAGGCCTCTACTATCAATAATAAAAACGTTATGTGTGAAAAACTAATAATCAACTGTCTTAATGGGAGATAACTTCTATTAAAATTAAGTCAAATTAATTCGCTCCAAATGTAACAAAGTTGCTTTGCGTCTTAAATAAGGTGAACATCTTGCCCTTAATAAGTGTTTATCTTTTACCGTTTCAACAGAATAGCGATAAGAAGCAAAGGTCAAAATTTAGAACTTGACCTTTGACCTTGTGTCCATTTTTAAATCAAGGGTCACGAGTGTCAATAGTGAATGCCCCAAGCCTTTATTATCGATAGTTAATAAGTTATATATGAAAAACTAATAATCAACTGTCTTAATGGGAGATAACTCATATAAAATGAAGTCAAATTACTTCGCTCCAAATGTAACAATGTTACATCTTGGTAAGGTGAACATTTTCCCCGAAATAAGTGTTTATTTATCTTTTACCTTTTCGAAGGAATAGCGATACCAAAGCAAATGTCAAAATTTAGAACGTGACATTGACCTTTGACCTTGTGCCTATTTTCAAGGTCAAAGGTCACGATGGTCTATGCTGAAGACCCCAGGCCTCTATCTTTTGGTTCTTGAGATTTGTTTGAATGTCACTTATAACTTTTATATAAAGGGGTACAACTCATATAAGATGTCATCAGATCCCTTCAATCAATTTGTCCCAAAATTGCGCAAGGATATAAGGCAGTTGTTGGTAAATGTTTGGTGTTTATTTGTTTAGAAGGAGTAGCAATAACAATCTTTTTTAGTAAAAAGGGAGATAACTCCATAAAGGAAAAGGGTGCGGTCAGTCAGGGTGAACTCCGAAAGTGCAATGGGTAACCGATAACCAAAAAAAATTCACCGAAGAAAGTTGGTGGAAGAAAAGAGAAAATAATAATAATAATAGTAATCAGAACAATAACTATAGGTCTTTCCACAGAAAGGTGGAAAGACCTAATAATCATAAGAAATACAAGAAGGTCTTTCAACTGTAGTGGGAAAGACCTTAATAATGATCATCATAACAAATACAAGGTCTTTCCACTGTAGTGGGTAGGACCTTAATAATAATAATAATCATAAGAAATGCGAGATCTTTCCACTGCACCTAACTGTGCCATCTGATTTCATTTCTGTTATACATATCTTTTGGAGTCGTATAAGATGGCTTCAAGGTTGATCAATTACGTCCAAATATGGATTCTCCATAGGGATAGTAAGATTTGTGTCGTCTCTGATGTAGTGATAAATAGTGCTGATTGAGTCTCTTGGGCTCTGTGTTTGTTGCCTATTATGTTCAAGTTGTTTTTTCTTTCGTAGTCGACGACTTGCATATATTGTAATCAAAATTAGCATTAAAACTGCCATTGCTATGGCTGAATACATTATCGTAGATTCTCCTGTAATGCATGTAATGCAGTAATATTCAATTAAGGACATACGAATATCTGAATTCTTCATGTACGTTATGAATTGCCCGACCTTTTTTTATTGTGTTTTAGTGTGTTATCATTTGAAAGACGAAATACGAAGTAACAGGTAAAAACATAGAACTTTCGCGGAAAAATGTCAATACTTGTCAAATAGGTATACATCATTCTTAATTGACACATTACCAGTTTTTCTACCGAAAAGCGGGGGTTTTCTCCGGGTACTCCGGCTTCCTGCCCCTACTAAAAACTGAACACTATGATATAGATGAAAAATTGCTTAAAATTGGCGTTAAACAACATTCAAACAAACATACAAAACAAATATAAATAAAATTGTAAGAAATTGAATCCTTATGTTAAATGATAAAAGTACACAATGGGATAAATTAGAATTTTTCTTTAATTTCATTTTCAGGAAATGATGTGTTTCAGTGTAGTTTACTAATGTTGACGAATGGTGAATAACGCCTAAATTGATATATCGACACTTATTTTTCTCTTATGAACTATACAAACAGCTATATGTATATGGAATAGAACCTTTTTAGCATATCTTATTCCTTGAAAAGATATGAACGCCATATTTTAGATTAAGAGTAAAACTTCTCTGACAATATGAGAGTGATTAATAGAAATATTCATTATAACAAACTAATAATGCCTAAATGTATATTAATGTTTAATGTTACTTACTGTTCATATTACTTAACCAAGAAGTTGTTGGTGACTGTGTTGACGAATCTAAGACAAATAAATGTTCAGCTAAAGTAGACTGTTACACTGTAAAATGACACAGTACCCGCCGATACACCTTTTACAGACGTAGAAAACTACCTATTGTAATGTGGTCGTCCCCACAACTTAGGCGATCAGACAGGTATGCTTGCTGCTTCCTGCTTTCTTATTTCAGATTTTTTTTCTAGACATGGCGATTTGTAAATGGATAGGTGTTTAATTAGGGGTTTCTTTGGGTACTCCGGCTTCCTGCCCTACTAAAAACTGAACACTATGATATAGATGAAAAATTGCTTAAAATTGGCGTTAAACAACATTCAAACAAACATACAAAACAAATATAAATAAAATTGTAAGAAATTGAATCCTTATGTTTAATGATAAAAGTACACAATGGGATAAATTAGAATTTTTCTTTAATTTCATTTTCAGGAAATGATGTGTTTCAGTGTAGTTTACTAATGTTGACGAATGGTGAATAACGCCTAAATTGATATATCGACACTTATTTTTCTCTTATGAACTATACAAACAGCTATATGTATGTGGAATAGAACCTTTCTAGCATATCTTATTCTTTGAAAAGATATGAACGCCATATTTTAGATTAAGAGTAAAACTTCTCTGACAATATGAGAGTGATTAATAGAAATATTCATTATAACAAACTAATAATGCCAAAATGTATATTAATGTTTAATGTTACTTACTGTTCACATTACTTAACCAAGAAGTTGTTGGTGACTGTGTTGACGAATCTAAGACAAATAAATGTTCAGCTAAAGTAGACTGTTACACTGTAAAATGACACAGTACCCGCCGATACACCTTTTACAGACGTAGAAAACTACCTATTGTAATGTGGTCGTCCCCACAACTTAGGCGATCAGACAGGTATGCTTGCTGCTTCCTGCTTTCTTATTTCAGATTTTTTTTCTAGACATGGCGATTTGTAAATGGATAGGTGTTTAATTAGGGGTTTCTTTGGGTACTCCGGCTTCCTGCCCTACTAAAAACTGAACACTATGATATAGATGAAAAATTGCTTAAAATTGGCGTTAAACAACATTCAAACAAACATACAAAACAAATATAAATAAAATTGTAAGAAATTGAATCCTTATGTTTAATGATAAAAGTACACAATGGGATAAATTAGAATTTTTCTTTAATTTCATTTTCAGGAAATGATGTGTTTCAGTGTAGTTTACTAATGTTGACGAATGGTGAATAACGCCTAAATTGATATATCGACACTTATTTTTCTCTTATGAACTATACAAACAGCTATATGTATGTGGAATAGAACCTTTCTAGCATATCTTATTCTTTGAAAAGATATGAACGCCATATTTTAGATTAAGAGTAAAACTTCTCTGACAATATGAGAGTGATTAATAGAAATATTCATTATAACAAACTAATAATGCCAAAATGTATATTAATGTTTAATGTTACTTACTGTTCACATTACTTAACCAAGAAGTTGTTGGTGACTGTGTTGACGAATCTAAGACAAATAAATGTTCAGCTAAAGTAGACTGTTACACTGTAAAATGACACAGTACCCGCCGATACACCTTTTACAGACGTAGAAAACTACCTATTGTAATGTGGTCTTCCCCACAACTTAGGCGATCAGACAGGTATGCTTTCTGCTTCCTGCTTTCTTATTTCAGATTTTTTTTCTAGACATGGCGATTTGTAAATGGATAGGTGTTTAATTAGAGGTTTCTTTGGGTACTCCGGCTTCCTGCCCTACTAAAACCTGAACACTATGATATAGATGAAAAATTGCTTAAAATTGGCGTTAAACAACATTCAAACAAACATACAAAACAAATATAAATAAAATTGTAAGAAATTGAATCCTTATGTTTAATGATAAAAGTACACAAAGGGATAAATTAGAATTTTTCTTTAATTTCATTTTCAGGAAATGATGTGTTTCAGTGTAGTTTACTAATGTTGACGAATGGTGAATAACGCCTAAATTGATATATCGGCACTTATGTTTCTCTTATGAACTATACAAACAGCTATATGTATGTGGAATAGAACCTTTTTAGCATATCTTATTCCTTGAAAAGATATGAACGCCATATTTTAGATCAAGAGTAAAACTTCTCTGACAATATGAGAGTGAATAATAGAAATATTCATTATAACAAACTAATAATGCCAAAATGTATATTCATGTTTAATGTTACTTACTGTTCACATTACTTAACCAAGAAGTTGTTGGTGACTGTGTTGACGAATCTAAGACAAATAAATGTTCAGCTAAAGTAGACTGTTACACTGTAAAATGACACAGTACCCGCCGATACACCTTTTACAGACGTAGAAAACTACCTATTGTAATGTGGTCGTCCCCACAACTTAGGCGATCAGACAGGTATGCTTTCTGCTTCCTGCTTTCTTATTTCAGATTTGTTTTCTAGACATGGCGATTTGTAAATGGATAGGTGTTTAATTAGGGGTTTCTTTGGGTACTCCGGCTTCCTGCCCTACTAAAAACTGAACACTATGATATAGATGAAAAATTGCTTAAAATTGGCGTTAAACAACATTCAAACAAACATACAAAACAAATATAAATAAAATTGTAAGAAATTGAATCCTTATGTTTAATGATAAAAGTACACAATGGGATAAATTAGAATTTTTCTTTAATTTCATTTTCAGGAAATGATGTGTTTCAGTGTAGTTTACTAATGTTGACGAATGGTGAATAACGCCTAAATTGATATATCGACACTTA